>JAWMAG010000097.1:1200000-1800000 GCA_037013455.1 Ceratitis rosa | reverse complement strand
GAGTTAGAAGAGTAAAAGTCGGCGAATTCGAGGGCGATGTTTTCTGGATTTGATATGTTGTTGTTGTTTACTAAGATATTTTTGATTCCAAAGGGCTTGTAAGTATTTGAGAGGAGGTGAATTTTTTTCCAAATGTAGGTTATTGGAGAGGAGGGATTGATGGTTTTTGTGAGATCTTCAAAGGATTTTGCTTTGGATAGTTTCTTTTGTCTGATGAACTGAGCATTCTTTATTTTATAGTCTATAAGACTTTCTACGTTTTTCACTCGACGATATCTTTTCCATGCGTCTTGCTTTGCCTGCCTTAATGAGTTAAGGTGAGGATTCCACCACGGAACGTTTTGGCTGGTCTTTTTACGGATGGTTTTTGGGATAGATTCATTAGCAGCATTTCTTAGTATTTTTTGTATTTGTGCGGCTTCTTTGTTAATATTGGGGGAAATTACATAGTCATTTGTCTCTGCAATGTCTTGAAATTTTCTCCAGTCTGCACGATCACAATTGAATTGAGAAATTGAAGAAGGTATCTGATTGGAACGGGGTAGTAAGTCAAAAGTACATTGTATAGGAAAATGGTCACTGTTGTGGAGGTCATCAATAACATTCCAGTAGGCAAGAGGAAAATACTGGGGCGAGCATAGAGATAAGTCTATGTTGCTGAATGTGCCATGTGTTGAAAAGTGGGTTGGTATATTTTCATTTAGAATTACTAGATTGGAGCTCAGTATAAAATTTTCAATTATTTGTCCTCTGGCGTTACAATGCTGGGAACCCCACAAAGGACTCCAACCATTGAAGTCGCCTAACATTATAATAGGAGTATTTATGTTATTAGTTAAGTTATGAAGGTCAGCTGTGGTAACTGATTGTTGCGGGGGAATATAAATGCAGAAAATTGTTATTGGACAGGGAAAATTGATTTCTACAGCTGTAACAATAAGACTTGACTGAATACTGATAAGTTTATGTTGAATAGACTTATGAACTAATATAGCACAGCCTTGTTTGGAAGTAATATTTTGTGGTAAGTTAAAAAAGTATCCATCGTATTGTTTTGGGCAATAAGGTTTGGCGCTATTTGTTAAATGCGTTTCTTGAAGGCAGAGAATTTGAGGAGAATAAGTTTTTAGTAGAATTTCTATTTCTGTGTAGTTATTATAATATCCTTTACAATTCCATTGTAGTAAATTGAGAGACATATCAATAAAGAGTACATATTAAATTTTAAGTATGATATCTTATATGTTACAAGTGGTCAGAAATGTCTTCGAACTGGTTTGACAAGTCTGTGTTGTTGTGATTAACATAGTTGTTATCAGCGATTGTTGAAGTTGTTGGTATTTCAGTAGAATCGTTTGTATGACCTGAGAGGTCGTACTGGAAGTTGTGCTGAGATGTGTAACGTGCAATGAGTGAGAGTATTTGATCTTGAGAAGATTCATTATTGGTTTTGTTGTTATGCGATATTTGTGTTTTTTGTACATCATTCTGTTGATTGTTATTTTGTTCATTATTGGATTTTGGTTTTTCGTTGTTGGATTTGTTATTTTGATGGTATGCAGAAGCAGTTGAATTTGTTATGTTTTGGTAAGCAGGATTTTGTGTATTTACTGAAGGTATGTTTTCAATTTCTGTTTGACTTGTTTGTTTATTATTATTTATTATTTGTGAAAAAGGTACAGTTGTGGGCAAGACTTGTGTGGGATGTTGTTGTTTATATATTCGACGCGCTTCGCCCATGCTAATGTTCTCTAATGTTTTTATTGTTAAAATTTCTTTAATTTGTTTAAACTTTGGACATGATTTGTCTGATGAGGGGTGTTCGCCGTAACAATTTGCACATGATAAACGGTTGCACATTGTATCACTATGTGGTGGTAGGTAACAAACGGGGCAAGATGGATTATTTTTGCACCATTTTTGTGTATGACCTAAAATTTGGCAGTTTTTGCATCTCATGGGGTTGGGTATATAAGGTTTGACTCTTAATTTGTACCATGCAACATCGAGTACACTTGGTAGTTCAAATCTGTCGAAAGTTAAAACAATAAGGCCAGTATGAAAACGGTTTTCTTGAACTAGTTTGGTAAACTTGTAGACACCTGTTACTCCTTGCGAGCTCAGTTCATTAATGAGTTTTTTTTCGTCAACGTCAGCAAGATTTTTATCATAAATAACACCTTTCACTGAGTTTAAACTAGAATGTAGTTTCACCGATATTGCGCACAAACCACAGAGGTCTTTTGCCTTTAAGAATTTTTCAGTAGCTTTAGTATTGTTTGCTAGGATTAGTATGCTTCCATCTCTGAGTTTAGAAATGGAATCTGTTTCTTTAGAAATTGATTCGATTCCTTTTTTTATTACGAATGGACTTAATTTGGTAAGACGTTTGTCTGTATCCGTAGGGGAGATCACTAAGTATTTGGAATTTTTCACTGTTTTTTTTATTGTTGGTAAATTAGGGAAGTTTTTGGATTGTAGATCAATCCGTGATCTTTTAGGAGATGTGTAATCATCTGATAGTAAATGGTATCTATTAGAGGATTTATCAGGCGGCCCGGGAGCCATTTTCACATTCGTTTTTTGTTCACTTTTCTTTGAAGTTTTTAGAAAATAACACAAGAAAGAAAACAAAAGTAAGCACGAGATAAGTTGTCGATAGATACACAAGAGAGCGCTTTCAGTAGTAAACACGTCCGATAGCTTTCGTAGCTAGTCGATGACTGATAATTGCTTATAATTGGGTACATACGTGTAGGTAGCTTTTTGCTTAGATTAACAGGAAAAATACACTTCTCTCGGGAAAGAGGACCGGGAACTAACCATTTCAAAAAAAATTATTTAAAGATCGCGTTGCTTGAAATTTGGTACATAGGTGGCTTTTTGCTAAAATAACAGAAATGCTATACTTTTCTATGGGAAGTCGACCGGGGACTGATAATTCAAACAAAATTTTTTTATGGATCGAATTGCTTGCAATTTGGTACATAGGTGGCTTTTTGCTTAGAGTAACAGGAAGACTCTTCTTCTCTCCTTAAAATATACCAGCAACTGACCAATTCAAGAAAATCTTATTTATGGATATAATTGCTTGAAATTTGTTTCATAGGTGGCTTTTTGCTTAGATTAACGAGAAGACAAGACTTCTCTCCGGGAACTGTACATAGGTGGTTTATTTCTTAGATTAAGAAGAAGACTACTCTTCTCTCCGGGAATTGGACTTTGAACTGACCTATTCAAATAAAACGTATTTATGGATATAACTGCTTAAAATTGAATACATAGATGGAATTTTGTTTAGATTAACAGGAAAAGTATACTTCTCTCAGGAAAGAGGACCGGGACCTGACTATTTCAAGAAAAACTTAGTAATGGATCGAATTGCTTGAAGTTTGGTACATAGGTGGCTTTTTGCTAAAATAGCACGAATGCTATACTTTTCCATGGGAAGTCGACCGGGGACTGATAAATCAAACAAAATTTTTTTATGAAGCGAATTGCTCTCGATTCGGTACATAGATGGCTTTTTGCTTAGATTAACAGGAAAATGGACCGGGAACTGACCAATTCAAGAGAATCTTATTCATGGATTGAATTACATGAAATTCGGTACATAGGTGGCTTTTTGCTTAGATTAACAGGAAAACTACACTTCCTTTGTGAAAGTGGACCGGGAACTGACCTTTTCAAGAAAAACTTGTTAATGGATCGGATTGCTTAAAATTGGGTACATAGGTGGCTTTTTGCTAAAATAACAGGAATACTCTACGTTTCTATGGGAAGTTGACCGGGGACTGATATTTCAAACAAAATTTTTTAATGGATCGAATTGCTTGCAATTTGGTACATAGGTGGATTTTTACTAAAATAACAGGAAGACTACACTTCTCTCGGTAACGTGGACCGGTAACTGACCTTTTCAAGAAAAACTTATTTATGGATCGAATTGCTTGAAATTTGGTACATATGTGGTTTTTTGCTAAAATAACAGGAAGACTACGCTTCTCTCCAGGAAAGTGGACCGGGAACTGACCTATTCAAACAAAGTTATTTATGGAAATAATTGCTTGAAATTTGTTTCATTGGTGGCTTTTTGCTTGGTTTAACGGGAAGACTAGACTTCTCTCTGGAAACTGTACGTAGGTGGTTTTTCGGTAAGATTAAAAAGAAGACCACACCGAGGATTGGACTTTGGACTGAACTATTCAAACAAAACTTACACGTATTTAAGCATATAGGTGCATGAAATTTGGTACATCGGTGTCTTTGTGCTAAAGTTAACAGCTAGATTACACTTCTCTTGGGAAAGTGGACCGGGGACTGACCTATCAAGAAATACTTCTTTATGGATTGAATTACTTGCAATTCGGTACATAGATGGCTTTTTGCTTAGATTAATAGGAAAATGGACCGGGAACTGACCAGTTCAAGAAAATCTTATTCATGGATTGAATTATTTGAAATTCGGTACATAGGTGGCTTTTTGCTTATATTAACAGGAAAACAACACTTCCCTCGGGAAAGTGGTCTGGGAACTGACCTATTCAAACAAAACTTATTTATACCATATATCGATTCCTTTGAAATTCGGTACATAGGTGGATTTTCTTTGGACTGACCTATTCAAACCAAACGTATTTATGGACATAATTGCTTGAAATTTGGTACATAGGTGGCTTTTTGCTTAGATTAACAGGATTAACATTTCTCTCCGGAAAATGGACAGGGAACTGACCATTTCAAGAAAGTCTTATTTATGGATTGAATTACCTGAAATTCGGTACATATGAAGGTGGATTTTCTTTGGACTGACCTATACAAACAAACGTATTTATGGAAATAATTGCTTAAAATTTGGTACATAGGTAGCTTTTCGCTTAGAACTGTCCAATCCAAGAAAATCTTATTTATGGATTGAATTACTAGAAATTCGGTACATAGATGGATTTTCTTTGGACTGACCTATTCAAACAAAACGTATTTATGGATATAATTGCTTGAAATTTGCTACATAGGTGGCTTTTGGCTTAGAGTAACAGGAAAAATATACCTCTCTCAGGAAAGTGGACCGGGAATTGACCATTTCAAGAAAAACTTATTAATGGATCGAACTGCTTGAAATTCGGTTCATAGGTGGCTTTTGGCTTAAATTAAAAAGAAGACTACACTTTTCTTCGGGAAATGGACCGGGAACTGGCCTATTCAAACAAAACTTATTCATGGATCGAATTACTTGAAATTCGGTACATAGATGGACTTTCTTTGGACTGACCTATTCAAACAAAACGTATTTATGGATATAATTGCTTGAAATTTGCTACATAGGTGGCTTTTTGCTTAGATTAGCAGGAAGACTACACTTCTCTCCGGAAAATGGACCGGGAACTGACCAATTCAAGAAAATCTAATTCATGAATTGAATTGCTTGAAATTGCGTACATAAGTGGCCTTTTGCTAAATAACCGGAATACTACAATTTTATGGATTGAATTACATGAAATTCGGTACATAGGTGGCTTTTGGCTTAAATTAAAAAGAAGACTACTCTTTTCTTCGGGAAATGGACCGGAAACTGACCTTTTCAAGAAAAACTTATTAATGGATCGAACTGCTTGAAATTCGGTACATAGGTGGTTTTTTGCTTAGATTAACAGGATTAACATTTCTCTCCGGAAAATGGACAGGGAACTGACCATTTCAAGAAAGTCTTATTTATGGATTTAATTACTTGAAATTCGGTACATAGGTGGATTTTCTTTGGACTGACCTATTCAAACCAAATGTATTTGTGGATATAATTGCTTGAAATTTGGTACATAGGTGGTTTTTTGCTTAGATTAACAGGATTAACATTTCTCTCCGGAAAATGGACAGGGAACTGACCATTTCAAGAAAGTCTTATTTATGGATTTAATTACTTGAAATTCGGTACATAGGTGGATTTTCTTTGGACCGACCTATTCAAGCCAAACGTATTTATGGATATAATTGCTTGCAATTTGGTATATAGGTGGCTTTTTGCATAGATTAACAGGAAGACTGCATTTCTCTCTGGAAAATGGACCGGGAACTGACCATTTCAAAAAAAACTTATTAATGGATCGAACTGCTTGAAATTCGGTACATAGGTGGATTTTCTTTGGACTGACCTATTCAAACCAAACGTATTTATGGATATAATTGCTTGAAATTTGGTACATAGGTGGCTTTTTGCTTAGATTAACAGGATTAACATTTCTCTCCGGAAAATGGACAGGGAACTGACCATTTCAAGAAAGTCTTATTTATGGATTGAATTACTTGAAATTCGGTACATAGGTGGATTTTCTTTGGACGGACCTATTCAAACAAAACGTATTTTTGGATATAATTGTTTGAAATTTGGTACATAGGTGGCTTTTAGCTAAGATTAACAGGAAAAGTACACTTCTTTCATTAAAGTGGACCGGGAATTGACCATTTCAAGAAAAACTTATTAATGGATCGAACTGCTTGAAATTTGGTACATAGGTGGCCTTTTGCTAAATAAACGGAATACTACACTTTTATGGATTGAATTACATGGAATTAGGTATATATGTGGTTTTTTGCTAAGATTAACAGGAAAGCACTGATATTCGGAAGGCTCGGTCTCAAATCCTCCGAGTGTATTTCGGACATGAAATAAAGGCTCCTCGTAAAAAACCATCAGCCGTTCGGAGGCGGCTTAGTATGTCCCTCCATTTGTTGGAAAAACATCAAGACGGAAAATCATAAATTTGAAGGAGGAGCTCGGCCGAAAATCGCTTCAGCGGTTACTAAGCGCCAATTATAGATATACACGTATATATATGTGGCTTTTTGCTAAAATAACATGAAGACTACGCTTCTCTCCGGAAAGTGTACATTGATGGCTCTTTGCTTAGATTAACAGGAAAACTACACTTCTCTCCGGAAAATGGACAGGGAACTGATCACTTCAAGAAAATCTTATTTATGGATTGAATTACCTGAAATTCGGTACATATGAAGGTGGATTTTCTTTGGACTGACCTATTCAAACAAAAATTATTTATGGATATAGTTGCTTGAATATTGGTACATAGGTGGAATTTTGCTAAATAACCGGAATACTACACTTTTATGGATTGAATTACATGAAATTCGGTACATAATTGGCTTTTGGCTTAAATAAAAAGAAGACTACATTTCTCTCCGGGAAATGGACCGGGAACTGGCCTGTTCAAACAAAACTTATTTATGGATCGAATTGCTTGAAATTTGGTACATAGGTGGCTTTTGCTTAGATCAACAGGAAAACTACACTTCTCTCGGGAAAGTGGACCGGGAACTGACCTTTTCAAGAAAAACTTATTTTTGGATCGAATTGCTTGAAATTTGGTTCATAGGTGTCTAAAAATAACTGGAAAACTACACTTTTCTCCGGGAAGTGTGCAAAGGTGGCTTTTTGCTTAAATTTATAAGAATACTACACTTCTTTCCGGGAAGTGGACCGAGGACTGACTTATTCAAACTTATTTATGTATTGAGTTACTTGAAACTCGGTACATAGGTGGCTTTGTGCTTAAATTAATAAGAAGAATACACTTCTCTCCGGGAAGTGGACCAGGAACGGACTTATTCAAAAAAAAAAAAAAAAAAATGGTTCGGGTTACTTAAAATTCGGTATAGGTGGCTTTTTGCTTAGATTAAAAAGAAGACTCCACTTCTCTCTGGGAAATGGACCGGGAGCTGGCCAATTCAAATTAAACTTATTTATGGACCAAACTGCTTGAAATTTGGTTCAAAGGTGGCTAAAAATAACAGGAAAACTACAATTTTCTCCGGAAAGTGGACCGGAGACAGATAATTCAAACAAAACTTTCTTATGGATCGAATTGTTTGAAATTTGGTACATAGGTGGCTTTTTGCTTAGATTAACAGGAAGACTACACTTCTCTCCAGAAAATGGACCGCGAACTGATCAAATCAAGAAAAACTTGTTTATGGAAATAATTGCTCAAAATTTGGTACATAGGGAGCTGTTTGCTTAGAACTGACCAATCCAAGAAAACCTTATTTATGGATTGAATTACTTGAAATTCGGTACATAGGTTGCTTTTTGCTTAGATTAACCGGAAGACATTTCTTCTCTCCGGGAAGTGGACTAGAAACTGACTTATTCAAAAAAAGTTTATTTATGGCTTCATTCACTAGAAATTTGATACATATGTTGCTTTTTGCTGAAATAACAGGAAGACTATGTTTCTCTCTGGCAAATGGACCGGTCACTGACCAATTCAAGAAAATCTTATTTATGGATTGAATGACTTGAAATTTGGTACATATGTAGGTGCATTTTCTTTGGACTGACCGATTCAAACAAAAATTGTTTATGGATATAGTTGCTTGAAATTTGGTACAAAGGTGGCATTTTGCTAAATAACCGGAATACTACACATTTTTGGCTTAAAATGAAAAGAAGACTACACCTTTCTCCGGGAAATGGACCGGGAACTGGCTTGTTCAAACAAAACTTATTTATGGATCGAGTTGCTTGAAATTTGGTACATAGGTGGCTTTTTGCTTAGATTAACGGGAAGACTAGACTTCTTTCTGGGAACTGTACATAGGTGGCTTTTGCTTAGATCAACAGGAAAACTACACTTCTCTCGGGAAAGTGGACCGGGAACTGACCTTTTCAAGAAAAACTTATATTTGGATCGAATTTCTTCAAATTTGATTCATAGGTGACCAAAAAGAACTGGAAAACTACACTTTTCTCCGTGAAGTGTGCAAAAGTGGCGTTTTGCTTAAATTTATAAGAATACTACACTTCTTTCCGGGAAGTGGACCGGGGACTGACTTATTCAAACTTATTTATGTATTGAATTACTTGAAAGTCGGTACATAGGTGGCTTTGTGCTTAGATTAAAAAGAAGAATACACTTCTCTCCGGGAAGTGGAATAGGCGGCTTTTTGCTTAGATTAAAAAGAAGACTACACTTCTCTCTGGTGAATGGACCGGGAGCTGGCCTATTTAAAAAAAACTTATTTATGGACCGAATTGCTTGAAATTTGGTTCAAAGGTGGCTAAAAATAACAGGAAAACTACACTTTTCTCCGGGAAGTGGACCGGGGACAGATAATTCAAACAAAACTTTCTTATGGATCGAATTGTTTGAAATTTGGTACATAGGTGGCTTTTTGCTTAGATTAACAGGAAGACTACACTTCTCTCCAGAAAATGGACCGCGATCTGATCAAATCAGGAAAAACTTATTTATGGATAGAATTGCTTGAACTTTGGTACATAGGTAGCTTTTTGCTTAGAACTGACCAATCCAAGAAAACCTTATTTATGGATTGAATTACTTGAAATTCGGTACATAGGTTGCTTTTTGCTTAGATTAGCAAGGAGACACTTCTTCTCTCCGGGAAGTGGACCAGAAACTGACTTATTCAAAAAAAGTTTATTTATGGCTTCATTCACTAGAAATTTTATACATATGTTGCTTTTTGCTGAAATAACAGGAAAACTACACTTCTCTCCGGGAAGTGTACATTAGTGGCTCTTTGCTTAGATTAACAGGAAGACTACATTTCTCTCTGGAAAATGGACCGGGAACTGACCATTTCAAGAAAAACTTATTAATGGATCGAACTGCTTGAAATTCGGTACATAGGTGGATTTTCTTTGGACTGCCCTATTGAAACCAAACGTATTTATGGATATATATGCTTGAAATTTGGTTCAAAGGTGGCTAAAAATAACAGGAAAACTACAAATTTCTCCGGGAAGTGGACCGGGGACAGATAATTCAAACAAAACTTTCTTATGGATCGAATTGTTTGAAATTTGGTACATAGGTGGCTTTTTGCTTAGATTAACAGGAAGACTACACTTTTCTCTAGAAATTGGACCGCGAACTGATCAAATCAGGAAAAACTTAGTTATGGATCGAATCGCTTGAAATTTGGTACATAGGTGGCTTTTTGCTTTGATAAACGTGCAGACTAGACTTCTTTCTGGGATCTGTTCATAGGTGGCTTTTGCTTAGATCAACAGGAAAACTACACTTCTCTCGGGAAAGTGGACCGGGAACTGACCTTTTCAAGAAAAACTTATTTTTGGATCGAATTGCTTGAAATTTGGTTCATAGGTGACTAAAAATAACTGGAAAACGACACTTTTCTCCGAGAAGTGTGCAAAGGTGGCTTTTTGCTTAAATTTATAAGAATACTACACTTCTTTCCGGGAAGTGGACCGGGGACTGACCTATTCAAACTTATTTATGTATTGAATTACCTGAAACTCGGTACTTAGATTAAAAAGAAGAATACACTTCTCTCTGGGAAGTGGACCAGGAACGGACTTATTCAAAAAAAAAAAAAAAAAATGGTTCGGGTTACTTGAAATTCGGTATAGGTGGCTTTTTGCTTAGATTAACAGGAAGACACTTCTTCTCTCCGGGAAGTGGACCAGAAACTGACTTATTCAAAAAAAGTTTATTTATGGCTGCATTCACTAGAAATTTGATACATATGTTGCTTTTTGCTAAAATAACAGGAAGACTACATTTCTCTCCGGGAAGTGTACATTAGTGGCTCTTTGCTTAGATTAACAGGAAGACTGCATTTCTCTCTGGAAAATGGACCGGGAACTGACCATTTCAAGAAAATCTTATTTATGGATTGAATTACTTGAAATTCGGTACATAGGTGGATTTTCTTTGGACTAACCTATTCAAACCAAACGTATTTATGGATATATTTGCTTGAAATTTGGTACATATGTGGCTTTTTGCTTAGGTTAACAGGAAAAGTACACTTCTCTCAGGAAAGTGGGCCGGGAACTGATCATTTCAAGAAAAACTTATTCAGGGCTGTCATGGAATCCAATTCGGTTTTGCTTTTTATCGGAATTGCAAACCGATATTGATTTCATTTGGTGTCATGAAACCGTGTCGGTTTTGTTCTTTTCGAAATGAAACAAAACCGATGTTCGAATCAGCTGTTTTGCGTGCTTGTATGTGTATTGACAATTTCAATGCAAATTTGTTTGACAAAATTTTATAAAGTTTATTGATTTAATTGCTTCTTAATAAAGAACGTGAAATATGGCATCTGCATTTGTGGCTTTTACCTATGTTGCTGGAAGAAAGCAGTAGTGAGAAAGTTAAAAGAAAAATTTTGCGAGACTGCCCAACACAGCGTTAGTACATTTATCTTATCAAAGATCAGTTGGGAATGATTCTAGCATAAGTGTAGGTAGAAGCCCGGTGTCAACGATTTTGGGTGATGTGCTTACAGTTATAGATAAGTTAATTTGTCCGCATTGGGTGAAACTTGAAATGGACTTCAACGAAAAATGCAGATCGAGGGACTATTTTTATTCAATGTTTAAAATTCCCTCAATAATTGGCTGCATCGACGGGACACACATCAAAATCATCAAGCCGAGTCTTGATGAACATCTATTTTATAATCGAAAGGGTTATCTCAGTATGAATGCCATGATTGTAAGTAGTTGTGAAAACGGACTAATATACAAATATTGATTTATATGTTTTGTGGTGGACCAGCACTTGAGAGAATCGGTTAATTGCTGCCAAAGAGCATCAACGCTTGGTTTGTCCCGTTTTGTGAACCCCTTCGCAATATCGGGATATTTTTCCATAAATTCAATTATAATTGTATTTTGTGTTGCATTTTTATGTTTTCCCCTATTACGAATAAGAATATAAAATAATTAATAATTATTATTATTCAAAACCATCATTTACTCACATTTCTACTTAATTTCTAACTGAAAGTGGAAAAAAAACGTTTACACAAATCAAATCCAATAGCGGTAAGTTGCTTGGATTGTTTCCAATAACAAAACCGATAATTTTGGTTTCTGTGACACCTAAAACCGACACTAATTCCGATTCGAACATAAAACCGACAACATCGGATTTAATGACACCAAAGCAATTTTTTTGTCGGTTTCAATTCCAATTCCGACAGCAATTGGATTCCATGACAGCCCTGATTAATGGATCGAACTGCCTGAAATTTGGTACATAGGTGGCCTTTTGCTAAACAACCGGAATACTACACTTTTATGGATTGAATTACATGAAATTCGGTACATAATTGGCTTTTGGCTTAAAATAAAAAGAAGACTACACTTTTCTCCAGGAAATGGACCGGGAACTGACCTATTCAAACAAAACTTATTTATGGATCGAATTGCTTGAAATTTGGTACATAGGTGGCTTTTTGCTTAGATTAACGGGAAGACTAGACTTCTTTCTGGGAACTGTACATAGGTGGCTTTTGCTTAGATCAACAGGAAAAGTACACTTTTCTCGGGAAAGTGGACCGGGAACTGACCTTTTCAAGAAAAATTTATTTTTGGATCGAATTGCATTAAATTTGGTTTATAGGTGGCTAAAAATAACTGGAAAACTACACTTTTCTCCGTGAAGTATGCAAAAGTGGCTTTTTGCTTAAATTTATAAGAATACTACACTACTTTCCGGGAAGTGGACCGGGGACTGACCTATTCAAACTTATTTATGTATTGAATTACTTGAAACTCGGTACATAGGTGGCTTTTTGCTTAAATTTATAAGATTATTACACTGCTTTCCGGGAAATGGACCGGGGACTGACTTATTCAAACCTATTTATGTATTGAATTACTTGAAACTCGGTACATAGGTGGCTTTTTGCTTAGATTAAAAAAAAGACTACACTTCTCTCTGGGAAATGGACCGTGAACTGACCAAATCAAGAAAAACTTATTTATGGATATAATTGCTTGAAATTTGGTACATAGGTAGCTTTTTGCTTAGAACTGACCAATCCAAGATAATCTTATTTATGGATTGAATAACTTGAAATTCGGTACATAGGTTGCTTTTTGCTTAGATTAACAGGAAGACACTTCTTCTCTCCGGGAAGTGGACCAGAAGCTGACTTATTCAAAAAAAGTTTATTTATAGCTTCATTCACTAGAAATTTGATGCATATGTTGCTTTTTGCTGAAATAACAGGAAGACTACACTTCTCTCCGGGAAGTGTACATTAGTGGCTCTTTGCTTAGATTAACAGGAAGACTACATTTCTCTTCGGAAAATGGACCGGGAACTGTACATTTCTTTCATGAAAGTGGACCGGGAACTGACCATTTCAAGAAAATTTTATTAATGGATCGAACTGCTTGAAATTTTGTACATAGGTGGCTGTTTGATAAATAACCGGAATACTACACTTTTATGGATTGAGTTACATGAAATTAAGTATATAGGTGGCTTTTTGCTAAGTTTAACAGGAAAGCACTGATATTAGGAAGGCTCGGGCTCAAATCCTCCGAGCTTATTTCGGACATGAAATAAAGGCTCCTCGTAAAAAACCATCAGCCGTTCGGAGGCGGCTTAGTATGTCCCTCCGTTTGTTGGAAAAACATCAAGACGGAAAACCATAAATTTGAAGGAGAAGCTCGGCCGAAAATCGCTTCAGCGGTTACTAAGCGCCAATTATAGATACATATATGGTATATGTGGCTTTTTGCTAAAATAACAGGAAGACTACGCTTCTCTCCGGGAAATGTACGTAGGTGGATTTTTGCATAGATTAACAGGAGAACTACACTTCTCTCGGGAAAATGGACCGGGAACTGACCTTTTCAACAAAAACTTATTAATAGATCGAATTGCTTGAAATTCGGTACATGGGTGGCTTTTTGCTTAGATTAAAAAGAAGACTACACTTCTCTCTGTGAAATGGACCGGGAGCTGGCCTATTCAAACAAAACTAATTTATGGACCGAAGTGCTTGAAATTTGGTTCAAAGGCGGCTAACAATAACAGGAAAACTACACTACCGGGGACAGATAATTCAAACAAAACTTTTTTTGTGTTCGAATTGTTTGAAATTTGGTATGTAGGTTGCTTTTTGCTTAGATTAACAGGAATACTACAATTCTCTCCGGAAAGTGGACCGCGAACTGACCAAATCAAGAAAAACTTTTTTATGGATATAATTGTTTGAAATTTGGTACATAGGTGCCTTTTTGCTTAGGTTAACAGGAAAACTACACTTCTTTCAGGAAAGTGAACAGGGAATTGACCATTTCCAGAAAAACTTATTAATGGATCGAACTGCTTGAAATTTGGTACACCGGTGGTCTTTTGTTAAATAACCGAAATACTACACTTTTGTGGATTGAATTACATGGAATTCCGTACTTAGGTGGCTTTTGGTTTAAATTAAACAGAAGACTAGACTTTCATCCGGAAAATGGACCGGGAATGGAATGACCTATTCAAACAAAACGTATTTATGATTCGAATTGTTTGAAATTTGGTTCATAAGTGGCTTTTTGCTTAGATTAACAGGAAAACTACACTTCTCTGGGAAAGTGGACCGCGAACTGAACAATTCAAGAAAAACTTATTTATGGATCGAACTGCTTGAAATTTGGTACATAGGTGGCCTTTTGCTAAATAACCGGAATATTACACTTTTATGGATTGAATTACATGAAATTCGGTACTTAGATGGCTTTGGGCTTAAATTAAAAGGAAGACTACACTTTTCTCCGGGAAATGGACCGCGAACTGAACAATTCAAGAAAAACTTATTTATGGATCGAATTGCTTGAAATTTGGTTCAAAGTTGGCTAAAAATAACAGGAAAACTACACTTTTCTCCCGGAAGTGGACCGAGGACAGATAATTCAAACAAAACTTTTTTATGGATCGAATTGTTTAAATTTGGTACATAGGTGGCTTTTTGCTTAGATTCACTTCTCTCCGGAAAATGGACCGCGAACTGACCAAATCAAGAAAAACTTATTTATGGATATAATTGCTTGAAGTTTGGTAGCTTTTTGTTTAGAGCTGAGCAATAAAAGAAAATTGTATTTATGGATTGAATTACTTGAAATTCAGTTCATCTGTGGCTTTTTGCTTAGATTAACTTGAAGACACTTCTTCTCTCCGGGAACTGGACCAGAAACTGACTTGATCAAAAAAAAATTATTTATGGCTTGATACAAGTGTACAATAGTGTCTCTTTCCTTAGATTAACAGGACCACTACATTTCGCTCCGGAAAATGGACCTGGAACTGACCATTTCAAGAAAATCTTATTTATGGATTGAATTACTTGAAATTCGGACTGACATATTCAAACAAAACGTAGGTGGCTTTTTGCTTAGGTTAACAGGAAAAGTACACTTCTCTCAAGAAAGTGGACCGGGAACTGGCTTGTTCAAACAAAACTTATTTTTGGATCGAATTGCTTGAAATTGAATTATGTGTTGAATTACTTGAAACTCGGTACATAGGTGGCTTTGTGCTTAGTTAAAAAAGAAGTCTACACTTCTCTCCGGGAAGTGGACCAGGAACGGGCTTATCAAAAAAAAAAAAAAATGGTTCGGGTTATTTGAAATTCGGTATAGGTGGCATTTTGCTTAGATTAAAAAGAAGACTACACTTCTCTCTGGGAAATGGACCGGGAGCTGGCCTATTAAAACAACACTTATTTATGGACCGAATTGCTTGAAATTTGGTTCAAATGTGGCTAACAATTACAGGAAACTACACTTTTCTCCGGGAAGTGGACCGGGGACAGATAATTCAAACAAAACTTTTTTATGAATCGAATTGTTTGAAATTTTGTTCATAGGTGGCTTTTTGCTTAGATTAACAGGAAGACTACACTTCTCTCCGGAAAATGGACCGGGAACTGACCAATTCAAGAAAAACTTATTGATGGCTATAATTGCTTGAAATTTGGAGGAGAGGTAGCCTTTTGCTTAGAACTGACCAATCCAAGAAAATCTTATTTATGCATTGAACTACTTTAAATTCGGTACATAGGTTGCTTTTTGCTTTGATTAACAGGAAAACACTTCTTCTCTCCGGGAAGTGGACCAGAAACAGATTTATTCAAAAAAAGTTTATTTATGGCTCCATTCACTAGAAATTTGGTACATAGGTGGCTTTTGCTTGGATCAACAGGAAAACTATATTCCTCTCGGGAAGTTGACCGGGAACTGACCTTTTCAAGAAAAGTTATTAACGGATCGAATTGCTTGAAATTTGGTACATAGCTGGCTTTTTGCTAAGATAAACAGGAAGCCTAGACTTCTCTCCGGGAACTGTACATAGGTGGCTTTTGCTTAGATCAACAGGAAAACTACTTTTCTCTCGGGAAAGTGGACCGGGAACTGACCTTTTCAAGAAAAACTTATTTTTTTTATCGAATTGCTTGAAATTTGGTTCATAGGTAGCTAAAAATAACAGGAAAACTACACTTTTCTTTGGGAAGGGTACAAAGGTGGCTTTTTGCTTAAATTTATAAGAATACCGAGGACTGGCCTATTCAAACTTATTTAGTATTGAATTACTTGAAATTCGGTACAAAGGTGGCTTTGTCCTTAGATTAAAAGAAGTCTACACTTCTCTCCGGGAAGTGGACCAGGAACGGACTTATCCAAAAAAACAAAAAATGGTTCGGGTCACTTGAAATTCGGTATAGGTGGCTTTTTGCTTAGATTAAAGAGAAGACTACACTTCTCTCTGGGAAATGTACCGGGAGCTGGTCTATTGAAACAACACTTATTTATGGGCCGAATTGCTTGAAATTTGGTTCAAAGTTGGCTAAACATAACAGGAAAACTACACTTTTCTCCCGGAAGTGGACCGAGGACAGATAATTCAAACAAAACTTTTTTATGGATCGAATTGTTTAAATTTGGTACATAGGTGGCTTTTTGCTTAGATTCACTTCTCTCCGGAAAATGAACCGCGAACTGACCAAATCAAGAAAAACTTATTTATGGATATAATTGCTTGAAATTTGGCAGCTTTTTGTTTAGAGCTGAGCAATAAAAGAAAATTGTATTTATGGATTGAATTACTTGAAATTCAGTTCATCTGTGGCTTTTTGCTTAGATTAACTTGAAGACACTTCTTCTCCCCGGGAACTGGACCAGAAACTGACTTATTCAAAAAAAAATTATTTATGGCTTCATTCACTAGAAATTTGATACATATGTTGCTTTTTGCGGAAATAACAGGAAGACTACACTTCTCTCCGGGAAGTGTACATTAGTGGCTCTTTCCTTAGATTAACAGGACCACTACATTTCGCTCCGGAAAATGGACCTGGAACTGACCATTTCAAGAAAATCTTATTTATGGATTGAATTACTTGAAATTCGGACTGACATATTCAAACAAAACGTAGGTGGCTTTTTGCTTAGGTTAACAGGAAAAGTACACTTCTCTCAAGAAAGTGAACCGGGAACTGGTTTGTTCAAACAAAACTTATTTTTGGATCGAATTGCTTGAAATTGAATTATGTGTTGAATTACTTGAAACTCGGTACATAGGTGGCTTTGTGCTTAGATTAAAAAGAAGTGTACACTTGTGTACGGGCTTATCCAAAAAAAAAAAAAAAAAAAATGGTTCGGGTTACTTGAAATTCGGTATAGGTGGCATTTTGCTTAGATTAAAAAGAAGACTACACTTCTCTCTGGGAAATGGACCGGGGACAGATAATTCAAACAAAACTTTTTTATGAATCGAATTGTTTGAAATTTTGTACATAGGTGGCTTTTTGCTTAGATTAACAGGAAGACTACACTTCTCTCCGGAAAATGGACTGCGAACTTTGTGCTTAGATTAACAGGAAGACTACACATTTTTCCGGGAAATGGACTGGGAACTGACATACTCAAAAAAAAACTTATTTATGGATCGAATTGCTTGAAATTTGGTACATATGTGGCTTGTTGCTAAAATAACAAGAACACTATACTTATCTCCAGGAAGGGTGCAAAGGTGGCTTTTTGCTTAGATTTATAAGAATACTACATTTTCTCCGAAAAGTGGACCGTGGACAGACCTATTCAAGAAAAACTTATTTATGTGTTGAATTACTTGAAACTCGGTACATAGGTGGCTTTGTGCTTAAATAAAAAATAAGACCGCGATTCTCTCCGGGAAATGGACTGGGAGCTGGCCTATTCAAACAAAACTTATTTATGGATCGTATTGCTTGAAATTTGGTACATATGTGGCTTTTTGCTAAAAGAACAGGAAGACGACACTTATCTCCGAAAAATAGACAGGGAACTGACCTATTCAAGAAAAATTTGTTTATGGATGGAATTACTTGAAATTCGGTACATAGGTGGCTTTTCGCTAAGATTAACAGAAAAAGTACACTTCTCTCGGGAAAATGGACCGGGAACAGACCTTTTGCAGAAAAACGTATTATTGGATTGAATTGCTTACAATTTTCTCCGGGAAGTGGACCGGGAACTGATAATTCCAACAAAATTTTTTGTATGGATCGAATTGCTTGCAATTTGGTACATACACGTAGGTATCTTTTTGCTTAATTAACAGGAAGATTACGTTTCTCTCGGTAAAGTGGACTGGGAACTAACCTTTTCCAGAAAAACTCATTCTTGGATTGAATTGTTTGAAATTTGGTACATATGTGGCTTTATGCTAAAACAACAGAAATGCTACACTTATCTCCGGGAAGGGTGCAAAATTCGCTTTTTGCTTAGATCAAAAATAAGAATACACTTCTCTCCGGAAAGTGGACCAGGGCTGACCTATTCAAACAAAACTGATTTATGGATCGAATTGCTAAAAATTTACTACATAGGTGGTTTTTACTTAGATTAACAGGAAGCTAACACATCTCTCCGGAAAATGGACCGGGAACTAGCGCGTTCAAACGAAACTTATTAATGGATCGAATTGCTGGAAATTTGGTACATATGTATGTGACCTTTTGCTAAAATAACAGGAAGACTACACATATCTCCAGGAGGTGTGCAAAAATCGATTTTTGCTTAGATTTATAAGAATACTACTTTTCTCTCCGGAAAGTGGACCGGGGCCTGACCTATTCAAACAAAGCTTATTTATATATTGAATTACTTGAAACTCGGTACATAGGTTGCTTTGTGCTTCGATTAAAAAGAAGTCTACACTTCTCTCCGGGAATTGGACCAGTAACGGACTTATCCAAAAAAAAAAAAAAAAAAAATAGTTCGGGATACTTGAAGTTCGGTATATAGGTGCCTTTTTGTTTAGATTAAACTGAAGACTACACTTCTCTTCGGGAAAGAACCGGGAACTGGCCTATTCAAACAAAACTTATTTATGGACCGAATTGCTTGAAATTTGGTTCATAGGTGACTTTTTGCTAAAATAGCAGGAAAACTACATTTTTCTCCGGGAGGTGGACCGGGGACAGATAATTCAAACAAAACTTTTTTATGGTTTGAATTGCTTGAAATTTGGTACATAGGTGGCTTTTTGCTTAGAATAACAGGAAGACTCCACTTTTCTCCGGGAAATGGACCGGGGACAGAAAATTCAAACAAAACTTATTTATGAATCGAATTGCTTGAAATTTGGTACGTAGGTTGCTTTTTGCTTAGATTAACAGGAAGACTAGATCTCTTTACGGGAACTGTACATAGGTGGCTTTTTGCTTAGATTAAAGAGAAGACTACACTTCTCTCTGGGAAATGTACCGGGAGCTGGTCTATTGAAACATCACTTATTTATGGGCCGAATTGCTTTAAATTTGGTTCAAAGTTGGCTAAAAATAACAGGAAAACTACACTTTTCTCCCGGAAGTGGACCGAGGACAGATAATTCAAACAAAACTTTTTTATGGATCGAATTGTTTAAATTTGGTACATAGGTGGCTTTTTGCTTAGATTCACTTCTCTCCGGAAAATGAACCGCGAACTGACCAAATCAAGAAAAACTTATTTATGGATATAATTGCTTGAAATTTGGTAGCTTTTTGTTTAGAGCTGAGCAATAAAAGAAAATTGTATTTATGGATTGAATTACTTGAAATTCAGTTCATCTGTGGCTTTTTGCTTAGATTAACTTGAAGACACTTCTTCTCCCCGGGAACTGGACCAGAAACTGACTTATTCAAAAAAAAATTATTTATGGCTTCATTCACTAGAAATTTGATACATATGTTGCTTTTTGCTGAAATAACAGGAAGACTATGTTTCTCTCTGGCAAATGGACCGGTCACTGACCATTTCAAGAAAAACTTATTTATGTATTGAAATACTTGAAACTCGGTACATAGGTGGCTGTGTGCTTACATTAAAAAGAAGACTACACTTCTCTCCGGGAAGTGGGCCAGGAACGGACTTATTCAAAAAAAGTTTATTTATGGCTCCATTCACTAAAATTTGGTACATAGGTTGCTTTTTACTTAGAACTGACCAAACCAAGAAAATCTTATTTATGGATTGAATTACTTCAAATTTGGTACAAAGGTGGCTTTTGGCTTAATTTAACAGGAAGTCTATACTTCTCTCCGGAAATTGGACCGCGAACTGACCGATTCAAGAAAAACTTATTTATGGATATAATTGCTTGAAATTTGGTAGGTAGCTTTTCGCTTAGAACTGACCAATCCAAGAAAATCATATTTATGGATTGAATTACTTGAAATTCGGTACATATGCTGCTTTTTCCTTAGATTAACAGGAAGACATTTCTTCTCTACGGGAAGTTGACTAGAAACTGACTTATTCAAAAAAAGTTTATTTATGGCTCCATTCACTAGAAATTTGGTACATAGGTGGATTTTTGCTTAGATTAACGGGAAGACTAGGCTTCTCTCCGAGAACTGTACAAATGTGGCTTTTTGCTTAGATTAACAGGAAAACTGCACTTTTCTCAGGGAAGTGGACCGGGGACAGATAGATAGAGATAGATTAACAGGAAGACTAGAATTTTCTCCGGGAACTGTACATAGGTGGCTTTTTGCTTAGATTGAAAAGAAGACTACATTTCTCTCCGGGACTTTGGACTGACCTACTCAAACAAAACTTATTTATGGACATAATCTCTCCGGAAAATGGACCGGGAACTGGCCTGTTCAACCAAAACTTTTCTTATGGATTGAATTGCTTGAAATTTGGTATATATGTATGTGGCTTTTTGCTAAAATAGCAGGAAGTCTACACTTATCTCCGGGAACAGTGCAAATTGGCTTTTTGCATAGATTTATAAGAATACTATACTTCCCTCCGGGAAGTGGTCTGGGGACTGACCTATTCAAGAAAAACTTATTTATGTATTGAATTACTTGAAACTCGGTACATAGGTGACTTTGTTCTTAGATTAAAAAGAAGACTACACTTTTCTCCGGGAAGTGGGCCGGGAACGGCCTTATTAAAAAAAAAAATGGTTCGGGTTACTTGAAATGCAGTTATAGATGGCTTTTTGCTTAGATAAAAAATAAGACCACGCTTCTCTCCGGGAAATGGACTGGGAGCTGGCCTATTCAAACAAAACTTATTTATGGATCGAATTGCTTGAAATTTGGTACATAGGTGGCTTTTTACTTAGATTAACAGGAAGACTACATATCTCTCCAGAAAATGGACCGGGAATGGCCTATTCAAGGAAAATTTATTTATGGATGGAATTACTTGATTAGGATAACGGGAAGACTAGACTTCTTTCCGGGAAGTGGACTTTGGACTGACCTATTCAAACAAAACGTATTTATGGATATAATTGCTTGAAATTTGGTACATAGGTGGCTTTTTGCTTAGATTAACAGGAAAAGTACACTTCTCATGGGAAGTGGACCGGGAACTGACTTTTTCCAGAAAAACTTATTATTGAATTGAATTGCTTGAAATTTGGTACATAGGTTGCTTTTTGCTAAAATAACAAGAATACTAAAATTATTTCCGTTAAGTGGACCGGGGACTGATAATTCCAACAAAATTTTTTTTATGGATCCAATTGCTGGAAATTTGGTACATATGTATGTGGCTTTTTGCTCAAATAACAGGAAGACTACACATATCTCCGGGAGGTGTGCGAAATTCGCTTTTTGCTTAGATTTATAAGAATACTACACTTCTCTCCGGGAAGTGGACCGGGGCCTGACCTATTCAAACAAAACTTATTTATATATTGAATTACTTGAAACTCGGTACATAGGTTGCTTTGTGCTTAGATTGAAAAGAAGACTACACTTCTCTTCGGGAAAGAACCGGGATCTGGCCTATTCAAACAAAACTTATTTGTGGACCGAATTGCTTGAAATTTGGCTCATAGGTTGCTCTTTACTAAAATAACAGGAAGACTACATTTTTCACCGGGAGGTGGACCTGGGACAGACAATTCAAACAAAACTTTTTTATGGTTTGAATTGCTTGAAATTTGGTACATAGGTGGCTTTCTGCTAAGATTAACAGGAAGACTACACTTCTCACCGGAAAATGCACCGGGAACTGCCCAATTCAAGAAAATCTTATTTATGGATCGAATTGCTAAAAATTTGTTACATAGGTGCATTTTTGCTTAGATTAACGGGAAGACTAGATCTCTCTACGGGAACTGTACATAAGTGGCTTTTTGCTTAGATTAACAGGAACACTGCACTTTTCTCAGGGAAGTGGACCGGGGACAGATCATTAAACAAAACTTTTTTATGGATCGAATTGCCTGAAATTGGGTACATAGGTGGCTTTTTGCTTAGATTAACAGGAAAACTACATTTCTCTTGGGAAAGTGGACCGGGAACTGACCTTCTCAAGAAAAACTTATTAATGGATCGAATTGCTTGAATTTCGGTATATAGGTGGCTTTTTGCTAAATAACCGGAATAGTACACCTTTCCGCGGGAAGTGGACCGGGGACAGATAATTCAAAGAAAACTTTTTTATGGATCGAATTGCTGGAAATTTGGTACAAAGGTTGCTTTTTGCTTAGATTAACGGGAAGACTAGAATTTTCTCCGGGAACTGTACAGAGGTGGCTTTTTGCTTAGATTAACAGGAAAACTGCACTTCTCTCGGGAAAGTGGACCGGGAACTGAACTTTTCAAGAAAAATTTATTTTTAGATCGAATTGCTTGAAATTTGGTACATATGTGGCTTTTTGTTAAAATAACAGGAAGACTACACTTATCTCCGGAAAGGGTGCAAAGGTGGCTTTTTGCTTAGATTTTTAAGAATACTACACCTTCTCCGGAAAGTGGACCGTGGACTGATCTATTCAAGAAAAACTTATTTATGTATTGAATTACTTGAAACTCGGTACATAGGTGGCTTTGTGCTTAGATTAAAAAGAAGATTACACTTCTCTCTGGGAAGTGGACCAGGAACAGACTTATTAAAAAAAAAATGGTTCTGGTTACTTTAAATTCGGTATATGTGGCTTTTTGCTTAGATTAAAAAGAAGACTACATTTCTCTCCGGGACTTTGGACTGACCTACTCAAACTGTCGCGTACTGGCCGCAACAAAAACTTCTTGTGTGTTTGTTTGTTCATTTCCTTTGTTTTGCCTAATATTCCTTCCACTCCAAACGTTGACAGTGGCATCTGTCGGCAAATAATTGCATAATTCAAAGCCATGAATTGTTGGCACGGTTGCACTCGGTGTGTGCCTACCCAGTGGTATAAGTCTCCAAAAGGGGATGTTCGCCAAAACGGTTGCTCCACTAACAAATATTAGGGAAACGGAATGCTTTGCGCGGGTATTCCGTAAAAAGGGGTGTCGCCTTTCTTTTTATACGGCGAGGGGAAAATTATCCCAGTGTACTTGGTGTGCCATGGTGGCGTGCGCTATATAACTCTGTCCTTTGGGGGCGGCGC
Source organism: Ceratitis rosa (assembly GCA_037013455.1). Lineage (NCBI taxonomy): Eukaryota > Metazoa > Arthropoda > Insecta > Diptera > Tephritidae > Ceratitis > Ceratitis rosa. Next base: position 1,776,337 of record JAWMAG010000097.1, on the reverse strand, counting down.
CAAATGATTGGGCACCAATACACACTCGCCTGAGAATTCTGACGGCCGACGCGTAGCTTGCGGCCTGGCTAGTAAGTGCGTGCCGGATCAGATTCTAGCAATCTTTGAAAGCGTTAACACCTTTTTTGCGCAAGCGTGCGTATTTTTGCGAAAGATTTTTTTTTGATTAATATATAGAGCTTTATAGTGTTTTGCCAGACGAGGCAGTAGTAAAAAGGCAGTCGGAGCCTGATTTTTGTGTTGGAATATTTATCCGCGGCATAGTTGTGTTGTGTTACAGTGACGGAACCGAAGTTTGGCGGCATCACCGGAGGAGCACCGAAGTTGGGTACTCACACCCGACCGAGACACTAAAGTATCATTTTGTTCATACATTGTTTTCGTACGTTTTTTTCTGTCGTGCCGACAGTGTCGTTCCTTCGTTTTCCCCATACCCATCCTTATAGCATCCCGCACCCAAAGCCCAGTCAGTCAGTACAGGCGGGTTAAAGTTACCCCCGGCAGCACGGGAGTAGTGCGAGTGGGTTCGTAACCAGTTTGGTTGGACCACACCTCGGGTGCACCCCAAAAATATATTTTGTTTATTTGGTTTTATATCGTTGCTTAATTGTCGTCGTGCATTTGTTTATACCAGCGTCGATCTTTTCACTTAATTTGTTATTGTACGTAGCTAGCGACCCACGCCGTCTTCACTAAGCTGGCCGGTCGCTTTGTTAGTTTTGTCATCTCCTTTTTGTGCGGTAGTTTGTTTTGTTAGCGTGTGTGGTTGTTGGTAGGCGTTTGACCAACAGCCACTGTAGGTATACATATGTATGTACGTATGTACATAGGCACATACATGTTGCTACTAGTTAAAAGTGGAGGTGACCAAATTGGCGCCAATAGGAAAAATTGTATGTCGAGTGGGTAGAGACTGGTCCAGAAGTAACCAGTAGTAGTCCTGTCCAAAGTTAGGTTGAGATTTTTTGTTTTTTTGTTAATTAAGGATTTTTGTTGTCTTTTTGATTGTTTTCGATTAAAAACTTTTTTAATAATAAAAATAAAAATTGTTTTGATTATTGTTGTGTTGTCAGAGTAGACAATATTTGTTTTTTTATTTTATTAATTTTTTTGTTTTTTTTGTGGTTAGGCTCTTCTGTTGTTTACGTGATAGGGTCTTTTGTTGTGCCAGTATAGGGCAACGCGTTTACCACATTAGGGTAGTAGATTTTTTAATTTTCATTATAATTAAAATTTTCTTTTAAATCTATTTTTTTTGCTTTGTTTTTTTTTTGTTTTTCGAGTTTATTTTTTTTTTTATTTTAACGTGGAAATAAATCGGTTGTCCCAAGATGAGCTCGCGTACGAGATGGAGGCACGCGGCCTTCCAATCGGTACGATCGAAGCCATGAGGAAATCGATTAGGGCATCACGGTTGTTAGAGAAAAGAGGTTCGGTAAACCTCTTTCAGGACTACCCCTTCAGTTTCGACGAGGATAGGACGGCGGTCGAATCGAAACTGGAGGAGGTAGAAAATTTAATTTTATCGGTTTCGGGTGGAGGCAAGCCATCGCATGGAGCGAAAGCGATGGCAAAGATCGAATGGTGCCTCTCGCGAATCGGACGGGCGCGACCGGGAAGCGACGGCGAGATGACTCAGCAGATGGAGCTGAAGAGCAAGTTGTTGCTCCATCTCGCCGAATTACAAGAGGTAGTCGGCAGCGAGGAAGCCGAAGAAAAGGAAACCGTTTCGGTAGAGCGCTCGGGTGCCACTCGTGCGTACCCGATAGCACCCCCGCCCGTGGAGGTACGTCGCGTGGTTGAAGAGACAGTCGAGTCTCAGAAACCAGTAAATTTGTCGAAGTGGGACGTCCACTTCAAAGGCGCGGTAGATTTGTTTTCTGGAAAAGCTCTTTTGTGGCTTAGGTCGGTTAGGAAGACTTTAGGTAGCTGGGAGGAGCTAGTAAGAGAGTTAAAGTTGGAGTTTTTGCACCCCAACTACGACGATCTCTTACTAGACGAGATTAGGCGAAGGACTCAGGGAGCGAATGAGTCCATCGGTGTTTATGTTGCGGCTATGAAGGTCATGTTTGGTAGACTTCAGGAGCCTTTATCGGAAAAGAGGATGTTAGGATTGATTAGGTCGAATCTCCTACCATTCTACCAGACCCAGCTGGGACTGGTGACAATAGGGTCGGTTTCCGAACTAGTTGCTTTGGGTAGGCAACTAGAGGTGGTTAGGTCATCGGTGGATGCTTTTGTCCCTCCTCCGAGTCATAAGGCCAAGAGGTTGTTGGAACCTGACCTGGCTTATGTCTCGGCTGGTGTAGAGGTCGTGGCGGTACCGCAGCCGGACCATTCAGATAGCTTTAAGCCGAGGTCAAATACCCGATGCTTTAATTGTAGGAGGTTCGGTCATATTTCGGCGGATTGTAGGAAGGGGATAATGTGCTTCGGGTGCGGTAGACTTGGAGTCATGAAGCGGGACTGCCCGGCGTGTGCAGGGTGGTCGTTTTCTCGGCCGGAACCAGAACCGTTGGTGGCAATAGTGGACCACTCCGAGTTAGGTGATGGGGAATCTAGGGCATTAGGTCAACTAATAGCTGGGGCGTACCAGGCTATGCCGGAAGAGCTAGGCCGGACCCATTTGGTCGAGCATAAGATCAGGGTAAAAGCAGGAGTTGAACCTGTGAAACAGCGTTATTACCCTGTGTCTCCCGTCATACAGTCGCGTATGGGCGAGGAGATTAAGGATATGCTTGACAAAGGGGTGATAGAGATATCACATAGTCCTTGGGCGTCTCCAGTTGTAATGATCAGAAAAAAAGACGGTACATATAGGTTTTGTGTAGATTATAGGGTTTTGAACAAATGTACCGAGAAGGATAGTTACCCCCTTCCATACGTGTCGGCGACCTTAGACAAGCTAAGGGATGCCAAGTTTCTGTCCAGTCTGGATATTAAGTCTGCGTATTGGCAAATTCCGGTGGAAGAGCAGTCGAGGCCCTTCACCGCACTCACGGTACCAGGTAGGGGACTATTTCAGTTTAAGAGGATGCCATACGGCTTGCATAATGCACCGGCAACTTGGCAGAGATTTATAGATTCGATCATAGGACCAGAGTTAGAACCTCATGTTTTTGTGTATTTGGACGATATTATCATCGTTACAAATAATTTTGAGAAGCATTTAGAGATTTTGAAGATTGTCTTAGATAGATTAGCTAGTGCAGGACTTAGATTAAATAGGGACAAATGTAAGTTATGTAGGTCTGAATTAAAATATTTGGGCTACGTGGTGGACAAGAACGGTCTACACGTAGACCCCGAGAAGGTAGAGGCGATGCTTCGGATTGAGGTACCGAAGAACGTAAAGCAAGTGCGGTCATTTATAGAGTAGTGTCCTGGTACCGCAGATTTATTAAAGATTTTGCAGGGTTAGTTAGGCCTCTCACCGATTTAACAAAGAAGAATCGAAAGTTCAATTGGACTGAAGATTGTGAAAGGAGTTTTAGAGAAGCGAAGGAACGCTTGGTGACAGCTCCGGTTTTGAGTTGCCCGGATTTTGATAGACCTTTCACAATCCAGACAGACGCGTCTGATTTCGGTATAGGTGCGGTGTTAACGCAGATGTTTGATGACGGTGAGAGGGTGATAGCTTATTTGAGTAGGTCCTTGAACAAAGGAGAGAAAAATTACTCGACGACCGAAAAGGAGTGTCTAGCGGTTCTGTGGGCGGTTGAGAAACTGCGACCATATGTTGAGGGCGCTAAGTTTACGGTCGTCACAGATCATTATTCACTTATTTGGTTGAATAAGTTGAAGGATCCGTGTGGTAGGTTAGCTAGATGGGCTTTGAAGCTCCAGCAGTACGATTTTGATATAGTGCATCGGAAAGGCAAGGAACATGTGGTTCCAGATATGCTATCCCGAAGTGTGCCAGTTATTGCTGAGGTGACTACTGCCGATCCTTGGTTGGTAAGGATGATTCGGTTAGTAAAGAAAAAGCCTTTGTCGTATCCAGCGTGGAGAGTTGAAGGTGGCAACCTCTACAAGTCTATTAGGTCGAGATTTCCTTCTGTTTACGGTGATTCACCAGAGTGGAAAAAAGTAATAGGGCGTGATGGTAGAGGTGAGATTTTAAAACAATGTCACGACAATCCGTTAGCAGGCCATATGGGTGTGAAAAAGACTTTTGCGCGTATTTCACAGAAGTTCTACTGGCCAAGGATGAAGTCGGACATTGCAAAATATGTTAGGGCGTGTAAAATTTGTCAGCAGGTGAAACCTGAGAATTCACAGCCAGCTAGGGGTATGATAGAGAGGACCAAGGCAGTCAAGCCTTGGGAAATGATTTGTGTAGATCTGGTAGGGCCTTTAGTGAAGTCGTCACAAGGCTACCAGTATATTTTGACAGTAGTATACTACTTTTCCAAATTTCCCCTCCTATTCCCTTTGCGTACTGCCACGGCAAAAAGCGTATGCAAACAATTGGAGGACAATGTATTTCTTTTGTTTGGAGTTCCTCGGTCGGTTGTGTGTGACAATGGACCCCAATTTAGGAGTCGAGAGCTTCGGGGCCTCTGCGGTGACTATGGCGTCCAACTCCGGTACACCGCACACTATCACCCACAGGCTAATCCGGCCGAGAGGATAAACCAAATTATTAAAACGACACTTAGGGCCTATATATCAGAGAACCAGAGGACATGGGACCAACAGTTAGCGAAGGTAGCATGCTGTATTAGGACAGCGCAACACGAAGTGTTAGGAGCTACGCCATATTTTGTGAATTTCTGTAGGGAAATGGCGGTAGAAGGCAGTAGGGACTTCATAGACAGTTTAGGAGATCAGGAGAAATTAAATTGTCAGGAGCAAGCAAAGAGGCTCGAAGAGATTAGGGCCAACATTAGAACTAGGTTAGAGCAGGCGAGTGAGAAGCTTGCGAGGCAGTACAATCTCAGGCGTCGAGATGTGCAGTATATGCCTGGAGAGTTAGTGTGGAGGAAGAGTTTTATGCTGTCGGATGCAGCGAATTTTTATGCAGCGAAGTTAGCGCCAAAGTATGTAGGGCCGTTTATTGTTAGGAAGAGAGTGTCACCGTGGACATACACACTGACAGATGACTTAGGCAAAGACAAAGGGACTTGGAACGTTAAAGAGTTGAGGCCATAAAGGGATTAATAGGATACTGTAGGAGATTTCCGTTCCCTGACCAAAAGGAAGAGTCCTTCCTTTTCGTTGAGGAAGGGGTGGAGTTGTCGCGTACTGGCCGCAACAAAAACTTCTTGTGTGTTTGTTTGTTCATTTCCTTTGTTTTGCCTAATATTCCTTCCACTCCAAACGTTGACAGTGGCATCTGTCGGCAAATAATTGCATAATTCAAAGCCATGAATTGTTGGCACGGTTGCACTCGGTGTGTGCCTACCCAGTGGTATAAGTCTCCAAAAGGGGATGTTCGCCAAAACGGTTGCTCCACTAACAAATATTAGGGAAACGGAATGCTTTGCGCGGGTATTCCGTAAAAAGGGGTGTCGCCTTTCTTTTTATACGGCGAGGGGAAAATTATCCCAGTGTACTTGGTGTGCCATGGTGGCGTGCGCTATATAACTCTGTCCTTTGGGGGCGGCGCCAAATGATTGGGCACCAATACACACTCGCCTGAGAATTCTGACGGCCGACGCGTAGCTTGCGGCCTGGCTAGTAAGTGCGTGCCGGATCAGATTCTAGCAATCTTTGAAAGCGTTAACACCTTTTTTGCGCAAGCGTGCGTATTTTTGCGAAAGATTTTTTTTTGATTAATATATAGAGCTTTATAGTGTTTTGCCAGACGAGGCAGTAGTAAAAAGGCAGTCGGAGCCTGATTTTTGTGTTGGAATATTTATCCGCGGCATAATTGTGTTGTGTTACAGTGACGGAACCGAAGTTTGGCGGCATCACCGGAGGAGCACCGAAGTTGGGTACTCACACCCGACCGAGACACTAAAGTATCATTTTGTTCATACATTGTTTTCGTACGTTTTTTTCTGTCGTGCCGACAGTGTCGTTCCTTCGTTTTCCCCATACCCATCCTTATAGCATCCCGCACCCAAAGCCCAGTCAGTCAGTACAGGCGGGTTAAAGTTACCCCCGGCAGCACGGGAGTAGTGCGAGTGGGTTCGTAACCAGTTTGGTTGGACCACACCTCGGGTGCACCCCAAAAATATATTTTGTTTATTTGGTTTTATATCGTTGCTTAATTGTCGTCGTGCATTTGTTTATACCAGCGTCGATCTTTTCACTTAATTTGTTATTGTACGTAGCTAGCGACCCACGCCGTCTTCACTAAGCTGGCCGGTCGCTTTGTTAGTTTTGTCATCTCCTTTTTGTGCGGTAGTTTGTTTTGTTAGCGTGTGTGGTTGTTGGTAGGCGTTTGACCAACAGCCACTGTAGGTATACATATGTATGTACGTATGTACATAGGCACATACATGTTGCTACTAGTTAAAAGTGGAGGTGACCAAATTGGCGCCAATAGGAAAAATTGTATGTCGAGTGGGTAGAGACTGGTCCAGAAGTAACCAGTAGTAGTCCTGTCCAAAGTTAGGTTGAGATTTTTTGTTTTTTTGTTAATTAAGGATTTTTGTTGTCTTTTTGATTGTTTTCGATTAAAAACTTTTTTAATAATAAAAATAAAAATTGTTTTGATTATTGTTGTGTTGTCAGAGTAGACAATATTTGTTTTTTTATTTTATTAATTTTTTTGTTTTTTTTGTGGTTAGGCTCTTCTGTTGTTTACGTGATAGGGTCTTTTGTTGTGCCAGTATAGGGCAACGCGTTTACCACATTAGGGTAGTAGATTTTTTAATTTTCATTATAATTAAAATTTTCTTTTAAATCTATTTTTTTTGCTTTGTTTTTTTTTTTTTGTTTTTCGAGTTTATTTTTTTTTTATTTTAACGTGGAAATAAATCGGTTGTCCCAAGATGAGCTCGCGTACGAGATGGAGGCACGCGGCCTTCCAATCGGTACGATCGAAGCCATGAGGAAATCGATTAGGGCATCACGGTTGTTAGAGAAAAGAGGTTCGGTAAACCTCTTTCAGGACTACCCCTTCAGTTTCGACGAGGATAGGACGGCGGTCGAATCGAAACTGGAGGAGGTAGAAAATTTAATTTTATCGGTTTCGGGTGGAGGCAAGCCATCGCATGGAGCGAAAGCGATGGCAAAGATCGAATGGTGCCTCTCGCGAATCGGACGGGCTCGACCGGGAAGCGACGGCGAGATGACTCAGCAGATGGAGCTGAAGAGCAAGTTGTTGCTCCATCTCGCCGAATTACAAGAGGTAGTCGGCAGCGAGGAAGCCGAAGAAAAGGAAACCGTTTCGGTAGAGCGCTCGGGTGCCACTCGTGCGTACCCGATAGCACCCCCGCCTCAGAAACCAGTAAATTTGTCGAAGTGGGACGTCCACTTCAAAGGCGCGGTAGATTTGTTTGCTGGAAAAGCTCTTTTGTGGCTTAGGTCGGTTAGGAAGACTTTAGGTAGCTGGGAGGAGCTAGTAAGAGAGTTAAAGTTGGAGTTTTTGCACCCCAACTACGACGATCTCTTACTAGACGAGATTAGGCGAAGGACTCAGGGAGCGAATGAGTCCATCGGTGTTTATGTTGCGGCTATGAAGGTCATGTTTGGTAGACTTCAGGAGCCTTTATCGGAAAAGAGGATGTTAGGATTGATTAGGTCGAATCTCCTACCATTCTACCAGACCCAGCTGGGACTGGTGACAATAGGGTCGGTTTCCGAACTAGTTGCTTTGGGTAGGCAACTAGAGGTGGTTAGGTCATCGGTGGATGCTTTTGTCCCTCCTCCGAGTCATAAGGCCAAGAGGTTGTTGGAACCTGACCTGGCTTATGTCTCGGCTGGTGTAGAGGTCGTGGCGGTACCGCAGCCGGACCATTCAGATAGCTTTAAGCCGAGGTCAAATACCCGATGCTTTAATTGTAGGAGGTTCGGTCATATTTCGGCGGATTGTAGGAAGGGGATAATGTGCTTCGGGTGCGGTAGACTTGGAGTCATGAAGCGGGACTGCCCGGCGTGTGCAGGGTGGTCGTTTTCTCGGCCGGAACCAGAACCGTTGGTGGCAATAGTGGACCACTCCGAGTTAGGTGATGGGGAATCTAGGGCATTAGGTCAACTAATAGCTGGGGCGTACCAGGCTATGCCGGAAGAGCTAGGCCGGACCCATTTGGTCGAGCATAAGATCAGGGTAAAAGCAGGAGTTGAACCTGTGAAACAGCGTTATTACCCTGTGTCTCCCGTCATACAGTCGCGTATGGGCGAGGAGATTAAGGATATGCTTGACAAAGGGGTGATAGAGAAATCACATAGTCCTTGGGCGTCTCCAGTTGTAATGATCAGAAAAAAAGACGGTACATATAGGTTTTGTGTAGATTATAGGGTTTTGAACAAATGTACCGAGAAGGATAGTTACCCCCTTCCATACGTGTCGGCGACCTTAGACAAGCTAAGGGATGCCAAGTTTCTGTCCAGTCTGGATATTAAGTCTGCGTATTGGCAAATTCCGGTGGAAGAGCAGTCGAGGCCCTTCACCGCACTCACGGTACCAGGTAGGGGACTATTTCAGTTTAAGAGGATGCCATACGGCTTGCATAATGCACCGGCAACTTGGCAGAGATTTATAGATTCGATCATAGGACCAGAGTTAGAACCTCATGTTTTTGTGTATTTGGACGATATTATCATCGTTACAAATAATTTTGAGAAGCATTTAGAGATTTTGAAGATTGTCTTAGATAGATTAGCTAGTGCAGGACTTAGATTAAATAGGGACAAATGTAAGTTATGTAGGTCTGAATTAAAATATTTGGGCTACGTGGTGGACAAGAACGGTCTACACGTAGACCCCGAGAAGGTAGAGGCGATGCTTCGGATTGAGGTACCGAAGAACGTAAAGCAAGTGCGGTCATTTATAGAGTAGTGTCCTGGTACCGCAGATTTATTAAAGATTTTGCAGAGTTAGTTAGGCCTCTCACCGATTTAACAAAGAAGAATCGAAAGTTCAATTGGACTGAAGATTGTGAAAGGAGTTTTAGAGAAGCGAAGGAACGCTTGGTGACAGCTCCGGTTTTGAGTTGCCCGGATTTTGATAGACCTTTCACAATCCAGACAGACGCGTCTGATTTCGGTATAGGTGCGGTGTTAACGCAGATGTTTGATGACGGTGAGAGGGTGATAGCTTATTTGAGTAGGTCCTTGAACAAAGGAGAGAAAAATTACTCGACGACCGAAAAGGAGTGTCTAGCGGTTCTGTGGGCGGTTGAGAAACTGCGACCATATGTTGAGGGCGCTAAGTTTACGGTCGTCACAGATCATTATTCACTTATTTGGTTGAATAAGTTGAAGGATCCGTGTGGTAGGTTAGCTAGATGGGCTTTGAAGCTCCAGCAGTACGATTTTGATATAGTGCATCGGAAAGGCAAGGAACATGTGGTTCCAGATATGCTATCCCGAAGTGTGCCAGTTATTGCTGAGGTGACTACTGCCGATCCTTGGTTGGTAAGGATGATTCGGTTAGTAAAGAAAAAGCCTTTGTCGTATCCAGCGTGGAGAGTTGAAGGTGGCAACCTCTACAAGTCTATTAGGTCGAGATTTCCTTCTGTTTACGGTGATTCACCAGAGTGGAAAAAAGTAATAGGGCGTGATGGTAGAGGTGAGATTTTAAAACAATGTCACGACAATCCGTTAGCAGGCCATATGGGTGTGAAAAAGACTTTTGCGCGTATTTCACAGAAGTTCTACTGGCCAAGGATGAAGTCGGACATTGCAAAATATGTTAGGGCGTGTAAAATTTGTCAGCAGGTGAAACCTGAGAATTCACAGCCAGCTAGGGGTATGATAGAGAGGACCAAGGCAGTCAAGCCTTGGGAAATGATTTGTGTAGATCTGGTAGGGCCTTTAGTGAAGTCGTCACAAGGCTACCAGTATATTTTGACAGTAGTATACTACTTTTCCAAATTTCCCCTCCTATTCCCTTTGCGTACTGCCACGGCAAAAAGCGTATGCAAACAATTGGAGGACAATGTATTTCTTTTGTTTGGAGTTCCTCGGTCGGTTGTGTGTGACAATGGACCCCAATTTAGGAGTCGAGAGCTTCGGGGCCTCTGCGGTGACTATGGCGTCCAACTCCGGTACACCGCACACTATCACCCACAGGCTAATCCGGCCGAGAGGATAAACCAAATTATTAAAACGACACTTAGGGCCTATATATCAGAGAACCAGAGGACATGGGACCAACAGTTAGCGAAGGTAGCATGCTGTATTAGGACAGCGCAACACGAAGTGTTAGGAGCTACGCCATATTTTGTGAATTTCTGTAGGGAAATGGCGGTAGAAGGCAGTAGGGACTTCATAGACAGTTTAGGAGATCAGGAGAAATTAAATTGTCAGGAGCAAGCAAAGAGGCTCGAAGAGATTAGGGCCAACATTAGAACTAGGTTAGAGCAGGCGAGTGAGAAGCTTGCGAGGCAGTACAATCTCAGGCGTCGAGATGTGCAGTATATGCCTGGAGAGTTAGTGTGGAGGAAGAGTTTTATGCTGTCGGATGCAGCGAATTTTTATGCAGCGAAGTTAGCGCCAAAGTATGTAGGGCCGTTTATTGTTAGGAAGAGAGTGTCACCGTGGACATACACACTGACAGATGACTTAGGCAAAGACAAAGGGACTTGGAACGTTAAAGAGTTGAGGCCATAAAGGGATTAATAGGATACTGTAGGAGATTTCCGTTCCCTGACCAAAAGGAAGAGTCCTTCCTTTTCGTTGAGGAAGGGGTGGAGTTGTCGCGTACTGGCCGCAACAAAAACTTCTTGTGTGTTTGTTTGTTCATTTCCTTTGTTTTGCCTAATATTCCTTCCACTCCAAACGTTGACAGTGGCATCTGTCGGCAAATAATTGCATAATTCAAAGCCATGAATTGTTGGCACGGTTGCACTCGGTGTGTGCCTACCCAGTGGTATAAGTCTCCAAAAGGGGATGTTCGCCAAAACGGTTGCTCCACTAACAAATATTAGGGAAACGGAATGCTTTGCGCGGGTATTCCGTAAAAAGGGGTGTCGCCTTTCTTTTTATACGGCGAGGGGAAAATTATCCCAGTGTACTTGGTGTGCCATGGTGGCGTGCGCTATATAACTCTGTCCTTTGGGGGCGGCGCCAAATGATTGGGCACCAATACACACTCGCCTGAGAATTCTGACGGCCGACGCGTAGCTTGCGGCCTGGCTAGTAAGTGCGTGCCGGATCAGATTCTAGCAATCTTTGAAAGCGTTAACACCTTTTTTGCGCAAGCGTGCGTATTTTTGCGAAAGATTTTTTTTTGATTAATATATAGAGCTTTATAGTGTTTTGCCAGACGAGGCAGTAGTAAAAAGGCAGTCGGAGCCTGATTTTTGTGTTGGAATATTTATCCGCGGCATAGTTGTATTGTGTTACAGTGACGGAACCGAAGTTTGGCGGCATCACCGGAGGAGCACCGAAGTTGGGTACTCACACCCGACCGAGACACTAAAGTATCATTTTGTTCATACATTGTTTTCGTACGTTTTTTTCTGTCGTGCCGACAGTGTCGTTCCTTCGTTTTCCCCATACCCATCCTTATAGCATCCCGCACCCAAAGCCCAGTCAGTCAGTACAGGCGGGTTAAAGTTACCCCCGGCAGCACGGGAGTAGTGCGAGTGGGTTCGTAACCAGTTTGGTTGGACCACACCTCGGGTGCACCCCAAAAATATATTTTGTTTATTTTGTTTTATATCGTTGCTTAATTGTCGTCGTGCATTTGTTTATACCAGCGTCGATCTTTTCACTTGATTTGTTATTGTACGTAGCTAGCGACCCACGCCGTCTTCACTAAGCTGGCCGGTCGCTTTGTTAGTTTTGTCATCTCCTTTTTGTGCGGTAGTCTGTTTTGTTAGCGTGTGTGGTTGTTGGTAGGCGTTTGACCAACAGCCACTGTAGGTATACATATGTATGTACGTATGTACATAGGCACATACATATTGCTACTAGTTAAAAGTGGAGGTGACAAAACAAAACTTATTTATGGACATAATTGCTTGAAATTCGGAACATACGTGTAGCTGGCTTCGTGCTTACATTAAAAGGAAGTTAACCCATCTCTCCGGAAAATGGACCGGGAACTGGCGTGTTCAACCAAAATATATATTTGGATCGAATTGCTTGAATTTTGGTTCATAGGTGGCCTTGTGCTTAGATTAAACAGAAGACTACACTTCTCTCCGTGACTTATTCAAAAAAAAAAATGGTTCGGGTTACTTGAAATGCGGTATATAGATGGCTTTTTACTTAGATAAAAAATAAGACCACGCTCCTCTCCGGGAAATGGACTTGGAGCTGGCCTATCCAAACAAAACTTATTTATGGATCGAATTGCTTGAAATTTGGTACATATGTGGCTTTTTGCTAAAATAACAGGAAGACTACACTTATTTCCGGAAAATGGACAGGGAACTGACCAATTCAAGAAAATCTTATTTATGGATTGAATTACTTGAAATTTAGGACATATGTGGCTTTTTGCTTAGATTAACGGGAAGACTAGACTTCTTTCTGGGAACTGTACATAGGTGGCTTTTGCTTAGATGAACAGGAAAGGTACACTTTTCTCGGCAAAGTGGACCGGGAAATGACCTTTTCAAGAAAAACTTATTTTTGGATCGAATTGCATGAAATTTGGTTCATAGGTGCCTAAAAATAACAGGAAAACTACACTTTTCTTCGGGAAGTGTGCAAAGGTGGCTTTTTGCTTAAATTTATAATAATACTACACCTTCTCCGGAAAGTGGACCGGGGACTGACCTATTCAAGAAAATCTTATTTACGTATAGAACTACTTGAAACTCGGTACATAGATAGCTTTGTGCTTAGATTAACAAGAAAAGAAAGTACACTTCTCTCGGGTAAGTGGACCGGTAACTGATAATTCCAACAAAATTTTTTTATGGATCGAATTGTTTGCAATTTGGTGGCTTATTGCTTAGATTACCTTGAAGACTACACTTCTCTCCGTGAAGTGTACATATGTGGCTTTTTGCTTAGATTAAAAAGAACACTACATTTCTCTCCGGGAAGTGGACTTTGAACTGACCTATTCAAACAAAATTTGTTTATGAATTGAATTACTTGAAGCTCGGTACATAGGTGGCTTTGTGCTTAGATTAAAAGAAGTACCACTTCTCTCGGGGAAGTTGAAGTTATTCAAAAAACAAATATGTTTCGGGTTACTTGAAATTCGGTACATAGGTGGCTTTTTGCTAAACAACCGGAATACCACACTTTTCTCCGGGAAGTGGACCGGGACAGATAATTCAAACAAAACTTTTCTTATGGATCGAATTGCTTGAAATTTGGAGCATAGGTGGCTTTATGCTTAGATTAAAAATAAGACTGGCTTTTTGCTTAGATTAACAAGAAAACTACACTTGTCTAGGGAAAATGGATCGGGAACAGACCAATTCTAGAAAATTTTATTTATAAATTTAATTACTAGAAATTTCGTACCTAGGTCTCTTTTTGCTTAGATTAAAAAGAAGGCAGCACTACTATCCGGGAAGTGAACCAGGAACGGACTTATTCAACAAAAAAAAGAATGGTTCGGGTTACTTGAAATTCGGTACATAGGTAGCTTTTTGCTTAGAACTGACCAATCCAAGAAAATCTTTTTTTTGGATTGAAATACTTGAAATTCGGTACATAGGTTGCTTTTTGCTTAGATTAACAGGAAGACATTTCTTCTCTAGGGGAAGTGGACCAGAAACTGTTTTATTCAAAAAAAGCTTAGTTAAGGCTCCATGCGCTGGAAATTTGGTACATAGGTGGATTTTTACTTAGATTAACAGAAAGACTACACATCTCTCCGTGAACTGGACCAGGGACGGACTTATTCAAAAAAAAAAAAATGGTTCGGTTTACTTGAAATTCGGTACATAGGTGGCTTTTTGCTTAGATTAAAAATAAGACTACACTTCTCTCCGGGAACTGACCAACTCAAGAAAAATTTATTTATGGATTGAATTCCTTTAAATTCGGTACATAGGTGGATTTTTGTTTAGATTAAAAAGAAGGCTACACTTCTCTCCGGGAAGTGGACCAGGGCTGACCGATTCAAGAAAAACTTATTTTTGGAAATAATTGCTTGAAATTTGGTACATAGGTAGCTTTTTGCTTAGAACTGACCAATCCAAGCAAATCTTATTTATAGATTGAATGACTTGAAATTCGGTACATAAGTTTGTTTTTTGCTTAGATAAAAAAGAAGAAGACTTCTTTCCGGGAACTGTACATAGGTGGTATTTTGCTTAGATTAAAAAGAAGACCACACTTCTCTGCGGGACGTGGACTTTGGACTGCCCTATTCAAACAAAACTTATTTATGGATATACAATAATTGCTTGAAATTTGGTTCATGTGTGGTTTTTTGCTTAGATTAAAAAGAGGACTACACTTCTCTCCGGGAAGTGGACCGGGGACTGAAGTATTCAAGAAAAACTTATTTATGTATAGAATTACTTGAAACTCGGTACATATGTGGTTTTTTGCTAAAACAACAGGGAGACTGCACTTATCTCCGGGAAGTATGCAAAGGTGGATTTTTGCTTAGATTAAAAAGAATAATACACCTTCTCCGGGAAGTGAACCGGGGACTGACATATTCAAGAAAAACTTATTTATGTATAGAATCACTTGAAACTCGGTACATAGGTGGATTTTTGTTTAGATTAACAGGAAGACACTTCTTCTCTCCGGGAAGTGGACCACAAACTGACTTATTCAAAAAACACTTATTTGTGGCTCCATTCACTAGAAATTTGGTACATACGTGGCTTTTTGCTTAGATTAAAAAGAAGACTACACTACTCTCCGGAAAGTGGACCAGGAACGGACTTGTTCAAAAAAATACTGGTTCGGGTTACTTGAAATTCGGTATAGGTGGCTTTTTGCTTAGATTAAAAAGAAGACTACACATCTCTGTGGGAATAGGACCGTGAACTGGTCTATTCAAACAAAACTTTTTTATGGATCGAATTGCTTGAAATTTGGTACATAGGGTGCTTTTTGCTTAGATTAACAAGAGGACCACACTTCTTTCCGGAAAATGGACCGGGAACTGACCAATTCAAGAAAAATTTATTTATGGATTGAATTACTTTACATTCGGTACACAGGTGGCTTTTTGATTAGATTAGGAGGAAGACTCTTCTTCTCTCCGGGAAGTGGAAAAGGAACTGACATATTCAAAAAAAGTTTATTTAAGGCTCGATTCACTAGAAATTTGACGTATATGTGGCTTTTTGCTAAAATAACAGGAAGACCACACTTCTCTCGGGGAAGTGTACATAGGTGGCTTTTTGCTTAGATTAACGGTAAGACTTGACTTCTCTCCGGGAACGGTACATAGGTGGTTTTTTGCTTAGATTGAAAAGAAGACGACACTTCTCTACGGGAAGTGGACTTTGGACTGACCTATTGACAAAAAAATGTATTTATGGATATAATTGCTTGAAATTTGGTACATGTGTGGTTTTTTGCTTAGATTAAAAAGAAGACTACACTTCTCTCCGGGAAGTGGACAGGGGACTGACATATTCAAGAAAAACTTAATTATGTATAGAATTACTTGAAACTCGGTACATAGGTGGCTTTTTGCTTAGATTAACAGGAAGACACTACTTCTCTCCGGGAAGTGGACCAGAACCTGACTTATTCAAAAAAAGCTTATTTGTGGTTCCATTCACTAGAAATTTGGGTCATAGGTGGCTTTTTGCTTAGATTAACGGGAAGACTAGACTTTTCCCCGGGAACGGTACATAGTTGGTTTTTTGCTTAGATTACCTTGAAGACTACACTTCTCTCCGTGAAGTGTACATATGTGGCTTTTTGCTTAGATTAAAAAGAACACTACATTTCTCTCCGGGAAGTGGACTTTGAACTGACCTATTCAAACAAAATTTGTTTATGAATTAAATTACTGGAAGCTCGGTACATAGGTGGCTTTGTGCTTAGATTAAAAGAAGTACCACTTCTCTCGGGGAAGTTGAAGTTATTCAAAAAACAAATATGTTTCGGGTTACTTGAAATTCGGTACATAGGTGGCTTTTTGCTAAACAACCGGAATACCACACTTTTCTCCGGGAAGTGGACCGGGACAGATAATTCAAACAAAACTTTTCTTATGGATCGAATTGCTTGAAATTTGGAGCATAGATGGCTTTATGCTTAGATTAAAAATAAGACTGGCTTTTTGCTTAGATTAACAAGAAAACTACACTTGTCTAGGGAAAATGGATCGGGAACAGACCAATTCTAGAAAATTTTATTTATAAATTTAATTACTAGAAATTTCGTACATAGGTCTCTTTTTGCTTAGATTAAAAAGAAGACAGCACTACTATCCGGGAAGTGAACCAGGAACGGACTTATTCAACAAAAAAAAGAATGGTTCGGGTTACTTGGAATTCGGTACATAGGTAGCTTTTTGCTTAGAACTGACCAATCCAAGAAAATCTTTTTTTGGATTGAAATACTTGAAATTCGGTACATAGGTTGCTTTTTGCTTAGATTAACAGGAAGACATTTCTTCTCTAGGGGAAGTGGACCAGAAACTGTTTTATTCAAAAAAAGCTTAGTTAAGGCTCCATGCGCTGGAAATTTGGTACATAGGTGGATTTTTACTTAGATTAACAGAAAGACTACACATCTCTCCGTGAACTGGACCAGGGACGGACTTATTCAAAAAAAAAAAAAATGGTTCGGTTTACTTGAAATTCGGTACATAGGTGGCTTTTTGCTTAGATTAAAAATAAGACTACACTTCTCTCCGGGAACTGACCAACTCAAGAAAAATTTATTTATGGATTGAATTCCTTTAAATTCGGTACATAGGTGGATTTTTGTTTAGATTAAAAAGAAGGCTACACTTCTCTCCGGGAAGTGGACCAGGGCTGACCGATTCAAGAAAAACTTATTTTTGGAAATAATTGCTTGAAATTTGGTACATAGGTAGCTTTTTGCTTAGAACTGACCAATCCAAGCAAATCTTATTTATAGATTGAATGACTTGAAATTCGGTACATAAGTTTGTTTTTTGCTTAGATAAAAAAGAAGAAGACTTCTTTCCGGGAACTGTACATAGGTGGTATTTTGCTTAGATTAAAAAGAAGACCACACTTCTCTGCGGGACGTGGACTTTGGACTGCCCTATTCAAACAAAACTTATTTATGGATATACAATAATTGCTTGAAATTTGGTTCATGTGTGGTTTTTTGCTTAGATTAAAAAGAGGACTACACTTCTCTCCGGGAAGTGGACCGGGGACTGAGGTATTCAAGAAAAACTTATTTATGTATTGAATTACTTGAAACTCGGTACATATGTGGTTTTTTGCTAAAACAACAGGGAGACTGCACTTATCTCCGGGAAGTATGCAAAGGTGGATTTTTGCTTAGATTAAAAAGAATAATACACCTTCTCCGGGAAGTGAACCGGGGACTGACATATTCAAGAAAAACTTATTTATGTATAGAATCACTTGAAACTCGGTACATAGGTGGATTTTTGTTTAGATTAACAGGAAGACACTTCTTCTTTCCGGGAAGTGGACCAGAACCTGACTTATTCAAAAAAAGCTTATTTGTGGTTCCATTCACTAGAAATTTGGGTCATAGGTGGCTTTTTGCTTAGATTAACGGGAAGACTAGACTTTTCCCCGGGAACAGTACATAGTTGGTTTTTTGCTTAGATTAAAAAGAAGACTACACTTCTCTCCGGGAAGTGGACCAGAAACTGACTTATTCAAAAAAAGCTTATTTATGGTTACATTCACTAGAAATTTGGTACATAGGTGGCTTTTTGCTTAGATTAACGAGAAGACTAGACTTCTCTCCGGTAACGGTACATAGGTGGTTTTTTGCTTAGATTATAAAGAAGACTACACTTCTCTCCGGGAAGTGAACCGGGGACTGACTTGTTAAAAGAAATATATGTTTCTGGTTACTTGAAATTCGGTACATAGGTGGCTTTTTACTTAGATTGACAGGAAGACTACACATCTCTCCGGAAAATGGGCCGGGAACTGACCAATTCAAGAAAATATTATTTATGGATTGAATTACTTGAAATTCGGTACATAGGTGGCTTTTTGCTTAGATTAACAGGAAGACTCTTCTTCTCTCCGGGAAGTGGAAAAGAAGCTGACATATTCAAAAAAAGTTCATTTAAGGCTCGATTCACTAGAAATTCGACATATATGTGGCTTTTTGCTAAAATAACAGGAAGACTACACTTCTCTCCGGGAAGTGTACATAGGTGGCTTTTTGCTTAGATTAACGGGAAGACTAGACTTCTCTCCGGGAACGGTACATAGGTGTTTTTTGCTTAGATTAAAAAGAACGTTACACTTCTCTCCGGGAAGTGGACTTTGGACTGACCTATTCAAACAAATCGTATTTATGGATATAATTGCATGAAATTTGGTACATGTGTGGTTTTTTGCTTAGATTAAAAAGAAGACTATACTTCGCTCCGGGAAGTGGACTTTGGACTGACCTATTCAGACAAAACTTATTTATGGGTATACTTGGACCACAAACTGACTTATTCAAAAAACACTTTTTTGTGGCTCCATTCACTAGAAATTTGGTACATAGGTGGCTTTTTGCTTAGATTAACAAGAGGACCACACTTCTTTCCGGAAAATGGACCGGGAACTGACCAATTCAAGAAAAATTTATTTATGGATTGAATTACTTTACATTCGGTACACAGGTGGCTTTTTGATTAGATTAGGAGGAAGACTCTTCTTCTCTCCGGGAAGTGGAAAAGGAACTGACATATTCAAAAAAAGTTTATTTAAGGCTCGATTCACTAGAAATTTGACGTATATGTGGCTTTTTGCTAAAATAACAGGAAGACCACACTTCTCTCGGGGAAGTGTACGTAGGTTGATTTTTGCTTAGATTAACGGTAAGACTTGACTTCTCTCCGGGAACGGTACATAGGTGGTTTTTTGCTTAGATTGAAAAGAAGACGACACTTCTCTACGGGAAGTGGACTTTGGACTGACCTATTGACAAAAAAATGTATTTATGGATATAATTGCTTGAAATTTGGTACATGTGTGGTTTTTTGCTTAGATTAAAAAGCAGACTACACTTCTCTCCGGGAAGTGGACAGGGGACTGACATATTCAAGAAAAACTTAATTATGTATAGAATTACTTGAAACTCGGTACATAGGTGGATTTTTGCTTAGGTTAAAAGAAGACTACACTTCTCTCCGGGAGGTGGACTTTGGACTGACCTATTCAGACAAAACTTATTTATGGATATAATTGCTTGACCATTGGACCATCGGTTGCTCTTTGCTTAGATTAACAGGAAGACACTTCTTCTCTCCGGGAAGTGGACTTTGGACTGACCTATTCAGACAAAACTTATTTATGGATATAATTGCTTGTAATTTGTACATAGGTTGCTTTTTGCTTTGATTAACAGGAAGACACTTCTCCTCTCCGGGAAGTGGACCAGAAACTGAATTATTCAAAAAAAAGCTTGTTTTAGGCTCCATTCACTAGAAATTTGGTACATAGGTGGCTTTTTGCTTAGATTAAAAAGAAGACTACACTTCTCTCCGGGATTGCTTA
This sequence comes from Ceratitis rosa, assembly GCA_037013455.1. Classification (NCBI taxonomy): domain Eukaryota; kingdom Metazoa; phylum Arthropoda; class Insecta; order Diptera; family Tephritidae; genus Ceratitis; species Ceratitis rosa. Next base: position 1,756,649 of record JAWMAG010000097.1, on the reverse strand, counting down.
GATTAACGAGAAGACTAGACTTCTCTCCGGTAACGGTACATAGTTGGTTTTTTGCTTAGATTAAAAAGAAGACTACACTTCTCTCCGGGATTGCTTAGATTAACGAGAAGACTAGACTTCTCTCCGGTAACGGTACATAGGTGGTTTTTTGCTTAGATTAAAAAGAAGACTATATTTCTCTCCGGGAAGTGAACCGGGGACTGACTTGTTAAAAGAAATATATGTTTCAGGTTACTTGAAATTCGGTACATAGGTGGCTTTTTACTTAGATTAACAGGAAGACTACACATCTCTCCGGAAAATGGGCCGGGAACTGACCAATTCAAAAATATATTATTTATGGATTGAATTACTTGAAATTCGGTACATAGGTGGCTTTTTGCTTAGATTAACAGGAAGACTCTTCTTCTCGCCGGGAAGTGGAAAAGAAACTGACATATTCAAAAAAAGTTCATTTAAGGCTCGATTCACTAGAAATTCGACATATATAAGGCTTTTTGCTAAAATAACAGGAAGACTTCACTTCTCTCCGGGAAGTGTACATAGGTGGCTTTTTGCTTAGATTAACGGGAAGACTAGACTTCTCTCCGGGAACTGTACATAGGTGGTCTTTTACTTAGATTAAAAAGAAGACTACACTTCTCTCCGGGAAGTGGACTTTGGACTGACCTATTAAAACAAAACGTATTTATGGATATAATTGCTTGAAATTTGGTACATGTGTGGTTTTTTGCTTAGATTAAAAAGAAAACTACACTTCTCTCTGGGAAGTGGACTTCAGACTGACCTATTCAGACAAAACTTATTTATGGGTATAATTGCTTGACCATTGGACCATTGGTTGCTTTTTGCTTAGATTAAAAAGAAGGCTACACTTCTCTCCGGGAAGTGAACCAGGGACTGACTTATTGAAAAAAATATATGGTTCGGGTTACTTGAAATTCGGTACATAGGTGGCCTTTTACTTCGATTAACAGGAAGACTACACATCTCTCCAGAAAATGGACCGGGAATTGATCAATTCAATAAAAATTTATTTATGGATTGAATTACTAGAAATTCGCTACATAGGTGGATTTTTGCTTAGATTAAAAAGAAGCCTACACTTCTCTTCGGGAAGTGGACCAGGCATGGACTTGTTCAAAAAAAAAAAAGGTTCGGGTTGCTTGAAATTTGGTATATAGGTGGCTTTTTGCTTAGATTAATAGGAAAAGTACACTTCTATCGGGAAAGTGGACCGGGAATAGCCCAATTCAAGAAAAATTTATTTATGGATTGAATTAGTTTACATTCCGTACACAGGTGGATTTTTGCTTAGATTAACGGGAAGACTAGACTTCTTTTCAGGAACAGTACATAGATTAAAAAGAAGACTACACTTCTCTCCGGGAGGTGGACTTTGGACTGACCTATTCAAACAAAACGTATTTATGGATATAATTGCCTGAAATTTGGTACATAGGTTGCTCTTTGCTTAGATTAACAGGAAGACACTTCTTCTCTCCGGGAAGTGGACTTTGGACTGACCTATTCAGACAAAACTTATTTATGGATATAATTGCTTGACCATTGGACCATTGTTGCTTTTTGCTTAGATAAAAAAGAAGACTACACTTATCTCCGGGAAGTGGACTTTGGACTGACCTATTCAAACAAAACGTATTTATGGATATAATTGCTTGAAATTTGTACATGGGTTGCTTTGTGCTTAGATTAACAGGAAGACATTTCTTTTCTCCGGGAAGTGGACCAGAAACTGACTTATTCAAAAAAAGGTTATTTATGGCTACATTCACTAGAAATTTGGTACATAGGTGGCTTTTTGCTTAGATTAACGAGAAGACTAGACTTCTCTCCGGTAACGGTACATAGGTGGTTTTTTGCTTAGATTAAAAAGAAGACTACACTTCTCTCCGGGAAGTGAACCGGGGACTGACTTATTAAAAGAAATATATGTTTCGGGTTACTTGAAATTCGGTACATAGGTGGCTTTTTACTTAGATTAACAGGAAGACTACACATCTCTCCGGAAAATGGGCCGGGAACTGACCAATTCAAGAAAATATTATTTATGGATTGAATTACTTGAAAATCGGTACATAGGTGGCTTTTTGCTTAGATTAACAGGAAGACTCTTCTTCTCTCCAGGAAGTGGAAACGAAACTGCATATTCAAAAAAAGTTTATTTAAGGCTCGATTCACTAGAAATTCGACATATATGTGGCTTTTTGCTAAAATAACGGGAAGACTAGACTTCTCTCCGGGAGCGGTACATGGGTGGTTTTTTGCTACGTTTAAAAAGAACATTACACTTCTCTCCGGGAAGTGGACTCTGGACTGAACTATTCAAACAAAAGGTATTTGTGGATATAATTGCTTGAAATTTGGTACATATGAGGTTTTTTGCTTAGATTTAAAAGGAGACTACACTTCTCTCCGGGAAGTGGACTTTGAACTGAACTATTTAGACAAAACTTATTTATGGGTATAATTGCTTGACCAGTGGACCATAAGTTGCTTTTTGCTTAGATTAAAAAGAAGACTACACTTCTCTCCAGAAAGTGAACCAGGGACTAACTTATTAAAAAAAATATATGGTTCGGGTTACTTGAAATTCGGTACATAGGTGGCTTTTTACTTAGATTAACAGGAAGACTACACATCTCTCTGGAAAATGGACCGGGAATTGATCGATTCAATAAAAATTTATTTATGGATTGAATTACTAGAAATTCGCTACATAGGTGGATTTTTGCTTAGATTAAAAAGAAGCCTTCACTTCTCTCCGGGAAGTGGACCAGGGACGGACTTCTTCAAAAAAAAATAGGTTCAGGTTGCTTGAAATTCGGTATATAGGTGCCTTTTTCTTAGATTAATAGGAAAAGTACTCTTCTCTCGGGAAAGTGGACCGGGAACAGCCCAATTCAAGAAAAATTTATTTATGGATTGAATTAGTTTACATTCCGTACACAGGCGGATTTTTGCTTAGATTAACGGGAAGACTAGACTTCTTTTCAGGAACAGTAAATAGGTGGTATTTTGCTTTGATTAAAAGAAGACTACAATTCTCTCCGGGAAGTGGACTTTGGACTGACTTATTAAAACGAATATATGTTTCGGGTTACTTGAAATTCGGTACATAGGTGGCTTTTTACTTAGATTAACAGAAAGACTACACATCTCTCCGGAAAATTGGCCGGGAACTGACGAATTCAAGAAAATATTATTTATGGACTGAATAACTTGAAAATCGGTACATAGGTGGCTTTTTGGATTGGACCATTGGTTGCTTTTTGCTTAGATTAAAAAGAAGACTACACTTCTCTCCGGGAAGTGCACCAGGGACTGACTTATTAAAAAAAATATATGGTTCGGGTTACTTGAAATTCGGTACATAGGTGGCTTTTTACTTAGATTAACAGGAAGACACTTCTTCTCTCCGGGAAGTGGATCTTGGACTGACCTATTCAAACAAAACGTATTTAAGGATATAATTGCTTGAAATTTGATCATAGGTTGCTTTTTGCTTAGATTAACAGGAAGACACTTCTTCTCTCCGGGAAGTGGACCAGAAACTGACTTATTAAAAAAAACCTTGTTTATGGCTCCATTCACTAGAAATTTGGTACATAGGTGGCTTTTTGCTTAGATTAACGGGAAGACTAGACTTTTCTCCGGGAACGGTACATGGGTGGTTTTTTGCTTAGATTGAAAAGAAGACTACACTTCTTTCCGGCAAGCGGACCAGAAACTGATTTATTCAAAAAAAGCTTATTTTTGGCTACATTCACTAGAAATTTGGTACATAGGTGGCTTTTTGCTTATATTAACGGGAAGACTAGACTTTTCTCCGGTAACGGTACATAGGTGATTTTTTGCTTAGATTAAAAAGAAGACTACACTTCTCTCCGGGAAGTGAACCGGGGACTGACCTATTCAAACAAAACGTTTTTGTGGATATAATTGCTTAAAATTTGGTACATTTGTGGTTTTTTGCTTAGATTAAAAAGAAGACTACACTTCTCTCCGGGAAGTGGACTTTGGACTGACCTATTCAGACAAAACTTATTTATGGATATAATTGCTTGACCATTGGACCATAAGTTGCTTTTTGCTTAGCTTAAAAAGGAGACTACACTTCTCTCCGGGAAGTGAACCAGGGACTGACTTAATAAAAAAAATATATGGTTCGTGTTACTTCAAATTCGGTACATAGGTGGCTTTTTACTTAGATTAACAGGAAGACTACACATCTCTCCGGAACACGGACCGGGAATTGACCAAATCAAGAAAAATTTATTTATGGATTGATTTACTTGAAATTCGCTACATAGGTGGATTTTTGCTTAGATTAAAAAGAAGACTGCACTTCTCTCCGGGAAGTAGACCAGGGACGGACTTATTAAAAAAAAAAAGGTTCGGGTTGCTTGAAATTCGCTACATAGGTGAATTTTTGCTTAGATTAAAAAGAAGACTGCACTTCTCTCCGGGAAGTAGACCAAGGACGGACTTATTAATAAAAAAAGGTTCGGGTTGCTTGTAATTTGGTACATAGGTGGCTCTTTGCTTAGAATAACGGGAAGGCTAGACTTCTTTCCGGGAACTGTACATAGGTGGTCTTTTGCTTAGATTAAAAAAAAGACTACACTTCTCTCCGGGAGGTGGACTTTGGACTGACTTTTTCAAACAAAACGTATTTATGGATATAATTGCTTGAAATTTGGTACATATTGTAGGTTACTTTTTGCTTAGATTAACAGGTAGACACTTCTTCTCTCCGAGAAGTGGACCAGAAACTGACTTATTCAAAAAAAACTTGTTTATGGCTCGATTCACTAGAAATTTGGTACATAGGTGGCTTTTTGCTTAGATTAACGGGAAGACTAGATTTTCTCCGGGAACGGTACATAGGTGGTTTTTTGCTTACATTAAAAAGAAGACTACACTTCTCTCCGGGAAGTGAATCAGGGACTGACTTATTAAAAAAAATATATGGTTCGGGTTACTTGAAATTCGGTACATACACGTAGGTGGCTTTTTACATAAATTAACAGGAAGACACACATCTCTCCGGAAAATGGACCGGGAGCTGACCAATTCGAGAAAAATTTATTCATGGATTGAATTACTTGAAATTCGGTACATAGGTGGCTTTTTGCTTAGATTAACAGAAAGACTCTTCTTCTCTCCGGGAAGTGGAAAAGAAACTGACGGATTCAAAAAAAGTTTATTTAAGGCTCGATTCACTAGAAATTTGACATATATGTGGCTTTTTGCTAAAATAACAGAAAGACTACACTTCTCTCCGGGAAGTGTACATGGTGGCTTTTTGCTTAGATTAACAGGAAGACTAGACTTCTCTCCGGGAACGCTACAAAGGTGGCTTTTTGCTTAGATTAAAAAGAATACTACACTTTCTCCGGGAAGTGGACCAGGGAATGAAATATTCAAGAAAAACTTATTTATGTATAGAATTACTTGAAATTTGGTACACAGGTGGCTTTTTACTTAGATTAAAAATAGGAATACACTTCTCTCCGGGAAGTGGACTTTGGACTGACCTATTCAAACAAAACTTATTTATGAATATAATTGCTTGAAATTTGGAACACAGGTTGCTTTTTGCTTAGATTTACAGGAAGACGCTTCTTCTCTCCGGGAAGTTGACCAGAAACTGACTTATTCAAAAAAAGCTTATTTATGGCTACATTCACTAGATATTTGGTACATAGGTGGCTTTGTGCTTAGATTAACGGGAAGATTAGACTTCTCTCCGGTAACGGTACATAGGTGGTTTTTTGCTTAGATTAAAAAGAAGACTACACTTCTCTCCGGGAAGTGAACCGGGGACTGACTTATTAAAAAAGATATATGCTTCAAGTTACTTGAAATTCGGTACATAGGTGGCTTTTTACTTAGCTTAACAGGAAGACTACACATCTCTCCGGAATGTGGACCCGGAATTGACCAATTCAAGAAAAATTTATTTATGGATTGAATTATTTGAGATTCGCTACATAGGTGGATTTTTGCTTAGATTAAAAAGAAGACTACACTTCTCTCCGGGAAGTGGACCGGGGACGGACTTCTTCAAAAAAAAAAAGGTTCGGGTTGCTTGAAATTCGGTATATAGGTGGCTTTTTGCATAGATTAATAGGAAAAGTACACTTCTCTCGGGGAAAGTAGACCGGGAACAGACCAATTCAAGGAAAATTTATTTATGGATTGAATTAGTTTACATTCAGTACACAGGTGGATTTTTGCTTAGATTAAAAATAAGAATTCACTTTTCTCCGGGAATTGGACTTTAGACTGTCCTATTCAAACAAAACGTATTTATGGATATAATTGCTTCAAATTTGGTACATAGGTGGCTTTTTGCTTAGATTAACAGGAAAAGTACACTTCTCTCGGGAAAGTGGACCGGGAACAGATTAATTCAAGAAAAATTTATTTATGGATTGAATTATTTTACAATCGGTACACAGGTGGCTTTTTGCTTAGATTAAAAATAAGAATACACTTCTCTTGAGGAAGTGGACTTTGGACTGACCTATTCAAACAAAACGTATTTATGGATATAATTGCTTTAAATTTGGTACATAAGTGGGTTTTTGCTAAAACAACAGGGAGACTGCACTTATCTCCGTATGCAAAGGTGGATTTTTGCTTAGATTAAAAAGAATAATACACCTTCTCCGGGAAGTGAACCGGGGACTGACATTTTCAAGAAAAACTTATTTATGTATAGAATTACTTGAAACTCGGTACATAGGTGGATTTTTGTTTAGATTAACAGGAAGACACTTCTTCTCTCCGGGAAGTGGACCACAAACTGGCTTATTCAAAAAACACTTATTTGTGGCTCCATTCACTAGAAATTTGGTACATAGGTGGCTTTTTGCTTAGATTAAAAAGAAGACTGCACTACTCTCCGGAAAGTGGACCAGGAACGGACTTATTCAAAAAAGACTGGTTCGGGTTACTTGAAATTCGGTATAGGTGGCTTTTTGCTTAGATTAAAAAGAAGACTACACATCTCTGTGGGAATAGGACCGTGAACTGGTCTACTCAAACAAAACTTTTTTATGGATCGAATTGCTTGAAATTTGGTACATTGGTGGCTTTTTGCTTAGATTAAATTGAGGACCACACTTCTCTCCGGAAAATGGACCGCGAACTGACCAATTCAAGAAAAATTTATTTATGGATTGAATTACTTTACATTCGGTACACAGGTGGCTTTTTGATCAGATTAGGAGGAAGACTCTTCTTCTCTCCGGGAAGTGGAAAAGGAACTGACATATTCAAAAAAGTTTATTTAAGGCTCGATTCAGTAGAAATTTGACGTATATGTGGCTTTTTGCTAAAATAACAGGAAGACCACACTTCTCTCGGGGAAGTGTACATAGGTGGCTTTTTGCTTAGATTAACGGTAAGACTTGACTTCTCTCCGGGAACGGTACATAGGTGGCTTTTTACTTAGATTAACAGGAAGACTACACATCTCTCCGGAACACGGACCGGAATTGACCAATGCAAGAAAAATTTATTTATGGATTGAATTACTTGAAAATCGCTACATAGGTGGATTTTTGCTTAGATTAAAAAGAAGACTGCACTTCTCTCCGGGAAGCAGACCAGGGACGGACTTATTAAAAAAAAAGGTTCGGGTTGCTTGAAATTCGGTATATAGGTGGCTTTTTGCAAAGATAAAAAAGAAGACTACACTTCTCTCCGGTAAACGGACCGGGAACTGGCCTATTCAAACAAAACTTATTTATGGATCGAATTGCTTGTAATTTTGTAAATGGGTGGCTCTTTGCTTAGATTAATGGGAAGGCTAGACTTCTTTCCGGGAACTGTACATAGGTGGTCTTTTACTTAGATTAAAAAGAAGACTACACTTCTCTCCGGGAGGTGGACTTTGGACTGACCTATTCAAACAAAACGTATTTATGGATATAATTGCTTGAAATTTGGTACAAAGGTTGCTTTTTGCTTAGATTACCAGGAAGATACTTCTTCTCTCCGGGAAGTGGACTTTGGACTGACCTATTCAGACAAAACTTATTTATGGATATAATTGCTTGACCATTGGACCATTGGTTGCTCTTTGCTTAGATTAACAGGAAGACACTTCTTCTCTCCGGGAAGTGGACTTTGGACTGACCTATTCAGACAAAACTTTTTTATGGATATAATTGCTTGTAATTTGTACATAGGTTGCTTTTTGCTTAGATTAACAGGAAGACACTTCTCCTCTCCGGGAAGTGGACCAGAAACTGAATTATTCAAAAAAAGCTTGTTTTAAGCTCCATTCACTAGAAATTTGGTACATAGATGGCTTTTTGCTTAGATTAACGGGGAGACTAGACTTTTCTCCGGAACGGTACATAGTTGGTTTTTTGCTTAGATTAAAAAGAAGACTACACTTCTCTCCGGGAAGTGGACCAGAAACTGACTTATTCAAAAAAAGGTTATTTATGGCTACATTCACTAGAAATTTGCTTAGATTAACGAGAAGACTAGACTTCTCTCCGGTAACGGTACATAGGTGGTTTTTTGCTTAGATTAAAAAGAAGACTACACTTCTCTCCGGGAAGTTGACCAGAAACTGACTTATTCAAAAAAAGCTTATTTGTGGCTCCATTCACTAGAAATTTGGTACATAAGTGGCTTTTTGCTTAGATTAACAGGAAGACTACACATCTCTCCGGAAAATGGGCCGGGAACTGACCAATTCAAGAAAATATTATTTATGGATTGAATTACTTGAAATTCGGTACATAGGTGGCTTTTTGCTTAGATTAACAGGAAGACTCTTCTTCTCTCCGGGAAGTGGAAACGAAACTGCATATTCAAAAAAAGGTTATTTAAGGCTCGATTCACTAGAAATTCGACTTATATGTGGCTTTTTGTTAAAATAACAGGAAGACTACACTTCTCTCCGGGAAGTGTACATAGGTGGCTTTTTGCTTAGATTAAAAAGAACATTACACTTCTCTCCGGGTAGTGGACTTTGGACTGACCTATTCAAACAAAACGTATTTATGGATATAATTGCTTGAAATTTGGTACATGTGTGGTTTTTTGCTTAGATTAAAAAGAAGACTACACTTCTCTCCGGGAAGTGGACTTTGGACTGACCTATTCAGACAAAACTTATTTATGGGTATAATTGCTTGACCATTGGACCATAGGTTGCTTTTTGCTTAGATTAAAAAGAAGACTACACTTCTCTCCGGGAAGTGAACCAGGGACTAATTTATTAAAAAAAATATATGGTTCGGGTTACTTGAAATTCGGTACATAGGTGGCTTTTTACTTAGATTAACAGGAAGACTACACATCTCTCCGGAAAATGGACCGGGAATTGATCAATTCAATAAAAATTTATTTATGGATTGAATTACTAGAAATCCTCTACATAGGTGGATTTTTGCTTAGATTAACAGGAAGACTCTTCTTCTCTCCGGGAAGTGGAAAACAAACTGACATATTCAAAAGAAGTTTATTTAAGGCTCGATTCACTAGAAATTCAACATATATGTGGCATTTTGTTAAAATAACAGGAGGACTACACTTCTCTCCGGGAAGTGTACATAGGTGGCTTTTTGCTTAGATTAACGGGAAGACTAGACTTCTCTCCGGGAACGGTACATAGGTGGTTTTTTGCTAAGATTAAAAAGAACATTACACTTCTCTCCGGGAAGTGAACCAGGGACTAATTTATTAAAAAAAATATATGGTTCGGGTTACTTGAAATTCGGTACATAGGTGGCTTTTTACTTAGATTAACAGGAAGACTACACATCTCTCTGGAAAATGGACCGGGAATTGATCAATTCAATAAAAATTTATTTATGGATTGAATTACTAGAAATTCGCTACATAGGTGGATTTTTGCTTAGATTAAAAAGAAGCCTTCACTTATCTCCGGTTCGGCTTGCTTGAAATTCGGTATATAGGTGGCTTTTTGCTTAGATTAATAGGAAAAGTACCATTCTCTCGGGAAAGTGGACCGGGAACAGCCCAATTCAAGAAAAATTTATTTATGGATTGAATTAGTTTACATTCCGTACACAGGCGGATTTTTGCTTAGATTAACGGGAAGACTAGACTTCTTTTCAGGAACAGTACATAGGTGGTATTTTGCTTTGATTAAAAGAAGACTACACTTCTCTCCGGGAGGTGGACTTTGGACTGACCTATTCAAACAAAACGTATTTATGGATATAATTGCCTGAAATTTGGTACAAAGGTTGCTTTTTGCTTAGATTACCAGGAAGACACTTCTTCTCTCCGGGAAGTGGACTTTGGACTGACCTATTCAGACAAAACTTATTTATGGATATAATTGCTTGACCATTGGACCATAGGTTGCTTTTTGCTTAGATTAAAAGAAGACTACACTTCTCTCCGGGAGGTGGACTTTGGACTGACCTATTCAGACAAAACTTATTTATGGATATAATTGCTTGACCATTGGACAATTGGTTGCTCTTTGCTTAGATTAACAGGAAGACACTTCTTCTCTCCGGGAAGTGGACTTTGGACTGACCTATTCAGACAAAACTTATTTATGGATATAATTGCTTGTAATTTGTACATAGGTTGCTTTTTGCTTAGATTAACAGGAAGACACTTCTCCTCTCCGGAAGTGGACCAGAAACTGAATTATTCAAAAAAAGCTTGTTTTAGGATCCATTCACTAGAAATTTGGTACATAGGTGGCTTTTTGCTTAGATTAACGAGAAGACTAGACTTTTCTCCGGGAACGGTACATAGTTAGATTTTTGCTTAGATTAAAAAGAAGACTACACTTCTCTCCGGGAAGTGGACCAGAAACTGACTTATTCAAAAAAAGCTTATTTATGGCTACATTCACTAGAAATTTGGTACATAGGTGATTTTTTGCTTAGATTAACGAGAAGACTAGACTTCTCTCCGGTAACGGTACATAGGTGGTTTTTTGCTTAGATTAAAAATAAGACTACACTTCTCTCCGGGAAGTGAACCGGGGACTGACTTGTTAAAAGAAATATATGTTTCGGGTTACTTGAAATTCGGTACATAGGTGGCTTTTTACTTAGACTAACAGGAAGACTACACATCTCTCCGGAAAATGGGCCGGGAACTGACCAATTCAAGAAAATATTATTTATGGATTGAATTACTTGAAATTCGGTACATAGGTGGCTTTTTGCTTAGATTAACAGGAAGACTCTTCTTCTCTCCGGGAAGTGGAAAAGAAACTGACTTATTCAAAAAAAGTTCATTAAGGCTCGATTCACTAGAAATTCGACATATATGTGGCTTTTTGCTAAAATAACAGGAAGACTACACTTCTCTCCGGGAAGTGTACATAGTTGGCTTTTTGCTTAGATTAACGGGAAGACTAGACTTCTCTCCGGAAAATGGACCGGGAATTGATCAATTCAATAAAAAATTATTTATGGATTGAATTACTAGAAATTCGCTACATAGGTGGATTTTTGCTTAGATTAAAAAGAAGCCTACACTTCTCTTCGGGAAGTGGACCAGGGATGGACTTGTTCAAAAAAAAAAGGTTCGGGTTGCTTGAAATTTGGTATATTGGTGGCTTTTTGCTTAGATTAATAGGAAAAGTACACTTCTATTGGGAAAGTGGACCGGGAATAGCCCAATTCAAGAAAAATTTATTTATGGATTGAATTAGTTTACATTCCGTATACAGAGGGATTTTTGCTTAGATTAACGGGAAGACTAGACTTCTTTTCAGGAACAGTACATAGATTAAAAAGAAGACTACACTTCTCTCCGGGAGGTGGACTTTGGACTGACCTATTCAAACAAAACGTATTTATGGATATAATTGCCTGAAATTTGGTACATGGGTTGCTCTTTGCTTAGATTAACAGGAAGACACTTCTTCTCTCCGGGAAGTGGACTTTGGACTGACCTATTCAGACAAAACTTATTTATGGATATAATTGCTTGACCATTGGACCATTGTTGCTTTTTGCTTAGATAAAAAAGAAGACTTTACTTCTCTCCGGGAAGTGGACTTTGGACTGACCTATTCAAACAAAACGTATTTATGGATATAATTGCTTGAAATTTGTACACGGGTTGCTTTTTGCTTAGATTAACAGGAAGACACTTCTTCTCTCCGGGAAGTGAACCAGAAACTGACTTATTCAAAAAAAGCTTGTTTATGGCTCCATTCACTAGAAATTTACATAGGTGGCTTTTTGCTTAGATTAACGGGAAGACTAGACTTTTCTCCGGGAACAGTACATAGGTGGTTTTTTGCTTAGATTAAAAAGAAGACTACACTTCTCTCCGGGAAGTGGACCAGGAACTGACTTATTCAAAAAAAGCTTATTTATGGCTACATTCACTAGAAATTTGGTACATGGGTGGCTTTTTGCTTAGATTAACGAGAAGACTAGACTTCTCTCCGGTAACGGTACATAGGTGGTTTTTTGCTTAGATTAAAAAGAAGACTACACTTCTCTCCGGGAAGTGAACCGGGGACTGACTTATTAAAAGAAATATATGTTTTGGGTTACTTGAAATTCGGTACATAGGTGGCTTTTTACTTAGATTAACAGGAAGACTACACATCTCTCCGGAAAATGGGCCGGGAACTGACCAATTCAAGAAAATATTATTTATGGATTGAATTACTTGAAATTCGGTACATAGGTGGCTTTTTGCTTAGATTAACAGGAAGACTCTTCTTCTCTCCGGGAAGTGGAAAGGAAACTGACATATTCAAAAAAAGTTTTTTTAAGGCTCGATTCACTAGAAATTCAACATATATGTGGCTTTTTGCTAAAATAACAGGAAGACTACACTTCTCTCCGGGAAGTGTACATAGCACAGTGGGCCAGACGATTTTTTTAGCGGGACAAAAGTCGAATTTTTATATCTTCAAATTTAGTATTTTTGTTGGTTTTTTTAACTGACAATATCCGTCTGAGCATATAAGAGTTTGTATAAGAGTTTTTGTTTGTTTACATGATCAGCTGTGAGCTTTCAAAGTGAACATATGTTTCAGCGCGTGGTCTGCAAATATTTGGCGTAACGGTTTCGTGTTTGTTGATTGACCTTCAATTGAAACAAAGTAAAACAAATTGGTTCAACAACTTCTGTTAACTTTAGGAAAAGGTATGTTCTAAATAAAAACAATGTGTTTGTGACCCGTATTTTTATGTTTAGTAAAAAAAAAGTGTTCGAAGTTTGTTATTTTACCAGGTATGGCATTATGCTTGATACTAGCATGTTTGGACTATAACTAACCTTGTTCACTCTTGTTCAAGCTGATTTTAGCATTTATGTAACGTGTGAGTCTTTGTGTCGTTAGTTTTTTCAAAATTATATCCAACTTCGACCAACTGTAAAGTCTGTTGCACTTTTTAGATGAAATGTCGGCCCCAAAGCGCGTGCTTTATTCCACTTGGCTTAGCGAAAATGATCCCGCAAAGAGAAAACTCGTTTTAAAAGAATTGGTATTTGGTACAATTTTAAAGAACCGCCAGCTTTCTGAAATGGAATCTGAAAGGATTACTAGGAAATTAACTAGTTTTGTGAGCCGACTGACAGAAAAATGGAAATCATGTCATTACAACAGAACTTATTTCGAGAAAAATAACCAGAAATGGCTTGATGAGCCACTGTTAATATACAATGTACCATCAAATTCAGATCTGGGTCGGCCCAAGAAGGATTTTGGTGACCTGTGCCACAAAGCTCAAGGCAGAAAAGTGTCTAATCTTGTGAAGGAAACCACATGTGATGAATTAATGGTGGCAGCGAGCTCCAGCCTATACAAATCGGGACTGCGAAGCGCATCAAAAGTTGTTTGTGCATTGAATGCAGACAATACTGCTGGAAAAAAAATTAAAAGGTCACTGGACACACATGTGAAGTTACCTAGACCTTACTCACCAGAAGAAGCCCTGGCTCTGTATATAGATCTAGGCCTCACTAAACACAAATATAAGCTAATGCGATGTAGTGCTAAGCAAAGAGATGCTGATATATATCCAAGTTACCAGAAGTTGCATTCAGCAAAGATTATGTGCTACCCAAATGAGATGAAATATTCTGACTATTCAGCGGAAACAACACTACAGAGCTTAGTCGATCATACTGTTAGTCGAATTATACAGGTGCACTCCCTGATTTTTGAAAATCAATTTGCGGAAAACAATAATCGCATAAGTTTAACCGCAATACATAAATGGGGCTGTGATGGAAGCAGTGGGCACGCAACCTATCGACAAAAGTTTCAAGATGGTGAAACTGAGATGCTAGATCAACACCTTTTTGCAGTTTGTCTTGTACCATTACAAGTTTAGCTTGGATCAAAGATTTTGTGGAAAAATCCGCGACCTTCATCAACACGCTATTGTAGGCCTTTGAAACTGATTTGCGAAAAGGAAACTATAGAATTGATTCGATCAGAGTCGGATATAGTAAAAAGAAAAATACTGGACATTCAACCAACAATTACACCCTTATTTACAATTTCCCACGAATTTCATATGACCATGCTAGATGGCAAAACATTTAGCGCTCTTGCTGAAGCATCTACTCAGACATGTGGAATTTGTAGAGCACTACCAAAAAATATGAATAATATTAGATTGGTAAAAAGCTATCCAATTGATGCAGATCTTTTGAAATATGGCCTATCAACTCTGCATGCATGGATACGGTTTTTTGAGTGTATCTTACATATTGCTTACAGACTGCCAATAGAGAAATGGCAAGTTCGTAACGAAGACAAGGACAAGGTAGAAGCAAAAAAATCAGAATTCCAATTGCAGCTAAGAAGTCAGATGGGATTATTGGTAGACATTCCTATGGCGGGCAGTGGAAATACCAACAATGGGAATACTGCTAGACGTTTTTTTAGTCAACCGAGTTTGGTTGCTAGCATTACTGGAGTTTGTGAAGAACTCATATACCGATTCAGTGTGATCTTAAGGGTGATGGCTAGCGGACACCAAGTCAATACAAATTTATTCAACTCATATGCAAACGAAACAGCTGAAGTCTTTGTAGAAAAATATCCTTGGTTTTGTATGCCGTCATCTGTGCACAAAGTTTTAATACACGGAGCAGACATCATCAACAGTGTTGCACTTCCTATTGGTATAATGTCTGAAGAAGCACTTGAAGCCAGGAACAAAGATTTCAGAAACACTCGACTAAACCATTCCCGTAAGGACAAAAGGAGTAATACAATGGATATAATTGCTTGAAATTTGGTATATATGAGGTTTTTTGCTTAGATTTAAAAGGAGACTACACTTCTCTCCGGGAAGTGGACTTTGAACTGACCTATTCAGACAAAACTTATTTATGGGTATAATTGCTTGAGTATTGGACCATAGGTTGCTTTTTGCTTAGATTAAAAAAAGACTACACTTCTCTCCAGGAAGTGAACCAGGGACTAACTTATTAAAAAAAATATATAGTTCGGGTTACTTGAAATTCGGTACATAGGTGGCTTTTTACTTAGATTAACAGGAAGACTACACATCTCTCTGGAAAATGGACCGGGAATTGATCAATTCAATAAAAATTTATTTATGGATTGAATTACTAGAAATTCGCTACATTGGTGGATTTTTGCTTAGATTAAAAAGAAGCCTTCACTTCTCTCCGGGAAGTGGACCAGGGACGGACTTCTTCAAAAAAAAAAAAAGGTTCGGGTTGCTTGAAATTCGGAATATAGGTGGCTTTTTGCTTAGATTAATAGGAAAAGTACACTTCTCTCGGGAAAGTGGACCGGGAACAGCCCAATTCAAGAAAAATTTATTTATGGATTGAATTAGTTTACATTCCGTACACAGGCGGATTTTTGCTTAGATTAACGGGAAGACTAGACTTCTTTTCAGGAACAGTACATAGGCGGTATTTTGCTTTGATTAAAAGAAGACTACACTTCTCTCCGGGAGGTGGACTCTGGACTGACCTATTCAAACAAAACGTATTTATGGATATAATTGCCTGAAATTTGGTACATAGGTTGCTCTTTGCTTAGATTAACAGGAAGACACTTCTTCTCTCCGAGAAGTGGACTTTGGACTGACCTATTCAGAAAAAACTTAATTATGGATATAATTGCTTGACCATTGGACCATAGGTTGCTTTTTGCTTAGATTAAAAAGAAGACTACACTTCTCTCCGGGAAGTGGACTTTGGACTGACCTATTCAAACAAAACGTATTTATGGATATAATTGCTTGAAATTTGTACATAGGTTGCTTTTTGCTTAGATTAACAGGAAGACACTTCTTCTCTCCGGGAAGTGGACCAGAAACTGACTTATTCAAAAAAGCTTGTTTATGGCTCCATTCACTAGAAATTTGGTACATAGGTGGCTTTTTGCTTAGATTAACGGGAAGACTAGACTTTTCTCCGGTAACGGTACATAGGTGGTTTTTTGCTTAGATTAAAAAGAAGACTACACATCTCTCCGGGAAGTGGACCAGAAACTGATTTATTCAAAAAAAGCTTATTTATGGCTACATTCACTAGAAATTTGGTACATAGGTGGCTTTTTGCTTAGATTAACGAGAAGACTAGACTTCTCTCCGGTAACGGTACATAGGTGGTTTTTTGCTTAGATTAAAAAGAAGACTACACTTCTCTCCGGGAAGTGAACCGGGGACTGACTTATTAAAAGAAATATATGTTTCGGGTTACTTGAAATTCGGTACATAGGTGCCTTTTTACTTAGATTAAGAGGAAGATGGACCGGAATTTGACCAATTCAAGAAAATATTATTTATGGATTGAATTACTTGAAATTCGGTACATAGGTGGCTTTTTGCTTAGATTAACAGGAAGACTCTTCTTCTCTCCGGAAAGTGGAAAGGAAACTGACATATTCAAAAAAAGTTTATTTAAGGATCGATTCACTAGAAATTCAACATATATGTGGCTTTTTGCTAAAATAACAGGAAGACTACACTTCTCTCCGGGAAGTGTACATAGGTGGCTTTTTGCTTAGATTAACGGGAAGACTAGACTTCTCTCCGGGAACGGTACATAGGTGGTTTTTTGCTAAGATTAAAAAGAACATTACACTTCTCTCCGGGAAGTGGACTTTGGACTGACCTATTCAAACAAAACGTATTTATGGATATAATTGCTTGAAATTTGGTACATGTGTGGTTTTTTGCTAAGATTAAAAAGAAGACTACACTTCTCTCCGGGAAGTGGACTTTGGACTGACCTATTCAGACAAAACTTATTTATGGGTATAATTGCTTGACCATTGGACTATAGGTTGCTTTTTGCTTAGATTAAAAAGAAGACTACACTTCTCTCCGGGAAGTGAACCAGGGACTAATTTATTAAAAAAAATATATGGTTCGGGTTACTTGAAATTCGGTACATAGGTGGCTTTTTACTTAGATTAACAGGAAGACTACACATCTCTCTGGAAAATGGACCGGGAATTGATAAATTCAATAAAAATTTATTTATGGATTGAATTACTAGAAATTCGCTACATAGGTGGTTTTTTGCTTAGATTAAAATGAAGCCTTCACTTCTCTCCGGGAAGTGGACCAGGGACGGACTTGTTTAAAAAAAAAAAGGTTCGGGTTGCTTGAAATTCGGTATATAGGTGGCTTTTTGCTTAGATTAATAGGAAAAGTACCCTTCTCTCGGGAAAGTGGACCGGGAACAGCCCAATTCAAGAAAAAATTATTTATAGATTGAATTAGTTTACATTCCGTACACAGGCGGATTTTTGCTTAGATTAACGGGAAGACTAGACTTCTTTTCAGGAATAGTACATAGGTGGTATTTTGCTTTGATTAAAAGAAGACTACACTTCTCTCCGGGAGGTGGACTTTGGACTGTCCTATTCAAACGAAACGTATTTATGGATATAATTGCTTGAAATTTGTACAAAGGTTGCTTTTTGCTTAGATTAACAGGAAGACACTTCTTCTCTCCGGGAAGTGGACTTTGGACTGACCTATTCAGACAAAACTTATTTATGGATATAATTGCTTGACCAGTGGACCATAGGTTGCTTTTTGCTTACATTAAAAAGAAGACTACACTTCTCTCCGGGAAGTGGACTTTGGACTGACCTATTCAAACAAAACGTATTTATGGATATAATTGCTTGAAATTTGTACAAAGGCTACTTTTTGCTTAGATTAACAGGAAGACACTTCTTCTCTCCGGGAAGTGGACCA
Organism: Ceratitis rosa; assembly: GCA_037013455.1. Lineage (NCBI taxonomy): Eukaryota > Metazoa > Arthropoda > Insecta > Diptera > Tephritidae > Ceratitis > Ceratitis rosa. The sequence goes on along the minus strand of JAWMAG010000097.1, from coordinate 1,738,428 downwards.
GAAACTGACTTATTCAAAAAAAGCTTTTTTATGGCTACATTCACTAGAAATTTGGTACACAGGTGGCTTTTTGCTTAGGTTAACGGGAAGACTAGACTTTTCTCCGGGAACGGTACATAGGTGGTTTTTTGCTTAGATTAAAAAGAAGACTACACTTCTCTCCGGGAAGTGGACCAGAAACTGACTTATTCAAAAAAAGCCATACATTCACTAGAAATTTGGTACAAAGGTGGATTTTTGCTTAGATTAACGAGAAGACTAGACTTCTCTCCGGTAACGGTACATAGGTGGTTTTTTGCTTAGATTAAAAAGAAGACTACACTTCTCTCCGGGAAGTGAACCAGGGACTGACTTATTAAAAAAAATATATGGTTCGGATTATATGAAATTCGGTACATAGGTGGCTTTTTACTTAGATTAACAGGAAGACTACACATCTCTCCGGAAAATGGACCGGGAATTGATCAATTCAATAAAAATTTATTTATGGATTGAACTACTAGAAATTCGCTACATAGGTGGATTTTTGCTTAGATTAACAGGAAGACTCTTCTTCTCTCCGGGAAGTGGAAAAGAAACTGACATATTCAAAAAAAGTTTATTTAAGGCTCGATTCACTAGAAATTCAACATATATGTGGCATTTTGTTAAAATAACAGGAGGACTACACTTCACTCCAGGAAGTGTACATAGGTGGCTTTTTGCTTAGATTAACGGGAAGACTAGACTTCTCTCCGGGAACGGTACATAGATGGTTTTTTGCTAAGATTAAAAAGAACATTACACTTCTCTCCGGGAAGTGGACTTTGGACTGACCTATTCAAACAAAACGTATATATGGATATAATTGCTTGAAATTTGGTACATGTGTGGTTTTTTGCTTAGATTAAAAAGAAGACTACACTTCTCTCCGGGAAGTGGACTTTGGACTGACCTATTCAGACAAAACTTATTTATGGGTATAATTGCTTGACCATTGGACCATTGGTTGCTTTTTGCTTAGATTAAAAAGAAGACTACACTTCTCTCCGGGAAGTGAACCAGGGACTGACTTATTAAAAAAAATATATGGTTCGGGTTACTTGAAATTCGGTACATAGCTGGCTTTTTACTTAGATTAACAGGAAGACTACACATCTCTCCGGAAAATGGACCGGGAATTGATCAATTCAATAAAAAAATTTTTATGGATTGAATTACTAGAAATTCGCTACATAGGTGGATTTTTGCTTAGATTAAAAATAAGCCTACACTTCTCTACGGGAAGTGGACCAGGGACGGACTTGTTCAAAAAAAAAAAAAGTTCGGGTTGCTTGAAATTCGGTATATAGGTGGCTTTTTGCTTAGATTAATAGGAAAAGTACACTTCTCTCGGGAAAGTGGACCGGGAACAGCCCAATTCAAGAAAAATTTATTTATGGATTGAATTAGTTTACATTCCGTACACAGGTGGATTTTTGCTTAGAGTAACGGGAAGACTAGACTTCTTTTCAGGAACAGTACATAGGTGGTCTTTTACACTTCTCTCGGAAAAGTGGACCGGGAACAGCCCAATTCAAGAAAAATTTATTTATGGATTGAATTAGTTTACATTCCGTACACAGGTGGATTTTTGCTTAGATTAACGGGAAGACTAGACTTCTTTTCAGGAACAGTACATAGGTGGTCTTTTGCTTAGATTAAAAGAAGACTACACTTCTCTCCGGGAGGTGGACTTTGGACTGACCTATTCAAACAAAACGTATTTATGGATATAATTGCCTGAAATTTGGTACATAGGTTGCTCTTTGCTTAGATTAACAGGAAGACACTTCTTCTCTCCGGGAAGTGGACCAGAAACTGACTTATTAAAAAAAACCTTGTTTATGGCTCCATTCACTAGAAATTTGGTACATAGGTGGCTTTTTGCTTAGATTAACGGAAAGACTAGACTTTTCTCCGGGAACGGTACATAGGTGGTTTTTTGCTTAGATTAAAAAGAAGACTACATTTCTCTCTGGCAAGAAGACCAGAAACTGATTTATTCAAAAAAAGGTTATTTATGGCTACATTCACTAGAAATTTGGTACATAGGTGGCTTCTTGCTTAGATTAGCGGGAAGACTAGACTTCTCTCCGGGAACGGTACATAGGTGGTTTTTTGCTAAGATTAAAAAGAACATTACACTTCTCTCCGGGAAGTGGACTTTGGACTGACCTATTCAAACAAAACGTATTTATGGATATAATTGCTTGAAATTTGGAACATGTGTGGTTTTTTGCTTAGATTAAAAAGAAGACTACACTTCTCTCCGGGAAATGGACTTTGGACTGACCTATTCAGACAAAACTTATTTATGGGTATAATTGCTTGACCAATGGACCATTGGTTGCTTTTTGCTTAGATTAAAAAGAAGGCTACACCTCTCTCCGGGAAGTGAACCAGGGACTGACTTATTCAAAAAAGGCTTGTTTATGGCTCCCTTCACTAGAAATTTGGTACATAGGTGGCTTTTTGCTTAGATTTACGGGAAGACTAGACTTTTTTCCGGGAACGGTACATAGGTGGTTGTTTGCTTAGATTAAAAAGAAGACTACACTTCTCTCCGGGAAGTGGACTTTGGACTGACCTATTCAAACAAAACGTATTTATTTATATAATTGCTTGAAATTTGTAGAAAGGTTGCTTTTTGCTTAGATTAACAGGAAGACACTTCTTCTCTCCGGGAAGTGGACCAGAAACTGACTTATTCAAAAAAAGCTTGTTTATGGCTACATTCACTAGAAATTTGGTACACAGGTGGCTTTTTGCTTAGGTTAACGGGAAGACTAGACTTTTCTCCGGGAACGGTACATAGGTGGTTTTTTGCTTAGATTAAAAAGAAGACTACACTTCTCTCCGGGAAGTGGACCAGAAACTGACTTATTCAAAAAAAGCCATACATTCACTAGAAATTTGGTACAAAGGTGGATTTTTGCTTAGATTAACGAGAAGACTAGACTTCTCTCCGGTAACAGTACATAGGTGGTTTTTTGCTTAGATTAAAAAGAAGACTACACTTCTCTCCGGGAAGTGAACCAGGGACTGACTTATTAAAAAAAATATATGGTTCGGATTATTTGAAATTCGGTACATAGGTGGCTTTTTACTTAGATTAACAGGAAGACTACACATCTCTCCGGAAAATGGACCGGGAATTGATCAATTCAATAAAAATTTATTTATGGATTGAACTACTAGAAATTCGCTACATAGGTGGATTTTTGCTTAGATTAACAGGAAGACTCTTCTTCTCTCCGGGAAGTGGAAAAGAAACTGACATATTCAAAAAAAGTTTGTTTAAGGCTCGATTCACTAGAAATTCAACATATATGTGGCATTTTGTTAAAATAACAGGAGGACTACACTTCACTCCAGGAAGTGTACATAGGTGGCTTTTTGCTTAGATTAACGGGAAGACTAGACTTCTCTCCGGGAACGGTACATAGATGGTTTTTTGCTAAGATTAAAAAGAACATTACACTTCTCTCCGGGAAGTAGACTTTGGACTGACCTATTCAAACAAAACGTATATATGGATATAATTGCTTGAAATTTGGTACATGTGTGGTTTTTTGCTTAGATTAAAAAGAAGACTACACTTCTCTCCGGGAAGTGGACTTTGGACTGACCTATTCAGACAAAACTTATTTATGGGTATAATTGCTTGACCATTGGACCATTGGTTGCTTTTTGCTTAGATTAAAAAGAAGACTACACTTCTCTCCGGGAAGTGAACCAGGGACTGACTTATTAAAAAAAATATATGGTTCGGGTTACTTGAAATTCGGTACATAGCTGGCTTTTTACTTAGATTAACAGGAAGACTACACATCTCTCCGGAAAATGGACCGGGAATTGATCAATTCAATAAAAAAATTTTTATGGATTGAATTACTAGAAATTCGCTACATAGGTGGATTTTTGCTTAGATTAAAAATAAGCCTACACTTCTCTACGGGAAGTGGACCAGGGACGGACTTGCTCAAAAAAAAAAAAAGTTCGGGTTGCTTGAAATTCGGTATATAGGTGGCTTTTTGCTTAGATTAATAGGAAAAGTACACTTCTCTCGGGAAAGTGGACCGGGAACAGCCCAATTCAAGAAAAATTTATTTATGGATTGAATTAGTTTACATTCCGTACACAGGTGGATTTTTGCTTAGAGTAACGGGAAGACTATACTTCTTTTCAGGAACAGTACATAGGTGGTCTTTTACACTTCTCTCGGAAAAGTGGACCGGGAACAGCCCAATTCAAGAAAAATTTATTTATGGATTGAATTAGTTTACATTCCGTACACAGGTGGATTTTTGCTTAGATTAACGGGAAGACTAGACTTCTTTTCAGGAACAGTACATAGGTGGTCTTTTGCTTAGATTAAAAGAAGACTACACTTCTCTCCGGGAGGTGGACTTTGGACTGACCTATTCAAACAAAACGTATTTATGGATATAATTGCCTGAAATTTGGTACATAGGTTGCTCTTTGCTTAGATTAACAGGAAGACACTTCTTCTCTCCGGGAAGTGGACCTTGGACTGACCTATTCAGACAAAACTTATTTATTCATATAATTGCTTGACCATTGGACCATAGGTTCCTTTTTGCTTAGATTAAAAAGAAGACTACATTTCTCTCCGGGAAGTGGACCAGAAACTGACTTATTCAAACAAAACGTATTTATGGATATAATTGCTTGAAATTTGAACATAGGTTGCTTTTTGCTTAGATTAACAGGAAGACACTTCTTCTCTCCGGGAAGTGGACCAGAAACTGACTTATTAAAAAAAACCTTGTTTATGGCTCCATTCACTAGAAATTTGGTACATAGGTGGCTTTTTGCTTAGATTAACGGAAAGACTAGACTTTTCTCCGGGAACGGTACATAGGTGGTTTTTTGCTTAGATTAAAAAGAAGACTACATTTCTCTCTGGCAAGAAGACCAGAAACTGATTTATTCAAAAAAAGGTTATTTATGGCTACATTCACTAGAAATTTGGTACATAGGTGGCTTCTTGCTTAGATTAACGGGAAGACTAGACTTCTCTCCGGGAACGGTACATAGGTGGTTTTTTGCTAAGATTAAAAAGAACATTACACTTCTCTCCGGGAAGTGGACTTTGGACTGACCTATTCAAACAAAACGTATTTATGGATATAATTGCTTGAAATTTGGAACATGTGTGGTTTTTTGCTTAGATTAAAAAGAAGACTACACTTCTCTCCGGGAAGTGGACTTTGGACTGACCTATTCAGACAAAACTTATTTATGGGTATAATTGCTTGACCATTGGACCATTGGTTGCTTTTTGCTTAGATTAAAAAGAAGGCTACACCTCTCTCCGGGAAGTGAACCAGGGACTGACTTATTCAAAAAAGGCTTGTTTATGGCTCCCTTCACTAGAAATTTGGTACATAGGTGGCTTTTTGCTTAGATTTACGGGAAGACTAGACTTTTTTCCGGGAACGGTACATAGGTGGTTGTTGGCTTAGATTAAAAAGAAGACTACACTTCTCTCCGGGAAGTGGACTTTGGACTGACCTATTCAAACAAAACGTATTTATTTATATAATTGCTTGAAATTTGTACAAAGGTTGCTTTTTGCTTAGATTAACAGGAAGACACTTCTTCTCTCCGGGAAGTGGACCAGAAACTGACTTATTCAAAAAAAGCTTGTTTATGGCTACATTCACTAGAAATTTGGTACACAGGTGGCTTTTTGCTTAGGTTAACGGGAAGACTAGACTTTTCTCCGGGAACGGTACATAGGTGGTTTTTTGCTTAGATTAAAAAGAAGACTACACTTCTCTCCGGGAAGTGGACCAAAAACTGATTTATTCAAAAAAAGCTTAGTTATGGCTACATTAACTAGAAATTTGGTACAAAGGTGGCTTTTTGCTTAGATTAACGAGAAGACTAGACTTCTCTCCGGTAACGGTACATATGCAGTTTTTTGCTTAGATTAAAAAGAAGACTACACTTCTCTCCGGGAAGTGAACCAGGGACTGACTTATTAAAAAAAATATATGGTTCGGGTTACTTGAAATTCGGTACATAGGTGGCTTTTTACTTAGATTAACAGGAAGACTACACATCTCTCCGGAAAATGGACCGGGAATTGATCAATTCAATAAAAAATTTTTTATGGATTGAATTACTAGAAATTCGTTAAATAGGTGGATTTTTGCTTAGATTAAAAAGAAGCCTACACTTCTCTACGGGAAGTGGACCAGGGACGGACTTGTTCAAAAAAAAAAAAAGTTCGGGTTGCTTGAAATTCGGTATATAGGTGGCTTTTTGCTTAGATTAATAGGAAAAGTACACTTCTCTCGGGAAAGTGGACCGGGAACAGCCCAATTCAAGAAAAATTTATTTATGGATTGAATTAGTTTACATTCCGTACACACGTGGATTTTTGCTTAGAGTAACGGGAAGACTAGACTTCTTTTCAGGAACAGTACATATGTGGTCTTTTACACTTCTCTCGGGAAAGTGGACCGGGAACAGCCCAATTCAAGAAAAATTTATTTATGGATTGAATTAGTTTACATTCCGTACACAGGTGGATTTTTGCTTAGATTAACGGGAAGACTAGACTTCTTTTCAGGAACAGTACATAGGTGGTCTTTTGCTTAGATTAAAAGAAGACTACACTTCTCTCCGGGAGGTGGACTTTGGACTGACCTATTCAAACAAAACGTATTTATGGATATAATTGCCTGAAATTTGGTACATAGGTTGCTCTTTGCCTAGATTAACAGGAAGACACTTCTTCTCTCCGGGAAGTGGACCAGAAACTGACTTATTAAAAAAAACCTTGTTTATGGCTCCATTCACTAGAAATTTGGTACATAGGTGGCTTTTTGCTTAGATTAACGGAAAGACTAGACTTTTCTCCGGGAACGGTACATAGGTGGTTTTGTGCTTAGATTAAAAAGAAGACTACATTTCTCTCTGGCAAGAAGACCAGAAACTGATTTATTCAAAAAAAGGTTATTTATGGCTACATTCACTAGAAATTTGGTACATAGGTGGCTTCTTGCTTAGATTAACGGGAAGACTAGACATCTCTCCGGGAACGGTACATAGGTGGTTTTTTGCTAAGATTAAAAAGAACATTACACTTCTCTCCGGGAAGTGGACTTTGGACTGACCTATTCAAACAAAACGTATTTATGGATATAATTGCTTGAAATTTGGAACATGTGTGGTTTTTTGCTAGATTAAAAAGAAGACTACACTTCTCTCCGGGAAGTGGACTTTGGACTGACCTATTCAGACAAAACTTATTTATGGGTATAATTGCTTGACCATTGGACCATTGGTTGCTTTTTGCTTAGATTAAAAAGAAGCCTACACCTCTCTCCGGGAAGTGAACCAGGGACTGACTTATTCAAAAAAGGCTTGTTTATGGCTCCATTCACTAGAAATTTGGTACATAGGTGGCTTTTTGCTTAGACTTACGGGAAGACTAGACTTTTTTCCGGGAACGGTACATAGGTGGTTTTTTGCTAAAATAACAGGAAGACTACACTTCTCTCCGGGAAGTGGACCAGAAACTGACTTATTCAAAAAAAGCTTACTTATGGCTACACTCACTAGAAATTTGATACATAGGTGGCTTTTTGCTCAGATTAACGGGAAGACTAGACTTCTCTCCGGTAACGGTACGTAGGTGGTTTTTTGCTTAGATTAAAAAGAAGACTACACTTCTCTCCGAGAAGTGGACTTTGGACTGACCTATTCAGACAAAACTTATATATGGGTATAATTGCTTGACCATTGGACCATTGGTTGCTTTTTGCTTAGATTAAAAAGAAGACTACACTTCTCTCCGGGAAGTGAACCAGGGACTGACTTATTAAAAAAAATATATGGTTCGGGTTACTTGAAATTCGGTACATAGGTGGCTTTTTACTTAGATTAACAGGAAGACTACACATCTCTCCGGAAAATGGACCGGGAATTGATCAATTCAATAAAAAAATTTTTATGGATTGAATTACTAGAAATTCGCTACATAGGTGGATTTTTGCTTAGATTAAAAAGAAGCCTACACTTCTCTACGGGAAGTGGACCAGGGACGGACTTGTTCAAAAAAAAAAAAAGTTCGGGTTGCTTGAAATTCGGTATATAGGTGGCTTTTTGCTTAGATTAATAGGAAAAGTACACTTCTCTCTCGCGAAAGTGGACCGGGAACAGCCCAATTCAAGAAAAATTTATTTATGGATTGATTTAGTTTACATTCCGTACACACGTGGATTTTTGCTTAGAGTAACGGGAAGACTAGACTTCTTTTCAGGAACAGTACATAGGTGGTCTTTTACACTTCTCTCGGGAAAGTGGACCGGGAACAGCCCAATTCAAGAAAAATTTATTTATGTATTGAATTAGTTTACATTCCGTACACAGGTGGATTTTTGCTTAGATTAACGGGAAGACTAGACTTCTTTTCAGGAACAGTACATAGGTGGTCTTTTGCTTAGATTAAAAGAAGACTACACTTCTCTCCGGGAGGTGGACTTTGGACTGACCTATTCAAACAAAACGTATTTATGGATATAATTGCCTGAAATTTGGTACATAGGTTGCTCTTTGCTTAGATTAACAGGAAGACACTTCTTCTCTCCGGGAAGTGGACCAGAAACTGACTTATTAAAAAAAACCTTGTTTATGGCTCCATTCACTAGAAATTTGGTACATAGGTGGCTTTTTGCTTAGATTAACGGAAAGACTAGACTTTTCTCCGGGAACGGTACATAGGTGGTTTTTTGCTTAGATTAAAAAGAAGACTACATTTCTCTCTGGCAAGAAGTCCAGAAACTGATTTATTCAAAAAAAGGTTATTTATGGCTACATTCACTAGAAATTTGGTACATAGGTGGCTTCTTGCTTAGATTAACGGGAAGACTAGACATCTCTCCGGGAACGGTACATAGGTGGTTTTTTGCTAAGATTAAAAAGAACATTACACTTCTCTCCGGGAAGTGGACTTTGGACTGACCTATTCAAACAAAACGTATTTATGGATATAATTGCTTGAAATTTGGAACATGTGTGGTTTTTTGCTTAGATTAAAAAGAAGACTACACTTCTCTCCGGGAAGTGGACTTTGGACTGACCTATTCAGACAAAACTTATTTATGGGTATAATTGCTTGACCATTGGACCATTGGTTGCTTTTTGCTTAGATTAAAAAGAAGGCTACACCTCTCTCCGGGAAGTGAACCAGGGACTGACTTATTCAAAAAAGGCTTGTTTATGGCTCCATTCACTAGAAATTTGGTACATAGGTGGCTTTTTGCTTAGACTTACGGGAAGACTAGACTTTTTTCCGGGAACGGTACATAGGTGGTTTTTTGCTAAAATAACAGGAAGACTACACTTCTCTCCGGGAAGTGGACCAGAAACTGACTTATTCAAAAAAAGCTTGTTTATGGCTACATTCACTAGAAATTTGGTACACAGGTGGCTTTTTGCTTAGGTTAACGGGAAGACTAGACTTTTCTCCGGGAACGGTACATAGGTGGTTTTTTGCTTAGATTAAAAAGAAGACTACACTTCTCTCCGGGAAGTGGACCAGAAACTGATTTATTCAAAAAAAGCTTAGTTATGGCTACATTAACTAGAAATTTGGTACAAAGGTGGCTTTTTGCTTAGATTAACGAGAAGACTAGACTTCTCTCCGGTAACGGTACATATGCAGTTTTTTGCTTAGATTAAAAAGAAGACTACACTTCTCTCCGGGAAGTGAACCAGGGACTGACTTATTAAAAAAAATATATGGTTCGGGTTACTTGAAATTCGGTACATAGGTGGCTTTTTACTTAGATTAACAGGAAGACTACACATCTCTCCGGAAAATGGACCGGGAATTGATCAATTCAATAAAAAATTTTTTATGGATTGAATTACTAGAAATTCGTTAAATAGGTGAATTTTTGCTTAGATTAAAAAGAAGCCTACACTTCTCTACGGGAAGTGGACCAGGGACGGACTTGTTCAAAAAAAAAAAAAGTTCGGGTTGCTGGAAATTCGGTATATAGGTGGCTTTTTGCTTAGATTAATAGGAAAAGTACACTTCTCTCGGGAAAGTGGACCGGGAACAGCCCAATTCAAGAAAAATTTATTTATGGATTGAATTAGTTTACATTCCGTACACACGTGGATTTTTGCTTAGAGTAACGGGAAGACTAGACTTCTTTTCAGGAACAGTACATAGGTGGTCTTTTACACTTCTCTCGGGAAAGTGGACCGGGAACAGCCCAATTCAAGAAAAATTTATTTATGGATTGAATTAGTTTACATTCCGTACACAGGTGGATTTTTGCTTAGATTAACGGGAAGACTAGACTTCTTTTCAGGAACAGTACATAGGTGGTCTTTTGCTTAGATTAAAAGAAGACTACACTTCTCTCCGGGAGGTGGACTTTGGACTGACCTATTCAAACAAAACGTATTTATGGATATAATTGCCTGAAATTTGGTACATAGGTTGCTCTTTGCCTAGATTAACAGGAAGACACTTCTTCTCTCCGGGAAGTGGACCAGAAACTGACTTATTAAAAAAAACCTTGTTTATGGCTCCATTCACTAGAAATTTGGTACATAGGTGGCTTTTTGCTTAGATTAACGGAAAGACTAGACTTTTCTCCGGGAACGGTACATAGGTGGTTTTGTGCTTAGATTAAAAAGAAGACTACATTTCTCTCTGGCAAGAAGACCAGAAACTGATTTATTCAAAAAAAGGTTATTTATGGCTACATTCACTAGAAATTTGGTACATAGGTGGCTTCTTGCTTAGATTAACGGGAAGACTAGACATCTCTCCGGGAACGGTACATAGGTGGTTTTTTGCTAAGATTAAAAAGAACATTACACTTCTCTCCGGGAAGTGGACTTTGGACTGACCTATTCAAACAAAACGTATTTATGGATATAATTGCTTGAAATTTGGAACATGTGTGGTTTTTTGCTAGATTAAAAAGAAGACTACACTTCTCTCCGGGAAGTAGACTTTGGACTGACCTATTCAGACAAAACTTATTTATGGGTATAATTGCTTGACCATTGGACTATTGGTTGCTTTTTGCTTAGATTAAAAAGAAGGCTACACCTCTCTCCGGGAAGTGAACCAGGGACTGACTTATTCAAAAAAGGCTTGTTTATGGCTCCATTCACTAGAAATTTGGTACATAGGTGGCTTTTTGCTTAGACTTACGGGAAGACTAGACTTTTTTCCGGGAACGGTACATAGGTGGTTTTTTGCTAAAATAACAGGAAGACTACACTTCTTTCCGGGAAGTGGACCAGAAACTGACTTATTCAAAAAAAGCTTACTTATGGCTACACTCACTAGAAATTTGATACATAGGTGGCTTTTTGCTCAGATTAACGGGAAGACTAGACTTCTCTCCGGTAACGGTACGTAGGTGGTTTTTTGCTTAGATTAAAAAGAAGACTACACTTCTCTCCGGGAAGTGGACTTTGGACTGACCTATTCAGACAAAACTTATTTATGGGTATAATTGCTTGACCATTGGACCATTGGTTGCTTTTTGCTTAGATTAAAAGAAGACTACACTTCTCTCCGGGAAGTGAACCAGGGACTGACTTATTAAAAAAAATATATGGTTCGGGTTACTTGAAATTCGGTACATAGGTGGCTTTTTACTTAGATTAACAGGAAGACTACACATCTCTCCGGAAAATGGACCGGGAATTGATCAATTCAATAAAAAAATTTTTATGGATTGAATTACTAGAAATTCGCTACATAGGTGGATTTTTGCTTAGATTAAAAAGAAGCCTACACTTCTCTACGGGAAGTGGACCAGGGACGGACTTGTTCAAAAAAAAAAAAAGTTCGGGTTGCTTGAAATTCGGTATATAGGTGGCTTTTTGCTTAGATTAATAGGAAAAGTACACTTCTCTCGCGAAAGTGGACCGGGAACAGCCCAATTCAAGAAAAATTTATTTATGGATTGATTTAGTTTACATTCCGTACACACGTGGATTTTTGCTTAGAGTAACGGGAAGACTAGACTTCTTTTCAGGAACAGTACATAGGTGGTCTTTTACACTTCTCTCGGGAAAGTGGACCGGGAACAGCCCAATTCAAGAAAAATTTATTTATGTATTGAATTAGTTTACATTCCGTACACAGGTGGATTTTTGCTTAGATTAACGGGAAGACTAGACTTCTTTTCAGGAACAGTACATAGGTGGTCTTTTGCTTAGATTAAAAGAAGACTACACTTCTCTCCGGGAGGTGGACTTTGGACTGACCTATTCAAACAAAACGTATTTATGGATATAATTGCCTGAAATTTGGTACATAGGTTGCTCTTTGCTTAGATTAACAGGAAGACACTTCTTCTCTCCGGGAAGTGGACCAGAAACTGACTTATTAAAAAAAACCTTGTTTATGGCTCCATTCACTAGAAATTTGGTACATAGGTGGCTTTTTGCTTAGATTAACGGAAAGACTAGACTTTTCTCCGGGAACGGTACATAGGTGGTTTTTTGCTAAGATTAAAAAGAACATTACACTTCTCTCCGGGAAGTGGACTTTGGACTGACCTATTCAAACAAAACGTATTTATGGATATAATTGCTTGAAATTTGGAACATGTGTGGTTTTTTGCTTAGATTAAAAAGAAGACTACACTTCTCTCCGGGAAGTGGACTTTGGACTGACCTATTCAGACAAAACTTATTTATGGGTATAATTGCTTGACCATTGGACCATTGGTTGCTTTTTGCTTAGATTAAAAAGAAGGCTACACCTCTCTCCGGGAAGTGAACCAGGGACTGACTTATTCAAAAAAGGCTTGTTTATGGCTCCATTCACTAGAAATTTGGTACATAGGTGGCTTTTTGCTTAGACTTACGGGAAGACTAGACTTTTTTCCGGGAACGGTACATAGGTGGTTTTTTGCTAAAATAACAGGAAGACTACACTTCTCTCCGGGAAGTGGACCAGAAACTGACTTATTCAAAAAAAGCTTACTTATGGCTACACTCACTAGAAATTTGATACATAGGTGGCTTTTCAAACAAAACGTATTTATGGATATAATTGCTTGAAATTTGGAACATGTGTGGTTTTTTGCTTAGATTAAAAAGAAGACTACACTTCTCTCCGGGAAGTGGACTTTGGACTGACCTATTCAGACAAAACTTATATATGGGTATAATTGCTTGACCATTGGACCATTGGTTGCTTTTTGCTTAGATTAAAAAGAAGGCTACACCTCTCTCCGGGAAGTGAACCAGGGACTGACTTATTCAAAAAAGGCTTGTTTATGGCTCCATTCACTAGAAATTTGGTACATAGGTGGCTTTTTGCTTAGACTTACGGGAAGACTAGACTTTTTTCCGGGAACGGTACATAGGTGGTTTTTTGCTAAATTAACAGGAAGACTACACTTCTCTCCGGGAAGTGGACCAGAAACTGACTTATTCAAAAAAAGCTTACTTATGGCTACACTCACTAGAAATTTGATACATAGGTGGCTTTTTGCTCAGATTAACGGGAAGACTAGACTTCTCTCCGGTAACGGTACGTAGGTGGTTTTTTGCTTAGATTAAAAAGAAGACTACACTTATCTCCGGGAAGTGAACCGGGGACTGGCTTATTAAAAGAAATATATGTTTCGGGTTACTTGAAATTCGGTACATAGGTGGCTTTTTACCTAGATTAACAGGAAGATGGACCGGGAACTGACCAATTCAAGAAAATATTATTTATGGATTGAATTACTTGAAATTCGGTACATAGGTGGCCCTTTGCTTAGATTAACGGGAAGACTAGACTTCTTTCCGGGAATTGTGCACAGGTGGTCTTTTGCTTAGATTAACAGGAAGACTCTTCTTCTCTCCGGGAAGTGGAAAAGAAACTGACATATTCAAAAAAAGTTTATTTAAGGCTCGATTCAATAGAAATTCGGCATATATGTGGCTTTTTGCTAAAATAACACGAAGACTACACTTCAGGTGGCTTTTTGCTTAGATTAACGGGAAGACTAGACTTCTCTCCGGGAACGGTACATAGGTGGTTTTTTGCTAAGATTAAAAAGAACATTACACTTCTCTCCGGTAAGTGGACTTTGGACTGACCTATTCAAACAAAACGTATGTATGGATATATTTGCTTGAAATTTGGTACATGTGTGGCTTTTTGCTTAGATTAAAAATAAGAATACACTTCTCTCCGGGAAGTGGACTTTGGACTAACCTATTCAAACAAAACGTATTTATGGATATAATTGCTTGAAATTTGGTACATATGTGGCTTTTTGCTAAAACAACAGGAAGACTACACTACACTACTCTCCGGAAAGTGGACCAGGAACGGACTTATTCAAAAAAAATTGGTTCGGGTTACCTGAAATTCGGTATAGGTGGCTTTTTGCTTAGATTAAAAAGAACATTACACTTCTCTTGGGGAAATGGACCGTGAACTGGCCTATTCAAACAGAACTTTTTAATGGATCGAATTAATTGAAATTTGGTACATAGGTGGCTTTTTGTTTAGATTAACAAGAAAACAACACTTCTCTCCGGAAATTAAACCGCGAATTGACCGATTAAAGAAAAACTTATTTATGGCTCCATTCACTAGAAATTTGGTACATAGGTGGCTTTTTGCTTAGATTAACGGGAAGACTAGACTTCTTTCCGGGAACTGTACACAGTTGGTCTTTCGCTTAGATTAAAAAGAAGACTACACTTCTCTCCGGGAAGTGGACTTTGGACTGACCTATTCAGGCAAAATTTATTTGTGGATTGAATTACTTGAAATTCGGTACATAGGTCGCTTTTTGCTTAGATTAAAAGAAAGACTCTTCTTCTCTCCGGGAAGTGGAAAAGAAACTGACGGATTCAAAAAAAGTTTATTTAAGGCTTGATTCACTAGAAATTTGACATATACACGTATGTGGCTTTTTGCTAAAATAACAGGAAGACGACACTTCTCTCCGGGAAGTGTACATAGGTGGCGTTTGGCTTAGATTAACGGGAAAGCTAGACTTCTCTCCGGGAATAGTACATGGGTGGTTTTTTGCTTAGATTAAAAAGAAGACTTTACTTCTCTCCGGGAAGTGGAATTTGGACTGACCTATTCAAACAAAACGTATTTATGGATATAATTGCTTGAAATTTGGTACATATGTGGTTTTTTGCTTAGATTAAAAAGAAGACTGCACTTCTCTCCGGGAAGTGTACACAGGTGGCGTTTTGCTTAGATTAACAGGAAGACACTTCTTCTCTCCGGGAAGTAAACCAGAAACTGACTTATTCAAAAAAAGCTTATTTGTGGCTCCATTCACTAGAAATTTGGTACATAGTTGGCTTTTTGCTTAGATTAAAAAGAAGACTACGCTAATCTCCGGAAAGTGGACCAGGAACGGACTTATTGAAAAAAAAGGTTCGGGTTGCTTGAAATTCGGTATATAGGTGGCTTTTTGCTTAGATTAAAAAGAAGACTACACTTTTCTCCGGGAAACGGACCGGGAACTGGCCTATTCAAACAAAACTTAGTTATGGATCGAATTGCTTTAAATTTGGTACATAGGTGGCTTTTTGCTTAGATTAACAGGAATACTACACATCTCTTCGGAAAATGGACCGGGGACTGACCAATTCAAGAAAAATTTATTTATGGATTGAATTACTTGAAATTCGGTACATAGGTGACTTTTTGTTTATATTAACAGGAAGACTCTTCTTCTCTCCGGGAAGTGGAAAAGAAACTGACATATTCAAAAAAAGTTTATTTAAGGCTCGATTCACTAGAAATTTGGTACATAGGTGGCTCTTTGCTTAGATTAACAAGAAGACTACACTTCTCTCCGGGAAGTGTACATAGGTGGCGTTTTGCTTAGATTAACAGGAAGACACTTATTTTCTCCGGGAAGTGGACCAGAAACTGACTTATTCAAAAAAAGCTTATTTGTGGGTCCATTCACTAGAAACTTGGTACATAGGTGGCTTTTTGCTTAGATTAACAAGAAGACTACACTTCTCTCCGGGCACGGTACATAGGTGGCTTTTTGCTTAGATTAAAAAGAAGACTATACTTTTCTCCGGGAAACGGACCGGGAACTGGCCTATTCAAACAAAACTTATTTATGGATCGAATTGCTTTAAATTTGGTACATAGGTGGCTTTTTGCTTAGATTAACAGGAATACTACACATCTCTCCGGAAATTGGACCGCGAATTGACCGATTAAAGAAAAACTTATTTATGGTTCCATTCAATAGAAAATTTGGTACATAGGTAGCTTTTTGCTTAGATTAAAAAGAAGACTACACTTCTCTCCGGGAACGGTACATAGGTGGTTTTTTGCTTAGATAAAAAAGAAGACTACACTTCTCTCCGGGAAGTGGACTTTGGACTGACCTATTCAAACAAAACGTATTTATGGATATAATTGCTTGAAATTTGGACCATAAGTTGCTTTTTGCTTAGATTAAAAAGAAGACTACACTTCTCTCCGGGAAGTGAACCAGGGACTGACTTATTAAAAAAAATATATGGTTCGGCTTACTTGAAATTCGGTATATAAGTGGTTTTTACTTAGATTAACAGGAAGACTACACATCTCTCCGGAAAATGGACCAAGAATTGACCAATTCAAGAAATATTTATTTATGGATTGAATTACTTGAAATTCGCTACATAAATAGGTGGATTTTTGCTTAGATTAAAAAGAAGACTACACTTCTCTCCGGGAAGTGGACCAGGGACGGACTTATTGAAAAAAAAAACGTTCGGGTTGCTTGAAATTCAGTATATAGGTGGCTTTTTGCTTAGATTAAAAAGAAGACTACACTTCTCTCCGGGAAGTGAACCAGGGACTGACTTCTTAAAAAAAATATATGGTTCGGGTTACTTGAAATTCGGTACATAGGTGGCTTTTTACTTAGATTAACAGGAAGACTACACATCTCTCCGGAAAATGGACCGGGCATTGATCAATTCAATAAAAATTTTTTTATGGATTGAATTACTAGAAATTCGCTACATAGGTGGATTTTTGCTTAGATTAAAAAGAAGCCTACACTTCTCTACGGGAAGTGGACCAGGGACGGACTTGTTCAAAAAAAAAAAAAGTTCGGGTTGCTTGAAATTCGGTATATAGGTGGCTTTTTGCTTAGATTAATAGGAAAAGTACACTTCTCTCGGGAAAGTGGGCCGGGAACAGCCCAATTCACGAAAAATTTATTTATGGATTGAATTAGTTTACATTCCGTACACACGTGGATTTTTGCTTAGAGTAACGGGAAGACTAGACTTCTTTTCAGGAACAGTACATAGGTGGTCTTTTACACTTCTCTCGGGAAAGTGGACCGGGAACAGCCCAATTCAAGAAAAATTTATTTATGGATTGAATTAGTTTACATTCCGTACACAGGTGGATTTTTGCTTAGATTAACGGGAAGACTAGACTTATTTTCAGGAACAGTACATAGGTGGTCTTTTGCTTAGATTAAAAGAAGACTACACTTCTCTCCGGGAGGTGGACTTTGGACTGACCTATTCAAACAAAACATATTTATGGATATAATTGCCTGAAATTTGGTACATAGGTTGCTCTTTGCTTAGATTAACAGGAAGACACTTCTTCTCTCCGGGAAGTGGACCTTGGACTGACCTATTCAGACAAAACTTATTTATGGATATAATTGCTTGACCATTGGACCATAGGTTCCTTTTTGCTTAGATTAAAAAGAAGACTACACTTCTCTCCGGGAAGTGGACTTTGGACTGACCTATTCAAACAAAACGTATTTATGGATATAATTGCTTGAAATTTGAACATAGGTTGCTTTTTGCTTAGATTAACAGGAAGACACTTCTTCTCTCCGGGAAGTGGACCAGAAACTGACTTATTAAAAAAAACCTTGTTTATGGCTCCATTCACTAGAAATTTGGTACATAGGTGGCTTTTTGCTTAGATTAACGGAAAGACTAGACTTTTCTCCGGGAATGGTACATAGGTGGTTTTTTGCTTAGATTAAAAAGAAGACTACATTTCTCTCTGGCAAGAAGACCAGAAACTGATTTATTCAAAAAAAGGTTATTTATGGCTACATTCACTAGAAATTTGGTACATAGGTGGCTTCTTGCTTAGATTAACGGGAAGACTAGACTTCTCTCCGGGAACGGTACATAGGTGGTTTTTTGCTAAGATTAAAAAGAAGACTACACTTATCTCCGGGAAGTGAACCGGGGACTGGCTTATTAAAAGAAATATATGTTTCGGGTTACTTGAAATTCGGTACATAGGTGGCTTTTTACCTAGATTAACAGGAAGATGGACCGGGAACTGACCAATTCAAGAAAATATTATTTATGGATTGAATTACTTGAAATTCGGTACATAGGTGGCCCTTTGCTTAGATTAACGGGAAGACTAGACTTCTTTCCGGGAATTGTACATGGGTGGTTTTTTGCTTAGATTAAAAAGAAGACTTTACTTCTCTCCGGGAAGTGGAATTTGGACTGACCTATTCAAACAAAACGTATTTATGGATATAATTGCTTGAAATTTGGTACATATGTGGTTTTTTGCTTAGATTAAAAAGAAGACTGCACTTCTCTCCGGGAAGTATACACAGGTGGCGTTTTGCTTAGATTAACAGGAAGACACTTCTTCTCTCCGGGAAGTAAACCAGAAACTGACTTATTCAAAAAAAGCTTATTTGTGGCTCCATTCACTAGAAATTTGGTACATAGTTGGCTTTTTGCTTAGATTAAAAAGGAGACTACGCTAATCTCCGGAAAGTGGACCAGGAACGGACTCATTGAAAAAAAAGGTTCGGGTTGCTTGAAATTCGGTAAATAGGTGGCTTTTTGCTTAGATTAAAAAGAAGACTACACTTTTCTCCGGGAAACGGACCGGGAACTGGCCTATTCAAACAAAACTTAGTTATGGATCGAATTGCTTTAAATTTGGTACATAGGTGGCTTTTTGCTTAGATTAACAGGAATACTACACATCTCTTCGGAAAATGGACCGGGGACTGACCAATTCAAGAAAAATTTATTTATGGATTGAATTACTTGAAATTCGGTACATAGGTGACTTTTTGTTTAGATTAACAGGAAGACTCTTCTTCTCTCCGGGAAGTGGAAAAGAAACTGACATATTCAAAGAAAGTTTATTTAAGGCTCGATTCACTAGAAATTTGGTACATAGGTGGCTCTTTGCTTAGATTAACAAGAAGACTACACTTCTCTCCGGGAAGTGTACATAGGTGGCGTTTTGCTTAGATTAACAGGAAGACACTTATTTTCTCCGGGAAGTGGACCAGAAACTGACTTATTCAAAAAAAGCTTATTTGTGGGTCCATTCACTAGAAACTTGGTACATAGGTGGCTTTTTGCTTAGATTAACAAGAAGACTACACTTCTCTCCGGGCACGGTACATAGGTGGCTTTTTGCTTAGATTAAAAAGAAGACTACACTTTTCTCCGGGAAACGGACCGGGAACTGGCCTATTTAAACAAAACTTATTTATGGATCGAATTGCTTTAAATTTGGTACATAGGTGGCTTTTTGCTTAGATTAACAGGAATACTACACATCTCTCCGGAAATTGGACCGCGAATTGACCGATTAAAGAAAAACTTATTTATGGTTCCATTCAATAGAAAATTTGGTACATAGGTAGCTTTTTGCTTAGATTAAAAAGAAGACTACACTTCTCTCCGGGAACGGTACATAGGTGGTTTTTTGCTTAGATAAAAAAGAAGACTACACTTCTCTCCGGGAAGTGGACTTTGGACTGACCTATTCAAACAAAACGTATTTATGGATATAATTGCTTGAAATTTGGACCATAAGTTGCTTTTTGCTTAGATTAAAAAGAAGACTACACTTCTCTCCGGGAAGTGAACCAGGGACTGACTTATTAAAAAAAATATATTGTTCGGCTTACTTGAAATTCGGTATATAAGTGGTTTTTACTTAGATTAACAGGAAGACTACACATCTCTCCGGAAAATGGACCAAGAATTGACCAATTCAAGAAATATTTATTTATGGATTGAATTACTTGAAATTCGCTACATAAATAGGTGGATTTTTGCTTAGATTAAAAAGAAGACTACACTTCTCTCCGGGAAGTGGACCAGGGACGGACTTATTGAAAAAAAAAACGTTCGGGTTGCTTGAAATTCAGTATATAGGTGGCTTTTTGCTTAGATTAAAAAGAAGACTACACTTCTCTCCGGGAAGTGAACCAGGGACTGACTTCTTAAAAAAAATATATGGTTCGGGTTACTTGAAATTCGGTACATAGGTGGCTTTTTACTTAGATTAACAGGAAGACTACACATCTCTCCGGAAAATGGACCGGGCATTGATCAATTCAATAAAAAATTTTTTATGGATTGAATTACTAGAAATTCGCTACATAGGTGGATTTTTGCTAAGATTAAAAAGAAGCCTACACTTCTCTACGGGAAGTGGACCAGGGACGGACTTGTTCAAAAAAAAAAAAGTTCGGGTTGCTTGAAATTCGGTATATAGGTGGCTTTTTGCTTAGATTAATAGGAAAGGTACACTTCTCTCGGGAAAGTGGACCGGGAACAGCCCAATTCAAGAAAAATTTATTTATGGATTGAATTAGTTTACATTCCGTACACACGTGGATTTTTGCTTAGAGTAACGGGAAGACTAGACTTCTTTTCAGGAACAGTACATAGGTGGTCTTTTACACTTCTCTCGGGAAAGTGGACCGGGAACAGCCCAATTCAAGAAAAATTTATTTATGGATTGAATTAGTTTACATTCCGTACACAGGTGGATTTTTGCTTAGATTAACGGGAAGACTAGACTTCTTTTCAGGAACAGTACATAGGTGGTCTTTTGCTGAGATTAAAAGAAGACTACACTTCTCTCCGGGAGGTGGACTTTGGACTGACCTATTCAAACAAAACGTATTTATGGATATAATTGCCTGAAATTTGGTACATAGGTTGCTCTTTGCTTAGATTAACAGGAAGACACTTCTTCTCTCCGGGAAGTGGACCTTGGACTGACCTATTCAGACAAAACTTATTTATGGATATAATTGCTTGACCATTGGACCATAGGTTCCTTTTTGCTTAGATTAAAAAGAAGACTACACTTCTCTCCGGGAAGTGGACTTTGGACTGACCTATTCAAACAAAACGTATTTATGGATATAATTGCTTGAAATTTGAACATAGGTTGCTTTTTGCTTAGATTAACAGGCAGACACTTCTTCTCTCCGGGAAGTGGACCAGAAACTGACTTATTAAAAAAAACCTTGTTTATGGCTCCATTCACTAGAAATTTGGTACATACGTGGCTTTTTGCTTAGATTAACGGAAAGACTAGACTTTTCTCCGGGAACGGTACAAGGTGGTTTTTTGCTTAGACTAAAAAGAAGACTACATTTCTCTCTGGCAAGAAGACCAGAAACTGATTTATTCAAAAAAAGGTTATTTATGGCTACATTCACTAGAAATTTGGTACATAGGTGGCTTCTTGCTTAGATTAACGGGAAGACTAGACTTCTCTCCGGGAACGGTACATAGGTGGTTTTTTGCTAAGATTAAAAAGAACATTACACTTCTCTCCGGGAAGTGGACTTTGGACTGACCTATTCAAACAAAACGTATTTATGGATATAATTGCTTGAAATTTGGAACATGTGTGGTTTTTTGCTTAGATTAAAAAGAAGACTACACTTCTCTCCGGGAAGTGGACTTTGGACTGACCTATTCAGACAAAACTTATTTATGGGTATAATTGCTTGACCATTGGACCATTGGTTGCTTTTTGCTTAGATTAAAAAGAAGGCTACACCTCTCTCCGGGAAGTGAACCAGGGACTGACTTATTCAAAAAAGGCTTGTTTATGGCTCCATTCACTAGAAATTTGGTACATAGGTGGCTTTTTGCTTAGACTTACGGGAGGACTAGACTTTTTTCCGGGAACGGTACATAGGTGGTTTTTTGCTAAAATAACAGGAAGACTACACTTCTCTCCGGGAAGTGGACCAGAAACTGACTTATTCAAAAAAAGCTTACTTATGGCTACACTCACTAGAAATTTGAAACATAGGTGGCTTTTTGCTCAGATTAACGGGAAGACTAGACTTCTCTCCGGTAACGGTACGTAGGTGGTTTTTTGCTTAGATTAAAAAGAAGACTACACTTCTCTCCGGGAAGTGGACTTTGGACTGACCTATTCAGACAAAACTTATATATGGGTATAATTGCTTGACCATTGGACCATTGGTTGCTTTTTGCTTAGATTAAAAAGAAGACTACACTTCTCTCCGGGAAGTGAACCAGGGACTGACTTATTAAAAAAAATATATGGTTCGGGTTACTTGAAATTCGGTACATAGGTGGCTTTTTACTTAGATTAACAGGAAGACTACACATCTCTCCGGAAAATGGACCGGGAATTGATCAATTCAATAAAAAATTTTTTATGGATTGAATTACTAGAAATTCGCTACATAGGTGGATTTTTGCTTAGATTAAAAAGAAGCCTACACTTCTCTACGGGAAGTGGACCAGGGACGGACTTGTTCAAAAAAAAAAAAAGTTCGGGTTGCTTGAAATTCGGTATATAGGTGGCTTTTTGCTTAGATTAATAGGAAAAGTACACTTCTCTCGGGAAAGTGGACCGGGAACAGCCCAATTCAAGAAAAATTTATTTATGGATTGAATTAGTTTACATTCCGTACACACGTGGATTTTTGCTTAGAGTAACGGGAAGACTAGACTTCTTTTCAGGAACAGTACATAGGTGGTCTTTTACACTTCTCTCGGGAAAGTGGACCGGGAACAGCCCAATTCAAGAAAAATTTATTTATGGATTGAATTAGTTTACATTCCGTACACAGGTGGATTTTTGCTTAGATTAACGGGAAGACTAGACTTCTTTTCAGGAACAGTACATAGGTGGTCTTTTGCTGAGATTAAAAGAAGACTACACTTCTCTCCGGGAGGTGGACTTTGGACTGACCTATTCAGACAAAATTTATTTATGGATTGAATTACTTGAAATTCGGTACATAGCTGACTTTTTGTTTAGATTAACAGGAAGACTCTTCTTCTCTCCGGGAAGTGGAAAAGAGACTGACATATTCAAAAAAAGTTTATTTAAGGCTCGATTCACTAGAAATTTGATACATAGGTGGCTTTTTGCTCAGATTAACGGGAAGACTAGACTTCTCTCCGGTAACGGTACGTAGGTGGTTTTTTGCTTAGATTAAAAAGAAGACTACACTTATCTCCGGGAAGTGAACCGGGGACTGGCTTATTAAAAGAAATATATGTTTCGGGTTACTTGAAATTCGGTACATAAGTGGCTTTTTACCTAGATTAACAGGAAGATGGACCGGGAACTGACCAATTCAAGAAAATATTATTTATGGATTGAATTACTTGAAATTCGGTACATAGGTGGCCCTTTGCTTAGATTAACGGGAAGACTAGACTTCTTTCCGGGAATTGTGCACAGGTGGTCTTTTGCTTAGATTAACAGGAAGACTCTTCTTCTCTCCGGGAAGTGGAAAAGAAACTGACATATTCAAAAAAAGTTTATTTAAGGCTCGATTCAATAGAAATTCGACATATATGTGGCTTTTTGCTAAAATAACACGAAGACTACACTTCACTCCGGGAAGTGTGCATAGGTGGCTTTTTGCTTAGATTAACGGGAAGACTAGACTTCTCTCCGGGAACGGTACATAGGTGGTTTTTTGCTAAGATTAAAAAGAACATTACACTTCTCTCCGGTAAGTGGACTTTGGACTGACCTATTCAAACAAAACGTATGTATGGATATATTTGCTTGAAATTTGGTACATGTGTGGCTTTTTGCTTAGATTAAAAATAAGAATACACTTCTCTCCGGGAAGTGGACTTTGGACTGACCTATTCAAACAAAACGTATTTATGGATATAATTGCTTGAAATTTTGTACATATGTGGCTTTTTGCTAAAACAACAGGAAGACTACACTACACTACTCTCCGGAAAGTGGACCAGGAACGGACTTATTCAAAAAAAATTGCTTCGGGTTACCTGAAATTCGGTATAGGTGGCTTTTTGCTTAGATTAAAAAGAACATTACACTTCTCTTGGGGAAATGGACCGTGAACTGGCCTATTCAAACAGAACTTTTTAATGGATCGAATTAATTGAAATTTGGTACATAGGTGGCTTTTTGTTTAGATTAACAAGAAAACAACACTTCTCTCCGGAAATTAAACCGCGAATTGACCGATTAAAGAAAAACTTATTTATGGCTCCATTCACTAGAAATTTGGTACATAGGTGGCTTTTTGCTTAGATTAACGGGAAGACTAGACTTCTTTCCGGGAACTGTACACAGTTGGTCTTTTGCTTAGATTAAAAAGAAGACTACACTTCTCTCCGGGAAGTGGACTTTGGACTGACCTATTCAGGCAAAATTTATTTGTGGATTGAATTACTTGAAATTCGGTACATAGGTCGCTTTTTGCTTAGATTAAAAGAAAGACTCTTCTTCTCTCCGGGAAGTGGAAAAGAAACTGACGGATTAAAAAAAAAGTTTATTTAAGGCTCGATTCACTAGAAATTTGACATATACACGTATGTGGTTTTTTGCTAAAATAACAGGAAGACGACACTTCTCTCCGGGAAGTGTACATAGGTGGCGTTTGGCTTAGATTAACGGGAAAGCTAGACTTCTCTCCGGGAATAGTACATGGGTGGTTTTTTGCTTAGATTAAAAAGAAGACTTTACTTCTCTCCGGGAAGTGGAATTTGGACTGACCTATTCAAACAAAACGTATTTATGGATATAATTGCTTGAAATTTGGTACATATGTGGTTTTTTGCTTAGATTAAAAAGAAGACTGCACTTCTCTCCGGGAAGTGTACACAGGTGGCGTTTTGCTTAGATTAACAGGAAGATACTTTTTCTCTCCGGGAAGTAAACCAGAAACTGACTTATTCAAAAAAAGCTTATTTGTGGCTCCATTCACTAGAAATTTGGTACATAGTTGGCTTTTTGCTTAGATTAAAAAGGAGACTACGCTAATCTCCGGAAAGTGGACCAGGAACGGACTCATTGAAAAAAAAGGTTCGGGTTGCTTGAAATTCGGTATATAGGTGGCTTTTTGCTTAGATTAAAAAGAAGACTACACTTTTCTCCGGGAAACGGACCGGGAACTGGCCTATTCAAACAAAACTTATTTATGGATCGAATTGCTTTAAATTTGGTACATAGGTGGCTTTTTGCTTAGATTAACAGGAATATTACACATCTCTTCGGAAAATGGACCGGAGACTGACCAATTCAAGAAAAATTTATTTATGGATTGAATTACTTGAAATTCGGTACATAGGTGACTTTTTGTTTAGATTAACAGGAAGACTCTTCTTCTCTCCGGGAAGTGAAAAAGAAACTGACATATTCAAAAAAAGTTTATTTAAGGCTCGATTCACTAGAAATTTGGTACATAGGTGGCTCTTTGCTTAGATTAACAAGAAGACTACACTTCTCTCCGGGAAGTGTACATAGGTGGCGTTTTGCTTAGATTAACAGGAAGACACTTATTTTCTCCGGGAAGTAGACCAGAAACTGACTTATTCAAAAAAAGCTTATTTGTGGGTCCATTCACTAGAAACTTGGTACATAGGTGGCTTTTTGCTTAGATTAACAAGAAGACTACACTTCTCTCCGGGAACGGTACATAGGTGGCTTTTTGCTTAGATTAAAAAGAAGACTACACTTTTCTCCGGGAAACGGACCGGGAACTGGCCTATTCAAACAAAACTTATTTATGGATCGAATTGCTTTAAATTTGGTACATAGGTGGCTTTTTGCTTAGATTAACAGGAATTCTACACATCTCTCCGGAAATTGGACCGCGAATTGACCGATTAAAGAAAAATTTATTTATGGTTCCATTCAATAGAAAATTTGGTACATAGGTAGCTTTTTGCTTAGATTAAAAAGAAGACTACACTTCTCTCCGGGAACGGTACATAGGTGGTTTTTTGCTTGGATTAAAAAGAAGACTACACTTCTCTCCGGGAAGTGGACTTTGGACTGACTTATTCAAACAAAACGTATTTATGGATATAATTGCTTGAAATTTGGACCATAAGTTGCTTTTTTCTTAGATTAAAAAGAAGACTACACTTCTCTCCGGGAAGTGAACCAGGGACTGACTTATTAAAAAAAATATATGGTTCGGCTTACTTGAAATTCGGTATATAAGTGGTTTTTACTTAGATTAACAGGAAGACTACACATCTCTCCGGAAAATGGACCAAGAATTGACCAATTCAAGAAATATTTATTTATGGATTGAATTACTAGAAATTCGCTACATAGGTGGATTTTTGCTTAGATTAAAAAGAAGCCTACACTTCTCTACGGGAAGTGGACCAGGGACGGACTTGTTCAAAAAAAAAAAAAGTTCGGGTTGCTTGAAATTCGGTATATAGGTGGCTTTTTGCTTAGATTAATAGGAAAAGTACACTTCTCTCGGGAAAGTGGACCGGAAACAGCCTAATTCAAGAAAAATTTATTTATGGATTGAATTAGTTTACATTCCGTACACACGTGGATTTTTGCTTAGAGTAACGGGAAGACTAGACTTCTTTTCAGGAACAGTACATAGGTGGTCTTTTACACTTCTCTCGGGAAAGTGGACCGGGAACAGCCCAATTCAAGAAAATATTATTTATGGATTGAATTACTTGAAATTCGGTACATAGGTGGCCCTTTGCTTAGATTAACGGGAAGACTAGACTTCTTTCCGGGAATTGTGCACAGGTGGTCTTTTGCTTAGATTAACAGGAAGACTCTTCTTCTCTCCGGGAAGTGGAAAAGAAACTGACATATTCAAAAAAAGTTTATTTAAGGCTCGATTCAATAGAAATTCGACATATATGTGGCTTTTTGCTAAAATAACACGAAGACTACACTTCACTCCGGGAAGTGTGCATAGGTGGCTTTTTGCTTAGATTAACGGGAAGACTAGACTTCTCTCCGGGAACGGTACATAGGTGGTTTTTTGCTAAGATTAAAAAGAACATTACACTTCTCTCCGGTAAGTGGACTTTGGACTGACCTATTCAAACAAAACGTATGTATGGATATATTTGCTTGAAATTTGGTACATGTGTGGCTTTTTGCTTAGATTAAAAATAAGAATACACTTCTCTCCGGGAAGTGAACTTTGGACTGACCTATTCAAACAAAACGTATTTATGGATATAATTGCTTGAAATTTGGTACATATGTGGCTTTTTGCTAAAACAACAGGAAGACTACACTACACTACTCTCCGGAAAGTGGACCAGGAACGGACTTATTCAAAAAAAATTGGTTCGGGTTACCTGAAATTCGGTATAGGTGGCTTTTTGCTTAGATTAAAAAGAACATTACGCTTTTTGCTTAGATTAAAAGAAAGACTCTTCTTCTCTCCGGGAAGTGGAAAAGAAACTGACGGATTCAAAAAAAAGTTTATTTAAGGCTCGATTAACTAGAAATTTGACATATACACGTATGTGGCTTTTTGCTAAAATAACAGGAAGACGACACTTCTCTCCGGGAAGTGTACATAGGTGGCGTTTGGCTTAGATTAACGGGAAAGCTAGACTTCTCTCCGGGAATAGTACATGGGTGGTTTTTTGCTTAGATTAAAAAGAAGACTTTACTTCTCTCCGGGAAGTGGAATTTGGACTGACCTATTCAAACAAAACGTATTTATGAATATAATTGCTTGAAATTTGGTACATATGTGGTTTTTTGCTTAGATTAAAAAGAAGACTGCACTTCTCTCCGGGAAGTGTACACAGGTGGCGTTTTGCTTAGATTAACAGGAAGACACTTCTTCTCTCCGGGAAGTAAACCAGAAACTGACTTATTCAAAAAAAGCTTATTTGTGGCTCCATTCACTAGAAATTTGGTACATAGTTGGCTTTTTGCTTAGATTAAAAAGAAGACTACGCTAATCTCCGGAAAGTGGACCAGGAACGGACTCATTGAAAAAAAAGGTTCGGGTTGCTTGAAATTCGGTATATAGGTGGCTTTTTGCTTAGATTAAAAAGAAGACTACACTTTTCTCCGGGAAACGGACCGGGAACTGGCCTATTCAAACAAAACTTATTTATGGATCGAATTACTTTAAATTTGGTACATAGGTAGCTTTTTGCTTAGATTAAAAAGAAGACTACACTTCTCTCCGGGAACGGTACATAGGTGGTTTTTTGCTTAGATTAAAAAGAAGACTACACTTCTCTCCGGGAAGTGGACTTTGGACTGACCTATTCAAACAAAACGTATTTATGGATATAATTGCTTGAAATTTGGACCATAAGTTGCTTTTTGCTTAGATTAAAAAGAAGACTACACTTCTCTCCGGGAAGTGAACCAGGGACTGACTTATTAAAAAAAATATATGGTTCGGCTTACTTGAAATTCGGTATATAAGTGGTTTTTACTTAGATT
This sequence comes from Ceratitis rosa, assembly GCA_037013455.1. Taxonomy (NCBI): domain Eukaryota; kingdom Metazoa; phylum Arthropoda; class Insecta; order Diptera; family Tephritidae; genus Ceratitis; species Ceratitis rosa. The sequence continues at coordinate 1,709,897 of JAWMAG010000097.1, read as the reverse complement.
AACAGGAAGACTACACATCTCTCCGGAAAATGGACCAAGAATTGACCAATTCAAGAAATATTTATTTATGGATTGAATTACTAGAAATTCGCTACATAGGTGGATTTTTTCTTAGATTAAAAAGAAGCCTACACTTCTCTACGGGAAGTGGATCAGGAACGGACTTGTTCAAAAAAAAAAAAGTTCGGGTTGCTTGAAATTCGGTATATAGGTGGCTTTTTGCTTAGATTAATTGGAAAAGTACACTTCTCTCAGGAAAGTGAACCGGAAACAGCCCAATTCAAGAAAAATTTATTTATGGATTGAATTAGTTTACATTCCATACACACGTGGATTTTTGCTTAGAGTAACGGGAAGACTAGACTTCTTTTCAGGAACAGTACATAGGTGGTCTTTTACACTTCTCTCGGGAAAGTGGACCGGGAACAGCCCAATTCAAGAAAATATTATTTATGGATTGAATTACTTGAAATTCGGTACATAGGTGGATTTTTGCTTAGATTAACGGGAAGACTAGACTTCTTTTCAGGAACAGTACATAGGTGGTCCTTTGCTTAGATTAAAAGAAGACTACACTTCTCTCCGGGAGGTAGACTTTGGACTGACCTATTCAGACAAAATTTATTTATGGATTGAATTACTTGAAATTCGGTACATAGGTGACTTTTTGTTTAGATTAACAGGAAGACTCTTCTTCTCTCCGGGAAGTGGAAAAGAAACTGACATATTAAAAAAAAGTTTATTTAAGGCTCGATTCACTAGAAATTTGATACATAGTTGGCTTTTTGCTCAGATTAACGGGAAGACTAGACTTCTCTCCGGTAACGGTACGTAGGTGGTCTTTTGCTTAGATTAACAGGAAGACTCTTCTTCTCTCCGGGAAGTAGAAAAGAAACTGACATATTCAAAAAAAGTTTATTTAAGGCTCGATTCAATAGAAATTCGACATATATGTGGCTTTTTGCTAAAATAACACGAAGACTACACTTCACTCCGGGAAGTGTGCATAGGTGGCTTTTTGCTTAGATTAACGGGAAGACTAGACTTCTCTCCGGGAACGGTACATAGGTGGTTTTTTGCTAAGATTAAAAAGAACATTACACTTCTCTCCGGTAAGTGGACTTTGGACTGACCTATTCAAACAAAACGTATGTATGGATATAATTGCTTGAAATTTGGTACATATGTGGCTTTTTGCTAAAACAACAGGAAGACTACACTACACTACTCTCCGGAAAGTGGACCAGGAACGGACTTATTCAAAAAAAATTGGTTCGGGTTACCTGAAATTCGGTATAGGTGGCTTTTTGCTTAGATTAAAAAGAACATTACACTTCTCTTGGGGAAATGGACCGTGAACTGGCCTATTCAAACAGAACTTTTTAATGGATCGAATTAATTGAAATTTGGTACATAGGTGGCTTTTTGTTTAGATTAACAAGAAAACAACACTTCTCTCCGGAAATTAAACCGCGAATTGACCGATTAAAGAAAAACTTATTTATGGCTCCATTCACTAGAAATTTGGTACATAGGTGGCTTTTTGCTTAGATTAACGGGAAGACTAGACTTCTTTCCGGGAACTGTACACAGTTGGTCTTTTGCTAAGATTAAAAAGAAGACTACACTTCTCTCCGGGAAGTGGACTTTGGACTGACCTATTCAGACAAAATTTATTTGTGGATTGAATTACTTGAAATTCGGTACATAGGTCGCTTTTTGCTTAGATTAAAAGAAAGACTCTTCTTCTCTCCGGGAAGTGGAAAAGAAACTGACGGATTCAAAAAAAAGTTTATTTAAGGCTCGATTAACTAGAAATTTGACATATACACGTATGTGGCTTTTTGCTAAAATAACAGGAAGACGACACTTCTCTCCGGGAAGGGTACATAGGTGGCGTTTGGTTTAGATTAACGGGAAAGCTAGACTTCTCTCCGGGAATAGTACATGGGTGGTTTTTTGCTAAGATTAAAAAGAAGACTTTACTTCTCTCCGGGAAGTGGAATTTGGACTGACCTATTCAAACAAAACGTATTTATGAATATAATTGCTTGAAATTTGGTACATATGTGGTTTTTTGCTTAGATTAAAAAGAAGACTGCACTTCTCTCCGGGAAGTGTACACAGGTGGCGTTTTGCTTAGATTAACAGGAAGACACTTCTTCTCTCCGGGAAGTAAACCAGAAACTGACTTATTCAAAAAAAGCTTATTTGTGGCTCCATTCACTAGAAATTTGGTACATAGTTGGCTTTTTGCTTAGATTAAAAAGAAGACTACGCTAATCTCCGGAAAGTGGACCAGGAACGGACTCATTGAAAAAAAAGGTTCGGGTTGCTTGAAATTCGGTATATAGGTGGCTTTTTGCTTAGATTAAAAAGAAGACTACACTTTTCTCCGGGAAACGGACCGGGAACTGGCCTATTCAAACAAAACTTATTTATGGATCGAATTACTTTAAATTTGGTACATAGGTAGCTTTTTGCTTAGATTAAAAAGAAGACTACACTTCTCTCCGGGAACGGTACATAGGTGGTTTTTTGCTTAGATTAAAAAGAAGACTACACTTCTCTCCGGGAAGTGGACTTTGGACTGACCTATTCAAACAAAACGTATTTATGGATATAATTGCTTGAAATTTGGACCATAAGTTGCTTTTTGCTTAGATTAAAAAGAAGACTACACTTCTCTCCGGGAAGTGAACCAGGGACTGACTTATTAAAAAAAATATATGGTTCGGCTTACTTGAAATTCGGTATATAAGTGGTTTTTACTTAGATTAACAGGAAGACTACACATCTCTCCGGAAAATGGACCAAGAATTGACCAATTCAAGAAATATTTATTTATGGATTGAATTACTAGAAATTCGCTACATAGGTGGATTTTTTCTTAGATTAAAAAGAAGCCTACACTTCTCTACGGGAAGTGGATCAGGGACGGACTTGTTCAAAAAAAAAAAAGTTCGGGTTGCTTGAAATTCGGTATATAGGTGGCTTTTTGCTTAGATTAATTGGAAAAGTACACTTCTCTCAGGAAAGTGAACCAGAAACAGCCCAATTCAAGAAAAATTTATTTATGGATTGAATTAGTTTACATTCCATACACACGTGGATTTTTGCTTAGAGTAACGGGAAGACTAGACTTCTTTTCAGGAACAGTACATAGGTGGTCTTTTACACTTCTCTCGGGAAAGTGGACCGGGAACAGCCCAATTCAAGAAAATATTATTTATGGATTGAATTACTTGAAATTCGGTACATAGGTGGATTTTTGCTTAGATTAACGGGAAGACTAGACTTCTTTTCAGGAACAGTACATAGGTGGTCCTTTGCTTAGATTAAAAGAAGACTACACTTCTCTCCGGGAGGTAGACTTTGGACTGACCTATTCAGACAAAATTTATTTATGGATTGAATTACTTGAAATTCGGTACATAGGTGACTTTTTGTTTAGATTAACAGGAAGACTCTTCTTCTCTCCGGGAAGTGGAAAAGAAACTGACATATTAAAAAAAAGTTTATTTAAGGCTCGATTCACTAGAAATTTGATACATAGTTGGCTTTTTGCTCAGATTAACGGGAAGACTAGACTTCTCTCCGGTAACGGTACGTAGGTGGTCTTTTGCTTAGATTAACAGGAAGACTCTTCTTCTCTCCGGGAAGTGGAAAAGAAACTGACATATTCAAAAAAAGTTTATTTAAGGCTCGATTCAATAGAAATTCGACATATATGTGGCTTTTTGCTAAAATAACACGAAGACTACACTTCACTCCGGGAAGTGTGCATAGGTGGCTTTTTGCTTAGATTAACGGGAAGACTAGACTTCTCTCCGGGAACGGTACATAGGTGGTTTTTTGCTAAGATTAAAAAGAACATTACACTTCTCTCCGGTAAGTGGACTTTGGACTGACCTATTCAAACAAAACGTATGTATGGATATATTTGCTTGAAATTTGGTACATGTGTGGCTTTTTGCTTAGATTAAAAATAAGAATACACTTCTCTCCCGGAAGTGGACTTTGGACTGACCTATTCAAACAAAACGTATTTATGGATATAATTGCTTGAAATTTGGTACATATGTGGCTTTTTGCTAAAACAACAGGAAGACTACACTACACTACTCTCCGGAAAGTGGACCAGGAACGGACTTATTCAAAAAAAATTGGTTCGGGTTACCTGAAATTCGGTATAGGTGGCTTTTTGCTTAGATTAAAAAGAACATTACACTTCTCTTGGGGAAATGGACCGTGAACTGGCCTATTCAAACAGAACTTTTTAATGGATCGAATTAATTGAAATTTGGTACATAGGTGGCTTTTTGCTAAGATTAAAAAGAAGACTACGCTAATCTCCGGAAAGTGGACCAGGAACGGACTTATTGAAAAAAAAGGTTCGGGTTGCTTGAAATTCGGTATATAGGTGGCTTTTTGCTTAGATTAAAAAGAAGACTACACTTTTCTCCGGGAAACGGACCGGGAACTGGCCTATTCAAACAAAACTTATTTGTGGATCGAATTGCTTTAAATTTGGTACATAGGTGGCTTTTTGCTTAGATTAACAGGAATACTACACATCTCTTCGGAAAATGGACCGGGGACTGACCAATTCAAGAAAAATTTATTTATGGATTGAATTACTTGAAATTCGGTACATAGGTGACTTTTTGTTTAGATTAACAGGAAGACTCTTCTTCTCTCCGGGAAGTGGAAAAGAAACTGACATATTCAAAAAAAGTTTATTTAAGGCTCGATTCACTAGAAATTTGGTACATAGGTGGCTCTTTGCTTAGATTAACAAGAAGACTACACTTCTCTCCGGGAAGTGTACATAGGTGGCGTTTTGCTTAGATTAACAGGAAGACACTTATTTTCTCCGGGAAGTGGACCAGAAACTGACTTATTCAAAAAAAGCTTATTTGTGGGTCCATTCACTAGAAACTTGGTACATAGGTGGCTTTTTGCTTAGATTAACAAGAAGACTACACTTCTCTCCGGGAACGGTACATAGGTGGCTTTTTGCTTAGATTAAAAAGAAGACTACACTTTTCTCCGGGAAACGGACCGGGAACTGGCCTATTCAAACAAAACTTATTTATGGATCGAATTGCTTTAAATTTGGTACATAGGTGGCTTTTTGCTTAGATTAACAGGAATTCTACACATCTCTCCGGAAATTGGACCGCGAATTGACCGATTAAAGAAAAACTTATTTATGGTTCCATTCAATAGAAAATTTGGTACATAGGTAGCTTTTTGCTTAGATTAAAAAGAAGACTACACTTCTCTCCGGGAACGGTACATAGGTGGTTTTTTGCTTAGATTAAAAAGAAGACTACACTTCTCTCCGGGAAGTGGACTTTGGACTGACCTATTCAAACAAAACGTATTTATGGATATAATTGCTTGAAATTTGGACCATAAGTTGCTTTTTGCTTAGATTAAAAAGAAGACTACACTTCTCTCCGGGAAGTGAACCAGGGACTGACTTATTAAAAAAAATATATGGTTCGGCTTACTTGAAATTCGGTATATAAGTGGTTTTTACTTAGATTAACAGGAAGACTACACATCTCTCCGGAAAATGGACCAAGAATTGACCAATTCAAGAAATATTTATTTATGGATTGAATTACTTGAAATTCGCTACATAAATAGGTGGATTTTTGCTTAGATTAAAAAGAAGACTACACTTCTCTCCGGGAAGTGGACCAGGGACGGACTTATTGAAAAAAAAAACGTTCGGGTTGCTTGAAATTCAGTATATAGGTGGCTTTTTGCTTAGATTAAAAAGAAGACTACACTTTTCTCCGGGAAACGGACCGGGAACTGGCCTATTCAAACAAAACTTATTTATGGATCGAATTGCTTTGAATTTGGTACATACAGGCTTTTTGCTTAGATTAAAAAGTAGACTACACTAATCTCCGGGAAGTGGACTTTGGACTGACCTATTCAGACAAAACTTATTTATGGATATAATTGCTTGACCATTGGACCATAGGTGGCTCTTTGCTTAGATTAACAGGAAAAGTATACGTCTCTCGGGAAAGTGGACAGGGATCAGACCAATTCAAGAATAATTTATTTATGGATTGCATTACTTTGCATTCGGTACACAGGTGGCTTTTTGCTTAGATTAAAAATAAGAATACACTTCTTTCCGGGAAGTGGACTTTCGACTGGCCTATTCAAACAAAACTTTTTTATGGATCGAATTTCTTGAAAGTTGGTACTTAGGTGGTTTTTTGCTTAGATTAAAAAGAAGAATGTACTTCTCTCCGGGAAGTGGACCAGGGACGGACTTATTGAAAAAAAAGGTTCGGGTTGCTTGAAATTCGGTATATAGGTGGCTTTTTGCTGAGATTAAAAAGAAGTCTACTTTTCTCTCCGGGAAATGGCCCGGGAATTGACCAATTCAAAAGAAATTTATTTAAGGATTGAATAACTTTAAATTCGGGACATAGGTGGATTTTTGGATTTTGAACTGACCTATTTAGGTAAAACTTATTTATGGATATAATTGCTTGACCATTGGACCATAGGTGGCTTTTTAATTAGATTAAAAAGAAGACTACATTTTTTTCCGGGAAGTGAACCAGTGACTAACTTATTAAAAAAAATATATGGCTCGGGTTACTTGAATTTCGGTACATAGGTGGCTTTTTACTTAGATTAACAGGAAGACTACACATCTGTAAGGAAAATAGACCGGGAAGTGACCAATTAAAGAAAAATTTAGTTATGGATTGAATCACTTGAAATTCGCTTCATAGGTGGAGTTTTGCTTAGATTAAAACGAAGACTTCATTTCTCTCCGGAAAGTGGACCAGGGACGGACTTATTCAAAAAAAAAAAAGGTTCGGTCGCTTGAAATTCGGTGGCTTTTTGTTTAGATTAAAAAGAAGACTACAAGACTACACTTCTCTTTGGGAAATGGACCGTGAACTGGCCTATTCAAATAAAACTTTTTTATGGATCGAATTGCTTGAAATTTGGTACCTAGTTGGCTCTTTGCTTAAATTAATGAGAAGACTAGACTTCTTTCGGGGAACTGTACATAGGTGGTTTTTGGCTTACATTAAAAAGAAGACTACACTTCTCTCCGGGAAATGGACCGGGAACTAGCCTATTCAAACAAAACTTATTTATGGACCGAATTTCTTGAATTTTGGTTCAAAGGTGGCTGTTTACTTAGATTAACGGGAAGACTAGACTTCTCTCCGGGAACGGTACATATTTGGTTTTTTGCTAAGATTGAAAAGAAGAATACACTTCTCTCCGGGAAATGGACCGGGAACTAGCCTATTCAAACAAAACTTATTTATTGACCGAATTTCTTGAAATTTGGTTCAATGTTGGCATTTCAAGAAAAATTTATTTATGGATTGAATTACTTGAAATTCGGTACATAGGTGGCTTTTTGCTTAGATTAACAGGAAGACTCTGCTTCTCCCCGAGTAGTGGAAAAGAAACTGACTTATTCAAAAAAAGCTTATTTAAGGCTCGATTCACTAGAAGTTTGACATACATGTGGCTTTTTGCTAAAATAACAGGAATACTACACTTTTCTCCGGGAAGTGGACCGGGGACATGTAATTCAAACAAAGCTTTTTTAAGGATCGAATTGCTTGAAATTTGGTACACAGGTGGCTTTTTGCTTAGATTAACAAGAAGACTCCACTTCTCTCCGGAAAATGGAACGGGAATTGACCATTTCAAGAAAAATTTATTTATGGATGAAATTACTTGAAATTCGCTACATAGGTGGATTTTTCCTTAGATTAAAAAGAAGACTACACTTCTCTCCGTGAAACACACCGGGAACTGGCCTATTCAAACAAAACTTATATATGGATCGAATTGCTTGAAATTTGGTACATAGGTGGCTCTTTGCTTAGATTAACGGGAAGACTAGACTTCTTTCCGGGAACTGTATATAGGTGGTATTTTGCTTAGATTAAAAAGAAGACTACACTTCTCTCCGGAAGGTGGACTTTGGACTGACCTATTCAAACAAAACGTATTTATCTATATAATTACTTTTTGCTTAGATTAACAGGAAAAGTACCCTTCTCTCGGGAAAGTGTACCGGGAATAGACCAATACAAGAAAAATTAATTTATGGATTGAATTACTTTACAAGCGGTACATAGGTGGGTTTTTGCTTAGATTAAAAAAGGGCTACACTTATTTCCGGGAAATGGACCGAGAACTGACATATTCAAACAAAATATATATATGGATCGAACTGCTTGAAATTAGGTACAAAGGTAGCTTTTTGCTTAGAACTGACCAAGCCAAGAAAATCTTATTTATGGATTGAATTACTTGAATTTCGGTACATAGGTTGTTTTTTTTTTGCTTAGACTAAAAATAAGAATACACTTCTCTCCGGGAAGTGGAACAGGGCTGACCTATTCAAACAAAACTGATTTATGGATCGAATTGCTAAAATTTGGTACTTAGGTGGCTTTTTGGCTTTTTTCTCAGATTAATAGGAGTGTAGTCTCTCGGGGAAGTGGACCAGGGGCGGACTTATTCAAAAAAAAAATGGTTCGGGTTACTTGAAATTCGGTAGATAGGTGGCTTTTTACTTAGATAAACAGGAAGACTACACATCTCTCCGGGACACGGACCGGGAACTGGCCTATTCAAACAAAACTTATTTATGGATCGATTTGCTTGAAATTTGGAATATAGGTGTCTCTTTGCTTATATTAACGGGAAGACTAGACCTCTTTCCGGGAACTGTACACCTCTCTTCGGGAGGTGGAATTTGGACTGACCTATTCAAACAGAACGTAATTATGGATATAATTGCTTGAAATTTGGTACATAGGTGGCTTTTGGCTTAGATTAACAGGAAAAGTATACTTCTCTCGGGAAAGTGGACCGGGAATAGACCAATTCAAGTAAAATTTATTTATGGATTGAATTACTTTTTAATCGGTCCATAGGTGGAATTTGCTAAGATTAAAAAAAAGACTACAATTTTTTCCGGGAAACGGACCGAGAACTGACATTTCAAACAAAACTTATTTATGGATCGAACTGCTTGAAATTAGGCACATATGTAGCTTTTTGCTTAGAACTGACCAACCCAAGAAAATCTTATTTATGGATTGAATTACTTGAAATTCGGTACATAGGTTGCTTTTTGCTAAGATTAACAGGAAGACATTTCTTCTCTCCGGGAAGTGGACCAGAAACTGACTTATTCAAAAAAAGCTTATTTATGGCACCATTCACTAGAAATTTGGTACATAGGTGGCTTTTGGGTAAAATAACAGGAAGCCTACACTTCTCTCCGGAAATTTGACCGCTAACTGACCGATTCAAGAAAAACTTATTTATGGATATAATTGCTTGAAATTTGGTACATAGGTAGCTTTTTGCTTAGAACTGACCAATCCAAGAAAATCTTATTTATGGATTGAATTACTTGAAATTCGGTACACAGGTGGATTTTTGCATAGATTAAAAAGAAGACTACACTTCTCTCCTGGAAATGGACCACGAACGCACTTATTCAAAAAAAAAAACAAAAATGGTACGGGTTACTTGAAATTCGGTATAGGTGGCTTTTTGCTAAGATTAACAGGAAGACTACACTTCTCTCCGGAAATTGGACCGCGAACTGACCGATTCAAGAAAACTTATTTATGGATATAATTGCTTGAAATTTGGTACATAGAAAGCTTTTTGCTTAGAACTGACCAATCCAAGAAAATCTTATTTATGGATTGAATTACTTGGAATTCGGTACATAGGTTGTTTTTTGCTTAGATTAACAAGAAGACACTTCCTCTCTTCGGAAACTGGACCAGAAGCTGACTTATTCAAAAAAACCTTAATTATGGCTCCATTCACTAGAAATTTGGTACATAGGCGGCTTATTGCTTAGATTAAAAAGAAGACTACACTTCTCTCCGGTAAGTGGACCAGGAACGGACTTATTCAAAAAAAAAAAATGGTTCGGGCTGCTTGAAATTCAGGATAAAGGTGGTTTTTTGCTTAGATTAAAAAAAAACTACACCGGGAACCGGGCTTTTCAAACAAAACTTATTTATCGATCGAATTTCTTGAAATTTGGTTCAATGGTGGCTTTTTAATTAGATTAGCAGAAAGACTCTTCTTCTCTCCGGGAAGTGGAAAAGAAACTGACTTATTCACTAGAAATTTGAAAAATATGTGGCTTTTTGCTAAAATAACAGGAGGACCACACCGGGAAGTGTACATAGGTGGCTTTTTGCCACTTTTTGAGTTTGGACTAACCTATTCAAACAAAACGTATTTATGGATATAATTGCTTAAAACTTGGTACATATGTGGTTTTTTGCTTAGATTAAAAAAACGACTACACTTCTCTCCGGGAAGTGGAATTTGGACTGACCTATTGAGACAAAACTTATTAATGGAAATAATTGCTTGACCACTGGACCATAGGTGGCTTTTTGCTTAGATAAAAAAGAAGACTACATTTCTCTCCGGAAAGTGGACCAGGGACGGACTAATTAAAAAAAAAATGGTTCGGGTTACTTGAAATTCGGTATACAGGTGGCTTTTTGCTAAGATTAAAAAGAAGACTACACTTCTCTCCGGGAAATGGACCGGGAACTGACCAATTCAAGAAAATTACTTGAAATTCGGTACACAGGTGGCTTTTTGCTTAGATTAAAAAGACTACACTTTTTTCCGGGAAGCGGACTTTGGATTGACCTATTCAAACAAAACTTATATATGGATATAATTGCTTGAAATTTGATACATATGTGGTTTTTTTCTTAGATTAAAGAGAAGACTACACTTCCCTCCGGGAAGTGGACTTTGGACTGACCTATTCAGACAAAACTTATTTATGGATATAATTGCTTGAAATTCGGTATATAGTTGGCTTTTTGCTTAGATTGAAGAGAAGACTACACTTCTCACCGGGAAATGGACCAGGAACTGACCAATTCAAGAGAAATTTATTTATGGATAGAATTACTGGAAATTCGGTACACAGGTAGATTTTTGCTTAGATTAAAATAAAGACTAGACTTTTTCCGGGAAATGGACCTGGAACTGGGATTTTCAAACAAAACTTATTTTTGGATCGAATTGCTTGAAATTTGGTACATATGTGGCTTTTTGCTAAAATAACAGGAAGACTACACTTACCTAAGGGAAGTGTGCAAAGGTGGCTTTTTGCTTGGATTTATAAGAATACTACACCTTCCCCGGTAAGTGGACCGGGAACTGGCCTATTCAAACAAAACTTACTTAATGACCGAATTGCTTGAAATTTGGTACATAGGTGGCTTTTTGCTTAGATTAACGGTAAGACTAGACTTCTCTTCGCGAACTATACATAGGTGGTTTTTTGCGTAGTTTGAAAATAAAACTACTTTTCTCTCCGGGAAAGTTATTTATGGATCGAATTGCTAAAAATTTGGTACAGAGGTGGCTTTTTACTTAGATTATCAGGAAGAGTACACATCTCTTCGGAAAATGGACCGGCAACTGACCAATTCAAGGAAAATTTGTTTATGGATATAATTGCTTGAAATTTGCTACATAGGTGACTTTTTGCTTAGATTAACGGGAAGACTAGACTTCTCTCCGGGAAGTGGACCAAGGCTGACCAATTCAAGAAAAACTTATTTATGGATATAATTGCTTTAAATTTGGTACATAGCTAGCTTTTTGACTAGGACAGACCAATCCAAACAAAACTTATTTATGTACCGAATTGCTTGAAATTTGGTTCATACGTTGCTTTTTGCTTAGATTAACAGGAAGACACTTCTCCTCTCCGGGAAGTGACCCAGAAACTGACTTATTAAAAAAAAAATATGTGGTTCGGGTTACTTGAAATTCGGTACATAGGTGGCTTTTGACTTAGATTAACAGGAAGAGTACACATCTCTCCGGAAAATGGACCGGGACCTGACCGATTCAAGAAAAATTAATTTATGGATTGAATTACTTGAAATTCGCTAAATGGGTGGATTTTTGCTTAGATTGAAAAAAAGACTACACTTCTCTCCGGAAAGTGGACCAGGGACGGACTTATTCAAAAAAAACAAATGGTTTGGGATGCTGGAAATTCGGTATATAGGTGGCTTTTTGCTTAGATTAAAAAGAAGACTACACTTCTCTCCGGGAATCGGACCGGGAACGGGCCTATTCAAACAAAACTTATTTATGGATCGAATTGCTTGAAATTCGGTATATAGGTGGCTCTTTGCTTAGATTAACGGGAAGACTAGACTTCTTTCCAGGAACTGTACATAGGTGGTATTTTGCTTAGATTAAAAAGAAGACTACACTTCTCTCCGGGAGGTGGAATTTGACTGACCTATTCAAACAAAACGTAATTATGGATATAATTGCTTGAAATTTGGTACATAGGTGGCTCTTTGCTTAGATTAACGGGAAGACTAGACTTCTTTCCGGGAACTGTATATTGGTGGTATTTTGCTTAGATTAAAAAGAAGACTACACTTCTCTCCGGAAGGTGGACTTTGGACTGACCTATTCAAACAAAACGTATTTATCTATATAATTACTTTTTGCTTAGATTAACAGGAAAAGTATACTTCTCTCGGGAAAATGGACCGGGAACAGACCAATTCAAGTAAAATTTATTTATGGATTGAATTACTTTACAATAGGTACATAGGTGGAATTTGCTAAGATTAAAAAAAAGACTACAATTTTTTCCGGGAAACGGACCGAGAAATGACATTTCAAACAAAACTTATTTATGGATATAAATGCTTGAAATTTGGTACATAGGTAGCTTTTTGCTTAGAACTGACCAATCCAAGAAAATCTTATTTATGGATTGAAATACTTGGAATTCGGTACATAGGTTGTTTTTTGCTTAGATTAACAGGAAGACACTTCTTCTCTTCGGGAAGTGGACCAGAAGCTGACTTATTCAAAAAAACCTTATTTATGGCTCCATTCACTAGAAATTTGGTACATAGGTGGCTTATTGCTTAGATTAAAAAGAAGGCTACACTATTCTCCGGGAAATGTACATAGGTAGCTTTTTGCTTAGACTAAAAATAAGACTACACTTCTCTCCGGGAAGTGGAACAGGGCTGACCTATTCAAACAAAACTGATTTATGGATCGAATTGCTAAAATTTGGTACTTAGGTGGCTTTTTTCTCAGATTAATAGGAGTGTAGTCTCTCGGGGAAGTGGACCAGGGGCGGACTTATTCAAAAAAAAAATGGTTCGGGTTACTTGAAATTCGGTAGATAGGTGGCTTTTTACTTAGATAAACAGGAAGACTACACATCTCTCCGGGACACGGACCGGGAACTGGCCTATTCAAACAAAACTTATTTATGGATCGATTTGCTTGAAATTTGGAATATAGGTGTCTCTTTGCTTATATTAACGGGAAGACTAGACTTCTTTCCGGGAACTGTACATAGGTGGTATTTTACTTAGATTAAAGAGAAGACTACACTTCTCTTCGGGAGGTGGAATTCGGACTGACCTATTCAAACAAAACGTAATTATGGATATAATTGCTTGAAATTTGGTACATAGGTGGCTTTTGGCTTAGATTAACAGGAAAAGTATACTTCTCTCGGGAAAGTGGACCGGGAATAGACCAATTCAAGTAAAATTTATTTATGGATTGAATTACTTTTTAATCGGTCCATAGGTGGAATTTGCTAAGATTAAAAAAAAGACTACAATTTTTTCCGGGAAACGGACCGAGAACTGACAGTTCAAACAAAACTTATTTATGGATCGAACTGCTTGAAATTAGGCACATATGTAGCTTTTTGCTTAGAACTGACCAGTCCAAGAAAATCTTATTTATGGATTGAATTACTTGAAATTCGGTACATAGGTTGCTTTTTGCTAAGATTAACAGGAAGACATTTCTTCTCTCCGGGAAGTGGACCAGAAACTGACTTATTCAAAAAAAGCTTATTTATGGGACCATTCACTAGAAATTTGGTACATAGGTGGCTTTTTGGTAAAATAACAGGAAGCCTACACTTCTCTCCGGAAATTGGACCGCTAACTGACCGATTCAAGAAAAACTTATTTATGGATATAATTGCTTGAAATTTGGTACATAGGTAGCTTTTTGCTTAGAACTGACCAATCCAAGAAAATCTTATTTATGGATTGAATTACTTGAAATTCGGTACACAGGTGGATTTTTGCATAGATTAAAAAGAAGACTACACTTCTCTCCTGGAAATGGACCACGAACGGACTTATTCAAAAAAAAAAAAAAACAAAAATGGTTCGGGTTACTTGAAATTCGGTATAGGTGGCTTTTTGCTAAGATTAACAGGAAGACTACACTTCTCTCCGGAAATTGGACCGCGAACTGACCGATTCAAGAAAACTTATTTATGGATATAATTGCTTGAAATTTGGTACATAGAAAGCTTTTTGCTTAGAACTGACCAATCCAAGAAAATCTTATTTATGGATTGAATTACTTGGAATTCGGTACATAGGTTGTTTTTTGTTTAGATTAACAAGAAGACACTTCCTCTCTTCGGGAACTGGACCAGAAGCTGACTTATTCAAAAAAACCTTATTTATGGCTCCATTCACTAGAAATTTGGTACATAGGCGGCTTATTGCTTAGATTAAAAAAAAGACTACACTATTCTCCGGGAAGTGGACCAGGAACGGTCTTATTCAAAAAAAAAATGGTTCGGGCTGTTTGAAATTCAGGATATAGGTGGCTTTTTGCTTAGATTAAAAAAAACTACACCGGGAACCGGGCTTTTCAAACAAAACTTATTTATGGATCGAATTTCTTGAAATTTGGTTCAATGGTGGCTTTTTACTTAGATTAGCAGGAAGACTCGTCTTCTCTCCGGGAAGTGGAAAAGAAACTGACTTATTCAAAAAAAGTTTATTGAAGGCTCGATTCACTAGAAATTTGAAAAATATGTGGCTTTTTGCTAAAATAACAGGAAGACCACACTTTTCTCCGGGAAGTGTACATAGGTGGCTTTTTGCCACTTTTTGACTTTGGACTAACCTATTCAAACAAAACGTATTTATGGATATAATTGCTTAAAATTTGGTACATATGTGGTTTTTTGCTTAGATTAAAAAAACGACTACACTTCTCTCCGGGAAGTGGAATTTGGACTGACCTATTCAGACAAAACTTATTAATGGAAATAATTGCTTGACCACTGGACCATAGGTGGCTTTTTGCTTAGATAAAAAAGAAGACTACATTTCTCTCCGGAAAGTGGACCAGGGACGGACTAATTAAAAAAAAAATGGTTCGGGTTACTTGAAATTCGGTATACAGGTGGCTTTTTGCTAAGATTAAAAAGAAGACTACACTTCTCTCCAGGAAATGGACCGGGAACTGACCAATTCAAGAAAATTACTTGAAATTCGGTACACAGGTGGCTTTTTGCTTAGATTAAAAAGACTACACTTTTTTCCGGGAAGCGGACTTTGGATTGACCTATTCAAACAAAACTTATTTATGGATATAATTGCTTGAAATTTGGTACATATGTGGTTTTTTTCTTAGATTAAAGAGAAGACTACACTTCCCTCCGGGAAGTGGACTTTGGACTGACCTATTCAGACAAAACTTATTTATGGATATAATTGCTTGAAATTCGGTATATAGTTGGCTTTTTGCTTAGATTGAAGAGAAGACTACACTTCTCACCGGGAAATGGACCGGGAACTGACCAATTCAAGAGAAATTTATTTATGGATAGAATTACTGGAAATTCGGTACACAGGTGGATTTTTGCTTAGATTAAAATAAAGACTAGACTTTTTCCGGGAAATGGACCTGGAACTGGGATTTTCAAACAAAACTTATTTTCGGATCGAATTGCTTGAAATTTGGTACATATGTGGCTTTTTGCTAAAATAACAGGAAGACTGCACTTACCTAAGGGAAGTGTGCAAAGGTGGCTTTTTGCTTAGATTTATAAGAATACTACACCTTCCCCGGTGAGTGGACCGGGAACTGGCCTATTCAAACAAAACTTACTTAATGACCGAATTGCTTGAAATTTGGTACATAGGTGGCTTTTTGCTTAGATTAACGGTAAGACTAGACTTCTCTTCGCGAACTATACATAGGTGGTTTTTTGCGTAGTTTGAAAATAAAACTACTTTTCTCTCCGGGAAAGTTATTTATGGATCGAATTGCTAAAAATTTGGTACAGAGGTGGCTTTTTACTTAGATTATCAGGAAGAGTACACATCTCTTCGGAAAATGGACCGGCAACTGACCAATTCAAGGAAAATTTGTTTATGGATATAATTGCTTGAAATTTGCTACATAGGTGACTTTTTGCTTAGATTAACGGGAAGACTAGACTTCTCTCCGGGAAGTGGACCAAGGCTGACCAATTCAAGAAAAACTTATTTATGGATATAATTGCTTTAAATTTGGTACATAGCTAGCTTTTTGACTAGGACAGACCAATCCAAACAAAACTTATTTATGTACCGAATTGCTTGAAATTTGGTTCATACGTTGCTTTTTGCTTAGATTAACAGGAAGACACTTCTCCTCTCCGGGAAGTGACCCAGAAACTGACTTATTAAAAAAAAATATGTGGTTCGGGTTACTTGAAATTCGGTACATAGGTGGCTTTTGACTTAGATTAACAGGAAGAGTACACATCTCTCCGGAAAATGGACCGGGACCTGACCGATTCAAGAAAAATTAATTTATGGATTGAATTACTTGAAATTCGCTAAATGGGTGGATTTTTGCTTAGATTGAAAAAAAGACTACACTTCTCTCCGGAAAGTGGACCAGGGACGGACTTATTCGAAAAAAACAAATGGTTTGGGATGCTTGAAATTAGGTATATAGGTGGCTTTTTGCTTAGATTAAAAAGAAGACTACACTTCTCTCCGGCAATCGGACCGGGAACGGGCCTATTCAAACAAAACTTATTTATGGATCGAATTGCTTGAAATTTGGTACATAGGTGGCTCTTTGCTTAGATTAACGGGAAGACTAGACTTCTTTCCAGGAACTGTACATAGGTGGTATTTTGCTTAGATTAAAAAGAAGACTACACTTCTCTCCGGGAGGTGGAATTTGGACTGACCTATTCAAACAAAACGTAATTATGGATATAATTGCTTGAAATTTGGTACATAGGTGGCTTTTTGCTTAGATTAACAGGAAAAGTATACTTCTCTCGGGAAAATGGACCGGGAAAAGACCAATTCAAGTAAAATTTATTTATGGATTGAATTACTTTACAATAAGTACATAGGTGGAATTTGCTAAGATTAAAAAAAAGACTACAATTTTTTCCGGGAAACGGACCGAGAAATGACATTTCAAACAAAACTTATTTATGGATATAATTGCTTGAAATTTGGTACATAGGTAGCTTTTTGCTTAGAACTGACCAATCCAAGAAAATCTTATTTATGGATTGAAATACTTGGAATTCGGTACATAGGTTGTTTTTTGCTTAGATTAACAGGAAGACACTTCTTCTCTTCGGGAAGTGGACCAGAAGCTGACTTATTCAAAAAAACCTTATTTATGGCTACATTCACTAGAAATTTGGTACATAGGTGGCTTATTGCTTAGATTAAAAAGAAGGCTACACTATTCTCCGGGAAGTGTACATAGGTAGCTTTTTGCTTAGACTAAAAATAAGACTACACTTCTCTCCGGGAAGTGGAACAGGGCTGACCTATTCAAACAAAACTGATTTATGGATCGAATTGCTAAAATTTGGTACTTAGGTGGCTTTTTTCTCAGATTAATAGGAGTGTAGTCTCTCGGGGAAGTGGACCAGGGGCGGACTTATTCAAAAAAAAAATGGTTCGGGTTGCTTGAAATTCGGGATATAGGTGGCTTTTTGCTTAGATTAAAAAGAAGACTACACTTCTCTTCACACAAAACCTATTTATGGATATAATTGCTTGACCCCTGGACCATAGGTGGCTTTTTGCTTATATTAAAAAGAAGACTACATTTCTCTCCGGAAAGTGGTCCAGGGACGGACTTATTCGAAAAAAAAATGGTTCGGGTTACTTGAAATTCTGTATACAGGTGGCTTTTAGCTTAGATTAAAAGAGACTACACCGGGAACCGGGCTTTTCAAACAAAACTTATTTATGGATCGAATTTCTTGAAATTTGGTTCAATGGTGGCTTTTTACTTAGATTAGCAGAAAGACTTTTCTTCTCTCCGGGAAGTGGAAAATAAACTGACTTATTCAAAAAAAGTTTATTGAAGGCTCGATTCACTAGAAATTTGAAAAATGTGTGGCTTTTTGCTAAAATAACAGGGAGACCACACTTCTCTCCGGGAAGTGTACATAGGTGGCTTTTTGCTTAGATTAACAGGAAGACTCTTCTTCTCTCCGGGAAGTGGAAAAGAAACTGACTTTTTCAAAAAAAGTTTATTGAAGGCTCGATTCACTAGAAATTTGAAAAATATGTGGCTTTTGGCTAAAATAACAGGAAGACCACACTTCTCTCCGGGAAGTGTAGATAGGTGGCTTTTTGCGTAGATTAAAAATAAGACTACACTTCTCTCCGGGAAGTGGACTTTGGACTGACCTATTCAAACAAAACCTATTTATGGATATAATTGCTTGAAATGTGGTACATATGTGGTTTTTTTCTTAGATTAAAGAGAAGACTACACTTCCCTCTGGGAAGTGGAGTTTGGACTGACCTATTCAGACAAAACTTATTTATGGATATAATTGCTTGAAATTCGGTATATAGTTGGCTTTTTGCTTAGATTGAAGAGAAGACTACACTTCTCACCGGGAAATGGACCGGGAACTGACCAATTCAAGAGAAATTTATTTATGGATAGAATTACTGGAAATTCGGTACACAGGTGGATTTTTGCATAGATTAAAAAGAAGACTACACTTCTCTCCTGGAAATGGACCACGAACGGACTTATTCAATAAAAAAAACAAAAATGGTTCGGGTTACTTGAAATTCGGTATAGGTGGCTTTTTGCTAAGATCAACAGGAAGACTACACTTCTCTCCGGAATTTGGACCGCGAACTGACCGATTCAAGAAAACTTATTTATGGATATAATTGCTTGAAATTTGGTACATAGAAAGCTTTTTGCTTAGAACTGACCAATCCAAGAAAATCTTATTTATGGATTGAATTACTTGGAATTCGGTACATAGGTTGTTTTTTGCTTAGATTAACAAGAAGACACTTCCTCTTTTCGGGAACTGGACCAGAAGCTGACTTATTCAAAAAAACCTTATTTATGGCTCCATTCACTAGAAATTTGGTACATAGGCGGCTTATTGCTTAGATTAAAAAGAAGACTACACTATTCTCCGGGAAGTGGACCTGGAACGGACTTATTCAAAAAAAAAAATGGTTCGGGCTGCTTGAAATTCAGTATATAGGTGGCTTTTTGCTTAGATTAAAAAAAACTACACCGGGAACCGGGCTTTTCAAACAAAACTTATTTATGGATCGAATTTCTTGAAATTTGGTTCAATGGTGGCTTTTTACTTAGATTAGCAGGAAGACTCGTCTTCTCTCCGGGAAGTGGAAAAGAAACTGACTTATTCAAAAAAAGTTTATTGAAGGCTCGATTCACTAGAAATTTGAAAAATATGTGGCTTTTTGCTAAAATAACAGGAAGACCACACTTTTCTCCGGGAAGTGTACATAGGTGGCTTTTTGCCACTTTTTGACTTTGGACTAACCTATTCAAACAAAACGTATTTATGGATATAATTGCTTAAAACTTGGTACATATGTGGTTTTTTGCTTAGATTAAAAAAACGACTACACTTCTCTCCGGGAAGTGGAATTTGGACTGACCTATTCAGACAAAACTTATTAATGGAAATAATTGCTTGACTACTGGACCATAGGTGGCTTTTTGCTTAGATAAAAAAGAAGACTACATTTCTCTCCGGAAAGTGGACCAGGGACAGACTAATTAAAAAAAAATGGTTCGGGTTACTTGAAATTCGGTATACAGGTCGCTTTTTGCTAAGATTAAAAAGAAGACTACACTTCTCTCCGGGAAATGGACCGGGAACTGACCAATTCAAGAAAATTACTTGAAATTCGGTACACAGGTGGCTTTTTGCTTAGATTAAAAAGACTACACTTTTTTCCGGGAAGCGGACTTTGGATTGACCTATTCAAACAAAACTTATTTATGGATATAATTGCTTGAAATTTGGTACATATGTGGTTTTTTTCTTAGATTAAAGAGAAGACTACACTTCTCTCCGGGAGGTGGAATTTGGACTGACCTATTCAAACAAATCGTAATTATGGATATAATTGCTTGAAATTCGGTATATAGTTGGCTTTTTGCTTAGATTGACAGGAAAAGTATACTTCTCTCGGGAAAATGGACCGGGAACAGACCAATTCAAGTAAAATTTATTTATGGATTGAATTACTTTACAATAGGTACATAGGTGGAATTTGCTAAGATTAAAAAAAAGACTACAATTTTTTCCGGGAAACGGACCGAGAAATGACATTTCAAACAAAACTTATTTATGGATATAATTGCTTGAAATTTGGTACATAGGTAGCTTTTTGCTTAGAACTGACCAATCCAAGAAAATCTTATTTATGGATTGAAATACTTGGAATTCGGTACATAGGTTGTTTTTTGCTTAGATTAACAGGAAGACACTTCTTCTCTTCGGGAAGTGGACCAGAAGCTGACTTATTCAAAAAAACCTTATTTATGGCTCCATTCACTAGAAATTTGGTACATAGGTGGCTTATTGCTTAGATTAAAAAGAAGGCTACACTATTCTCCGGGAAGTGTACATAGGTAGCTTTTTGCTTAGACTAAAAATAAGACTACACTTCTCTCCGGGAAGTGGAACAGGGCTGACCTATTCAAACAAAACTGATTTATGGATCGAATTGCTAAAATTTGGTACTTAGGTGGCTTTTTTCTCAGATTAATAGGAGTGTAGTCTCTCGGGGAAGTGGACCAGGAACGCACTTATTCAAAAAAAAAAAATTTTCGGGTTGCTTGAAATTCGGGATATAGGTGGCTTTTTGCTTAGATTAAAAAGAAGACTACACTTCTCTTCACACAAAACCTATTTAAGGATATAATTGCTTGACCCCTGGACCATAGGTGGCTTTTTGCTTATATTAAAAAGAAGACTACATTTCTCTCCGGAAAGTGGTCCAGGGACGGACTTATTCGAAAAAAAAATGGTTCGGGTTACTTGAAATTCTGTATACAGGTGGCTTTTAGCTTAGATTAAAAGAGACTACACCGGGAACCGGGCTTTTCAAACAAAACTTATTTATGGATCGAATTTCTTGAAATTTGGTTCAATGGTGGCTTTTTACTTAGATTAGCAGGAAGACTCTTCTTCTCTCCGGGAAGTGGAAAAGAAACTGACTTATTCTAAAAAAGTTTATTGAAGGCTCGATTCACTAGAAATTTGACATATACACGTATGTGGCTTTTTGCTAAAATAACAGGAAGACCACACTTCTCTCCGGGAAGTGTACATAGGTGGCTTTTTGCTTAGATTAACAGGAAGACTCTTCTTCTCTCCGGGAAGTGGAAAAGAAACTGATTTATTCAAAAAAAGTTTATTGAAGGCTCGATTCACTAGAAATTTGAAAAATATGTGGCTTTTGGCTAAAATAACAGGAAGACCACACTTCTCTCCATAGGTGGCTTTTTGCGTAGATTAAAAATAAGACTACACTTCTCTCCGGGAAGTGGACTTTGGACTGACCTATTCAAACAAAACCTATTTATGGATATAATTGCTTGAAATGTGGTACACATGTGGTTTTTTTCTTAGATTAAAGAGAAGACTACACTTCCCTCTGGGAAGTGGACTTTGGACTGACCTATTCAGACAAAACTTATTTATGGATATAATTGCTTGAAATTCGGTATATAGTTGGCTTTTTGCTTAGATTAAAAAGAAGACTACATTTCTCTCCGGAAAGTGGTCCAGGGACGGACTTATTCAAAAAAAAATTGTTCGGGTTACTTGAAATTCAGTATACAGGTGGCTTTTTGCTTATATTAAAAAGACTACACCGGGAACTGGCCTATTCAAACAAAAGTTATTTATGGATCGAATTGCTTGAAACTTGGTTCATAGGTTGCTTTTCGCTTAGAGTAACAGGAAGACACCTCTTCTCTCCGGGAAGTGGACCAGAAACTGACTTATTCAAAAATGCTTATTTATGGCTCCATTCTCTAGAAAATTGGTACATAAGTGGCTTTTTGCTTAGATTAACGGGAAAACTAGATTTCTTTCCGGGAACGGTACATAGGTGGCTTTTTGCTTAGATTAACGGTAAGACTAGACTTCTCTTCGGGAACTGTACATAGGTGGTTTTTTGCGTAGTTTGAAAATAAGACTACTTTTCTCTCCGGGAAAGTTATTTATGGATAGAATTGCTAAAAATTTGGTACAGAGGTGGCTTTTTACTTAGATTAACAGGAAGAGTACACATCTCTTCGGAGAATGGACCGGCAACTGACCAATTCAAGGAAAATGGACCGGCAACTGACCAATTCAAGGAAAATTTATTTATGGATTAAATTACTTGAAATTCGCTACATAGGTGGATTTTTGCTTAGATTAAAAAGAAGACTACACTTCTCTCCGGGAAGTGGACCAGGGACGGACTTATTCAAAAAAACAAATGGTTTGGGATGCTTGAAATTCGGTATATAGGTGGTTTGTTGCTTAGATTAACAGGAAAAGTATACTTCTCTCGGGAAAGTGGACCGGGAACAGACCAATTCAAGTAAATTTTATTTATGGATTGAATTACTTTACAATCGGTACATAGGTGGAATTTGCAAAGATTAACAAAAAGACTACAATTTTTTCCGGGAAACGGACCGAGAATTGACATTTCAAACAAAACTTATTTATGGATCGAACTGCTTGAAATTAGGTACATAGGTAGCTTTTTGCTTAGATTAACAGGAAGACATTTCTTCTCTCCGGGAAGTGGACCAGAAACGGACTTATTCAAAAAAAAAAACAAAAATGGTTCGGGTTACTTGAAATTCGGTATAGGTAGCTTTTTGCTCAGATTAGCAGGAAGACTACACTTCCCTCCGAAAATGGACCGGGAACTGACCAATTCAAGAAAAACTTATTTTTGGATATAATTGCTTGAAGTTTGGTACATAGGTAGCTTTTAGCTTAGAACTGACCAATCCAAGAAAATCTTATTTATGGATTGAATTACTTGAAATCCGGTAAACAGGTGGATTTTTGCTTAGATTAAAAAAAACTACACTTCTCTCCGGGAAGTGGACCCGGAACGGACTTATTCAAAAAAAAAAAACAAAAATGGTTCGGGTTACTTGAAATTCGGTATAGGTAGCTTTTTGCTCAGATTAGCAGGAAGACTAGACTTCCCTCCGAAAATGGACCGGGAACTGACCAATTCAAGAAAAATTTATTTATGGATTGAATTACTTGAAATTCGCTACATAGGTGGATTATTGCTTAAATGAAAAAGAAGACTACATTTCTCTTCGGGAAGTGGACCAGAAACTGACTTATTCAAAAAAAGCTTATTTATGGCTCCATTCGCTAGAAATTTGGTTTATAGGTGGCTTTTTGCTTAGATTAACGGGAAGACTAGACTTCTCTCCGGGAAGTGGACCAAGGATGACCGATTCATGAAAAACTTATTTATGGATATAATTGCTTGAAATTTGGTTTATAGCCAGCTTTTTGTCTAGGACTGACGAATCTAAACAAAACTTATTTATGGATCGAATAGCTTCAACTTTGGTTCATAGGTTGCTTTTTGCTTAGATTAACAGGAAGACACTTCTTCTCTCCGGGAAGTGGATCAGAAACTGACTTATTCAAAAAAAGCTTATTTAAGGCTCCATTCACTAGAAAATTGGAACATAGGTGGCTTTTTGCTTAGATTAACGGGAAAACTAGATTTCCTTCCGGGAACGGTACATAGGTGGTCTTTTGCTTAGATAAAAAGTAAGACTACACTTCTCTCCGGGAGGTGGACTTTGGACTGACCTCTTCAAACAAAATTTATTTACGTATTGAATTACTTGAAACTCGGTACATAAGTGGCTTTGTGCTTAGATTAAAAAGAAGCCAGCATCTTTTTTAGGGACCGATTACTGATATAATCCAATAAAACTTATTTATGGAACAAATTGCTTGAAATTTGGTACATATTGTATGTGGCTCTTTGCTTAGAGTAACGGGAAGACTAGACTTCTTTGCAGGAACTGTACATAGGTGGTATTTCGCTTAGATTAAAAAGAAGACTACACTTCTCTCCGGGAGGAGGAATTTGGACTGACCTATTCAAACAAAACGTTATTATGGATATAATTGCTTGAAATTTGGTACATAGGTGGCTTTTTGCTTAGATTAACAGGAAAACATACTTCTCTCGGGAAAGTGGACCGGGAACAGCCCAATTCAAGTAAAACTTATTTATGTATTGAATTACTTGAAACTCGGTACATAAGCAGCTTTGGGCTTAGATTAAAACGAAGACTACATTTCTCTCCGGGAAGTGGACCAGGGACGGACTTATTAAAAGAACATGGTTCGGGTTACTTGAAATTCGGTATATAGGTGGCTTTTTGCTTAGATTGAAAAGAAGACTAACTTGATATTCGGGTAACTTGAAATTCGTTATATAGGTGGCTTTTTGCTAAGACTAAAAAGAAGACCCGAATTGCTTGAAATTTGGTTTAAAGGTGGCTTCTTGCTAAAATACCAGGAAGAATACACTTCTCTCCGGCAAATGGACAGGGAACTGGCTTTTTCAAACTAAACTTATGTATGGATCGCATTGCTTGAAATTTTGTTCATAGGTTGCTTTTTGCTTAGGTTAACAGGAAGACACTTCCTCTCTCCGGGAAGTGGACCTAAAACTGGCTTATTCAAAAAAAGTTTATTTATGGCTCCATTCACTAGAAATTTGGTACATAGGTGGCTTTTTGCTTGGATTAACGGGAAGACTAGATTTCTCTCCGTGAACGGTACATAGGTGGCTTTTTCCTTAGACTAAAAAGAAGACTACACATCTCTCCGGGATGTGGCCTTTAGACTGACCTATTCAAACAAAATTTATCTATGTATTGAATTACTTGAAGCTCGGTACATAGGAGGCCTTGTGCTTAGATTAAAAATAAGACTACACTTTTCTCCGAGAAATGGACCCTGTACTAACTAAGTCAAGAAAAAATTATTTAAGGATTGAATTACTTGAAATTTGGTACATAGGTTGCTTTTTGCTTAGATTAAAAATAAGACTACACTTCTCTCCGGGAAATAGACCGGGAACTGACCAATTCAAGAGAAATTTATTTATGGATAGAATTACTGGAAATTCGGTATACAGGTGGATTTTTGCTTAGATTTAAATAAAGGCTACACTTTTTTCCGGGAAATGGACCTGGAACTGGGCTTTTGGGAGCGAATTGCTAAAAATTTGGTACATAGGAGGCTTTTTACTCAGATAAACAGGAAGAGTACACATCTCTCCGGAAAATGGACCGGGAACTGACCTATTCAAGAAAAATTTATTTATGGATTGAATTACCTGAAATTCGCTACATAAGTGGATTTTTGCTTAGATTAAAAAGAAGACTACTCTTCTCTTCGGGAAGTGGACCAGAAACTGACTTAGTCAAAAAAAGCTTTTTGCTTAGATTAAGGGGAAGACTAGACTTCTCTCCGGGAAGTGGAGCAAGGATGACCGATTCAAGAAAAACTAATTTATGGATATAATTGTTTGAAATTTGGTACATAGCTAGCTTTTTGTCTAGGACTGACCAATCTAAACAAAACTTATTTATGGATCGAATTGCTTGAAATTTGGTTCATAGGTTGCTTTTTGCTTAGATTAACAGGAAGACACTTCTTCTCTCCGGGAAGTGGACCAGAAACTGACTTATTCAAAAAAAGTATATTTATGGCTCCATTCACTAGAAATTTAATACATACATAGGTGGCTTTTTGCTTGGATTAACGGGAAGACTAGATTTCTCTCCGCGAACGGTACCCGGAACTGGGATATTCAAACAATTCTTATATATGAATCGAATTTGGTTTATATGCGGCTTTCGGCTTAGATTAACAGGAAAACTACACTTCTCTCGGGAAAGTGGACCAGGAACGCACTTATTCAAAAAAAATACTGTCCGGGTTACTTGAAATTCGGTAAAGGTGGCTTTTTGCTTAGATTTAGAAGAAAACTACACTTCTCTCCGGGAAGTGGACCAGGGACTGACCTATTCAAACAAATCTTTTTTATGTATTGAATTACTTGAAACTCGGTACATTGGTGGCTTTGTGCTTAGATTAAAAAGAAGACTACACTTCTCTCCGGGAAGTGGACTTTGGACTGACCTATTCACACAAAACTTATTTATGGATATAATTGCTTGAACATTGGTCCATAGGTGGCTTTTTGCTTAGATTAAAAAGAAGACTACACTACTATCTGGGAAATGGACCGGGGACTGACCTATTCAAACAACACTTATTTATGTATTGAATTACTTACAACTCGGTAAATAGGTGGATTTTTGCTTAGATTAAAATAAAGACTACACTTTTTTCCGGGAAATTGACCTGGAACTGGGCTTTTGGGATCGAATTGCTAAAAATTTGGTACAAAGGAGGCTTTTTACTTAGATAAACAGGAAGAGTACACATCTCTCCGGAAAATGGACCGGGAACTGACCAATTCAAGAAAAATTTATTTATGGATTGAATTACCTGAAACTCGCTACATAGGTGGATTTTTGCTTAGATTAAAAAGAAGACTACACTTCTTTTCGAGAAGTGGACCAGAAACTGACTTATTCAAAAAAAGCTTATTTATGGCTCCATTCACTAGAAAATTGGTACATAGGTGGCTTTTTGCTAAAATAACAGAAAGACTACACTTCTCTCCGGGAAGTGTACATAGGTGGCTTTTCGCATAGACTAAAAATAAGACTACACTTCTCTCCGGGAAGTGGACCAGGGCTGACATATTCAAACAAAACTGATTCATGGACCAAATTGCTAAAAGTTTGATACATAGGTGGCTTTTTGCTTAGATTAAAAAGAAGACTACACTACCCGGATATGGACCGGGTACTGACCTATTCAAACAAAACTTATTTATGTATTGAATTACTTCCAACTCGGTAAATAGGTGGCTTTGTGCTTAGATTAAAAAGAAGACTACACTTCTCTCCGGGAATTGGACCAGTAACGGACTTATTCAAAAAAAAAGTACTTTTCGGGTTACTTGAAATTCGGTATAGGTGGCTTTTTGCTTAGATTTAGAAGAATACTACACTTCTCTCCGGGAAGGGGACCAGGGACTGACCTATTCAAACAAATCTTTTTTATGTACTGAAATACTTGAAACTCGGTACATAGGTGGCTTTGTGCTTAGTTTAAAAAGAAGACTACACTTCTCTCTGGGAAGTGGACCAGGAACGGACTTATTCAAAAAAAAAACAAAAAAAAAAATGGTTCGGGTTTCTGGAATTTCGGTATAGGTGACTTTTTGCTTAAATCAGCAGGAAGACTACACTTCTCTCCGGGAAATGAACTGCCGAACTGACCAATTAAGAAAAATTTATTTATGGATTGAATTACTTGAAATTCGGAACACAGGTGGATTTTTGCTTACACCAACGGGAAAACAAGACTTCTCTGCGGGAACTGTACAAAGGTGGTTTTTTGCTTACTTTAAAAATAAGACTACACTTCTCCCCGGGAAATGGACCGGGAACTAGCCTATTCAAACAAGACTTATATATGGATCGAATTGCTAAAAATTTGGTACATAGGAGGCATTTTACTTAGATTAACAGGAAGAGTACACATCTCCCCGGAAATTGGACCGCGAAATGACCGATTCAAGAAAAACTTATTTATAGATATAATTGCTTGAAATTTGGAACATAGGTAGCTTTTTGCTTAGAACTGACCAATCCAAGAAAATCTTATTTATGGATTAAATTACTTGAAATTGTTCGGGTTACTTGAAATTCCGTATAAGTGGCTTTTTGCTTAGATTTATAAGAATACTACACTTCTCTCCGGGAAGTGGACCGAGCTTCAAGTAATTCAATACATAAATAAGATTTATGTACATAAATAAGATTATGTATTGAATTACTTGAAGCTCGGTACATAGGTGGCTTTGTGCTTAGCTTAAAAAGAAGACTACACTTCTCTCCGGGAAGTGGACCAGGAACGGACTTATTCAAAAAAAAAAAAAAAAATGGTTCTTGTTTGTTGAAATTCGGTATAGGTGCTTAAATTAACAGGAAAACTACACTTCTCTCCGGATATTGGTCCGCTAACTGACCGATTCAAAAAAAACTTATTTATGGATATAATTGCTTGAAACTTGGTACATAGGTAGCTTTTTGCTTAGAACTGATCAACCCAAGAAACTCTTAGTTATGGATTGAATTACTTGAAATTCGGTAAATAGGTTGATTTGTGCTAAAAAAACAGGATGACTACACTTCTCTCCGGGAAGTGGACCAGGGCTTACCTATACAAACAAAACATATTTATGGATCGAATTGCTTGAAATTTGGTACATATGTGGCTTTCTGCTTAGATTAAAAAGAAGACTACACTACTCTCTGGGAAACGGCCCAGGGACTGACCTATGCAAACAAAACTTATTTATGTATTGAAATACTTGCAACTCGGTAAATAGGTGGCTTTGTGTTTAGATTAAAAAGAAGACTACATTTCTTTCCGGCAATCGGACCAGGAACGGACTTATTCAACAAAAAAAAATTGTTCGGGTTACTTGAAATTCGGTATAGGTGGCTTTTTGCTTAGATATATAAGAATACTACACTTCTCTCCGGGAAGTGGACCGGGGACTGACCTATTCAAACAAAACTTATTTATGTATTGAAATACTTGCAACTCGGTAAATAGGTGGATTTGTGTTTAGATTAAAAAGAAGACTACACTTCTCTCCGGGAATTGGACCAGTAACGGACTTATTCAAAAAAAAAGTACTTTTCGGGTTACTTGAAATTCGGTATAGGTGGCTTTTTACTTAGATTACCAGGAAGACTATACATATCTCCGGGAAGTGGACCAGGGCTGACCTATTCAAACAAAACTTATTTATGGAAATTGCTTGAAATTTGGTGCATAGGTAGCTTTTTGCCTAGAACTGACCAAGCCAAGAAAATTTTATTTATGGATTGAATTACTTGAAATGCTGTACATAGGTTGCTTTTTGCTTAGATTAATAGGAAGACACTTCTTCTCTCCGGGAAGTGGACCAGAAACTGACTTATTTAAAAAAAAGCTTATTTATGGCTCCATTCACTAGAAAGTTGGTAAATAGGTGGCTTTTTGCTTAGATTAAAGGGAAGACTACACTTCTCGACGGGAACGGTACATAGGTGGTTTTTTGCTTAGAATAAAAAGAAGGCTACACTTTTTCCCGGGAAATGGACCGAGAACTGACATATTCAAACAAAACTTATTTATGGATCGAACTGCTTGAAATTTGGTACATAGGTAGCTTTTTGCTTAGAACTGACCAATCCCAAAAAATCTTATTTATGGATTGAATTACTTGAACATCGGTACATATGTGGCTTTTTGCTTAAATTAAAAAGAACGCTACACTTCTCTCCAGGAAGCGTACATAGGTGGCTTTTTGCATAGACTAAAAATAAGACTACTCTTGGCGGGAAGTGGACCAGGGCTGACCTATTCAATAAAAACTGATTCATGGATCAAATTGCTAAATGTTTGGTAAATAGGTGGCTTTTTACTTAGATTAACAGGAAGACACTTCTTCTCTCCGGGAAGTGGACCAGAAACTGGCTTATTCAAAAAAAAATATTTATGGCTCTATTTACTAGAAATTTGGTACATAGGTGGCTTTTTGCTTGGATTAACGGGAAGACTAGATTTCTCTCTGCGAACGGTACCCGGAACTGGCCTATTCAAACGAATCTTATATATGGATCGAATTTGGTTCTGATGTGGCTTTTTGCTTAGATTAACAGGACAGGACAGGACAGGACAACTACACTTCTCTCGGGAAAGTGGACCGGGAGCTGACCTTTTCTAGAAAAACTAATTGATGGATCGAATTGCTTGAAATTGGGTACATAGATGGCTTTTTGCTAAAATAACAGGATTACTTCACTTTTCTCCGGGAAATGAACCGGGGACTGATAATTCAAACAAAACTTTTTTATGGATCGAATTGCTTGAAATTTGGTACATGGGTGGCTTTGTGCTTAGATTAAAAAGAAGACTACACTACTCTCTGGGAAATGGGCCGGGGACTGACCTATTCAAACAAGTTTTATTTATGTATTGAATTACTTGCAACTCGGTAAATAGGTGGCTTTGTGCTTTTATTAAAAAGAAGACTACACTTCTTTCCGGGAATTGGACCAGGAACGGACTTATTCAAAAAAAAAACTTGTTCGGAATACTTGAAAGTCGGTATAGGTAGCTTTTTGCTTAGATTGATAAGAATACTACACTTCTCTCCGGGAAGTGGACCAGGGACTGACCTATTCAAACAAAACTTATTCATGTATTGAATTACTTGCAACTCTGTAAATAGGTGCTTTGTGCTTAGATTAAAAAGAAGACTACACTTTTTTCGGGAAGTGGACCAGGAACGGACTTATTCAAAAAAAAAAAGTGGTTCTGGTTTCTTGAATTTCGGTATAGGTGCCTTTTTGCTTAAATCAGCAGGAAGACTGTACTGCTCTCCGGAAGTTGGACCGCTTACTGACCGATTCAAGAAAAACTTATTTATGGATAAGATTGCTTGAAATTTGGTACATAGGTAGCTTTTTGCTTAGAACTGACCAATCCAAGAAAATCTTACTTATGGATTGAATTACTTGAAATTCGGTACATAGTTTGCCTTTTGCCAAGATTACTTCTCTCCGGGAAGTGGAGCAGAAACTGACTTATTTAAAAAAAGCTTATTTATGGCTACATTCACTAGAAATTTGGTACATAGGTGGCTTTTTGCTAAAATAACAGGAAGACTACACTTCTCTCCGGGAAGTGTGCATAGGTGGCTTTTTGCTTAGACTAAAAATAAGACTACACTTCTCTCCGGGAAGTGGACTAGGGCTGACCTATTCAAACAAAACTTATTTATGGATCGAATTGCTAAAAGTTTGGTACATAGGTGGCTTTTTACTTAGATTAACAGGAAGACTACACATCTCTCCGGGAAGTGGACCAGGGTCGGACTTATTCAAAAAAAAAAAAATGGTTCGGGTTGCTTGAAATTCGGTATATACAGTGGGGAGCAAAAGTGATTCCACGATCAACGTTTTCATGTTTGAGCTAACATGAATATTAAACGAATAAAGTAAATGACAAAAACTTTTTTTTTATTGAACACTTTGTTTTATTTTTTACAATTAGGCGTATATAGCAAAATACAAAAAGAAGAAATTGAATAGTTATGATTTAAAAACCAAAACAAGCGGCATGTCCTCAGTTTTGCACCATTTAAGAAAAAATACAAAATAAATTCATTATTAATATTTGGTCCAGAGACCTTTATATTCTATGACATTTTTCATACGTTTCACTTTACTTTCAAATAATTTTTCAAGTATTCCTTTTGGAATATTATTCCACTCTTATTCAACACTCCCCCAAAGACCGTCCAAGTTGGATGGGGCTGATTGATACTGTCTGAGCCGTCGCTTTACGATTGACCATAGGTTTTCAATCGGATTGAGGTCAGGACTTTTTGCTGGCCACTCCATCATTTTTAAATTTTGGTTTCCGAGCCATTCTTTTTATTAATTTTCGCAGTGTGCTTGGGATCCTCATCTTGCTGAAAAGTGATTTCCTGCTCTGGGTACGCACACTGGTTAAGAAAATGGGGAAGATGGGTTTGCAAAATGTTCAAATAGTCTTCCTTTCGCATAATCCCGTCAATTTTGTGCAACGTTCCAACGTGCGAATATGTGAAACGCCCCCATGTCATTATGTTGCCGCCTCCATGTTTCACGGTTTTTTTCACATGATGCCTTTGAAGCATGTCACCAGGTCTGCGCCAACAGTATTGCTTTCCATCCGATCGAAAACAATTTAACTTAGATATTCGTCCAACCGGATAACACGTTTCCAATCTTCTATTGTCCAGTTCTTGTGTTCCTTGGCGAATTTTAGCCGAGCCTTAACATTTTTTCGGATAAAACTGGTTTGTTTTTTTTTTTCACTGCTGCGACGTACCCAGTCCTACCAAGCGCTCTTCTAGCTATCCATCGACCCACGCTTTTATTTATTTCTGTAGATGCTTCGTTTGGCGTTAGAAGTTTATTTTTTCTCATTTTAGACATCATAAGTCGAGCGTCAGAGTCTATTAGAAGGCAACGGGGACCATTCAACTTCTTTTCAGCACAAACATTTTGTCTTTTCTGCACCTTGACAACCACTGATTGACTAATTTGCAGCTTCTCTGCAGTAGTGAGTGTCGAACACGCACTTTTAGTCAGGGAGATAATGTTATTTTCTTTATCAGAAGACAGCTTCTTCATTTGTCAGTGAATAGTTAGAGTCTAAGTTTCAAAATCAACAACTCAACTAAAAACTAGTGGAAGAGAGTGATTTTCTAAATTCTGACTACGAATAATAAATGCAAAAGGCACTGAACGGTAAATCTGCAGATCTATTGCTGATAAGAAAGTAAGAAGAACAAAAATATGAGCGAAAAACGGATGGTGCAAAACTGAGTACATGCCGATAGTTTTGGTTTTTAAATCATAACTATTCAATTTCTGCTTTTTCTCTTATTTATTATTTGCTATATACGCCTAATTGTAAAAAATGAACAAGGTGTTCAATAAAAAAAAAAAGTTTTGTCATTTACTTTATTCGTTTAATATTTATGTTAGCTCAAACATGAAAACGTTGATGGTGCAATTACTTTTGCTCCCCACTGTAGGTGGCTTTTTGCTGAGATTAAAAAGAAGACTACACTTCTCTCCAGGAAGTGAAAAAGAAACTGATTTATTCAAAAAAAATTTTTTTAAGGCTCGATTCACTAGAAATTTGATATATATTTGGCATTTTGCAGAAATAACAGGAAGGACGGACTTATTCAAAAAAAAAATAAATGGTTCGGATTGCTTGAAATTCGGTATATAGGTGGCTTTTTGCTTAGATTAAAAAAAAGACTAGACTTCTCTCCGCGAAGTGGACCAGAAACTGACTTATTCAAAAAAAGCTTATTTTTGGCTCCATTCACTAGAAATTTGGTACATAGGTGGCTTTTTGCTTAGATTAACGGGAAGACTAGACTTCTCTCCGCGAAGTGGACCAGAAACTGACTTATTCAAAAAAAGCTTATTTATGGCTCCATTCACTAGAAATTTGGTACATAGGTAATATAGATATGGGTTGAATCACTTTAAATTCGGTATAAAGGCTGCTTTTTGCTTAAATGAAAAAAAAAAATACTACACTTCTCTCCGGGAAATGGACCGGCGAACTGACCAATTCAAGAAAAATTTATTTAGGGATTCAATTACTTGAAATTCGGTACACAGGTGGCTTTTTGCTTAGATTAAGAGGAAGACTACACTTCTCTCCGGGAAGTAGACCAGAAACTGGCTTATTCAAAAAAAGCATATTTTTGGCTCCATTCACTAGAAATTTGGTACATAGGTGGCTTTTTGCTTAGATTAACGGGAAGACTAGACTTCTCTCCGGGAAGTGGACCAGAGCTGACCGATTCAAGAAAAATTTATTTATGGATATAATTGCTTGAAATTTGGTGCATAGGTGGCTTTTTGCCTAGAACTGACCAATCCAAGAAAATTTTATTTATGGATTGAATTACTTGAAATTCGGTACATAGGTTGCTTTTTGCTTAGATTAACAGGAAGACGCTTCTTCTTTCCGGGAAGTGGACCAGAAACTGACTTCTTCAAAAAGAGCTTATTTATGGCTCCATTCACTAGAAAGTTGGTACACAGGTGGCTTTTTGCTAAAATAAGAGGAAGACTACACTTCTCTCCGGGAAGTGTACATAGGTGGCTCTTTGCTTAGACTAAAAATAAGACTACAATTCTCGCCGGGAAGTGGACCAGGGCTGACAAATTCAAACAAAACTGATTTATGGATCGAATTGCTAAAGGTTTGGTACATAGGTGGCTTTTTACTTAGATTAACAGGAAGACTAAACAATTCTCCGGAAAGTGGACCAGGGACGGACTTATTAAAAAAGAAAATGGTTCGGGTTGCTTGAAATTCGGTATATAGGTGGCTTTTTGCTTAGATTAAAAAGAAGACTTCACTTCTCTCCGGGAAGTGAAAAAGAAACTGATTTATTCAAAAAAAGTTTATTTAAGGCTCGATTCACTAGAAATTTGACATATATGTGGCTTTTTGCTGAAATAACAGGAAGACTACACTTCTCTCCGGGAAGTGTACGTAATTGCTTGACCATTGGACCATTGGTGGCGTTTTGCTTAGATTAAAAAGTAGACTATATTTCTCTCCGAAAAGTGGAACAGGGACGGACTTATTCAAAAAAAAATGGTTCGGGTTACTTGAAATTCGGTATAAAGGTGGCGTTTTGCTTAGATCAAAAGAAGACTACACTTCTCACCCGGAAATGGACCGGCGAACTGACCAATTCAAAATTTGTTTATGGATTGAATTACTTTTAATTCGGTACACAGGTGGATTTTTGCTTAAATTAAAAAGAAGACTACACTTTTTTCCGGGAAATGGACCTGGAACTGGGCTTTTCAAACAAAACTTATTTATTGATCGAAATGCTTGTAATTTTGTACATATGTGACTTTTTGCTAAAATAACAGGAAGACTACACTTATCTCCGGGAAGTGTGCAAAGGTGGCTGTTTGCTTAGATTTATAAGAATACTACACCCTCTCCGGGAAGTGGACCGCGAACTGGCCTATTCAAACAAAACTTATTTATGGACCGACTTGCTTGAAATTTGGTACATAGGTGTCTTTTTACATAGATTAACAGGAATAGTACACATCATTCCGGAAAATGGACCGGGAACTGACCAATCCAAGAAAATCTTATTTATGGATTGAATTACTTGAAATGCTGTACATAGGTTGCTTTTTGCTTAGATTAACAGGAAGACACTACTTCTCTCTGGGAAGTGGACCAGAAGCTGACATATTCAAAAAAGCTTATTTATGGCTCCATTCATTAGAAATTTGGTACATAGGTGGCTTTTTGCTTGGATTAACGGGAAGACTAGACTTCTCTCCGGGAACTGTATATAGGTAGTTTTTTGCTTAGATTAAAAAGAAGACTACACTTCTCTCCGCGAAATGGACCGGGAACTAGCCTATTCAATCAAAACTTATTT
Organism: Ceratitis rosa; assembly: GCA_037013455.1. Classification (NCBI taxonomy): domain Eukaryota; kingdom Metazoa; phylum Arthropoda; class Insecta; order Diptera; family Tephritidae; genus Ceratitis; species Ceratitis rosa. The sequence continues at coordinate 1,674,516 of JAWMAG010000097.1, read as the reverse complement.
ATGGACCGAATTTCCTGAAATTTGTTTCAAAGGTCGCTTTTTACTAAGATGAACGGGAAGACTAGACTTCTCTCCGGGAACTGTATATAGGTAGTTTTTTGCTTAGATTAAAAAGAAGACTACACTTCTCTCCGCGAAATGGACCGGGGACTAGCCTATTCAATCAAAACTTATTTATTGGCTTTCTACTTAGATTAGCAGGAAGACTACACTACTTTCTGGGAAGTGGACTTATTCAAAAAAAAAAAAAAAAAAAAAAATTTTTGGTACATAGGTAGCTTTTTGCTTAGTACTGACCAATCCAAGAAAATCTTATTTATGGATTAAATAACTTGAAATTGTTCGGGTTACTTAAAATTCGGTATAGGTGGCTTTTTGCTTAGATTAACGGGAAGACTAGACTTCTCTCCGGGAAGGGTACGTATGTGGTTTTTCGCTTAGATTAAAAAAAAGACTACACTTTTTTCTGTACTTGAACATCGGAACATAGGTGGATTTGTGCTTAGAGTAAAAAGAATACTACACTTCTCTCCGGGAAGTGGACCAGGAACGGACTTATTCAAAAAAAAAAAAAAAAATGGTTCGGGTTTCTTGAAATTTGGTATAGGTGGCTTTTTGCTTAAATTAACAGGAAGACTACACTTCTCTCCGAAAATTGGACCGCTAACTGACCGATTCAAGAAAAACTTGTTTATGGATATAATTGCTTGAAATTTGGTACATGGGTAGCTTTTTGCTTAGAACTGAGCAATCCAAGAAAATCTTATTCATGGATTGTATTACTTGAAATTCGGTACATAGGTTGCCTTTTGCTTAGATTAACAGGAAGACATTTCTTCTCTCCGGGAAGTGGACCAGAAACTGACTTCTTCAAAAAAAGCTTATTTATGGCTCCAATCATTAGAAATTTGGTACATATGGTGGCTTTTTGCTAAAATAACAGGAAGACTACACTTCTCTCCGGGAAGTGTACATAGGTGGCTCTTTGCTTAGACTAAAAATAAGACTACAATTCTCGCCGGGAAGTGGACCAGGGCTGACAAATTCAAACAAAACTGATTTATGGATCGAATTGCTAAAAGTTTGGTACATAGGTGGCTTTTTACTTAGATTAACAGGAAGACTAAACAATTCTCCGGAAAGTGGACCAGGGACGGACTTATTAAAAAAGAAAATGGTTCGGGTTGCTTGAAATTCGGTATATAGGTGGCTTTTTGCTTAGATTAAAAAGAAGACTTCACTTCTCTCCGGGAAGTGAAAAAGAAACTGATTTATTCAAAAAAAGTTTATTTAAGGCTCGATTCACTAGAAATTTGACATATATGTGGCTTTTTGCTGAAATAACAGGAAGACTACACTTCTCTCCGGGAAGTGTACGTAATTGCTTGACCATTGGACCATTGGTGGCTTTTTGCTTAGATTAAAAAGAAGACTATATTTCTCTCCGAAAAGTGGAACAGGGACGGACTTATTCAAAAAAAAATGGTTCGGGTTACTTGAAATTCGGTATTAAGGTGGCGTTTTGCTTAGATCAAAAGAAGACTGCACTTCTCACCCGGAAATGGACCGGCGAACTGACCAATTCAAGAAAAATTTGTTTATGGATTGAATTACTTGAAATGCGGTACATAGGTGGCTTTTTGCTTGGATTAACGGGAAGACTAGACTTCTCTCCGGGAACTGTATATAGGTAGTTTTTTGCTTAGATTAAAAAGAAGACTACACTTCTCTCCGCGAAATGAACCGGGAACTAGCCTATTCAATCAAAACTTATTTATGGACCGAATTTCTTGAAATTTGTTTCAAAGGTCGCCTTTTACTAAGATTAACGGGAAGACTAGACTTCTCTCCGGGAACTGTATATAGGTAGTTTTTTGCTTAGATTAAAAAGAAGACTACACTTCTCTCCGCGAAATGGACCGGGGACTAGCCTATACAATCAAAACTTATTTATTGGCTTTCTACTTAGATTAGCAGGAAGACTACACTACTTTCTGGGAAGTTTACCAGGAACGGACTTATTCAAAAAAAAAAAAAAAAAAAAAAAATTGGTTCGGGTTATTTGAAATTCGGTATAGGTGGCTGTTTACTTAAATTAACAGGAAGACTACACTTCTTTCCGGAAACTGGACCGCGAACTGACCGATTCTAGAAAAACTTATGTATGGATATAATTGCTTGAAATTTGGTACATAGGTAGCTTTTTGCTTAGTACTGACCAATCCAAGAAAATCTTATTTATGGATTAAATAACTTGAAATTGTTCGGGTTACTTAAAATTCGGTATAGGTAGCTTTTGGCTTAGTACTGTCCAATCCAAGAAAATCTTATTTATGGATTGAATTATTTGAAATTCGGTACATAGGTTGCTTTTTGCTTAGATAAACAGGAAGACATTTCTTCTCTCAGGGTAGTGGACCAGAAACTGACTTATTCAAAAAAAGCTTATTTATGGCTCCATTCACTAGAAGTTTGGTACATAGGTGGCTTTTTGCCAAAATAACATTAAGACTACATATCTCTCCGGGAAGTGTACATAGGTGGCTTTTTGCTTAAAATAAGACAACACTTCTCTCCGGGAAGTGGACCAGGGCTGACCTATTCAAACAAAACTGATTTATTGATCGAATTGCTAAATATTTGGTACATAGGTGGCTTTTTACTTAGATTAACAGGAAGACTACACATCTCTCCGGGAAGTGGACCAGAGACGGACTTATTCAAAAAAAAAAAAATGGTTCGGGTTGCTTGAAACTCGGTATATTGGTGGCTTTTTGCTTAGATTAAAAAGAAGACTACACTTCTCTCTGGGAAGTGGACTTCAGACTGACCTATTCAGACAAAACTTATTTATGGATATAATTGCTTGAACATTGGTCCATAGGTGGCTTTTTGCTTAGAGTAAAAAGAAGACTACACTAGCCTCCTGGAAATGGAACAGGAACGGACTTATTCAAAAAAAACTTATTTATGTATTGAATTGCTTGAAACTCGGTACAAAGGTGGCGTTTTGCTAAGATTAAAAAGAACTAGACTACACTTCTCTCCGGGAAGTGGACAAGAAACTGACTAATTCAAAAAAAGTTTATTTAAGGCTCGATTCACTAGAAATTTTATATACCTATATACGTATGTGGCTTTTTGCTAACATAACAGGAAGACTACACTTCTCTCCGGGAAGTGTACATAGGTGGCTTTTTGCTAAAACAACAGGAAGACTACAATTCTCTCCGCGAAGTGTACATAGGTGGCTTTTTGCTTAGACTAAAAATAAGACTACACTTCTCTCCGGGAAGTGTACATAGGTGGCTTTTTGCTTAGATTAAAAATAAGACTACACTTCTCTCCGGGAAGTGGACCAGGGCTGACCTATTCAAACAAAACTGATTTATGGATCGAATTGCTAAAAATTTGGTACATAAGTGGCTTATTACTTAGATTAACTGGAAGACTACACATCTCGCCGGGAAGTGGACTTATTCAAAAAAAAAAAACAGGGTTCGGGTTGCTTGAAATTCGGTATATAGGTGGCTTTTTGCTTAGATTAAAAATAAGACTACACTTCACTCCGGGAAATTGACCGGGAACTGACCAATTCAAGAAAAATTTATTTATGGATTGAATTACTTGAAATTCGCTACATGGGTGGCTCTTTGCTTAGAATAAAAAGAAGACTACTCTTCTCTCCGGAAAATGGACCGGGAACTAGCCTATTCAAACAAACTTATTCATGGACCTAATTTTTTAAAATTTGATTCAAAAGTGGTTTTTTACTTAGATCAACTGGAAGACTATACTTCTCTCCGGGAACTGTGCATAGATGGTTTCTTGCTTAGATTAAAAATAAGACTACACTTCTCTCCGGGAAATGGACCGCGAACTGACCGATTCAAGAAAAACTTATTTATTGACCGAAATTCTTGAAATTTGGTTAAATGGTGGCTTTTTACTTAGATTAGCAGTCATCGACTAGCTACGAAAGCGATCGGACGTGTTTACTACTGAAAGCGCTCTCTTGTGTATCTATCGACAACTTATCTCGTGCTTACTTTTGTTTTCTTTCTTGTGTTATTTTCTAAAAACTTCAAAGAAAAGTGAACAAAAAACGAATGTGAAAATGGCTCCCGGGCCGCCTGATAAATCCTCTAATAGATACCATTTGCTATCAGATGATTACACAGCTCCTAAAAGATCACGGATTGATCTACAATCCAAAAACTTCCCTAATTTACCAACAATAAAAAAAACAGTGAAAAATTCCAAATACTTAGTGATCTCTCCTACGGATACAGACAAACGTCTTACCAAATTAAGTCCATTCGTAATAAAAAAAGGAATCGAATCAATTTCTAAAGAAACAGATTCCATTTCTAAACTCAGAGATGGAAGCATACTAATCCTAGCAAACAATACTAAAGCTACTGAAAAATTCTTAAAGGCAAAAGACCTCTGTGGTTTGTGCGCAATATCGGTGAAACTACATTCTAGTTTAAACTCAGTGAAAGGTGTTATTTATGATAAAAATCTTGCTGACGTTGACGAAAAAGAACTCATTAATGAACTGAGCTCGCAAGGAGTAACAGGTGTCTACAAGTTTACCAAACTAGTTCAAGAAAAACGTTTTCATACTGGCCTTATTGTTTTAACTTTCGACAGATTTGAACTACCAAGTGTACTCGATGTTGCATGGTACAAATTAAGAGTCAAACCTTATATACCCAACCCCATGAGATGCAAAAACTGCCAAATTTTAGGTCATACACAAAAATGGTGCAAAAATAATCCATCTTGCCCCGTTTGTAACCTACCACCACATAGTGATACAATGTGCAACCGTTTATCATGTGCAAATTGTTACGGCGAACACCCCTCATCAGACAAATCATGTCCAAAGTTTAAACAAATTAAAGAAATTTTAACAATAAAAACATTAGAGAACATTAGCATGGGCGAAGCGCGTCGAATATATAAACAACAACATCCCACACAAGTCTTGCCCACAACTGTACCTTTTTCACAAATAATAAATAATAATAAACAAACAAGTCAAACAGAAATTGAAAACATACCTTCAGTAAATACACAAAATCCTGCTTACCAAAACATAACAAATTCAACTGCTTCTGCATACCATCAAAATAACAAATCCAACAACGAAAAACCAAAATCCAATAATGAACAAAATAACAATCAACAGAATGATGTACAAAAAACACAAATATCGCATAACAACAAAACCACCAATGAATCTTCTCAAGATCAAATACTCTCACTCATTGCACGTTACACATCTCAGCACAACTTCCAGTACGACCTCTCAGGTCATACAAACGATTCTACTGAAATACCAACAACTTCAACAATCGCTGATAACAACTATGTTAAACACAACAACACAGACTTGTCAAACCAGTTCGAAGACATTTCTGACCACTTGTAACATATAAGATATCATACTTAAAATTTAATATGTACTCTTTATTGATATGTCTCTCAATTTACTACAATGGAATTGTAAAGGATATTATAATAACTACACAGAAATAGAAATTCTACTAAAAACTTATTCTCCTCAAATTCTCTGCCTTCAAGAAACGCATTTAACAAATAGCGCCAAACCTTATTGCCCAAAACAATACGATGGATACTTTTTTAACTTACCACAAAATATTACTTCCAAACAAGGCTGTGCTATATTAGTTCATAAGTCTATTCAACATAAACTTATCAGTATTCAGTCAAGTCTTATTGTTACAGCTGTAGAAATCAATTTTCCCTGTCCAATAACAATTTTCTGCATTTATATTCCCCCGCAACAATCAGTTACCACAGCTGACCTTCATAACTTAACTAATAACATAAATACTCCTATTATAATGTTAGGCGACTTCAATGGTTGGAGTCCTTTGTGGGGTTCCCAGCATTGTAACGCCAGAGGACAAATAATTGAAAATTTTATACTGAGCTCCAATCTAGTAATTCTAAATGAAAATATACCAACCCACTTTTCAACACATGGCACATTCAGCAACATAGACTTATCTCTATGCTCGCCCCAGTATTTTCCTCTTGCCTACTGGAATGTTATTGATGACCTCCACAACAGTGACCATTTTCCTATACAATGTACTTTTGACTTACTACCCCGTTCCAATCAGATACCTTCTTCAATTTCTCAATTCAATTGTGATCGTGCAGACTGGAGAAAATTTCAAGACATTGCAGAGACAAATGACTATGTAATTTCCCCCAATATTAACAAAGAAGCCGCACAAATACAAAAAATACTAAGAAATGCTGCTAATGAATCTATCCCAAAAACCATCCGTAAAAAGACCAGCCAAAACGTTTCGTGGTGGAATCCTCACCTTAACTCATTAAGGCAGGCAAAGCAAGACGCATGGAAAAGATATCGTCGAGTGAAAAACGTAGAAAGTCTTATAGACTATAAAAAAAAGAATGCTCAGTTCATCAGACAAAAGAAACAATCCAAAGCAAAATCCTTTGAAGATCTCACAAAAACCATCAATCCCTCCTCTCCAATAACCTACATTTGGAAAAAAATTCACCTCCTCTCAAATACTTACAAGCCCTTTGGAATCAAAAATATCTTAGTAAACAACAACAACATATCAAATCCAGAAAACATCGCCCTCGAATTCGCCGACTTTTACTCTTCTAACTCTGACTCATCAAACTTTCCTGTTGAATTCCAAATAGAAAAAACTATAACCCTTAACACTGAAATTAATTATTCTCCAAATAAATATGCAGATTTTTTAGAAACAAACTTTACAATGAACGAACTCGAAGCTGCCCTGAGGAACTCCAAAGGTTCAACACCAGGGCATGATAAGATTACTTATAAAATGATATCCAATTCACCTATGGGCATTAAAAACCGAATACTGGCGTTATACAACCAGTCCTACGAAAGGAAGATTATTCCACAAAACTTCAAAATAGCCACAGTTGTACCCATTCTGAAACCAAACAAAAACGATAATTCTATACAAAACTATAGACCTATATCTTTACTACCGTGCTTAGGAAAACTACAAGAAAAACTGATAGCAAATAGACTAACATGGTACTTCGATTCTACTAAACTACTTTCGGAGCAGCAAGTCGGTTTCAAAAAAGGATCTAGCACAACAAATGCCCTTTTATACATTGACCATCTGATAAGTAAAAACCTATCAGTAAAAAACCAACTGTCTATACTAGCAATTGACTTCCAAATCGCATTTGACAACATAGGAGTCCATGTTGTTCTAAACAAACTCCTAGAATGGAAAATAGGTGAAAGGATGTACAGCTACATAAAAGGCTTTTTAACAAATAGGAAACTTCGAGTTAGAGTAAATAACGTTTTTTCTCCAGTATTCCCTCTGTCAAATGGAATCCCACAGGGCTCCCCATTGTCTGTAGTTCTCTTTTTAATAGCTTTTGAAGACATTGTTGTAGTCTTAAAAAAACAAGGAAACGTAGATTTCTGTCTTTATGCAGATGATCTATATATAATGTGTAATAAAAAAGACCCCAATGACATTAAATCTATCTTCGAGCAGACACTAAAAAGTATCCATACCTGGTCAAAAAGGTCTGGCGCTAAACTTTCTTTACCGAAATGTAAGCATTTTCATGCCTGTAGAAAACTCAAGTGCAGCAGAGTAAATATTAAATTTAATAACACAACAATTGAAAATACCGACACCATAAAAATTCTAGGTTTACTTTTTGATAAAAGAAATACATTTAACTAACATTGTACATATATTAAGCAAGATCTCGCCTCCAGGCTCAATGTAATAAAATACCTTTCTTCAAACAAAAGTCATATCCACACTAACACACTCTTAACCTTTACTAAACTTACCATTCTCGCAAAAATTGACTACGGATTGCAAATTTATGGCAAGACATCCAAGTCCTCACTCAGTAAAATTACGGGGTTTTATCATGCAGCGATCCGATTAAGCCTGAGAGCTTTCTGGACAACTCCTATAAAAAATCTTTTAGCCGAAGGTGGTTTTCTCCCATTAGAAGAACGTGCTGTCTATATTAGAGCACGTTCAGTTAACATTCTATGCTCTAACAAAAGCTCCATTTTAGAAAAAGAAATAAGGCTGCTCAAATCCCGAAAAAGCACCATGAACATGAAATCCGGACTTATGGAGATGTTTAATATGTTAAAACAAACACATAAATGGGTTTACAAAAATTATAGAGAACAGACTGCTCCACCTTGGCTTCTTTCTCCGGACTCAATTATTAACACACTTTCCATATATCACAAGGACTCTACTAATCCAGTTATCTACAAAAAAGTATTTCAAGAAGCTGTCTCTCCTTTAAAAACTAATCACTGGAATTTTCTATATACAGATGGGTCAAAAAGCAGTAATGGAACATCTTTTGCTGTGGTCCATGAAAATGGTGAACTAATATTAAACGGTATTTTGTTAGAACAAGCATCATCATATGAAGCTGAAGTTCAAGCTGTCCTAAACGCGTGCCAATTCGCCACCAAACAAAACCGTAAATTTGTTGTCTGTACAGATAACAAAGGAATTTTACATGGAGTTCATAACCTTAACAATAACTCAGAAGAGATCAGTACCATTAGGTCTCTCCTAATAAATTTTCAAAAAAAGGTTAAACTCATGTGGATACCAGGCCATGTCGGCATTACAGGAAACGAATTAGCAGATAAAGCAGCAAAAACTGCATCATCATCTCCTCTCAAGCTTTTCATTCCATTTATGAAAAAACGAATCAGAAGTGAGATACTGCAGGAATTCTTCAAAACTACACAAACTAAATGGAACAGTGAGACCAGTCAGTACAAAAATATTAATCCAAACAAAGTCGCATTAGTACTACCAACCACAACTACCACTGCAATGAACAAATGTTTTATAAGGCTACGCCTTGGGCACACCCGTCTTACACATCTTCACTTGATGAAGAAAGAGTCACAGCCAACGTGCCATTTTTGCAATTCATCCCTATTAACAATTACCCACATCCTTAAAGAATGCCCATCCCTAAATCGTTACCGACCAACCTTCTTCCTTCAAGATCCTATATCCATGTTATCCACACCAAATGAAGATAATATCAAAAATATTTTCAACTTTTTAAAGCTACTAAATATTCATAATTTAATGTAAGAAATTTATTATATATATATACCAAATTAACCGATAGCCCTAGTAGCTAGTGTTTCCAATTTATTGTAATTTTTAATTATAATAAATAATAAATAATAATAATAATACTTAGATTAGCAGGAAGGCTACACTACTCTCCAGGAAGTTTACCAGGAACGGACTTATTCAAAAAAAAAATGGTTCGGGCTACGTGAAATTCGGTATAGGTGGCTTTTTACTTAGATTAACAGGAAGACAACGCATCTCTCCGGAAATTGGACCGCGAACTGATCGATTCAAGAAAAACTTATTTATGGATTGAATTACTTGAAAATCGGTTTATAGGTTGCTTTTCTGCTTAGATTAACAGGAAGACACTTTTTCTCTCCGGGAAGTGGACCAGAAACTGACTTATTAAAAAAATGCTTATTTATGGCTCCATTCACTAGAAATTTGGTACATAGGTGGCTTTTTGCTAAAACAACAGGAAGACTACACTTCTCTCCGGGAAGTGTACATAGGTGGCGTTTTGTTTAGACTAAAAATAAGACTACACTTCTCTCCGGGAAGTGGACTAGGGTTGACCTATTCAAACAAAACTGATTTATGGATCAAAATGCCAAAAATTTGGCACATAGGTGGCTCTTTACTTAGATTAACAGGAAGACTAAACTTCCCTCCGGAAATTGGACCGCTAACTGACCGATTCAAGAAAAACTTATTTATGGATATAATTGCTTGAAATTTGGCACATAGGTAGCTTTTTGCTTAGAACTGACCAATCTAAGAATATCTTATTTATGGATTGAATTACTTGAAATTCGGTACATAGGTTTATTTTTGCTTAGATTAAGAGGAACACATTTCTTCTCTCCGGGTAGTGGACCAGAAACTGACTTATTCAAAAAAAGCTAATTTATGGCTCCATTCACTACAAGTTTGGTACATAGGTGGCTTTTTGCCAAAATAACAGGAAGACTACACTTCTCTCCGGGAAGTGTACATAGGTGGCTCTTTGCTTAGACTAAAAATAAGACTACGCTTCTCTCCGGGAAGTGGACCAGGGCTGACCTATTCAAACAAAACTGATTTATGGATATAATTGCTGGAACATTGGTCCATAGGTGGCTTTTTGCTTAGATTAAAAAGAAGACTACACTACTCTCTGGGAAATGGACCGGGGACTGACCTATTCAAACAAAACTTATTCATGTATTGAATTACTTGCAACTCTGTAAATAGGTGCTTTGTGCTTAGATTAAAAAGAAGACTACACTTTTTTCGGGAAGTGGACCAGGAACGGACTTATTCAAAAAAAAAAAAGTGGTTCGGGTTTCTTGAATTTCGGTATAGGTGCCTTTTTGCTTAAATCAGCAGGAAGACTGTACTGCTCTCCGGAAATTGGACCGCTTACTGACCGATTCAAGAAAAACTTATTTATGGATAAGATTGCTTGAAATTTGGTACATAGGTAGCTTTTTGCTTAGAACTGACCAATCCAAGAAAATCTTACTTATGGATTGAATTACTTGAAATTCGGTACATAGTTTGCCTTTTGCCAAGATTACTTCTCTCCGGGAAGTGGACCAGAAACTGACTTCTTCAAAAAGAGTTTATTTATGGCTCCATTCACTAGAAAGTTGGTACACAGGTGGCTTTTTGCTAAAATAACAGGAAGACTACACTTCTCTCCGGGAAGTGTACATAGGTGGCTCTTTGCTTAGACTAAAAATAAGACTACAATTCTCGCCGGGAAGTGGACCAGGGCTGACAAATTCAAACAAAACTGATTTATGGATCGAATTGCTAAAAGTTTGGTACATAGGTGGCTTTTTACTTAGATTAACAGGAAGACTAAACAATTCTCCGGAAAGTGTACGTAATTGCTTGACCATTGGACCATTGGTGGCGTTTTGCTTAGATTAAAAAGTAGACTATATTTCTCTCCGAAAAGTGGAACAGGGACGGACTTATTCAAAAAAAAATGGTTCGGGTTACTTGAAATTCGGTATAAAGGTGGCGTTTTGCTTAGATCAAAAGAAGACTACACTTCTCACCCGGAAATGGACCGGCGAACTGACCAATTCAAAATTTGTTTATGGATTGAATTACTTTTAATTCGGTACACAGGTGGATTTTTGCTTAAATTAAAAAGAAGACTACACTTTTTTCCGGGAAATGGACCTGGAACTGGGCTTTTCAAACAAAACTTATTTATTGATCGAAATGCTTGTAATTTTGTACATATGTGACTTTTTGCTAAAATAACAGGAAGACTACACTTATCTCCGGGAAGTGTGCAAAGGTGGCTGTTTGCTTAGATTTATAAGAATACTACACCCTCTCCGGGAAGTGGACCGCGAACTGGCCTATTCAAACAAAACTTATTTATGGACCGACTTGCTTGAAATTTGGTACATAGGTGTCTTTTTACATAGATTAACAGGAATAGTACACATCATTCCGGAAAATGGACCGGGAACTGACCAATCCAAGAAAATCTTATTTATGGATTGAATTACTTGAAATGCTGTACATAGGTTGCTTTTTGCTTAGATTAACAGGAAGACACTACTTCTCTCTGGGAAGTGGACCAGAAGCTGACATATTCAAAAAAGCTTATTTATGGCTCCATTCATTAGAAATTTGGTACATAGGTGGCTTTTTGCTTGGATTAACGGGAAGACTAGACTTCTCTCCGGGAACTGTATATAGGTAGTTTTTTGCTTAGATTAAAAAGAAGACTACACTTCTCTCCGCGAAATGGACCGGGAACTAGCCTATTCAATCAAAACTTATTTATGGACCGAATTTCCTGAAATTTGTTTCAAAGGTCGCTTTTTACTAAGATGAACGGGAAGACTAGACTTCTCTCCGGGAACTGTATATAGGTAGTTTTTTGCTTAGATTAAAAAGAAGATTACACTTCTCTCCGCGAAATGGACCGGGGACTAGCCTATTCAATCAAAACTTATTTATTGGCTTTATACTTAGATTAGCAAGAAGACTACACTACTTTCTGGGAAGTGGACTTATTCAAAAAAAAAAAAAAAAAAAAAATTGGTTCGGGTTATTTGAAATTCGGTATAGGTGGCTGTTTACTTAAATTAACAGGAAGACTACACTTCTTTCCGGAAACTGGACCGCGAACTGACCGATTCAAGAAAAACTTATTTATGGATATAATTGCTTGAAATTTGGTACATAGGTAGCTTTTTGCTTAGTACTGACCAATCCAAGAAAATCTTATTTATGGATTAAATAACTTGAAATTGTTCGGGTTACTTAAAATTCGGTATAGGTGGCTTTTTGCTTAGATTAACGGGAAGACTAGACTTCTCTCCGGGAAGGGTACGTAGGTGGTTTTTCGCTTAGATTAAAGAAAAGACTACACTTTTTTCTGTACTTGAACATCGGAACATAGGTGGATTTGTGCTTAGAGTAAAAAGAATACTACACTTCTCTCCGGGAAGTGGACCAGGAACGGACTTATTCAAAAAAAAAAAAAAAAAATGGTTCGGGTTTCTTGAAATTTGGTATAGGTGGCTTTTTGCTTAAATTAACAGGAAGACTACACTTCTCTCCGAAAATTGGACCGCTAACTGACCGATTCAAGAAAAACTTGTTTATGGATATAATTGCTTGAAATTTGGTACATGGGTAGCTTTTTGCTTAGAACTGAGCAATCCAAGAAAATCTTATTCATGGATTGTATTACTTGAAATTCGGTACATAGGTTGCCTTTTGCTTAGATTAACAGGAAGACATTTCTTCTCTCCGGGAAGTGGACCAGAAACTGACTTCTTCAAAAAAAGCTTATTTATGGCTCCAATCATTAGAAATTTGGTACATATGGTGGCTTTTTGCTAAAATAACAGGAAGACTACACTTCTCTCCGGGAAGTGTACATAGGTGGCTCTTTGCTTAGACTAAAAATAAGACTACAATTCTCGCCGGGAAGTGGACCAGGGCTGACAAATTCAAACAAAACTGATTTATGGATCGAATTGCTAAAAGTTTGGTACATAGGTGGCTTTTTACTTAGATTAACAGGAAGACTAAACAATTCTCCGGAAAGTGGACCAGGGACGGACTTATTAAAAAAGAAAATGGTTCGGGTTGCTTGAAATTCGGTATATAGGTGGCTTTTTGCTTAGATTAAAAAGAAGACTTCACTTCTCTTCGGGAAGTGAAAAAGAAACTGATTTATTCAAAAAAAGTTTATTTAAGGCTCGATTCACTAGAAATTTGACATATATGTGGCTTTTTGCTGAAATAACAGGAAGACTACACTTCTCTCCGGGAAGTGTACGTAATTGCTTGACCATTGGACCATTGGTGGCTTTTTGCTTAGATTAAAAAGAAGACTATATTTCTCTCCGAAAAGTGGAACAGGGACGGACTTATTCAAAAAAAAATGGTTCGGGTTACTTGAAATTCGGTATTAAGGTGGCGTTTTGCTTAGATCAAAAGAAGACTGCACTTCTCACCCGGAAATGGACCGGCGAACTGACCAATTCAAGAAAAATTTGTTTATGGATTGAATTACTTTAAATTCGGTACACAAGTGGATTTTTGCTTAAATTAAAAAGAAGACTACACTTTTTTCCGGGAAATGGACCTGGAACTGGGCTTTTCAAACAAAACTTATTTATTGATCGAAATGCTTGTAATTTTGTACATATGTGACTTTTTGCTAAAATAACAGGAAGACTACACTTATCTCCGGGAAGTGTGCAAAGGTGGCTGTTTGCTTAGATTTATAAGAATACTACACCCTCTCCGGGAAGTGGACCGCGAACTGGCCTATTCAAACAAAACTTATTTATGGACCGACTTGCTTGAAATTTGGTACATAGGTGGCTTTTTACATAGATTAACAGGAAGAGTACACATCATTCCGGAAAATGGACCGGGAACTGACCAATCCAAGAAAATCTTATTTATGGATTGAATTACTTGAAATGCGGTACATAGGTGGCTTTTTGCTTGGATTAACGGGAAGACTAGACTTCTCTCCGGGAACTGTATATAGGTAGTTTTTTGCTTAGATTAAAAAGAAGACTACACTTCTCTCCGCGAAATGAACCGGGAACTAGCCTATTCAATCAAAACTTATTTATGGACCGAATTTCTTGAAATTTGTTTCAAAGGTCGCCTTTTACTAAGATTAACGGGAAGACTAGACTTCTCTCCGGGAACTGTATATAGGTAGTTTTTTGCTTAGATTAAAAAGAAGACTACACTTCTCTCCGCGAAATGGACCGGGGACTAGCCTATACAATCAAAACTTATTTATTGGCTTTCTACTTAGATTAGCAGGAAGACTACACTACTTTCTGGGAAGTTTACCAGGAACGGACTTATTCAAAAAAAAAAAAAAAAAAAAAAAAAATTGGTTCGGGTTATTTGAAATTCGGTATAGGTGGCTGTTTACTTAAATTAACAGGAAGACTACACTTCTTTCCGGAAACTGGACCGCGAACTGACCGATTCAAGAAAAACTTATTTATGGATATAATTGCTTGAAATTTGGTACATAGGTAGCTTTTTGCTTAGTACTGACCAATCCAAGAAAATCTTATTTATGGATTAAATAACTTGAAATTGTTCGGGTTACTTAAAATTCGGTATAGGTAGCTTTTTGCTTAGTACTGCCCAATCCAAGAAAATCTTATTTATGGATTGAATTATTTGAAATTCGGTACATAGGTTGCTTTTTGCTTAGATAAACAGGAAGACATTTCTTCTCTCAGGGTAGTGGACCAGAAACTGACTTATTCAAAAAAAGCTTATTTATGGCTCCATTCACTAGAAGTTTGGTACATAGGTGGCTTTTTGCCAAAATAACATTAAGACTACATATCTCTCCGGGAAGTGTACATAGGTGGCTTTTTGCTTAAAATAAGACAACACTTCTCTCCGGGAAGTGGACCAGGGCTGACCTATTCAAACAAAACTGATTTATTGATCGAATTGCTAAATATTTGGTACATAGGTGGCTTTTTACTTAGATTAACAGGAAGACTACACATCTCTCCGGGAAGTGGACCAGAGACGGACTTATTCAAAAAAAAAAAAATGGTTCGGGTTGCTTGAAACTCGGTATATTTGGTGGCTTTTTGCTTAGATTAAAAAGAAGACTACACTTCTCTCTGGGAAGTGGACTTCAGACTGACCTATTCAGACAAAACTTATTTATGGATATAATTGCTTGAACATTGGTCCATAGGTGGCTTTTTGCTTAGAGTAAAAAGAAGACTACACTAGCCTCCTGGAAATGGACCAGGAACGGACTTATTCAAAAAAAACTTATTTATGTATTGAATTGCTTGAAACTCGGTACAAAGGTGGCGTTTTGCTAAGATTAAAAAGAACTAGACTACACTTCTCTCCGGGAAGTGGACAAGAAACTGACTAATTCAAAAAAAGTTTATTTAAGGCTCGATTCACTAGAAATTTTATATACCTATATACGTATGTGGCTTTTTGCTAACATAACAGGAAGACTACACTTCTCTCCGGGAAGTGTACATAGGTGGCTTTTTGCTAAAACAACAGGAAGACTACAATTCTCTCCGCGAAGTGTACATAGGTGGCTTTTTGCTTAGACTAAAAATAAGACTACTCTTCTCTCCGGGAAGTGTACATAGGTGGCTTTTTGCTTAGATTAAAAATAAGACTACACTTCTCTCCGGGAAGTGGACCAGGGCTGACCTATTCAAACAAAACTGATTTATGGATCGAATTGCTAAAAATTTGGTACATAAGTGGCTTATTACTTAGATTAACTGGAAGACTACACATCTCGCCGGGAAGTGGACTTATTCAAAAAAAAAACAGGGTTCGGGTTGCTTGAAATTCGGTATATAGGTGGCTTTTTGCTTAGATTAAAAATAAGACTACACTTCACTCCGGGAAATTGACCGGGAACTGACCAATTCAAGAAAAATTTATTTATGGATTGAATTACTTGAAATTCGCTACATGGGTGGCTCTTTGCTTAGAATAAAAAGAAGACTACACTTCTCTCCGGAAAATGGACCGGGAACTAGCCTATTCAAACAAACTTATTCATGGACCTTATTTTTTAAAATTTGATTCAAAAGTGGTTTTTTACTTAGATCAACTGGAAGACTATACTTCTCTCCGGGAACTGTGCATAGATGGTTTCTTGCTTAGATTAAAAATAAGACTACACTTCTCTCCGGGAAATGGACCGCGAACTGACCGATTCAAGAAAAACTTATTTATTGACCGAAATTCTTGAAATTTGGTTAAATGGTGGCTTTTTACTTAGATTAGCAGGAAGGCTACACTACTCTCCAGGAAGTTTACCAGGAACGGACTTATTCAAAAAAAAAATGGTTCGGGCTACGTGAAATTCGGTATAGGTGGCTTTTTACTTAGATTAACAGGAAGACAACGCATCTCTCCGGAAATTGGACCGCGAACTGATCGATTCAAGAAAAACTTATTTATGGATTGAATTACTTGAAAATCGGTTTATAGGTTGCTTTTCTGCTTAGATTAACAGGAAGACACTTTTTCTCTCCGGGAAGTGGACCAGAAACTGACTTATTAAAAAAATGCTTATTTATGGCTCCATTCACTAGAAATTTGGTACATAGGTGGCTTTTTGCTAAAACAACAGGAAGACTACACTTCTCTCCGGGAAGTGTACATAGGTGGCGTTTTGTTTAGACTAAAAATAAGACTACACTTCTCTCCGGGAAGTGGACTAGGGTTGACCTATTCAAACAAAACTGATTTATGGATCAAAATGCCAAAAATTTGGCACATAGGTGGCTCTTTACTTAGATTAACAGGAAGACTAAACTTCCCTCCGGAAATTGGACCGCTAACTGACCGATTCAAGAAAAACTTATTTATGGATATAATTGCTTGAAATTTGGCACATAGGTAGCTTTTTGCTTAGAACTGACCAATCTAAGAATATCTTATTTATGGATTGAATTACTTGAAATTCGGTACATAGGTTTATTTTTGCTTAGATTAAGAGGAACACATTTCTTCTCTCCGGGTAGTGGACCAGAAACTGACTTATTCAAAAAAAGCTAATTTATGGCTCCATTCACTACAAGTTTGGTACATAGGTGGCTTTTTGCCAAAATAACAGGAAGACTACATATCCCTCCGGGAAGTGTACATAGGTGGCTTTTTGTTTAGACTAAAAATAAGACTACGCTTCTCTCCGGGAAGTGGACCAGGGCTGACCTATTCAAACAAAACTGATTTATTGATCGAATTGCTAAAAACTTGGTACATAGGTGGCTTTTTACTCAGATTAACAGGAAGACTACACTTCTCTCCGGGAGTGGACAAGAAACTGACTAAATCAAAAAAACTTAAGTTAAGGCTCGATTCACTAGAAATTTGATATACATATATACGTATGTGGCTTTTTGCTAACATAACAGGAAGGAATTAAAAACGAAGACTACACTACTCTCCGGGTAGTGGACTTTGGATTGACCTATACAAAAAAAATTTATTAATGTATTGAATTACATGAAAATCGGTACATAGGTGGCTTTTTGCTTAGATTAAAAAGAAGACTACACTTCTCTCCGGGAAGTGGACAAGAAACTGACTAATTCAAAAAAGGTTTAGTTAAGGCTCGATTCACTAGAAATTTGATATATATACGTATGTGGCTTTTTGCTAACATAACAGGAAGGATACACTTCTCTCCAGGAAGTGTACATAGGTGGCTTTTTGCTTAGATTAAAAATAAGACTACACTTCTCTCCGGGAAGTGGACCAGTGCTGACCTATTCAAACAAAACTGATTTATGGATCGAATTGCTAAAAATTTGGTACTTAGGTGATTTTTACTTAGATTAACAGGAAGACTACACATCTCTCCAGGAAGTGGACCAGGGACGGACTTATTCAAAAAAAGTTAAGTTAAGGCTCGACTCACTAGAAATTTGATATACGTATATACGTATGTGGCTTTATGATAACATAACAGGAAGGAATTAAAAAAGAAGACTACACTACTCTCCGGGAAGTGGACCAGGGCTGACCGATTCAAGAAAAACTTATTTATGGATATAATTGCTTAAAATTTGGTACCCAGGTAGCTTTTTGCCCAATCCAAGAAAATCTTAGTTATGGATTGAAGTACTTGAAATTCGGTAGATAGGTTGCTTTTTGCTTAGATTAACAGGAAGACACTTCTTCTCTCCGGGAAGTGGACGAGAATCTGACTTATTCAAAAAAAGCTTTGTTATGGCTCCATTCACTAGAAATTTGGTACATATGACTTTTTGTTTAGATTAAGAAGAAGGCTAGACTTCTCTCCGGGAACTGTACATAGGTGGTTTTCTGCTTAGATTAAAGAAAAGACTACGCTTCTTTCCGGGAAATGGACCAGGAACTAGCCTATTCAAACAAAATTTATTTATGGACCTAATTTCTTGAAATTTGGTTCAAAGGTGGCTTTTTACTTAGATTAACGGGAGGACTAGACTTCTCTCCGGGAACTGTACATAGGTGGTTTTTTGCTTAGATTAAAAAGAAGACTACATTTCTCTCCAAGAAGTGGACCATGGACGGGCTGCTTGAAATTCGGTATATAGGTGTATTTTTGCTTAGATTAAAAAGAAGACTACACTTCTCTTCGGGAAATGCACGTGGAACTGAGCAATTAAAGAAAAATTTATTTACGTGTATGGAATGAACTACTTGAATTTCGGTGCATAGGTGGATTTTTGCTTAGATTAAAAAGAAGACTACACTTCTCTCCGGAAAATGCACGGGGAAATGAGGAATTCAAGTAAAATTTATTTATGGAATGAATTACTTGAATTTCGGTGCATAGGTGGATTTTTGCTTAGATTAATAAGAAGACTACACTTCTCTCCGGGAAATGGACCGGGAACTGACCGATTCAAGAAAAATTTATTTATGGATTGAATTACTTGAAATTCGCTACATAGGTGGATTTTTGCTTAGATTAAAAAGAAGACTACACTTCTCTCCGGGAAGTGGACCAGAAACTGACTTATTAAAAATAAACTTATTTATGTATTGAATTGCTTGAAACTCTGTACATAGGTAGCTTTTTGAGTAGATTTATAAGAAAACTACACCCTCTCCGGGAAGTGGACCGGGAACTGACCTTTTTCAAGAAAAACATATTTTTGGATCGAATTGCTTGAAAGTTGGTACATACGTGTATGTGGGTTTCTGCTTAGATTAACGGGAAGACTAGACTTTTCTCCGGGAACTGTTCATAGGTGGTTTTTTGCTTAGATTAAAAAGAAGACTACACTTCCCTCCGGGAAATGGACCGCGAACTGACCGATTCAAGAAAAACTTATTTATTGTCCGAATTTCTTGAAATTTGGTTCAATGATGCCTTTTTACTTAGATTAGCGGGAAGACTACACTACTCTCCGGGAAGTTTACCAGGAACGGACTTATTAAAAAAAAAAACATGGTTCGGGTTACTTGAAATTCGGTATAGGTGGCTTTTTACTTTGATTAACAGGAAGACTACACTTCTCTCCGGAAATCGGACCGCGAACTGATCGATTCAAGAAAAACTTGTTTATGAATTGAATTACTTGAAATTCGGTTTATAGGTTGCTTTTTGCATAGATTAACAGGAAGACACTTTTTCTCTCCGGGAAGTGGACCAGAAACTGACTTATTAAAAAAAGCTTATTTTTGCTCCATTCACAAGAAATTTGGTACATAGGTGGCTTTTTGCTAAAACAACAAGAAGACTACACTTCTCTCCGCGAAGTGTACATAGGTGGCTTTTTGCTATTCAAACTAAACTGATTTATGGATCGAATTGCTAAAAATTTGGCACATATGTGGCTTTTACTTAGATTAACAGGAAGATTACACATCTCTCCGGGAAGTGGACCAGGGACGGACTTACTAAAAAAAAAAATAATGGTTCGGGTTGCTTGAAACTCGGTATATTGGTGGCTTTTTGCTTAGATTAAAAAGAAGACTACACTTCTCTCCGGGAAGTGGACAAGAGACTGTCTAATTCAAAAAAAGTTAAGTTAAGGCTCGATTCACTAGAAATTTGATATATATACGAATGTGGCTTTTTGCTAACATAACAGGAAGGAATTAAAAAAGAAGACTACACTTCTCTCCGGGAAGTGGACAAGAAACTGACTAATTCAAAAAAAGTTTAGTTAAGGCTCGACTCACTAGAAATTTGATATATATACTTATGTGGCTTTTTGCGAACATAACAGGAAGGATACACTTCTCTCCGGGAAGTGTACATAGGTGGCTTTTTGCTTAGATTAAAAAGAAGACTAGACTTTTCTCCGGGAAGTGGACCAGAAACTGACTTATTCAAAAAAAGCTTATTTATGGCTCCATTCACTAGAAATTTGGTACATAGGTGGCTCTTTGCTTAGATTAACGGGAAGACTAGACTTTTCTCCGGGAAGTGGACCAGGGCTGACCGATTCAAGAAAAACTTATTTAGGGAATATAGCTTAAAAGTTGGTACACAGGTAGCTCTTTGCCAAATCTAAGAAAATCTTATTTATGGATTGAAGTACTTTAAATTCGGTACATAGCTTGCTTTTTGCTTAAATTGACAGGAAGACACTTCTTCTCTCCGGGAAGTAGACAAGAAACTGACTTATTCAAAAAAAGTTAAGTTAAGGCTCGATTCACTAGAAATTTGATATAAAGGGTGGTTAAATTGTAAGGGCCGAAGTTGAATGTGAACCACACCTAAACGCCAAGTTTTTTTCCGAATTTAATTTGACATTTCTCTATTTCAGACTTACTCAATTTGAACCATGGAGAGATACACAATCCAACAACGTGTTAAAGTTATCCAGACTTATTATGAAAATTTTCGAAGAAAATCATCTTCAGTGATGAGGCACATTTTCACCTCAGTGGATTCGTCAATAAACAAAATTGCCGCATTTGGGCGAATGAGAATCCAAGAGTGATTGTCGAAAAACCAATGCACCCACAAAGAGTGACTGTTTGGTGCGGTTTATGGGCTGGCGGCATCATCGGGCCGTATTTTTTCCAAAATGAGGCCGGTCAGGCAGTTACTGTGAATGGTGTTCGCTATCGTGAGATGATAACGAATTTTTTATGGCCACAATTGGAAGATATGGATGTGGACGATATGTGGTTTCAGCAGGACGGTGCCACTTGCCACACAGCTAACGAAACAATGGCTCTTTTGCGCAACAAATTCAATGGCCGTGTTATCTCACGTAATGGCGATGTCAATTGGCCCCCAAGATCATGTGATTTCACACCGTTGGACTTTTTTCTCTGGGGTTATTTGGAAGAAAAGGTGTACGTCGATAAGCCAGCAACAATTCAAGAGCTAAAGGATGAGATAATTCGGCACATTAACGGCATAGAAACTCCATTATGCCTCAGCGTCATCGAAAATTTGGACCATCGTATGGAGGTGTGCCGCCGAAGTCGCGGCGCTCATTTGGCCGATATTTTGTTACATACATAATTGAATAATACCAATACATCATAATAAGATAAAATTTCAATAATTTCCTAAATAGTTTGTGTTTTATTCAAAATCAACATCGGCCCTTGAAAATTTAACAACCCTTTATATACGTATGTGGCTTTTTGCTAACATAACAGGAAGGAATTAAAAAAGAAGACTACACTACTCTCCGGGAAGTAGACCAGGGCTGACCGATTCAAGAAAAACTAATTTATGGATATAATTGCTTAAAATTTGGTAGCCAGGTAGCTTTTAGCCCAATCCAAGAAAATCTTAGTTATGGATTGAAGTACTTGAAATTCGGTAGATAGGTTGCTTTTTGCTTAGATTAACAGGAAGACACTTCTTCTCTCCAAGAAGACGAGAATCTGACTTATTCAAAAAAAGCTTATTTATGGCTCCATTCACTAGAAATTTGGTACATATGTGACTTTTTGCTTAGATTAAACAGAAGACTAGACTTCTCTCCGGAAACGGTACATAGGTGGTTTTCTGCTTAGATTAAAGAAAAGACTACACTTCTTTCCGGGAAACGGAACGGGAACTAGTTTATTCAAACAAAGCTTATTTATGGACCTAATTTCTTGAAATTTGGTTCAAAGGTGGCTTTTTACTTAGATTAACGGGAGGACTAAACTTCTCTCCGGGAACTGTACATAGGTGGTTTTTTGCTAAGATCAAAAAACAAAAGAAAACTACATTTATCTCCGGGAAGTGGACCAGGGACGGACTTATTCAAAAAAAAAAATGGTTGAGGCTGCTTGAAATTCGGTATATAGGTGTTTTTTTGCTTAGATTATAAAGAACACTACACTTCTCTTCGGGAAATGCACGGGGAACTGAGCAAATCAAAAAAAGTTAAGTTAAGGCTCGATTCACTAGAAATTTGATATATATACGTATGTGGCTTTTTGCTAACATAACAAGAAGGAATTAAAAAAGAAGACTACACTACTCTCCGGGAAGTGGACCAGGGCTGACCGATTCAAGAAAAACTTATTCATGGATATAATTGCTTAAAATTTGGTACCCAGGTAGCTTTTTGCCCAATCCAAGAATTCTTATTTATGGATTGAAGTACTTGAATTTCGGTAGATAGGTTGCTTTTTGCTTAGATTAACAGGAAGACAATTCTTCTCTCTGGGAAGTGGACGAGAAACTGACTTATTCAAAAAAAGCTTATTTATGGCTCCATTCACTAGAAATTTGGTACATATGTGACTTTTTGCTTAGATTAAAAAGAAGACTACACTACTTTCCGGGAAACGGACCGGGAACTAGCCTATTCAAACAAAGCTTATTTCTGGACCTAATTCCCTGAAATTTGGTTCAAAGGCGGCTTTTTACTTAGATTAGCGGGAGGACTAAACTTCTCTCCGGGAACTTTACATAGGTGGTTTTTTGCTTAGATCAAAAAACAAAAGAAGACTACACTTCTCTCCGGGAAGTGTACATAGTTGCCTTTTTGATTAGATTAAAAATAAGACTACACTTCTCTCCGGGATGTGGACCAGGAACAGACTTATTCAAAAAAAAACTTATATATGTATTGAATTACTTGAAATTCGGTACACAGGCGGCCTTGTGTTTATTTTAAAAATTAGACTACATTTCTCTCCGGAAAGTGCACCAGGGACGAACTTATTCAAAAAAAAAAAAATGGTTCGGGCTACTTGAAATTTGGTACATAGGTGGCTTTTTGCTTAGACTAAAAATAAGACTACACTTCTCTCCGGGAAGTAGACCAGGGCTGACCTATTCAAACAAAACTGATTTATGGATGGAATTGCTAAAAATTTGGTACATAGGTGGCTTATTACTTAGATTAACAGGAAGACTACCCATCTCTCCGGGAAGTGGACTTATTAAAAAAAAAACAGGGTTCGGTTTGCTTGAAATTCGGTACATAGGTGGCTTTTTGCTTAGATTAAAAATAAGACTACACTTCACTCCGGGAAATGGACCGGGAACTGACCAATTCAAGAAAAATTTATTTATAGATTGAATTACTTGAAATTCGCTACATAGGTGGATTTTTGCTTAGATTAAAAAGAAGACTACATTTCTCTCCGGGAAGTGGACCAGAAACTGACTTATTCAAAAAAAGCTTATTTATGCCTCCATTCACCAGAAATTTGGTACATAGGTGGCTCTTTGCTTAGATTAACGGGAAGACTAGACTTTTCTCCGGGAAGTGGACCAGGGCTGACCGATTCAAGAAAAACTTCTTTAGGGATATAATTGCTTAAAAGTTGGTACCCAGGTAGCTCTTTGCCCAATCTAAGAAAATCTTATTTATGGATTGAAGTACTTTAAATTCGGTACATAGCTTGCTTTTTGGTTAAATTGACAGGCACTTCTTCTCTCCGGGAAGTGGACAAGGAACTGACTTATTCAAAAAAAAGTTTATTTAAGGCTCGATTCACTAGAATTTTGATATATACCTATAAGTATGTGGCTTTTTGCTAACATAACAGGAAGGATACACTTCTCTCCGGGAAATGTACAAAGGTGGCTTTTTGCTTAGATTAAAAATAAGACTACACTTCTCTCCGGTAAGTGGACCAGGGCTGACCTATTCAAACAAAACTGATTTATGGATCGAATTGCTAAAAATTTGGTGCTTAGGTGGCTTTTTACTTAGATTAACAGGAAGACTACACATCTCTCCGGGAAGTGGACCAGGGACGGACTTATTCAAAAAAAAAAATGGTTTGGGTTGCTTGAAGCTCGGTATATTCGTGGCTTTTTGCATAGATTAAAAAGAAGACTACACTTCTCTCCGGGAAGTGGACAAGAAACTGACTAATTCAAAAAAAGTTAAGTTAAGGCCCGATTCACAAGAAATTTGATGTATATACGTATGTGGCTTTTTGCTAACATAACAAGAAGGAATTAAAAAAGAAGACTACACTACTCTCCGGGAAGTGGACCAGGGCTGACTGATTCAAGAAAAACTTATTTATGGATATAATTGCTTAAAATTTGGTACCCAGGTAGCTTTTTGCCCAATCCAAGAAAATCTTATTTATGGATTGAAGTACTTGAATTTCGGTAGATAGGTTGCTTTTTGCTTAGATTAACAGGAAGACACTTCTTCTCTCCGGGAAGTGGACGAGAAACTGACTTATTCAAAAAAAAGCTTATTTATGGCTCCATTCACTAGAAATTTGGTACACGTGTGACTTTTTGCTTAGATTAAAAAGAAGACTACACTTCTCTCCGGGAACGGTACATAGGTGGTTTTCTGCTTTGATTAAAGAAAAGACTACACTTCTTTCCGGGAAACGGACCGGGAACTAGCCTATTCAAACAAAACTTATTTATGTATTGAAATACTTGCAACTCGGTAAATAGGTGGCTTTGTGTTTAGATTAAAAAGAAGACTACACTTCTCTCCGGGAATTGGACCAGTAACGGACTTATTAAAAAAAAAAGTACTTTTCGGGTTACTTGAAATTCGGTATATAGGTAGCTTTTTGCTTAGATTAAAAAGAAGACTACACTTCTCTTCGGGAAATGCACGGGTTACTGAGCAATTCAAGAAAAATTTATTTATGGACTGAATTACTTGAAATTCGGTACATAGGTGGCTTTTCGCTTAGATTAAAAATAAGACTACACTTCTCTCCGGCAAACGGTCCGGGAACTGGCCTATTTAATCAAAACTAAATTATGGATCGAATTGCTAAAATAACATGAAGATTACACTTTTCACCTGGAAGTGGACCGGGCACAGATAATACAAAAAAAACTTTTTTTGAATCGAATTACTTGCAATTGCAAGAAGACTCCAATTTTCTCCGGGGACATACCTATTCAAACAAAACGAATTTATTTACTTGAAACTGAATACATAGGTGGCTTTGTGCTTAGATTAAAAAAAAGACCACACTTCTCTCCGGGAAGGGGACCGGGAACTGACCAATTCAAGAAACATTTATTTATGTATTGTATTATTTGAAACTCGGTACATAGGTGGATTTCTGCTTAGATTAAAAAGAAGACTACACTTTTTACGGGAAATGACATATTCAAACAAAACTTATTTATGGATCGAATTTCCTGAACTTAGGTACACATGTGGCTTTTTGCTAAAACAACAGGAAGACTACACTTATCTTCAGGAAGTGTGCAAAGGTGGATTTTTGCTTAGATTTATAAGAACACTACACCTTCTCCGGGAAGTGGACCGGGGACTGACCTATTCAAGAAAAACTTATTTATGTATTGAATTTCTTTAAACTCAATACATAGGTGGCTTTGTGCTGAGACTAAAAATAAGACTACACTTCTCTCTAGGAAGTGGACCAGGAACGGACTTAATCAAAAAAACAAAAACAAAATGGTTCGGGTCACTTGAAATTCGGTATATAGGTGGCCTTTTGCTTAGATTAAAACGAAGGCTACACTTCTCTCCGGGAAGTGGACCAGGCCGGACCGATTTGAGAAAAGCTTATTTATGGATATAATTTCTTGAAATTATGTACATAGGTAGCCTTTTGCCTAGAACTGACCAATCCAAGAAAATCTTATTTAGGGATTGAATTACTTGAAATTTTGTACATAGGTTGCTTTTTGCTAAGATTAACAAACAAAACGAATTTATTTACTTGAAACTGAATACATAGGTGGCTTTGTGCTTAGATTAACTTTAACACTTTTCTCCGGGAAGTGGACCGGGGACAGATAATTCAAACAAAACTTTTTTATGGATCGAATTGCTTGAAATTTGGTACATAGGTGGCTTTTTGCTTAGATTAACAAGAAGACTCCACTTTTCTCCTGGAAATGGACCGGGAAGTGGCATATTCAAACAAAACTTATTTGTGGATCGAATTGCTTGAAATTTGGTGCATATGTTGCTTTTTGCTTAGATTAACAGGAAAACACTTCTTTTCTCCGGGACGTGGACCAGAAACTGACTTATTCAAAAAAAGCATATTCACTAGAAATTTGGTACATAGGTGGCTTTTTGCTTGGGTTAACGGGAAGACTAGACTTCTCTCCGCGAACGGTACATAGGTGGATTTTTCTTTAGACTAAATAGAAGACTACACATCCCTCCGGGATGTGGACTTTGGACTGACAAAATTTTTTTATGTATTGAATTACTTCAAGCTCGGTACATAGGTGGCCTTCTGCTTAGATTAAAAAAAGTCTACACTTCTCCCCGGGAAGTGGACCACAGACTTACTTATTAAAAAAAAAACTATGGTTCGGGTTCTTGAAATTCGGTACATGGGTGGTTTTTGCTTAGATTAAAAATAAGACTACACTTTTTTCCGGGAAATGGACCCTTTACTGACTAATTCAAGAAAAAATTATTTATTGATTGAATTACTTGAAATTCGGTACATAGGTGGCTTTTTGCTTAGATTAAAAAGAAGACTACACTTCTTGAAATTTGGTTCATATGTGGCTTTTGACTAAAATAACAGGAACAATTTGCTTGAAATTGGGTACATATGTGGCTTTTTGCTAAATAACAGGAAGACCACACTTAACTCCGGGAAGGGTGCAAAGGTGGCTTTTTGCTTAGATTTATAAGAATACAACACCCTCTCCGGGAAGTGGCCAATTCAAACAAAACTTATTTAAGGAGCGAATTACTTGAAATTCGGTACAAAGGTGGCTTCTGCTTAGATTAACGGTAAGACTAGACTTCTCTCCGGGAACTGTACGTACGTGTAGGTGGCCTTTTGCTTAGTTTGAGAATGAGACTAGACTTCTCTTCGGGAAATGGACGGGGAACGGGCCTATTAAAACAAAACTTGTTTATGAATTGAATTACTTGAAATTCGGTTTATAGGTTGCTTTTTGCATAGATTAACAGGAAGACACTTTTTCTCTCCGGGAAGTGGACCAGAAACTGACTTATTCAAAAAAAGCTTATTTATGGCTCCATTCACTAGAAATTTGGTACATAGGTGCCTCTTTGCTTAGATTAACGGGAAGACTAGACTTTTCTCCGGGAAGTGGACCGGGGCTGACCCATTCAAACAAAATTTATTTATGTATTGAAGTACTTCCAACTCGGTAATTAGGTGGCTTTGTGCTTAAATTAAAAAGAAGGCTACACTTCTCTCCGGGAAGTGGACTTTGGACTGACCTATTCAAACAAAACGAATTTATTTACTTGAAACTGAATACATAGGTGGCTTTGTGCTTAGATTAAAAAAAAGACCACACTTCTCTCCGGGAAGGGGACCGGGAACTGACCAATTCAAGAAACATTTATTTATGTATTGTATTATTTGAAACTCGGTACATAGGTGGATTTCTGCTTAGATTAAAAAGAAGACTACACTTTTTACGGGAAATGACATATTCAAACAAAACTTATTTATGGATCGAATTTCCTGAACTTAGGTACACATGTGGCTTTTTGCTAAAACAACAGGAAGACTACACTTATCTTCAGGAAGTGTGCAAAGGTGGATTTTTGCTTAGATTTATAAGAACACTACACCTTCTCCGGGAAGTGGACCGGGGACTGACCTATTCAAGAAAAACTTATTTATGTATTGAATTTCTTTAAACTCAATACATAGGTGGCTTTGTGCTTAGACTAAAAATAAGACTACACTTCTCTCTGGGAAGTGGACCAGGAACGGACTTAATCAAAAAAACAAAAACAAAATGGTTCGGGTCACTTGAAATTCGGTATATAGGTGGCCTTTTGCTTAGATTAAAAGGAAGGCTACACTTCTCTCCGGGAAGTGGACCAGGCCGGACCGATTTGAGAAAAGCTTATTTATGGATATAATTTCTTGAAATTTGGTACATAGGTAGCTTTTTGCCTAGAACTGACCAATGCAAGAAAATCTTATTTAGGGATTGAATTACTTGAAATTTTGTACATAGGTTGCTTTTTGCTAAGATTAACAAACAAAACGAATTTATTTACTTGAAACTGAATACATAGGTGGCTTTGTGCTTAGATTAACTTTAACACTTTTCTCCGGGAAGTGGACCGGGGACAGATAATTCAAACAAAACTTTTTTATGGATCGAATTGCTTGAAATTTGGTACATAGGTGGCTTTTTGCTTAGATTAACAAGAAGACTCCACTTTTCTCCTGGAAATGGACCTGGAAGTGGCATATTCAAACAAAACTTATTTGTGGATCGAATTGCTTGAAATTTGGTGCATATGTTGCTTTTTGCTTAGATTAACAGGAAGACACTTCTTTTCTCCGGGACGTGGACCAGAAACTGACTTATTCAAAAAAAGCATATTCACTAGAAATTTGGTACATAGGTAGCTTTTTGCTTGGGTTAACGGGAAGACTAGACTTCTCTCCGCGAACGGTACATAGGTGGATTTTTCTTTAGACTAAAAAGAAGACTACACATCCCTCCGGGATGTGGACTTTGGACTGACAAAATTTTTTTATGTATTGAATTACTTCAAGCTCGGTACATAGGTGGCCTTCTGCTTAGATTAAAAAAAGTCTACACTTCTCCCCGGGAAGTGGACCACAGACTTACTTATTAAAAAAAAACTATGGTTCGGGTTCTTGAAATTCGGTACATGGGTGGTTTTTGCTTAGATTAAAAATAAGACTACACTTTTTTCCGGGAAATGGACCCTTTACTGACTAATTCAAGAAAAAATTATTTATTGATTGAATTACTTGAAATTCGGTACATAGGTGGCTTTTTGCTTAGATTAAAAATAAGACTACACTTCTCTCCGGAAAATGGACCGGGTACTGACCAATTCAAGAAAAATTTTTTAAGGATTGAATTAATTGAAATTCGGTACATAGGTGGCTTTTGCTTAGATTAAAAATAAGACTACGCTTCTCTCCGGGAAATGGACTTTGGACTGGCCTATTCAAAGAAAACTTAACGAATATCTTTAAATTTGGTACATAGGTGGCTTTTTGCTAATATAACAGAAAGACTACACTTTTCTCCGGGAAGGGGGCCGGGGACAGATAATTCAAACAAATCTTTTTTATGGATCGAATTGCTTGAAATTTGGTACATATGTGGCTTTTTACTTAGATTAACGGGAAGACTACAATGCTCTCCGGGAAGTGGACCAGGCACGGACTTATTAAAAAAAAAAAACAAAATGGTTCGGGTTACTTGAAATTCGGTATACCTTCCGCTCAAGTATAAACGAGAGTGGCTCAATAATACAAAAACGGTTAATTTATCCCCTTCAAAATAGTCACCATTAGAGGCGATACACATATGCCACCTTTTTTTCCAATCTTCATAACACTTCTGGTAGGCCGCTTTAGGTATGGCTTTCAGTTCCTTCTTCGAATTCTCTTTTATGACTTCAATCGTCTGAAAATGCCTTCCACGAAGCGGCAATTTGAGTTTAGGGAAAAGAAAAAAGTCACACGGTGGTATGTCGGGTGAATACGGTGCTTGCGGAACAATATTTACGTTGTTTTTGGTCAAATAATCGCGTACAAGACGAGGCGTATGAGCAACAATTTTGGAACAAGTCGAGCAGACACACGTCTCATGCCCAAAACATCGTGAATAATGCTATGAGCGGATCCATTTGATATGTTGAGGTCACTAGCTATCTCTCTTTCAGTCACACGACGATTTTCCAACACAATTTTCTTTACTTTTTCGACGTTTTCTTCGTTTATTGATGTTGCTGGACAACGATCATGGGGCAAGTTCTCCTCCGATGTACGGCCGTCCTTGAACGACTTATAGCAATCAAAAATACGTGCACGTGATAGGCAAGACTCCCCATATGCATTCTGCAACATTTTCATTGCGTCCGTCGCACTTATTCCATTGGAATAACAAAATTTCAAACAAACTCTTTGCTCAACGTTAATTTCCATAGTAAAAATTCGAAAAACACACTCGAGGTTGACTTGTTTATAGTGCCTTAAAAAAAAGCTATCTGACAGATCGCGCTCAAATCTGACATGTAAACATATAACAGTCCTGCCAAACTAAGCAAAAAAAAGTATGGCCATATGTCTTGTCCTTGTCGAGTTATGGATAAAGTCTCGTTTATATTTGAGCAGAAGTTATATGTGGATGTTTGCTTAGCTTCTCTCCGGGAAGTGGACCAGGGCTGACCGATTGAAGAAAAACTTATTTATGGATATATTTGCTAAAATTTGGTACATAGGTAGCTTTTTGCTTAGATTAACGAAAAGACTAGACTTCTCTCCGGGAACGGTACTTAGGTGGTTTATTGCTTAGATTAAAAAGAATACTACACTTCTTCCGGTAAATTGACCGGGAACTAGCCTATTCAAACAAAACTTATTTATGGACCGAATTTCTTGAAATTTGGTTCAAATGTGGCTTTTTACTTAGATTATCAGGAATACTACACATCTCCCCAGAAAATGGAACGGGAACAGACCAATTCAAGAAAAATTTATTTATGGATTGAATTACTTGAAGTTCGGTACATAGGTGGCTTTTTGCTTAGATTATCAGGAACACTATTTTTCTCTCCGCGAAGTGCACAGGAAACTGACTTATTCAAAAAAAGTTTACTTAAGGCTCGATTCACCAGAAATTTGATATATATGTGGCTTTTTGCTTATTTACTTGAATCTGAATACATAGGTGGCTTTGTGCTTAGATTAAAAAGAAGACCACACTTCTCTCCGGGAAGGGGACCAGGAACTGACCAATTCAAGAAAAATTTATTTATGTATTGTATTTATTATTTAAAACTCAATACATAGGTGGATTTCTGCTTAGATTAAAAAGAAGACTACACTTTTTACGGGAAATGACATATTCAAACAAAACTTATTTATGGAAATTAGGTACACATGTGTTATTCAAGAAAAACTTATTTATGTATTGTATTATTTGAAACTCAATACTTAGGTTGTTTTTTGCTTAGATTAAAAAGGATACAACACTTCCTTCCGGTAAATTGACCGGGAACTTGCCTGTTCAAACAAAACTTATTTTTTGACCAAATTTCTTGAATTACTTGAAATTCGGTACATAGGTGGCTTTGTGCTTAGATTAAAAATAAGTCTACACTTCTCTCCGGGAAGTGGACCTTGGACTGACATATTCAAACAAAACTTCTATATGGATATAATTGCTTGAAATTTGGTACATAGGTGGATTTCTGCTTAGATTAAAAAGAAGACTACACTTTTTTCCGGGAAATGGGCCGGGAACTGACATATTCAAACAAAACTCATTTATGGATCGAATTGCTTGAAATTAGGTACACATGTGGCTTTTTGCTAAAATAACAGGAAGACTACACTTATCTTCGGGAAGTGTGCAAAGGTGGCTTTTTGCTCAGATTTATAAGAATACCACACCTTCTCCGGGAAGTGGACCGGTTACTAACTTATTAAAGAAAAACTTATTTATGTATTGAATTACTTGAAACTCAATACATAGGTGCCTTTTCGCTAAGATTAAACCTAAGACTACGCTTCTCTACGGCAAACGAACCGGAAACTGGCATATTTAAACAAAACTAATTTATGGCTCGAATTGCTAAAATAACAGGAAGATTAAGCTTTTCTCCTGGAAGTAGACCGGGGACTGATAAATCAAACAAAATTTGTTTATGAATCGAATTACTTGCAATTGCAAGAAGACTCCACCTTTCTCCGGGAAATGGACCCGGAACTGGTCTATTCAAACAAAACTTATTTATGGATCGAATTGCTTAAAACTTGGTTCATATGTGGCTTTTTGCTAAAATAACAGGAAAACTACACTTCTCTTGGGAAAGTGGACCGGGAACTGACCTTTTCTAGAAAAACTATTTAATGGATCGAATTGCTTGAAATTTGGTACATAGGTGACTTTTTGCTAAAATAACAGGAAAACTACACTTTTCTTCGGGATGTGAACCGGGGACAAATAATTCAAACAAAACTTTTTTATAGATCGAATTGCTTTAATTTTGGTACATAGGTGGCTTTTTGCTTAGATTAACAAGAAGACTCCACTTTTCTCCGGGAAATGGACTGGGAAGTGGCATATTCAAACAAAACTTATTTATGGATCGAATTGCTTGATGCATATGTAGCTTTTTGCTTCGATTAACAGGAAAACACTTCATCTCTCCGGGAAGTGGACCAGAAACTGACTTATTCAAAAAAAGCATATTCACTAGAAATTTGGTACATAGGTGGCTTTTTGCTTGGATTAACGTGAAAACTAGACTTCTCTCCGCGAACGGTACATAGGTGGATTTTTCCTTAGACTAAAAAGAAGACTACACATCTCTCCGGAAAGTGGACCAGGGACTAACCTATTCAAACAAATCTTATGTATGTATTGAATTACTTGAAACTCGGTACATAGGTGGCTTTGTGCTTAGATTAAAAAGTAGAATACACTTCTCTCCGGGAACGGAATATAGGTGGTTTTTTGCTTAGATTAAAAAGAATACTACACTTCTTTCCGGTAAATTGACCGGGAACTAGCCTATTCAAACAAAACTTATTTTTTGACCAAATTTCTTGAAATTTGGTTCAAAGGGTGCTTTTTACTTAGATAACCAGAAAGACTACACATCTCTCCGAAAAATGGAACGGGAACTGAACAATTCAAGAAAAAATTATTTATGGATTGAATTACTTGAAATTCGGTACATAGGTGGCTTTGTGCTTAGATTAAAAATAAGACTACACTTCTCTCCGGGAAGTGGACCAGGAACGGACTTATTCAAAAAAAAAAAAAAACAAAATGGTTCGGGTTACTTGAAATTCTGTATATATTTGGCCTTTTGCTTAGATTAAAAGGAAGACTACACTTCTCTCCGGGAAGTGGGTCAGGCCGGACCGATTTGAGAAAAGCTTATTTATGGAAATAATTTCTTGAAATTTGGTACATAGGTAGCTTTTTGCCTAGAACTGACCAATTCGAGAAATTCTTATTTATAGATTGAATTACTTGAAATTTGGTACATAGGTTGCTTTTTGCTTAGATTAACAGGAAGACACTTCTTCCCTCCGCGAAGTGCACAGGAAACTGACTTATTCAAAAAAAGTTTATTTAAGGCTCGATTCACTAGAAATTTGATATATATGTGGCTTTTTGCTAAAATAATAAGAAGACTACACTTCTCTCCGGGAAGTGTACATAGATGGCTTTTTGCTTAGATTAAAAATAAGTCTACACTTCTCTCCGGGAAGTGGACCTTGGACTGACATATTCAAACAAAACGTATTTATGGATATAATTGCTTGAAATTTGGTACATAGGTGGATTTCTGCTTAGATTAAAAAGAAGACTACACTTTTTTCCGGGAAATGGACCGAGAACTGACATATTCAAACAAAACTTATTTATGGATCCAATTGCTTGAAATTAGGTACACATGTGGCTTTTTGCTAAATTAGCAGGAAGACTACACTTATATTCGGGAAGTGTGCAAAGGTGGCTTTTTGCTCAGATTTATAAGAATACCACACCTTCTCCGGGAAGTGGACCGGTTACTGACTTATTAAAGAAAAACTTATTTATGTATTGAATTACTTGAAACTCAATACATAGGTGGCTTTTCGCTAAGATTAAAACTAAGACTACGCTTCTCTCCGGCAAACGAACCGGAAACTGGCCTATTTAAACAAAACTAATTTATGGCTCGAATTGCTAAAATAACAAGAAGATTATACTTTTCTTTTTTTTATGAATCGAATTACTTGCAATTGCAAGAAGACTTCACCTTTCTCCGGGAAATGGACCCGGAACTGGTTTATTCAAACAAAACTTATATATGGATCGAATTGCTTAAAATTTGGTTCATATGTGGCTTTTTGCTAAAATAACAGGAAAACTACACTTCTCTCGGGAAAGTGGACCGGGAACTGACCTTTTCTAGAAAAACTATTTAATGGATCGAATTGCTTGAAATTTGGTACATAGGTGACTTTTTGCTAAAAAAACACGAAAACTACACTTTTCTCCGGGATGTGAACCGGGGACAAATAATTCAAACAAAACTTTTTTATAGATCGAATTGCTTGAAATTTGGTACATAGGTGGCTTTTTGCTTAGATTAAAGAGAAAAGACTCCACTTTTCTCCGGGAAATGGACTGGGAAGTGGCATATTCAAACAAAACTTATTTATGGATCGAATTGCTTGATGCATATGTAGCTTTTTGCTTCGATTAAGAGGAAGACACTTCTTCTCTCCGGGAAGTGGACCAGAAACTGACTTATTCAAAAAAAGCCATACATTCACTAGAAATTTGGTAAATAGGTGGCTTTTTTCTTGTATTAACGGGAAAGCCAGACTTCTCTCCGCGAACGGTACATAGGTGAATTTTTCCTTAGACTAAAAAGAAGACTACACATCTCTCCGGGATGTGGACTTTGGACTGACCTATTCAAACAAAATTTTTTTATGTATTGATTTACTTGAAGCTCGGTACATAGGTGGCCTTGTGCTTAGATTAAAAAAAGTCTACACTTCTCTGCGGCAAGTGGACCAGCAACGGACTTATTCAAAAAAAAAAATTGTTCGGGTTACTTGAAATTCGGTATAGGTGGCTTTTTGCTTAGATTTATAAGCATACTAAACTTCTCTCCGGGAAGTGGACCGGGGACTGACCTATTCAAACAAATCTTATCTATGTATTGAATTACTTGAAACTCGGTACATAGGTGGCCTTGTGCTTAGATTAAAAAGAAGACTACACTTCTCTCCGGGAAGTACATCAGGAACGGATTTATTAAAAAAAAAAAACAAAAATGGTGCCGGTTATTTGAAATTCGGTATATAATATGGTACATAGGTTGCTTTTTGCTTAGATTAACAGGAAGTCACTTCTTCTCTCCGGGAATTGGACCAGAAACTGACTTATTCAAAAAAAGCCATACATTCACTAGAAATTTGGTAAATAGGTGGCTTTTTGCTTAGATTAACGGGAAGACTAGACTTCTCTCCGGGAACGGTACATAGGTGGTTTTTTGCTTAGATTAAAGAGAATACTACACTTCTTTCCGGTAAATTGACCGGGAACTAGCCTTTTCAAAAAAAAGTTATTTATTGACCAAATTTCTTGAAATTTGGTTCAACGGTGGCTTTTTACTTAGATTACCAGGCAGACTACACAACTCTCCGGAAAATGGAACGGGAACTGACCAATTCAAGAAAAATTTATTTATGGATTGAATTACTTGAAATTCAGTACATAGGTGGCTTCTTGCTTAGATTAACAGGAAGACTCTTCTTCTCTCCGTGAAGTGCACAGGAAGCTGACTTATTCAAAAAAAGTTTATTTAAGGCGCGATTCACTAGAAATTTGATATATATGTGGCTTTTTGCTAAAATAACAAGAAGACTACACTTCTGTCCGGGAAGTGTACATAGATGGCGTTTTGCTTAGATTAAAAATAAGACTACACTTCTCTCCGGGAAGCCGACCACAGACGGACTTATTCAAAAAAAAATTGTTCGGGTTGCTTGAAATTAGGTGGCTTTTTGCTTAGATTTATAAGAATACTACACTTCTCTCCGGCAAGTGGACCTGGTATTGACCTATTCAAACAAATCTTATTTATGTATTGAATTACTTGAAACTCGGTACTTACCATAGGTGGCCTTGTGCTTAGATTTAAAAGAAGACTACACTTCTCTCCAGGAAGTGCATCAGGAACGGACTTATTAAAAAAAAAAAAATGGTGCCGGTTATTTGAAATTCGGTATACAGGTGGCTTTTTGCTTAGATTAACGGGAAGACTAGACTTATTTCCGGGAACAGAAAATAGATGGTTTTTGCTTCGATTTATAAGAATACTACACTTCTCTCCGGAAAGTGGACTTTGGACTGACCTATTCAAACAAAACGTATTTATGTATTGAATTACTTGAAACTCAATACATAGGTGGCTTTGTGCTTAGATTAAAAAGAAGACTACACTTCTCTCCGGGAAGTTGCCCAGGAACGGACTTATTCACAAAAAAAAACAAAATAGGTCGGGTTACTTGAAATTCGGTATATAGGTGGCTTTTGCTTAGATTACAAAGAAGACTACACTTCTCTCCGGGAAGTGGACCAGAAACTTATTGTTCAAAAAACCTTTATTTTTGGCTCCATTCACTAAAAATTTGATACATATGTGGCTTTTTGTTAAATTACCACGAAGACTACACTTCTCTCCGGGAACTGTACATAGGTGGCTTTTTGCTTAGATTAACAGGAAAACTACACTTCTCTCGGGAAAGTGGATAGGGAACTGATCTTTTCAAGAAAAACTTATTTTTGTATCGAATTGCTCGAAATTTGGTACATATGTGGCTTCCGCTTAGATTAGCGGGAAGACTAGACTTCTCTCCGGGAACTGTACATAGGTGGTTTTTTGCTTAGATTAAAAAGAAGACTACACTTCTCTCCGGGAAGTGAACTTTGGACTTTGGTTACTCAAAATTCGGTATAGCTTTTTGCTTAGATTTATAAGAATACTACACTTCTCTCCGGCAAGTGGACCTGGTACTGACCTATTCAAACAAATCTTATTTATGTATTGAATTACTTTAAACTCGGTACATAGGTGGCTTTGTGCTTAGATTAAAAAGAAGACTACACTTCTCTCCGGGAAGTGGACCAGAAACTTATTGTTCAAAAAACCTTTATTTATGGCTCCATTCACTAGAAATTTGATACATATGTGGCTTTTTGTTAAATTACCACGAAGACTACACTTCCCTCCGGGAACTGTACATAGGTGGCTTTTTGCTTCGATTAAACAGGAAAACTACACTTTTCTCGGGAAAGTGGATAGGGAACTGATCTTTTCAACAAAAACTTATTTTTGGATCGAATTGCTCGAAATTTGGTACATATGTGGCTTCTGCTTAGATTAACAGGAAAACTACTCTTCTTTCGGGAACGTGGATAGAGAACTCATCTTTTCAAGAAAAACTTATTTTTGGATCGAATTGCTTGAAATTCGGTACATATGTGGCTTCTGCTTAGATTAACGGGAAGACTAGACTTCTCTCCGGGAACTGTACATAGGTGGTTTCTTTCTTAGATTAAAAAGAAGACTATACTTTTCTCCGGGAAGTGGACTTTGGACTGACCTATTCAGACAAAACTTATTTATGGATATAAGTGCTTGAACATTGGTCCATATGTGGCTTTTTGCTTAGATTAAAAAGAAGACTACACTACTCTCCGGCAAATGGACAAGCAACGGACTTATTCAAAAAAAAAAAATTGTTCGGGTTACTTAAAATTCGGTATAGGTGGCTTTTTGCTTAGATTTATAAGAATACTACACTTCTCTACGGCAAGTGGACCTTGTACTGACCTATTCAAACAAATCTTATTTATGTATTGAATTACTTGAAACTCGGTACTTAGGTGGCCTTGTGCTTAGATTTAAAAGAAGACTACACTTCTCTCCAGGAAGTACATAGGTGGCTTTGTGCTTAGATTAAAAAGTAGAATACACTTCTCTCCGGGAACGGAATATAGGTGGTTTTTTGCTTAGATTAAAAAGAATACTACACTTCTTTCCGGTAAATTGACCGGGAACTAGCCTATTCAAACAAAACTTATTTTTTGACCAAATTTCTTGAAATTTGGTTCAAAGGGTGCTTTTTACTTAGATAACCAGAAAGACTACACATCTCTCCGAAAAATGGAACGGGAACTGAACAATTCAAGAAAAAATTATTTATGGATTGAATTACTTGAAATTCGGTACATAGGTGGCTTTGTGCTTAGATTAAAAATAAGACTACACTTCTCTCCGGGAAGTGGACCAGGAACGGACTTATTCAAAAAAAAAAAAAAACAAAATGGTTCGGGTTACTTGAAATTCTGTATATATTTGGCCTTTTGCTTAGATTAAAAGGAAGACTACACTTCTCTCCGGGAAGTGGGTCAGGCCGGACCGATTTGAGAAAAGCTTATTTATGGAAATAATTTCTTGAAATTTGGTACATAGGTAGCTTTTTGCCTAGAACTGACCAATTCGAGAAATTCTTATTTATAGATTGAATTACTTGAAATTTGGTACATAGGTTGCTTTTTGCTTAGATTAACAGGAAGACACTTCTTCCCTCCGCGAAGTGCACAGGAAACTGACTTATTCAAAAAAAGTTTATTTAAGGCTCGATTCACTAGAAATTTGATATATATGTGGCTTTTTGCTAAAATAATAAGAAGACTACACTTCTCTCCGGGAAGTGTACATAGATGGCTTTTTGCTTAGATTAAAAATAAGTCTACACTTCTCTCCGGGAAGTGGACCTTGGACTGACATATTCAAACAAAACGTATTTATGGATATAATTGCTTGAAATTTGGTACATAGGTGGATTTCTGCTTAGATTAAAAAGAAGACTACACTTTTTTCCGGGAAATGGACCGAGAACTGACATATTCAAACAAAACTTATTTATGGATCCAATTGCTTGAAATTAGGTACACATGTGGCTTTTTGCTAAATTAGCAGGAAGACTACACTTATATTCGGGAAGTGTGCAAAGGTGGCTTTTTGCTCAGATTTATAAGAATACCACACCTTCTCCGGGAAGTGGACCGGTTACTGACTTATTAAAGAAAAACTTATTTATGTATTGAATTACTTGAAACTCAATACATAGGTGGCTTTTCGCTAAGATTAAAACTAAGACTACGCTTCTCTCCGGCAAACGAACCGGAAACTGGCCTATTTAAACAAAACTAATTTATGGCTCGAATTGCTAAAATAACAAGAAGATTATACTTTTCTTTTTTTTATGAATCGAATTACTTGCAATTGCAAGAAGACTTCACCTTTCTCCGGGAAATGGACCCGGAACTGGTTTATTCAAACAAAACTTATATATGGATCGAATTGCTTAAAATTTGGTTCATATGTGGCTTTTTGCTAAAATAACAGGAAAACTACACTTCTCTCGGGAAAGTGGACCGGGAACTGACCTTTTCTAGAAAAACTATTTAATGGATCGAATTGCTTGAAATTTGGTACATAGGTGACTTTTTGCTAAAAAAACACGAAAACTACACTTTTCTCCGGGATGTGAACCGGGGACAAATAATTCAAACAAAACTTTTTTATAGATCGAATTGCTTGAAATTTGGTACATAGGTGGCTTTTTGCTTAGATTAAAGAGAAAAGACTCCACTTTTCTCCGGGAAATGGACTGGGAAGTGGCATATTCAAACAAAACTTATTTATGGATCGAATTGCTTGATGCATATGTAGCTTTTTGCTTCGATTAAGAGGAAGACACTTCTTCTCTCCGGGAAGTGGACCAGAAACTGACTTATTCAAAAAAAGCCATACATTCACTAGAAATTTGGTAAATAGGTGGCTTTTTTCTTGTATTAACGGGAAAGCCAGACTTCTCTCCGCGAACGGTACATAGGTGAATTTTTCCTTAGACTAAAAAGAAGACTACACATCTCTCCGGGATGTGGACTTTGGACTGACCTATTCAAACAAAATTTTTTTATGTATTGATTTACTTGAAGCTCGGTACATAGGTGGCCTTGTGCTTAGATTAAAAAAAGTCTACACTTCTCTGCGGCAAGTGGACCAGCAACGGACTTATTCAAAAAAAAAAATTGTTCGGGTTACTTGAAATTCGGTATAGGTGGCTTTTTGCTTAGATTTATAAGCATACTAAACTTCTCTCCGGGAAGTGGACCGGTGACTGACCTATTCAAACAAATCTTATCTATGTATTGAATTACTTGAAACTCGGTACATAGGTGGCCTTGTGCTTAGATTAAAAAGAAGACTACACTTCTCTCCGGGAAGTACATCAGGAACGGATTTATTAAAAAAAAAAAACAAAAATGGTGCCGGTTATTTGAAATTCGGTATATAATATGGTACATAGGTTGCTTTTTGCTTAGATTAACAGGAAGTCACTTCTTCTCTCCGGGAATTGGACCAGAAACTGACTTATTCAAAAAAAGCCATACATTCACTAGAAATTTGGTAAATAGGTGGCTTTTTGCTTAGATTAACGGGAAGACTAGACTTCTCTCCGGGAACGGTACATAGGTGGTTTTTTGCTTAGATTAAAGAGAATACTACACTTCTTTCCGGTAAATTGACCGGGAACTAGCCTTTTCAAAAAAAAGTTATTTATTGACCAAATTTCTTGAAATTTGGTTCAACGGTGGCTTTTTACTTAGATTACCAGGCAGACTACACAACTCTCCGGAAAATGGAACGGGAACTGACCAATTCAAGAAAAATTTATTTATGGATTGAATTACTTGAAATTCAGTACATAGGTGGCTTCTTGCTTAGATTAACAGGAAGACTCTTCTTCTCTCCGTGAAGTGCACAGGAAGCTGACTTATTCAAAAAAAGTTTATTTAAGGCGCGATTCACTAGAAATTGGATATATATGTGGCTTTTTGCTAAAATAACAAGAAGACTACACTTCTGTCCGGGAAGTGTACATAGATGGCGTTTTGCTTAGATTAAAAATAAGACTACACTTCTCTCCGGGAAGCCGACCACAGACGGACTTATTCAAAAAAAAATTGTTCGGGTTGCTTGAAATTAGGTGGCTTTTTGCTTAGATTTATAAGAATACTACACTTCTCTCCGGCAAGTGGACCTGGTATTGACCTATTCAAACAAATCTTATTTATGTATTGAATTACTTGAAACTCGGTACTTACCATAGGTGGCCTTGTGCTTAGATTTAAAAGAAGACTACACTTCTCTCCAGGAAGTGCATCAGGAACGGACTTATTAAAAAAAAAAAAATGGTGCCGGTTATTTGAAATTCGGTATACAGGTGGCTTTTTGCTTAGATTAACGGGAAGACTAGACTTATTTCCGGGAACAGAAAATAGATGGTTTTTGCTTCGATTTATAAGAATACTACACTTCTCTCCGGAAAGTGGACTTTGGACTGACCTATTCAAACAAAACGTATTTATGTATTGAATTACTTGAAACTCAATACATAGGTGGCTTTGTGCTTAGATTAAAAAGAAGACTACACTTCTCTCCGGGAAGTTGCCCAGGAACGGACTTATTCACAAAAAAAAACAAAATAGGTCGGGTTACTTGAAATTCGGTATATAGGTGGCTTTTGCTTAGATTACAAAGAAGACTACACTTCTCTCCGGGAAGTGGACCAGAAACTTATTGTTCAAAAAACCTTTATTTTTGGCTCCATTCACTAAAAATTTGATACATATGTGGCTTTTTGTTAAATTACCACGAAGACTACACTTCTCTCCGGGAACTGTACATAGGTGGCTTTTTGCTTAGATTAACAGGAAAACTACACTTCTCTCGGGAAAGTGGATAGGGAACTGATCTTTTCAAGAAAAACTTATTTTTGTATCGAATTGCTCGAAATTTGGTACATATGTGGCTTCCGCTTAGATTAGCGGGAAGACTAGACTTCTCTCCGGGAACTGTACATAGGTGGTTTTTTGCTTAGATTAAAAAGAAGACTACACTTCTCTCCGGGAAGTGAACTTTGGACTTTGGTTACTCAAAATTCGGTATAGCTTTTTGCTTAGATTTATAAGAATACTACACTTCTCTCCGGCAAGTGGACCTGGTACTGACCTATTCAAACAAATCTTATTTATGTATTGAATTACTTTAAACTCGGTACATAGGTGGCTTTGTGCTTAGATTAAAAAGAAGACTACACTTCTCTCCGGGAAGTGGACCAGAAACTTATTGTTCAAAAAACCTTTATTTATGGCTCCATTCACTAGAAATTTGATACATATGTGGCTTTTTGTTAAATTACCACGAAGACTACACTTCCCTCCGGGAACTGTACATAGGTGGCTTTTTGCTTCGATTAAACAGGAAAACTACACTTTTCTCGGGAAAGTGGATAGGGAACTGATCTTTTCAACAAAAACTTATTTTTGGATCGAATTGCTCGAAATTTGGTACATATGTGGCTTCTGCTTAGATTAACAGGAAAACTACTCTTCTTTCGGGAACGTGGATAGAGAACTCATCTTTTCAAGAAAAACTTATTTTTGGATCGAATTGCTTGAAATTCGGTACATATGTGGCTTCTGCTTAGATTAACGGGAAGACTAGACTTCTCTCCGGGAACTGTACATAGGTGGTTTCTTTCTTAGATTAAAAAGAAGACTATACTTTTCTCCGGGAAGTGGACTTTGGACTGACCTATTCAGACAAAACTTATTTATGGATATAAGTGCTTGAACATTGGTCCATATGTGGCTTTTTGCTTAGATTAAAAAGAAGACTACACTACTCTCCGGCAAATGGACAAGCAACGGACTTATTCAAAAAAAAAAAATTGTTCGGGTTACTTAAAATTCGGTATAGGTGGCTTTTTGCTTAGATTTATAAGAATACTACACTTCTCTACGGCAAGTGGACCTTGTACTGACCTATTCAAACAAATCTTATTTATGTAT
Source organism: Ceratitis rosa (assembly GCA_037013455.1). NCBI lineage: Eukaryota > Metazoa > Arthropoda > Insecta > Diptera > Tephritidae > Ceratitis > Ceratitis rosa. The sequence goes on along the minus strand of JAWMAG010000097.1, from coordinate 1,631,499 downwards.
TGAATTACTTGAAACTCGGTACTTAGGTGGCCTTGTGCTTAGATTTAAAAGAAGACTACACTTCTCTCCAGGAAGTGCATCCGGAACGGACTTATTAAAAAAAAAAAAAAATGGTGCCGGTTATTTGAAATTCGGTATACAGGTGGCTTTTTGCTTAGATTAACGGGAAGACTAGACTTATTTCCGGGAACAGTAAATAGATGGTTTTTTGCTTCGATTTATAAGAATACTACACTTCTCTCCGGAAAGTGGACTTTGGACTGACCTATTCAAACAAAACGTATTTATGTATTGAATTACTTGAAACTCAATACATAGGTGGCTTTGTGCTTAGATTAAAAAGAAGATTACACTTCTCTCCGGGAAGTGGACCAGAAACTTATTGTTCAAAAAATCTTTATTTTTGGCTCCATTCACTAAAAATTTGATACATATGTGGCTTTTTGTTAAATTACCGCGAAGACTACACTTCTCTCCGGGAACTGTACATAGGTGGCTTTTTTATTAGATTAACAGGAAAACTACACTTCTCTCGGGAAAGTGGATAGGGAACTGATCTTTTCAAGAAAAACTTATTTTTGTATCGAATTGCTTGAAATTTGGTACATATGTGGCTTCTGCTTAGATTAGCGAGAAGACTAGACTTCTCTCCGGGAACTGTACATAGGTGGTTTTTTGCTTAGATTAAAAAGAAGGCTACACTTCTCTCCGGGAAGTGGACTTTGGACTGACCTATTCAGACAAAACTTAATTATGGATATAATTGCTTGAACATTGGTCCATAGGTGGTTTTGTGCTTAGCTTAAAGAGAAGGCTACACTTCTCTCCGGGAATTGGACCATGAACGGACTTATTCAAAAAAAAAATGGTGCCGGTTACTTGAAATTTGGTATATAGGTGGCTTTTTGCTTAGATTAAAAAGAAGACTACACTTCTCTCCAGGAAGTGGACCAGGAACGGACTTATTCAAAAAAAGCCATACATTCACTAGAAATTTGGTACATAGGTGGCTTTTTGCTTAGATTAACGGGAAGACTAGACTTCTCTCCGGGAACGGTACATAGATGGTTTTTTGCTTATATTAAAAAGAATACTACACTTCTTTCCGGTAAATTGACCGGGAACTAGCCTATTCAAACAAAACTTATTTATTGACCAAATTTCTTGAAATTTGGTTCAAAGGTGGCTTTTTACTTAGATTACCAGGAAGACTACACATCTCTCCGGAAAATGGAACGGGAACTGACCAATTCAAGAAAAATTTATTTATGGATTGAATTACCTGAAATTCGGTACATAGGTGGCTTTTTGTTTAGATAAGCGGGAAAACTAGACTTCTCTCCGGGAACTGTACATAGGTGGTTTTTTGCTTAGATTAAAAAGAAGACTACACTTCTCTCCGGGAAGTGGACTTTGGACTGACCTTTTCAGACAAAACTTAATTATGGATATAATTGCTTGAACATTGGTCCATAGGTGGCCTTGTGCTTAGATTAAAAAGAAGACCACACTTCTCTCCGGTAAGTGGACCAGGAGCGGACTTATTCAAAAAAAAAAAAAAATGGTGCCGGTTACTTGAAACTCGGTATATAGGTGGCTTTTTTCTTAGATTAAAAAGAAGACTACACTTCTCTCCAGGAAGTGGACCAGGAACGGACTTATTCAAAAAAAAAAAATGGTGCCGGTTACTTGAAACTCGGTATATAGGTGGCTTTTTGCTTAGATTAAAAGGAAGACTACACTTCTCTCCGGGAAGTGGACCAGACCGGACCGATTTGAGAAAAGCTTATTTATGGATATAATTTCTTGAAATTTGGCTCATAGGTAGCTTTTTGCCTAGAACTGACCAATCCAAGAAAATCTTATTTATAGATTGAATTACTTGAAATTCGGTACATAGGTGGCTTTTTGCTTAAATTAACAGGAAGACTCTTCTTCTCTCCGCGAAGTGCACAAGAAACTGACTTATTCAAAAAAAGTTTATTTAAGGCTCGATTCACTAGAAATTTGATATATATGTGGCTTTTTGCTAAAATAACAAGAAGACTACACTTCTCTCCGTGAAGTGTACATAGATGACTTTTTGCTTAGATCAAAAAGAAGACTACACTTCTCTCCGGTAAGTGGACCAGGAGCGGACTTATTCAAAAAAAAAAAAAAAATGGTGCCGGATACTTGAAACTCGGTACTTAGGTGGCCTTGTGCTTAGATTTAAAAGAAGACTACACTTCTCTCCTGGAAGTGCATCAGGAACGGACTTATTAAAAAAAAAAAAAAAATGGTGCCGGTTATTTGAAATTCGGTATACAGGTGGCTTTTTGCTTAGATTACCGGGAAGACTAGACTTATTTCCGGGAACAGTAAATAGATGGTTTTTTGCTTCGATTTATAAGAATACTACACTTCTCTCCGGAAAGTGGACTTTGGACTGACCTATTCAAACAAAACGTATTTATGTATTGAATTACTTGAAACTCAATACATAGGTGGCTTTGTGCTTAGATTAAAAAGAAGACTACACTTCTCTCCGGGAAGTGGACCAGAAACTTATTGTTCAAAAAACCTTTATTTTTGGCTCCATTCACTAAAAATTTGATACATATGTGGCTTTTTGTTAAATTACCACGAAGACTACACTTCTCTCCGGGAACTGTACATAGGTGGCTTTTTGCTTCGATTAAACAGGAAAACTACACTTTTCTCGGGAAAGTGGATAGGGAACTGATCTTTTCAACAAAAACTTATTTTTGGATCGAATTGCTCGAAATTTGGTACATATGTGGCTTCTGCTTAGATTAACAGGAAAACTACTCTTCTTTCGGGAACGTGGATAGAGAACTCATCTTTTCAAGAAAAACTTATTTTTGGATCGAATTGCTTGAAATTCGGTACATATGTGGCTTCTGCTTAGATTAACGGGAAGACTAGACTTCTCTCCGGGAACTGTACATAGGTGGTTTCTTTCTTAGATTAAAAAGAAGACTATACTTTTCTCCGGGAAGTGGACTTTGGACTGACCTATTCAGACAAAATTTATTTATGGATATAAGTGCTTGAACATTGGTCCATATGTGGCTTTTTGCTTAGATTAAAAAGAAGACTACACTACTCTCCGGCAAATGGACAAGCAACGGACGTATTCAAAAAAAAAAATTGTTCGGGTTACTTAAAATTCGGTATAGGTGGCTTTTTGCTTAGATTTATAAGAATACTACACTTCTCTACGGCAAGTGGACCTGGTACTGACCTATTCAAACAAATCTTATTTATGTATTGAATTACTTGAAACTCGGTACTTAGGTGGCCTTGTGCTTAGATTTAAAAGAAGACTACACTTCTCTCCAGGAAGTGCATCCGGAACGGACTTATTAAAAAAAAAAAAAAATGGTGCCGGTTATTTGAAATTCGGTATACAGGTGGCTTTTTGCTTAGATTAACGGGAAGACTAGACTTATTTCCGGGAACAGTAAGTAGATGGTTTTTTGCTTCGATTTATAAGAATACTACACTTCTCTCCGGAAAGTGGACTTTGGACTGACCTATTCAAACAAAACGTATTTATGTATTGAATTACTTGAAACTCAATACATAGGTGGCTTTGTGCTTAGATTAAAAAGAAGACTACACTTCTCTCCGGGAAGTGGACCAGAAACTTATTGTTCAAAAAACCTTTATTTTTGGCTCCATTCACTAAAAATTTGATACATATGTGGCTTTTTGTTAAATTACCGCGAAGACTACACTTCTCTCCGGGAACTGTACATAGGTGGCTTTTTTATTAGATTAACAGGAAAACTACACTTCTCTCGGGAAAGTGGATAGGGAACTGATCTTTTCAAGAAAAACTTATTTTTGTATCGAATTGCTTGAAATTTGGTACATATGTGGCTTCTGCTTAGATTAGCGGGAAGACTAGACTTCTCTCCGGGAACTGTACATAGGTGGTTTTTTGCTTAGATTAAAAAGAAGGCTACACTTCTCTCCGGGAAGTGGACTTTGGACTGACCTATTCAGACAAAACTTAATTATGGATATAATTGCTTGAACATTGGTCCATAGGTGGTTTTGTGCTTAGCTTAAAGAGAAGGCTACACTTCTCTCCGGGAATTGGACCAGGAACGGACTTATTCAAAAAAAAAAATGGTGCCGGTTACTTGAAATTTGGTATATAGGTGGCTTTTTGCTTAGATTAAAAAGAAGACTACACTTCTCTCCAGGAAGTGGACCAGGAACGGACTTATTCAAAAAAAGCCATACATTCACTAGAAATTTGGTACATAGGTGGCTTTTTGCTTAGATTAACGGGAAGACTAGACTTCTCTCCGGGAACGGTACATAGATGGTTTTTTGCTTATATTAAAAAGAATACTACACTTCTTTCCGGTAAATTGACCGGGAACTAGCCTATTCAAACAAAACTTATTTATTGACCAAATTTCTTGAAATTTGGTTCAAAGGTGGCTTTTTACTTAGATTACCAGGAAGACTACACATCTCTCCGGAAAATGGAACGGGAACTGACCAATTCAAGAAAAATTTATTTATGGATTGAATTACCTGAAATTCGGTACATAGGTGGCTTTTTGTTTAGATAAGCGGGAAAACTAGACTTCTCTCCGGGAACTGTACATAGGTGGTTTTTTGCTTAGATTAAAAAGAAGACTACACTTCTCTCCGGGAAGTGGACTTTGGACTGACCTTTTCAGACAAAACTTAATTATGGATATAATTGCTTGAACATTGGTCCATAGGTGGCCTTGTGCTTAGATTAAAAAGAAGACCACACTTCTCTCCGGTAAGTGGACCAGGAGCGGACTTATTCAAAAAAAAAAAAAATGGTGCCGGTTACTTGAAACTCGGTATATAGGTGGCTTTTTTCTTAGATTAAAAAGAAGACTACACTTCTCTCCAGGAAGTGGACCAGGAACGGACTTATTCAAAAAAAAAAAATGGTGCCGGTTACTTGAAACTCGGTATATAGGTGGCTTTTTGCTTAGATTAAAAGGAAGACTACACTTCTCTCCGGGAAGTGGACCAGACCGGACCGATTTGAGAAAAGCTTATTTATGGATATAATTTCTTGAAATTTGGCTCATAGGTAGCTTTTTGCCTAGAACTGACCAATCCAAGAAAATCTTATTTATAGATTGAATTACTTGAAATTCGGTACATAGGTGGCTTTTTGCTTAAATTAACAGGAAGACTCTTCTTCTCTCCGCGAAGTGCACAGGAAACTGACTTATTCAAAAAAAGTTTATTTAAGGCTCGATTCACTAGAAATTTGATATATATGTGGCTTTTTGCTAAAATAACAAGAAGACTACACTTCTCTCCGTGAAGTGTACATAGATGACTTTTTGCTTAGATCAAAAAGAAGACTACACTTCTCTCCGGTAAGTGGACCAGGAGCGGACTTATTCAAAAAAAAAAAAAAAATTGTGCCGGTTACTTGAAACTCGGTACTTAGGTGGCCTTGTGCTTAGATTTAAAAGAAGACTACACTTCTCTCCAGGAAGTGCATCAGGAACGGACTTATTAAAAAAAAAAAAAAATGGTGCCGGTTATTTGAAATTCGGTATACAGGTGGCTTTTTGCTTAGATTACCGGGAAGACTAGACTTATTTCCGGGAACAGTAAATAGATGGTTTTTTGCTTCGATTTATAAGAATACTACACTTCTCTCCGGAAAGTGGACTTTGGACTGACCTATTCAAACAAAACGTATTTATGTATTGAATTACTTGAAACTCAATACATAGGTGGCTTTGTGCTTAGATTAAAAAGAAGACTACACTTCTCTCCGGGAAGTGGACCAGAAACTTATTGTTCAAAAAACCTTTATTTTTGGCTCCATTCACTAAAAATTTGATACATATGTGGCTTTTTGTTAAATTACCACGAAGACTACACTTCTCTCCGGGAACTGTACATAGGTGGCTTTTTTATTAGATTAACAGGAAAACTACACTTCTCTCGGGAAAGTGGATAGGGAACTGATCTTTTCAAGAAAAACTTATTTTTGTATCGAATTGCTTGAAATTTGGTACATATGTGGCTTCTGCTTAGATTAGCGGGAAGACTAGACTTCTCTCCGGGAACTGTACATAGGTGGTTTTTTGCTTAGATTAAAAAGAAGGCTACACTTCTCTCCGGGAAGTGGACTTTGGACTGACCTATTCAGACAAAACTTAATTATGGATATAATTGCTTGAACATTGGTCCATAGGTGGTTTTGTGCTTAGCTTAAAGAGAAGGCTACACTTCTCTCCGGGAATTGGACCAGGAACGGACTTATTCAAAAAAAAAATGGTGCCGGTTACTTGAAATTTGGTATATAGGTGGCTTTTTGCTTAGATTAAAAAGAAGACTACACTTCTCTCCAGGAAGTGGACCAGGAACGGACTTATTCAAAAAAAGCCATACATTCACTAGAAATTTGGTACATAGGTGGCTTTTTGCTTAGATTAACGGGAAGACTAGACTTCTCTCCGGGAACGGTACATAGGTGGTTTTTTGCTTAGATTAAAAAGAATACTACACTTTTTTCCGGTAAATTGACCGGGAACTATCCTATTCAAACAAAACTTATTTATTGACCAAATTTCTTGAAATTTGGTTCAAAGGTGGCTTTTTACTTAGATTACCAGGAAGACTACACATCTCTCCGGAAAATGGAACGGGAACTGACCAATTCAAGAAAAATTTATTTATGGATTGATTTACCTGAAATTCGGTACATAGGTGGCTTTTTGTTTAGATAAGCGGGAAAACTAGACTTCTCTCCGGGAACTGTACATAGGTGGTTTTTTGCTTAGATTAAAAAGAAGACTACACTTCTCTCCGGGAAGTGGACTTTGGACTGACCTTTTCAGACAAAACTTAATTATGGATATAATTGCTTGAACATTGGTCCATAGGTGGCCTTGTGCTTAGATTAAAAAGAAGACTACACTTCTCTCCGGTAAGTGGACCAGGAGCGGACTTATTCAAAAAAAAAAAAAAATGGTGCCGGTTACTTGAAACTCGGTATATAGGTGGCTTTTTTCTTAGATTAAAAAGAAGACTACACTTCTCTCCAGGAAGTGGACCAGGAACGGACTTATTCAAAAAAAAAAATGGTGCCGGTTACTTGAAACTCGGTATATAGGTGGCTTTTTGCTTAGATTAAAAGGAAGACTACACTTCTCTCCGGGAAGTGGACCAGGCCGGACCGATTTGAGAAAAGCTTATTTATGGATATAATTTCTTGAAATTTGGCTCATAGGTAGCTTTTTGCCTAGAACTGACCAATCCAAGAAAATCTTATTTATAGATTGAATTGCTTGAAATTTTGTACATAGGTTGCTTTTTGCTTAGATTAACAGGAAGACACTTCTTCTGTCCGGGAAGTGGACCACAAACTGACTTATTCAAAAAACACTTATTTGTGGCTCCATTCACTAGAAATTTGGTACATAGGTGGCTTTCTGCTTAGATTAACGGGAAGACTAGACTTTTCTCCGGTAACGGTACATAGGTGGTTTTTTGCTTAGATTAAAAAGAATACTACACTTCTTTCCGGTAAATTGACCAGGAACTAGCCTTTTTAAACAAAACTTATTTATTGAACAAATTTCTTGAAATTTGGTTCAAAGGTGCCTTTGTACTTAGATTACCATGTAGACTACACATCTTTCCGGAAAATGGAACGGGAACTGACCAATTCAAGAAAAATTTATTTATGGATTGAATTACTTGAAATTCGGTACATAGGTGGCTTTTTGCTTAAATTAACAGGAAGACTCTTCTTCTCTCCGCGAAGTGCACAAGAAACTGACTTATTCAAAAAAAGTTTATTTAAGGCTCGATTCACTAGAAATTTGATATATATGTGGATTTTTGCTAAAATAACAAGAAGACTACACTTCTCTCGGGAAGGGGACCGGGAACTGACCAATTCAAGAAAAATTTATTTATCAATTGTATTACTTGAAAGTCAATACATAGGTGGATTTCTGCTTAGATTAAAAAGAAGACTACACTTTTTTCCGGGAAATGGACCGGGAACTGACATATTCAAACAAAACTTATTTATGGATCGAATTGCTTGAAATTAGGTACACATGTGGCTTTTTGCTAAACTAACAGGAAGACTACACTTATCTCCGGGAATTGTGCAAAGGTGGCTTTTTGCTCAGATTTATAAGAATACTACACCTTCTCCGGGAAAGTGGACCGGTTACTGACTTATTAAAGAAAAACTTATTTATGTATTGAATTACCTGAAACTCAATACATAGGTGGCTTTTCGCTAAGATTAAAAATAAGACTACGCTTCTCTCCGGAAAACGAACCGGAAACTGGCCTATTTAAACAAAACTAATTTATGGCTCGAATTGCTAAAATAACAGGAAGATTATACTTTTCTCCTGGAAGTAGACCGGGGACTGATAAATCAAACAAAATTTTTTTATGAATCGAATTACTTGCAATTGCAAGAAGACTCCACTTTTCTCCGGGAAATGGACCCGGAACTGGTCTATTCAAACAGAACTTATTTATGGATCGAATTGCTTGAAATTTGTTCATATGTGGCTTTTTGCTTCGATTAACAGGAAGACACTTCTTCTTTCCGGGAAGTGGACCAGAAACTGACTTATTCAAAAAAAGTATATTTATGGCTCCATTCACTAGAAATTTGGTACATAGCTGGCTTTTTGCTTGGATTAACGGGAAAACTAGACTTCCCTCCGCGAACGGTACAAAGGTGGATTTTTCCTTAGACTAAAAAGAAGACTACACATCTCTCCGGGATGTGGACTTTGGACTGACCTATTCAAACAAAATTTTTTTATGTATTGATTTACTTGAAGCTCGGTACATAGGTGGCCTTGTGCTTAGATTAAAAAAAGTCTACACTTCTCTTCGGGAAGTGGACCACAGACGGACTTACTCAAAAAAAAAAATTGTTCGGGTTGCTTGAAATTAGGTGGCTTTTTGCTTAGATTTATAATAATACTACACTTCTCTCCGGGAAGTGGACCGGGGACTAACCTATTCAAACAAATCTTATTTATGTATTGAATTACTTTAAACTCGATACATAGGTGGCTTTGTGCTTAGATTAACAGGAAGACACTTCTTCTCTCCGGGAAGTGGACCAGAAACTGACTTATTCAAAAAAAGCCATACATTTACTAGAAATTTGGTACATAGGTGGCTTTTTGCTTAGATTAACGGGAAGACTAGACTTCTCTCCGGGAACGGTACAAAGGTGGTTTTTTGCTTAGATTAAAAAGAATACTACACTTCTTTCCGGTAAATTGACCGGGAAATAGCCTATTCAAACAAAACTTATTTATTGACCAAATTTCTTGAAATTTGGTTCAAAGGTGGCTTTTTACTTAGATTACCGGGAAGACTACACTTCTCTCCGGAAAATGGAACGGGAACTGACCAATTCAAGAAAAATGTATTTATGGATTGAATTACTTGAAATTCGGTACATAGGTGGCGTTTTGCTTAAATTAACAGGAAGACTCTTCCTCTCTCCGCGAAGTGCACAGGAAACTGACTTATTCAAAAAAAGTTTATTTAAGGCTCGATTTACTAGAAATTTGATATATATGTGGCTTTTTGCTAAAATAACAAGAAGACTACACTTCTCTCCGTGAAGTGTACATAGATGACTTTTTGCTTAGATCAAAAATAAGACTACACTTCTCTCCCGGAAGTGGACCTTGAACTGACCTATTCAAACAAACCGTATTTAGGGATATAATTGCTTGAAATTTGGTACATGCTTGGATTAAGGGGAAAACTAGATTTCTCTCCGCGAACGGTACATAAGTGGATTTTTCCTTAGACTAAAATGAAGACTACACATCTCTCCGGGATGTGGACTTTGGACTGACCTATTCAAACAAAATTTTTTTATGTATTGATTTACTTGAAGCTCGGTACATAGGTGGCGGGTTGCTTGAAAATAGGTGGCTTTTTGCTTAGATTTATAATAATACTACACTTCTCTCCGGGAAGTGGACTTTGGACTGACCTATTCAGACAAAACTTATTTATGGATATAATTGCTTGAACATTGGTCCATAGGTTGCTTTTTGCTTAGATTAAAAAGAAGACTACACTACTCTCCGGGAAGTGGACCAGGAACGGACTTATTAAAAAAAAAAAAAATGGTTCGGGTTACTTGAAATTCGGTAGAGGTGGCTTTTTGCTTAGATTAAAAAGAAGGCTACACTTCTCTCCGGAAATGGACCGGGGCTGACCTATTCAAACAAAACTTATTTATGTATTGAATTACTTCCAACTCGGTAAATAGGTGGCTTTGTGCTTAGATTAAAAAGAAGACTACACTTCTCTCCAAGAAGTGGACCGGGAACGGACTTATTCAAAAAAAAAAATGGTGCCGGTTGCTTGAAATTCGGTATTCTGCTTAGATGAAAAAGAAGACTACACTTTTTTCCCGGAAATGGACCGGGAACTGACAAATTCAAACAAAACTTATTTATGGATCGAATTGCTTGAAATTAGTTACACATGTGGCTTTTTGCTAAAATAACAGGAAGACTACCCTTATCTCCGGGAAGTGTGTAAAGGTGGCTGTTTGCTCAGATTTATAAGAATACTACACCTTCTCCGGGAAGTGGACCGGTTACTGACTTATTAAAGAAAAACTTATTTATGTATTGAATTACTTGAAACTCAATACAAAGGTGGCTTTTTGCTTAGATTAAAAATAAGACTACGCTTCTCTCCAGCAAACGAACCGGAATCTGGCCTATTTAAACATAACTAATTTATGACTCGAATTGCTAAAATAACAGGAAGATTAAACTTTTCTCCTGGAAGTAGACCGGGGACTGATAAATCAAACAAAATTTCTTTATGAATCGAATTACTTGCAATTGCAAGAAGACTCCACTTTTCTCCGGGAAATGGACCCCGAACTGGTCTATTCAAACAAAACTTATTTATGGATCGAATTGCTTGAAATTTGGTTCATATGTGGCTTTTTGCTAAAATAACAGGAAAACTACACTTCTCTCGGGAAAGTGGACCGGGAACTGACCTTTTCTAAAAAAACTATTTAATGGATCGAACTGCTTGAAATTGAGTACATTGGTGACTTTTTGCTAAAATAACACGAAAACTACACTTTTCTCCGGGATGTGAACCGGGGACAAATAATTCAAACAAAACTTTTTTATGGATCGAATTGCTTGAAATTTGTTCATATGTGGCTTTTTGCTTCGATTAACAGGAAGACACTTCTTCTTTCCGGGAAGTGGACCAGAAACTGACTTATTCAAAAAAAGTATATTTATGGCTCCATTCACTAGAAATTTGGTACATAGCTGGCTTTTTGCTTGGATTAACGGGAAAACTAGACTTCCCTCCGCGAACGGTACAAAGGTGGATTTTTCCTTAGACTAAAAAGAAGACTACACATCTCTCCGGGATGTGGACTTTGGACTGACCTATTCAAACAAAATTTTTTTATGTATTGATTTACTTGAAGCTCGGTACATAGGTGGCGGGTTGCTTGAAAATAGGTGGCTTTTTGCTTAGATTTATAATAATACTACACTTCTCTCCGGGAAGTGGACTTTGGACTGACCTATTCAGACAAAACTTATTTATGGATATAATTGCTTGAACATTGGTCCATAGGTTGCTTTTTGCTTAGATTAAAAAGAAGACTACACTACTCTCCGGGAAGTGGACCAGGAACGGACTTATTAAAAAAAAAAAATGGTTCGGGTTACTTGAAATTCGGTAGAGGTGGCTTTTTGCTTAGATTAAAAAGAAGACTACACTTCTCTCCGGAAATGGACCGGGGCTGACCTATTCAAACAAAACTTATTTATGTATTGAATTACTTCCAACTCGGTAAATAGGTGGCTTTGTGCTTAGATTAAAAAGAAGACTACACTTCTCTCCAAGAAGTGGACCGGGAACGGACTTATTCAAAAAAAAAATGGTGCCGGTTGCTTGTAATTCGGTATTCTGCTTAGATGAAAAAGAAGACTACACTTTTTTTCTCGGAAATGGACCGGGAACTGACAAATTCAAACAAAACTTATTTATGGATCGAATTGCTTGAAATTAGTTACACATGTGGCTTTTTGCTAAAATAACAGGAAGACTACCCTTATCTCCGGGAAGTGTGTAAAGGTGGCTGTTTGCTCAGATTTATAAGAATACTACACCTTCTCCGGGAAGTGGACCGGTTACTGACTTATTAAAGAAAAACTTATTTATGTATTGAATTACTTGAAACTCAATACAAAGGTGGCTTTTTGCTTAGATTAAAAATAAGACTACGCTTCTCTCCGGCAAACGAACCGGAAACTGGCCTATTTAAACATAACTAATTTATGACTCGAATTGCTAAAATAACAGGAAGATTAAACTTTTCTCCTGGAAGTAGACCGGGGACTGATAAATCAAACAAAATTTCTTTATGAATCGAATTACTTGCAATTGCAAGAAGACTCCACTTTTCTCCGGGAAATGGACCCCGAACTGGTCTATTCAAACAAAACTTATTTATGGATCGAATTGCTTGAAATTTGGTTCATATGTGGCTTTTTGCTAAAATAACAGGAAAACTACACTTCTCTCGGGAAAGTGGACCGGGAACTGACCTTTTCTAAAAAAACTATTTAATGGATCGAACTGCTTGAAATTGAGTACATTGGTGACTTTTTGCTAAAATAACACGAAAACTACACTTTTCTCCGGGATGTGAACCGGGGACAAATAATTCAAACAAAACTTTTTTATGGATCGAATTGCTTGAAATTTGTTCATATGTGGCTTTTTGCTTCGATTAACAGGAAGACACTTCTTCTTTCCGGGAAGTGGACCAGAAACTGACTTATTCAAAAAAAGTATATTTATGGCTCCATTCACTAGAAATTTGGTACATAGCTGGCTTTTTGCTTGGATTAACGGGAAAACTAGACTTCCCTCCGCGAACGGTACAAAGGTGGATTTTTCCTTAGACTAAAAAGAAGACTACACATCTCTCCGGGATGTGGACTTTGGACTGACCTATTCAAACAAAATTTTTTCATGTATTGATTTACTTGAAGCTCGGTACATAGGTGGCCTTGTGCTTAGATTAAAAAAAGTCTACACTTCTCTTCGGGAAGTGGACCACAGACGGACTTACTCAAAAAAAAAAAAATTGTTCGGGTTGCTTGAAATTAGGTGGCTTTTTGCTTAGATTTATAATAATACTACACTTCTCTCCGGGAAGTGGACCGGGGACTAACCTATTCAAACAAATCTTATTTATGTATTGAATTACTTTAAACTCGATACATAGGTGGCTTTGTGCTTAGATTAAAAAGAAGACTACACTTCTCTCCAGGAAGTGGACCAGGAACGGACTTATTCAAAAAAAGCCATACATTCACTAGAAATTTGGTACATAAGTGGCTTTTTGCTTAGATTAACGGAAAGACTACACATCTCTCCGGAAAATGAAACGGGAACTGACCAATTCAAGAAAAATTTATTTATGGATTGAATTTCTTGAAATTCGGTACATATGTGGCTTTTTGCTAAAATAACAGGAAAACTACACTTCTCTCGGGAAAGTGGACCGGGAACTGACCTTTTCTAGAAAAACTATTTAATGGATCGAATTGCTTGAAATTGGGTGCATAGGTGACTTTTTGCAAAAATAACAGGAAAACTACACTTTTCTCCGGGATGTGAACCGGGGACAAATAATTCAAACAAAACTTTTTTATGGATCGAATTGCTTGAAATATGGTACATAGGTGGCTTTTTGCTTAGATTAACAAGAAGACTCCACCTTTCTCCGGGAAATGGACTGGGAAGTGGCATACTCAAACAAAACTTATTTATGGATCGAATTGCTTGAAATTTGGTGCATATGTAGCTTTTTGCTTTGATTAACAGGACGACACTTCTTCTCTCCGGGAAGTGGACCAGAAACTGAGTTATTCAAAAAAAGTATATTTATGGCTCCATTCACTAGAAACTTGGTACATAGGTGGCTTTTTGCTTGGATTAACGGGAAAACTAGACTTCTCTCCGCGAACGGTACATAGGTGGATTTTTCCTTAGACTAAAAAGAAGACTACACATCTCTCCGGGATGTGGACTTTGGACTGACCTATTCAAACAAAACGTAGTTATGGATATAATTGCTTGAAAGTTGGTACAAAGGTGGATTTCTGCTTAGATTAAAAAGAAGACTACACTTTTTTCCGGGAAATGGACCGGGAACTGACATATTCAAACAAAACTTATTTATGGATCGAATTGCTTGAAATTAGGTACACATGTTTCTTTTTGCTAAAATAACAGGAAGACTGCACTTATTTCCGGGAAGTGTGCAAAGGTGGCTTTTTGCTCAGATTTATAAGAATACTACACCTTCTCCGGGAAGTGGACCGGTTACTGACTTATTAAAGAAAAACTTATTTATGTATTCAATTACTTGAAACTCAATACATAGGTGGCTTTTCGCTAAGATTAAAAATAAGACTACGCTTCTCTCCGGCAAACGAACCGGAAACTGGCCTATTTAAACAAAACTAATTTATGGCTCGAATTGCTAAAATAACAGGAAGATTATAATTTTCTCCTGGAAGTAGACCGGGGACTGATAAATCAAACAAAATTTTTTTATGAATCGAATTACTTGCAATTGCAAGAAGACTCCACCTTTCTCCGGGAAATGGACCCGGAACTGGTCTATTCAAACAAAACTTATTTATGGATCGAATTGCTTAAAATTTGGTTCATATGTGGCTTTTTGCTAAAATAACAGGAAAACTGCACTTCTCTCGGGAAAGTGGACCGGGAACTGACCTTTTCTAGAAAAACTATTTAATGGATCGAATTACTTGAAATTGGGTACATAGGTGACTTTTTGCTAAAATAACAGGAAAACTACACTTTTCTCCGGGATGTGAACCAGGGACAAATAATTCAAACAAAACTTTTTTATGGATCGAATTGCTTGAAATTTGGTACATAGGTGGCCTTGTGCTTAGATTAAAAAAAGTCTACACTTCTCTTCGTGAAGTGGACCACAGACTTACTTATTAAAAAAAAAATATGGTTCGGGTTACTTAAAATTAGGTGGCTTTTTGATTAGATTTATACTTATTATACACTTCTCTCCGGGTAGTGGACCGGGGACTAGCCTATTCAAACAAATCTTATGTATGTATTGAATTACTTGAAACTCGGTACATAGGTGGCTTTGTGCTTAGATTAAAAAGAAGACTACACATCTCTCCGGGAAGTGGACCAGAAACTTATTGTTCAAAAAACCTTTATTTATGGCTCCATTCACTGGATATTTGATACATTTGTGGCTTTTTGTTAAATTACCACGAAGACTACACTTCTCTCCGGGAACTGTACATAGGTGGCTTTTTGCTTAGATTAAAAATAAAACTACACTTCTCTCCGGGTAGTGGACTTTGCACTGACCTATTCAAACAAAACGTATTTATGGATATAATTGCTGGAAATTTGGTACAAATGTGGATTTCTGCTTAGATTAAAAAGAAGACTACACTTTTTTCCGGGAAACTGACCGGGAACTGACATATTCAATCAAAACCTATTTATAAATCGAATTGCTTGAAATTAGGTATGCATGTGGCTTTTTGCTAAAATAACAGAAATACTACACTTATCTCCGGGAAGGGTGCAAAGGTGGCTTTTTGCTTTTATTTATACTTACTTACTTACTTTTTACTTTTATTTATTAATACTACACCTTCTCCGGGAAGTGGACCGGGGACTGACATATTCAAGAAAAACTTATTTATGTATTGAATTACTTGAAACTCAATACCTAGGTGGCTTTGTGATTAGATTAAAAGGAAGACTACACTTCTCTCCGGGAAGTGGACCACGAACGGACTTATTAAAAAAAAACAAAGTGGTTAGGCTTACTTGAAATTCGGTATATAGGTGGCCTTTTGCTTAGATTTAAAGGAAGACTACACTTCTCTCCGGGAAGTGGACCAAAAACTTGTTGTATGTGGCTTTTTGTTAAATTACCACGAAAACTACACTTCTCTCCGGGAACTGTACATAGGTGGCTTTTTGCTTAGATTAACAGGAAAACTACACTTCTCTCGGGAAAGTGGATAGGGAACTGATCTTTTCAAGAAAAACTTATTTTTGGATCGAATTGCTTGAAATTTGGTACATATGTGGCTTCTGCTTAGATTAGCGGGAAGACTAGACTTCTCTCCGGGAACTGTACATAGGTGGTTTTTTGCTTAAATTAAAAAGAAGACTACACTTCTCTCCGGGAAGTGGACTTTGGACTGAACTATTCAGACAAAGCTTAATTATGGATATAATTGCTTGAACATTGGTCCATAGGTGGCTTTTTGCTTAGATTAAAAAGAAGACTACACTACTCTCCGGGAAGTGGACCAGGAACGGACTTATTCAAAAAGAAAATTGTTCGGGTGACTTAAAATTCGGTATAGATGGCTTTTTGCTTAGATTTGTAAGAATACTACACTTCTTTCCGGGAAGTGGACCAGGAACGGACTTATTCAAAAAAAAAAAAAAACAAAATGGTTCGGGTTACTTGAAATTCGGTATAGGTGGCTTTTTGCTTAGATTTATAAAAATACTACACATCTCTCCGGGAAGTGGACTTTGGACTGACCTATTCAAACAAAACATATGTATGTATTGAATTACTTGAAACTGAATGCATAGGTGGCTTTGTGCTTAGATTAAAAAGAAGACTACACTTCTCTACAGGAAGTGGACCAGGAACGGACTTATTCAAAAAAAAAAAAATAAAATGGTTCGGGTTACTTGAAATTCGGTATAGGTGGCTTTTTGCTTAGATTTATAAAAATACTACACATCTCTCCGGGAAGGGGACCGGGAACTGACCAATTCAAGAAAAATTTATTTATGTATTGTATTACTTCGAACTCAATACATATGTGGATTTCTGCTTAGATTAAAAAGAAGACTACACATCTCTCCGGGAAGGGGACCGGGAACTGACCAATTCAAGAAAAAAGACAAAATGGTTCGGGTTATTTGAAATTCGGTATATAGGTGGCTTTTTGCTTAGATTTATAAGAATACTACACTTTTCTCCGGGAGGTGGACCAGGAACGGACTTATTCAAAACAAAAAAAAAAAAAAATGGTTCGGGTTACTTGAAATTCGGTATATAGGTGGCCTTTTGCTTAGATTAAAAGGAAGTCTACACTTCTCTCCGGGAAGTGGACCAGGCCGGAACGATTTGAGAAAAGCTTTTTTATGGATATAATTGCTTGAAATTTGGTACATAGGTTGCTTTTTGCTTAGATTAGCAGGAAGACACTTCTTCTCTCCGGGAAGTTGACCAGAAACTGACTTATTCAAAAAAAGCCATACATTCATTAGAAATTTGGTACATAGGTGGCTTTTTGCTTAGATTAACGGGAAGACTAGACTTCTCTCCGGGAACGGTACATAGGTGGTTTTTTGCTTAGATTAAAAATAATACTACACTTCTTTCCGGTAAATTGACCGGGAACTAGCCTATTCAAACAAACCTTATTTAGTGACCAAATTTCTTGAAATTTGGTTCAAAGGTGGCTTTTAACTTAGATTACCAGGAAGACTACACATCTCTCCGGAAAATGGAACGGGAACTGACCAATTCGAGAAAAATTTATTTATGGATTGAATTTCTTGAAATTTGGTACATAGGTGGATTTCTGCTTAAATTAAAAAAAGGCTATACTTTTTTCCGGGAAATTGACCGGGAACTGACATATTCAAACAAAACTTATTTATGGATCGAATTGCTTGAAATTAGGTACACATGTGGCTTTTTGCTAAAATAACAGGAATACTACACTTATCTCCGGGAAGTGTGCAAAGGTGGCTTTTTGCTCAGATTTATAAGAATACTACAACTTCTCCGGGAAGTGGACCGGTTACTGACTTATTAAAGAAAAACTTATTTATGTATTGAATTACTTGAAACTCAATACATAGGTGGCTTTTCGCTAAGATTAAAAATAAGACTACGCTTCTCTCCGGCAAACGAACCGGAAACTGGCCTATTTAAACAAAACTAATTTATGGCTCGAATTGCTAAAATAACAGGAAGATTATACTTTTCACCTGGAAGTAGACCGAAGACTGATAAATCAAACCAAATTTTTGTATGAATCGAATTACTTGCAATTGCAAGAAGACTCCACTTTTCTCCGGGAAATGGACCCGGAACTGGTCTATTCAAACAAAACTTATTTATGGATCGAATTGCTTGAAATTTGGTTCATATGTGGCTTTTTGCTAAAATAACAGGAAAACTACACTTCTCTCGGGAAAGTGGACCGGGAACTGACCTTTTCTAGAAAAACTATTTAATGGATCGAATTGCTTGAAATTGGGTACATAGGTGACTTTTTGCTAAAATAACAGGAAAACTATACTTTTCTCCGGGATGTGAACCGGGGACAAATAATTCAAACAAAACTTTTTTATGGATCGAATCGCTTGAACTATGGTACATAGGTGGCTTTTTGCTTAGATTAACGAGAAGACTCCACTTTTCTCCGGGAAATGGACTGGGAAGTGGCATACTCAAACAAAACTTATTTATGGATCGAATTGCTTGAAATTTGGTGCATATGCAGCTTTTTGCTTCGATTAACAGGAAGACATTTCTTCTCTCCGGGAAGTGGACCAGAAACTGAGTTATTCAAAAAAAGTATATTTATGGCTCCATTCACTAGAAATTTGGTACATAGGTGGCTTTTTGCTTGGATTAACGGGAAAACTAGACTTCTCTCCGCGAACGGTACATGGGTGGATTTTTCCTTAGAGTAAAAAGAAGACTACACATCTCTCCGGGATGTGGACTTTGGACTGACCTATTCAAACAAAATTTTTTTTATGTATTGATTTACTTGAATCTCGGTATATAGGTGGTCTTGTGCTTAGATTAAAAAAAGTCTACACTTCTCTCCGGGAAGTGGACCACAGACGGAATTATTCAAAAAAAAAAAATTGTTCGGGTTGCTTGAAATTAGGTGGCTTTTTGCTTAGATTTATAATAATACTACACTTCTCTCCAGGAAGTGGACCGGGGACTAACTTATTCAAACAAATCTTATGTATGTATTGAATTACTTGAAACTCGGTACAGAGGTGGCTTTGTGCTTAGATTAAAAAGAAGACTACACTTCTCTCCGGGAAGTGGACTTTGGACTGACCTATTCAAACAAAACGTATTTATGTATTGAATTATTTGAAACTCAATACATAGGTGGCTTTGTGCTTAGATTAAAAAGATGACTACACTTCTCTCCGGGAAGGGGACCGGGAACTGACCAATTCAAGAAAAATTTATTTATGTATTGAATTACTTCAAACTCAATACATAGGTGGATTTCTGCTTAGATTAAAAAGAAGACTACACTTTTGACGGGAAGTGGACCAGGAACGGACTTATTCAAAAAAAAAACAAAATGGTTCGGGTTACTTGAAATTCGGTATATAGGTGGCTTTTTGCTTAGATTTATAAGAATACACTTTTCTCCGGGAAGTGGACCAGGCCGGACCGATTTGAGAAAAGCTTTTTTATGGATATAATTTCTTGAAATTTGGTACATAGATAGCTTTTTGCCTAGAACTGACGAATCCAAGAAAATTTTATTTATTGGTTGAATTACTTGAAATTTGGTACATAGGTTGCTTTTTGCTTAGATTAACAGGAAGACGCTTCTTCTCTCCGGGAAGTTGACCAGAAACTGACTTATTCAAATTTGGTACATAGGTGGCTTTTTGCTTAGATTAACGGGAAGACTAGACTTCTCTCCGGGAGCGGTACATAGGTGGTTTTTTGCTTAGATTAAAAATAATACTACACTTCTTTCCGGAAAATTGACCGGGAACTAGCCTATTCAAACAAAACTTATTTATTGACCAAATTTCTTGAAATTTGGTTCAAAGGTGGCTTTTAACTTAGATTACCAGGAAGACTACACATCTCTCCGGAAAATGGAACGGGAACTGACCAATTCAAGAAAAATTTATTTATGGATTGAATTTCTTAAAATTTGGTACATAGGTGGATTCTGCTTAAATTAAAAAAGGCTACACTTTTTTCCGGGAAATGGACCGGGAACTGACATATTCAAACAAAACTTATTTATGGATCGAATTGCTTGAAATTAGGTACACATGTGGCTTTTTGCTAAAATAACAGGAATACTACACTTATCTCCGGGAAGTGTGCAAAGGTGGCTTTTTGCTCAGATTTATAAGAATACTACAACTTCTCCGGGAAGTGGACCGGTTACTGACTTATTAAAGAAAAACTTATTTATGTATTGAATTACTTGAAACTCAATACATAGGTGTCTTTTCGCTAAGATTAAAAATAAGACTACGCTTCTCTCCGGCAAACGAACCGGAAACTGGCCTATTTAAACAAAACTAATTTATGGCTCGAATTGCTAAAATAACAGGAAGATTATACTTTTCACCTGGAAGTAGACCGGGGACTGATAAATCAAACAAAATTTTTTTATGAATCGAATTACTTGCAATTGCAAGAAGACTCCACTTTTCTCCGGGAAAAGGACCCGGAACTGGTCTATTCAAACAAAACTTATTTATGGATCGAATTGCTTGAAATTTGGTTCATATGTGGCTTTTTGCTGAAATAACAGGAAAAGTACACTTCTCTCGGGAAAGTGGACCGGGAACTGACCTTTTCTAGAAAAACTATTTAATGGATCGAATTGCTTGAAATTGGGTACATAAGTGACTTTTTGCTAAAATAACAGGAAAACTATACATTTCTCCGGGATGTGAACCGGGGACAAATAATTCAAACAAAACTTTTTTATGGATCGAATTGCTTGAAATATGGTACATAGGTGGCTTTTTGCTTAGATTAACAAGAAGACTCCACTTTTCTCCGGGAAATGGACTGGGAAGTGGCATACTCAAACAAAACTTATTTATGGATCGAATTGCTTGAAATTTGGTGCATATGCAGCTTTTTGCTTCGATTAACAGGAAGACACTTCTTCTCTCCGGGAAGTGGACCAGAAACTGAGTTATTAAAAAAAAGTATATTTATGGCTCCATTCACTAGAAATTTGGTACATAGGTGGCTTTTTGCTTGGATTAACGAGAAAACTAGACTTCTCTCCGCGAACGGTACATGGGTGGATTTTTCCTTAGACTAAAAAGAAGACTACACATCTCTCCGGGATGTGGACTTTGGACTGACTTTTTCAAACAAAATTTTTTTTATGTATTGATTTACTTGAATCTCGGTATATAGGTGGCCTTGTGCTTAGATTAAAAAAAGTCTACACTTCTCTCCGGGAAGTGGACCACAGACGGAATTATTCAAAAAAAAAAAATTGTTCGGGTTGCTTGAAATTAGGTGGCTTTTTGCTTAGATTAAAAGGAAGACTACACTTCTCTCCGGGAAGTGGACCGGGGACTAACTTATTCAAACAAATCTTATGTATGTATTGAATTACTTGAAACTCGGTACATAGGTGGCTTTGTGCTTAGATTAAGAAGAAGACTACACTTCTCTCCGGGAAGTGGACTTTGGACTGACCTATTCAAACAAAACGTATTTATGTATTGAATTATTTGAAACTCAATACATAGGTGGCTTTGTCCTTAGATTAAAAAGAAGACTACACTTCTCTCCGGGAAGTGGACCAGGAACGGACTTATTCAAAAAAAAAAAAAACAAAATGGGTCGGGTTACTTGAAATTCGGTATATAGGTGGCCTTTTGCTTAGATTAGAAAGAAGACTACACATCTCTCCGGGAAGTGGACCACGACTGACCGATTCAAGAAAAACTTATTTATGGATGTAATTTCTTGAAATTTAGTACATAGGTAGCTTTTTGCCTAGAACTGACCAATCCAAGAAAATCTTATTTATGGATTGAATTACTTGAAATTCGGTACAAAGGTTGATTTTGGCTTAGATTAACAGGAAGACACTTCTTCTCTCCGGGCAGTTGACCAGAAACTGACTTATTCAAAAAAAGCTTTTTTATGGCACCATTTACTAGAAATTTGGTACATAGGTGGCTTTTTGCTTAGATTAACGAGAAGACTCCACTTTTCTCCGGGAAATGGACTGGGAAGTGGCATACTCAAACAAAACTTATTTATGGATCGAATTGCTTGAAATTTGGTGCATATGCAGCTTTTTGCTTCGATTAACAGGAAGACACTTCTTCTCTCCGGGAAGTGGACCAGAAACTGAGTTATTCAAAAAAAGTATATTTATGGCTCCATTCACTAGAAATTTGGTACATAGGTGGCTTTTTGCTTGGATTAACGGGAAAACTAGACTTCTCTAAGCGAACGGTACATGGGTGGATTTTTCCTTAGACTAAAAAGAAGACTACACATCTCTCCGGGATGTGGACTTTGGACTGACCTATTCAAACAAATTTTTTTTTATGTATTGATTTACTTGAATCTCGGTATATAGGTGGTCTTGTGCTTAGATTAAAAAAAGTCTACACTTCTCTCCGGGAAGTGGACCACAGACGGAATTATTCAGAAAAAAAAAATTGTTCGGGTTGCTTGAAATTAGGTGGCTTTTTGCTTAGATTTATAATAATACTACACTTCTCTCCGGGAAGTGGACCGGGGACTAACTTATTCAAACAAATCTTATGTATGTATTGAATTACTTGAAACTCGGTACAGAGGTGTCTTTGTGCTTAGATTAAAAAGAAGACTACACTTCTCTCCGGGAAGTGGACTTTGGACTGACCTATTCAAACAAAACGTATTTATGTATTGAATTATTTGAAACTCAATACATAGGTGGCTTTGTGCTTAGATTAAAAAGATGACTACACTTCTCTCCGGGAAGGGGACCGGGAACTGACCAATTCAAGAAAAATTTATTTATGTATTGTATTACTTCAAACTCAATACATAGGTGGATTTCTGCTTAGATTAAAAAGAAGACTACACTTTTGACGGGAAGTGAACCAGGAACGGACTTATTCAAAAAAAAAAAACAAAATGGTTCGGGTTACTTGAAATTCGGTATATAGGTGGCTTTTTGCTTAGATTTATAAGAATACACTTTTCTCCGGGAAGTGGACCAGGCCGGACCGATTTGAGAAAAGCTTTTTTATGGATATAATTTCTTGAAATTTGGTACATAGATAGCTTTTTGCCTAGAACTGACGAATCCAAGAAATATTTATTTATTGGTTGAATTACTTGAAATTTGGTACATAGGTTGCTTTTTGCTTAGATTAACAGGAAGACACTTCTTCTCTCCGGGAAGTTGACCAGAAACTGACTTATTCAAAAAAAAGCCATACATTCACTAGAAATTTGGTACATAGGTGGCTTTTTGCTTAGATTAACGGGAAGACTAGACTTCTCTCCGGAACGGTACATAGGTGGTTTTTTGCTTAGATTAAAAATAATACTACACTTCTTTCCGGTAAATTGACCGGGAACTAGCCTATTCAAACAAAACTTATTTATTGACCAAATTTCTTGAAATTTGGTTCAAAGGTGGCTTTTAACTTAGATTACCAGGAAGACTACACATCTCTCCGGAAAATGGAACGTGAACTGACCAATTCAAGAAAAATTTATTTATGGATTGAATTTCTTGAAATTTGGTACATATGTGGATTTCTGCTTAAATTAAAAAAGGCTACACTTTTTTCCGGGAAATGGACCGGGAACTGACATATTCAAACAAAACTTATTTATGGATCGAATTGCTTGAAATTAGGTACACATGTGGCTTTTTGCTAAAATAACAGGAATACTACACTTATCTCCGGGAAGTGTGCAAAGGTGGCTTTTTGCTCAGATTTATAAGAATACTACAACTTCTCCGGGAAGTGGACCGGTTACTGACTTATTAAAGAAAAACTTATTTGTGTATTGAATTACTTGAAACTCAATACATATGTGGCTTTTCGCTAAGATTAAAAATAAGACTACGCTTCTCTCCGGCAAACGAACCGGAAACTGGCCTATTTAAACAAAACTAATTTATGGCTCGAATTGCTAAAATAACAGGAAGATTATACTTTTCACCTGGAAGTAGACCGGGGACTGATAAATCAAACAAAATTTTTTTATGAATCGAATTACTTGCAATTGCAAGAAGACTCCACTTTTCTCCGGGAAAAGGACCCGGAACTGGTCTATTCAAACAAAACTTATTTATGGATCGAATTGCTTGAAATTTGGTTCATATGTGGCTTTTTGCTAAAATAACAGGAAAACTACACTTCTCTCGGGAAAGTGGACCGGGAACTGGCCTTTTCTAGAAAAACTATTTAATGGATCGAATTGCTTGAAATTGGGTACATAGGTGACTTTTTGCTAAAATAACAGGAAAACTATACTTTTCTCCGGGATGTGAACCGGGGACAAATAATTCAAACAAAACTTTTTTATGGATCGAATTGCTTGAAATATGGTACATAGGTGGCTTTTTGCTTAGATTAACAAGAAGACTCCACTTTTCTCCGGGAAATGGACTGGGAAGTGGCATACTCAAACAAAACTTATTTATGGATCGAATTGCTTGAAATTTGGTGCATATGCAGCTTTTTGCTTCGATTAACAGGAAGACACTTCTTCTCTCCGGGAAGTGGACCAGAAACTGAGTTATTAAAAAAGAGTATATTTATGGCTCCATTCACTAGAAATTTGGTACATAGGTGGCTTTTTGCTTGGATTAACGGGAAAACTGGATTTTTCCTTAGACTAAAAAGAAGACTACACATCTCTCCGGGATGTGGACTTTGGACTGACCTATTCAAACAAAATTTTTTTTATGTATTGATTTACTTGAATCTCGGTATATAGGTGGCCTTGTGCTTAGATTAAAAAAAGTCTACTCTTCTCTCCGGGAAGTGGACCACAGACGGAATTATTCAAAAAAAAAGACTTGTTCGGGTTGCTTGAAATTAGGTGGCTTTTTGCTTAGATTAAAAGGAAGACTACACTTCTCTCCGGGAAGTGGACCGGGGACTAACTTATTCAAACAAATCTTATGTATGTATTGAATTACTTGAAACTCGGTACATAGGTGGCTTTGTGCTTAGATTAAAAAGAAGACTACACTTCTCTCCGGGAAGTGGACTTTGGACTGACCTATTCAAACAAAACGTATTTATGTATTGAATTATTTGAAACTCAATACATAGGTGGCTTTGTGCTTAGACTAAAAAGAAGACTACACTTCTCTCCGGGAAGTGGACCAGGAACGGACTTATTCAAAAAAAAAAAAACAAAATGGGTGGGGTTACTTGAAATTCGGTATATAGGTGGCCTTTTGCTTAGATTAGAAAGAAGACTACACATCTCTCCGGGAAGTGGACCACGACTGACCGATTCAAGAAAAACTTATTTATGGATATATTTGCTTGAAATTTAGTACATAGGTAGCTTTTTGCCTAGAACTGACCAATCCAAGAAAATCTTATTTATGGATTGAATTACTTGAAATTCGGTACAAAGGTTGCTTTTGGCTTAGATTAACAGGAAGACACTTCTTCTCTCCGGGCAGTTGACCAGAAACTGACTTATTCAAATAAAGCTTTTTTATGGCACCATTTACTAGAAATTTGGTACATAGGTGGCTTTTTGCTTAGATTAAGGGGAAGACTAGACTTCTCTACGGGAACAGTACATAGGTGGTTTTTTGATTGAATTAAAAAGAATACTACTCTTCTTTCCGGTAAATTGACAGGGAACTAGCCTATTCAAACAGAACTTATTTATTGACCAAATTTCTTGAAATTTGGTTCAAAGGTGGCTTTTTACTTGGATAACCAGGAAGACTACACATCTCTCCGGAAAATGGAACGGGAACTGACCAATTCAAGAAAAATTTATTTATGGATTGAATTACCTGAAATTCGGTACATAGGTGGCTTTTTGCATAGATTAACAAGAAGACTCTTCTTCTCTCCGCGAAGTGCACAGGAAACTGACTTATTCAAAAAAAGTTTATTTAAGGCTCGATTCACTTGAAATTTAATATATATGTGGATTTTTGCTAAAATAACAAGAAGATTGCACTTCTCTCAGGGAAGTGTACATAGATGGCTTTTTGCTTAGATTAAAAATAAGACTACACTTCTCTCCGGGATGTGGACCTTGGACTGACCTATTCAAACAAAACGTATTTATGGATATAATTGCTTGAAATTTTTGTACATAGGTGGATTTCTGCTTAGATTAAGAAGAAGACTACACTTTTTTTCCGGGAAATGGACCGGGAACTGACATATTCAAACAAAACTTATTTATGGATCGAATTGCTTGAAATTAGGTACACATATGGCTTTTTGCTAAACTAACAGGAAGACTACACTTATCTCCGGGAAGTGTGCAAAGGTGGCTTTTTACTCAGATTTATAAGAATACTACACCTTCTCCGGGAAAGTGGACCGGTTACTGACTTATTAACGAAAAACTTATTTATGTATTGAATTACTTGAAACTCAATACATAGGTGGCTTTTCGCTAAGATTAAAAATAAGACTACGCTTCTCTCCGGCAAACGAACCGGAAACTGGCCTATTTAAACAAAACTAATTTATGGCTCGAATTGCTAAAATAACAGGAAGATTATACTTTTCACCTGGAAGTAGACCGGGGACTGATAAATCAAACAAAATTTTTTTATGAATCGAATTACTTGCAATTGCAAGAAGACTCCACTTTTCTCCGGGAAAAGGACCCGGAACTGGTCTATTCAAACAAAACTTATTTATCGATCGAATTGCTTGAAATTTGGTTCATATGTGGCTTTTTGCTTCGATTAACAGGAAGACACTTCTTCTCTCCGGGAAGTGGACCAGAAACTGACTTATTCAAAAAAAGTATATTTATGGCTCCATTCACTAGAAATTTTGTACATAGCTGGCTTTTTGCTTGGATTAAAGGGAAAACTAGACTTCCCTCCGCGAACGGTACATAGGTGGATTTTTCCTTAGACTAAAAAGAAGACGACACATCTCTCCGGGATGTGGACTTTGGACTGACCTATTCAAACAAAACGTATTTATGGGTATAATTGCTTGAAATTTGGTACATATGTGGTTTTTTGCTTAGATTAAAAAGAAGACTATACTTCTCTCCGGGAGGTGGACTTTGGACTGACCTATTCAGACAAAACTTATTTATGGATATAATTGCTTGAACATTGGTCCATAAGTGGCTTTTTGCTTAGATTAAAAAGAAGACTACACTACTCTCCGGCAACTGGACCAGGAACGGACTTATTCAAAAAAAAAAACTTGTTCGGGTTACTTGAAATTCGGTATAGGTGGCTTTTTGGCTTAGATTTATAAGAATACTACACTTCTCTCCGGCAAGTGGACCGGGGACTGACCTATTCAAACAAATCTTATTTATGTATTGAATTACTTGAAACTCGGTACATAGGTAGCCTTGTGCTTAGATTAAACAGAAGACTACACTTCTCTCCGGGAAGTGCATCAGGAACGGACTTATTCAAAAAAAAAAAAAAAAAAATGGTGCCGGCTACTTGAAATTCGGTATATAGGTGGCTTTTTGCTTAGATTAACGGGAAGACTAGACTTATTTCCGGGAACTGTAAATAGGTGGTTTTTTGCTTAGATTTATAAGAATACTACACTTCTCTCCGGGAAGTGAACTTTGGATTGACCTATTCAAACAAATCGTATTTATGTATAGAATTACTTGAAACTCAATACATAGGTGGCTTTGTGCTTAGATTAAAAGGAAGACTACACTTCTCTCCGGGAAGTGGACCAGGCCGGACCGATTTGAGAAAAGCTTATTTATGGATATAATTTCTTGAAATTTGGTACATAGGTAGCTTTTAGCCTAGAACTGACCAATCCAAGAAAATCTTATTTATCTATTGAACTACTTGAAATTTGGTACATAGGTTGCTTTTTGCTTAGATTAACAGGGAGACACTTCTTCTCTCCGGGAAGTGGACCAGAAACTGACTTATTCAAAAAAAGACACACATTCACTAGAAAATTGGTACATAGGTGGCTTTTTGCTTAGATTAATGGGAAGACTAGACTTCTCTCCGGAAAATGGAACGGGAACTGACCAATTCAAGAAAAATTTATTTATGGATTGAATTACTTGAAACTGACTACGAAGGTGGCTTTGTGCTTAGATTAAAAAGAAGACCACACCTCTCCGGGAAGGGGACCGGGAACTGACCAATTCAAGAAAAATTTATTTATGTATTGTGTTACTTGAAACTCAATACATAGGTGGATTTCTGCTAAGATAAAAAAGAAGACTACACTTTTTACAGGAAATGACATATTCAAACAAAACTTATTTATGGATCGAATTTCCTGAAATTAGGTACACATGTGGCTTTTTGCTAAAATAACAGGAAGACTACACTTATCTTCAGGAAGTGTGCAAAGGTGGATTTTTGCTTAGATTAAAAAGAAGACTACACTTCTCTCCGGGAAGTGGACCAGGAACGAACTTATTCAAAAAAAAAAAAAACAAAATGGTTCGGGTTACTTTAAATTCGGTATATACCTAGGTGGCCTTTTGCTTAGATTAAAAGGAAGACTACACTTCTCTCCGGGAAGAGGGCCAGGCCGGACCTATTTGAAAAAAGCTTATTTATGGATATATTTTCTTGAAATTTGGTACATAGGTAGCTTTTAGCCTAGAACTGACCAATCCAAGAAAGTCTTATTTATCTATTGAACTACTTGAAATTTGGTACATAGGTTGCTTTTTGCTTAGATTAACAGGGAGACACTCCTTCTCTCCGGGAAGTGGACCAGAAACTGACTTATTCAAAAAAAGCCATACATTCACTAGAAATTTGGTACATAGGTGGCTTTTTGCTTAGATTAACGGGAAGACTAGACTTCTCTCCGGGAACGGTACGTAGGTGGTTTTTTGCTTAGATTAAAAAGAATACTACACTTCTTTCCGGTAAATTGGCCTATTCAAACAAAACTTATTTATTGACCAAATTTCTTGAAATTTGGTTCAAAGGTGGCTTTTTACTTAGATTACCAGGAAGACTACACATCTCTCCGGAAAATGGAACGGGAACTGACCAATTCAAGAAAAATTTATTTATGGATTGAATTACTTGAAACTGACTACGAAGGTGGCTTTGTGCTTAGATTAAAAAGAAGACCACACCTCTCCGGGAAGGGGACCGGGAACTGACCAATTCAAGAAAAATTTATTTATGTATTGTGTTACTTGAAACTCAATACATAGGTGGCTTTGTGCTTAGATTAAAAATAAGACTTTCGGAACCGACTTATTCAAAAAACATAAACAAAATGGTTCGGGTTACTTGAAATTCGGTATATAGGTGGCTGTTTGCTTAGATTAAAAAGAAGACTACACTTCTCTCCGGGAAGTGTACCAGGAACGGACTTATTCAAAAAAACAAAAACAAAGTGGTTCGAGTTACTTGAAATTCGGTATATAGGTGGCCTTTTGTTTAGACTAGACTTCTCTCCGGGAACGATACATAGGTGGATTTCTGCTTAGATTAAAAAGAAGACTACACTTTTTTTCCGGGAAATGGACCGGGAACTGACATATTCAAACAAAACTTATTTATTTCTGACCTTTTCTAGAAAAACTATTTAATGGATCGAATTGCTTGAAATAGATGTAGCTTTTTGCTTCGATTAACAGGAAGACACTTCTTCTCTCCGGGAAGTGGACCAGAAACTGACTTATTCAAAAAAAGTATATTTATGGCTCCATTCACTAGAAATTTGGTGCATAGGTGGCTTTTGGCTTGGATTAACGGGAAAACTAGACTTCTCTCCGCACACGGTACATAGGTGGATTTTTCCTTGGACTAAAAAGAAGACTACACATCTCTCCGGGATGTGGACTTTGGACTGACCTATTCAAACAAAATTTTTTTATGTATTGATTTACTTGAAGCTCGGTAAATAGGTGGCCGTGTGCTTAGATTAAAAAAAGTCTACCCTTCTCTTCGGGAAGTGGACCACAGACGGACTTACTCAAAAAAAAATTGTTCGGGTTGCTTGAAATTAGGTGGTTTTTTGCTTAGATTTATAAGAATACTACACTTCTCTCCGGGAAGTGGACTTTGGACTGACCTATTCAAACAAAACGTGTTTATGTATTGAATTACATGAAACTCAATACATAGGTGGCTTTGTGCTGAGATTAAAAAGAAGACTACACTTCTCTCCGGGAAGTGGACCAGGAACGGACTTATTCAAAAAAAATAACAAAATGGGTCGGGTAATTTGAAATTCGGTATATAGGTGGCTTTTTGCTTAGATTAAATAGAAGACTACACATCTCTCCGGGAAGTGGACCACGGCTGACCGATTCAAGAAAAACTTATTTATTATTTATTATTTGCTACATAGGTAGCTTTTTGCCTAGAACTAACCAATCCAAGAAAATCTTATTTATGGATTGAAATACTTGAAATTCGGTACAAAGGTTGCTTTTGGCTTATATTAACAGGAATACACTTCTTCTCTCCGGGAAGTGGACCAGAAACTGACTCTTTCAAAAAAAGCTTATTTATGGCTCCATTCTCTAGAAATTTGGTACATAGGTGGCTTTTTGCTTAGATTAAGGGGAAGACTAGACTTCTCTCCGGGAACGGTACATAGGTGGTTTTTTGATTAGATTAAAAAGAATACTACACTTCTCTCCGGTAAATTAACCGGGAACTAGCCTATTCAAACAAAACTTATCTATGGACCGAATTTCTTGAAATTTGGTTCAAAGGTGGCTTTTTGCTTAGATTACCAGTAAGACTACACATCTGTCCGGAAAATGTAACGGGAACTGACCAATTCAAGAAAAATTTATTTATGGATTGAATTACTTTAAATTCGGTACATAGGTGCCTTTTTGCTTAGATTAACAGGAACACTCTTCTATCCGCAAAGTGCACAGGAAACTTATTGTTCAAAAAACCTTTATTTATGGCTCCATTCACTAGAAATTTGATACATATGTGGCTTTTTGTTAAATTACCACGAAGACTACACTTCTCTCCGGGAACTGTACATAGGTGGTTTTTGGCTTAGATTAAAAAGAACACTACACTTCTCTTCGGGAAGTGGACTTTGGACTGACCTATTCAGACAAAACTTATTTATGGATATAATTGCTTGAACATTGGTCCATTTGTGGCTTTTTGCTTAGATTAAAAAGAAGACTACACTACTCTCCGGTAAGTGGACCAGGAACAGACTTATTCAAAAAAAAAATTGTGCGGGTTACTTGAAATTCGGTATAGATGGCTTTTTGCTTGTATTTATAAGAATACTACACTACTCTCCGGGAAGTGGACCGGGGACTGACCTATTCAAACAAATCTTATTTATGTATTGAATTACTTGAAACTCAGTACATAGGTGGCCTTGTGCTTAGATTAAAAAGAAGACTACACTTCTCTCCGGGAAGTGCCTCGGGAACGGACTTATTCAAAAAAAAAAAAAAATGGTGCCGGTTACTTGAAATTCGGTATATAGGTGGCCTTCTGCTTAGATTAAAAGGAAGACTACACTTCTCTCCGGGAAGTGGACCACGGCTGACCGATTCAAGAAAAACTTATTTATGGATATGTTTGCTTGAAATTTGGTACATAGGTAGCTTTTTGCCTAGAACTGACCAATCCAAGAAAATCTTATTTTTGGATTGAATTACTTGAAATTTGGTACAAAGGTTGCTTTTGGCTTAGATTAACAGACTACACAGACAGAAGATTAGACTTCTCTTCGGGAACTGTACATAGGTGGTTTTTTGCTTAGATTAAAAAGAAGACTACACTTCTCTCCAGGAAGTGGACCAGGAACGGACTTATTCAAAAAAAAAAAGCAAAATGGTTAGGGTTACTTGAAATTCGGTATATAGGTGGCCTTTTGCTTAGATTAAAAGGAAGACTACACTTCTCTCCGGGAAGTGGACCAGGCCGGACCGATTTGAGAAAAGCTTAATTATGGATATAATTTCTTGAAATTTGGTACATAGGTAGCTTTTTGCCTAGAACTGAACAATCCAAGAAAATCTTATTTATGGATTGAACTACTTGAAATTTGGTACATAGGATGCTTTTTGCTTAGATTAACGGGAAGACTAGACTTCTCTCCGGTAACGGTACATAGGTGGTTTTTTGCTTAGATTAAAAAAAATACTACACCTCTTTCCGGTAAATTGACCGGGAACTAGCCTATTCAAACAAAACTTATTTATTGACCAAATTTCTTGAAATTTGGTTCAAAGGTGGCTTTTTACTTAGATTACCAGGAAGACTACACATCTCTCCGGAAAATGGAACGGGAACTGACCAATTCAAGAAAAATTTATTTATGGATTGAATTACTTGAAATTCGGTACATAGGTGGCTTTTTGCATAGATCAACAGGAAGACTCTTCTTCTCTCCGCAAAGTGCACAGGCAACTGACTTATTCAAAAAAAGTTTATTTAAGGCTCGATTCACTAGAAATTTATATATATGTGGATTTTTGCTAAAATAACAAGAAGA
Source organism: Ceratitis rosa (assembly GCA_037013455.1). Classification (NCBI taxonomy): domain Eukaryota; kingdom Metazoa; phylum Arthropoda; class Insecta; order Diptera; family Tephritidae; genus Ceratitis; species Ceratitis rosa. Next base: position 1,598,919 of record JAWMAG010000097.1, on the reverse strand, counting down.
CTACACTTCTCTCCGGGAAGTGTACATAGATGGCTTTAGATGGCTTAGATTAAAAATAAGACTACACTTCTCTCCGGGTTGTGGACCTTGGACTGACCTATTCAAACAAAACGTATTTATCTATATAATTGCTTGAAATTTGGTACATAGGTGGCTTTCTGCTTAGATGAAAAAGAAGACTACACTTTTTTTCCGGGAAATGGACCGGGAACTGACATATTCAAACAAAACTTATTTATGGATCGAATTGCTTGAAATTAGGTACACATGTGGCTTTTTGCTAAAAATAACAGGAAAACTACACTTCTCTCGGGAAAGTGGACCGGGAACTGACCTTTTCTAGAAAAACTATTTAATGGATCGAATTGCTTGAAATAGATGTAGCTTTTTGCTTCGATTAACAGGAAGACACTTCTTCTCTCCGGGAAGTGGACCAGAAACTGACTTATTCAAAAAAAGTATATTTATGGCTCCATTCACTAGAAATTTGGTACATAGGTGGCTTTTTGCTTGGATTAACGGGAAAACTAGACTTCCCTCCGCGCACGGTACATATACCATGAAATACCATTTTCACAAAGGAATAATAATATATAGAACATTTCAGCATTACCAAGTCGCGCGCTCATTCGGACATGTGGATAAAATAATTCGTATAAATTCTTGCCAAGAGGCGCGATCTGCTACCTAAAAAAACAAAAAAAACACCTCTGCTCGCCATCCAATGGAAGAGGAACGGAACGAGACCATTTCCGCCAAATAATTTACTTAATACAAAAAAATAGGAACGAGAGTAAGTAGAGTCAAAAAAAAAAAAAAGAAGGTAAATTGAACGAAAAAAGATTTAAAAACGAAAAACAGTGTGAAAAAATTGAAAATAAGAAGGTAAATTGAAAAAAAGGCCTTGAAAAGAAAAGTAAAGTGAGACGAAAAGTCAAAAAAAGAAGGTAATTAGAAAAAAAAGCTTAAAAAGAAAAATTAAGTGAAAAAAGGCTTAAAATAGGAAAAAAAGTGTGAAAAAATTGAAAAAAAATAAGGTAAAAAAAGAAGCTAAACTGAAAAAAGGCCTAAGAAAGAAAAATTAAGTGAAAAAAATGAAGGTTAAGTGATAAAAAAGGCTTAAAAAAGAAAAATAAAAGTTGAAAAAATAAGGTAAATTGTGAAAAAAAAGCCTTGAAAAGAAAAAGTTGAAAAAAAGAAGGTAAATTAAATGAAAAAAAGGCTTAAGAAGAAAAATAAAAGGGAGTGAAAAAAAAGAAGCTAAACTGAAAAAAGGCCTAAGAAAGAAAAATTAAGTGAAAAAAATGAAGGTTAAGTGATAAAAAAGGCTTAAAAAAAAGAAAAATAAAAGTTGAAAAAAATAAGGTAAATTGTGAAAGAAAAGCCTTAAAAAGAAAAAGTTGAAAAAAAGAAGGTAAATTAAATGAAAAAAAGGCTTAAGAAGATAAATAAAAGTGAGTGAAAAAAAAGAAGCTAAACTGAAAAAAGGCCTAAGAAAGAAAAATTAAGTGAAAAAAATGAAGGTTAAGTGATAAAAAAGGCTTAAAAAAGAAAAATAAAAGTTGAAAAAAATAAGGTGAATTGTGAAAAAAAGCCTTAAAAAGAAAAAGTTGAAAAAAGGAAGGTATTAAATGAAAAAAAGGCTTAAGAAAAAAAATAAAAGTGAGTGAAAAAAGAAGCTAAATTGAAAAAAAGGCCTAAGAAAGAAAAATAAAGTGAAAAGAAGCTAAATTGAAAAAAGGCCCAAGAAAGAAAAATAAAAGTGGAAAAAAAAGTTGAAGAAAAAAAAAAACCTAATTGAAAAAAAAAGTAAATTAAAAGAAAAAAGCCTTAAGAAAAATAAAGTGAAAAAAAGAAGGCTATTTGAAAAAAAAAAAGAAAAGGTAAATTAAAAGAAAAAAGCCTTAAGAAAAATAAAAGTGAAAAAACAAGAAGCAAAAAAAAAGTTTTGAAGTAAAAAAAAAATAAAAAATCAAAGTGTGTAAGTGTAAGTGGCAAGCGAGCGGTGAACGCGGCAGCGCGCAGTGTTAGTGCCAAGCGCGGAGGAAACGCGGCAAGCGCGCAGTGAACGCGGCAAGCGCGCATTGCAAGTGGCAAGCGCACAGTGAACGCGGCAAGCGCGCAGTGAACGCGGCAAGCGCACAGTGAACGCGGCAAGCGCGCAGTGAACGCGGCAAGCGCGTATTGCAAGAGGCAAGCGCGCAGTGTATGTGGCAAGCGCAACAGTGAACGCGGCAAGCGCGCATTGCAAGAGGCAAGCGCGAAGTGTATGTGGCAAGCGCATAGTGTAACGCGGCAAGCGCGCATTGCAAGGGGCAAGCGCGCAGTGTAACGCGGCAAGCGCGCAGTGTGCAGGTGCCGTAAGCAGCAAGGCCACCACCAAAGGCCCAGCAGTAAGCAGCAAGGCCACCACCAAAGGCCCATCAGTACGCGGCAAGGCCACCACAAAAGGCCCAACGGTAAGCGGTAAGGCCGCCACTAACGGTCCAACATTTCACAGTAGGGCCACTACCAAAAGCCCAACTGTGCAACAAGGTCTCCAGATACTGCTTATAAAGCAGTGAGGCCCAACTAAGGGTAAGTCATCTGGTTTCCCATTACTTTTAAATTGATTTTCGAAAGTTTGAGAGATGGGAAAATATCCCTGTGGATTTTTACGTGAACTCTCAGACATTTTAACAATTTTCCGAAAAAAAAATATATACGCTAAATATCGGTGCTATTCAAGGACATATGACCGATTGTTTCCTCGAAAGTTTTTGAGATTTTAGAGAAACTTTTTACGAAAGTTTGAGAGTTCGGAAAATATCCCTGTGGATTTTTACGTGAACTCTCAGACATTTTAACAATTTTCCGAAAAAAAATATATACGCTAAATATCGGTGCTATTCAAGGACATACAACCGATTGTTTCCTCGATAGTTTTTGAGATTTTAGAGAAATTTCGTTTTGAAACTCTCAGGCATTATAACGTTTTGGCTAAAAATCTATATACGCGACATATCTGTGCTATACGAGCACTTACGATACCGGTTAATTTTTAAATATTTTCTTTTTACGGCTGATAAAAAGCAGTATCATAATTCCAACTTCGGCAATATCTAAATTTTTCATATAATTGGAAAGCACTGAAAATGACTCACGCTAATGACTTTTCTCGCGCCTGTGATGCACTGCTAGAGTTCGAAGAGTTGTATAACAACACTCCAAGTGCAAATCACTCAGTTTTTTCTCTGGACATTCAGATGGAAGAATTGAAAGCGCTGTGGTTGAAAGTCAAGGAGTCATTCGATGGCTATTCGCGGAATTTGTCTGCTGACGAAGCAGGTAGTATAGCCATGCGTTCGGCTAAGACCAGGTATCAGGATTGCTACGCAGCATACCTGACATGTGCGGCACTGATGGGTGAAACAATGCACAACCTGACCTTTGTACAACAAAGCTCCTCAACGGTGAATCCTGCAGCGCGGCAACCTAAAGCCATCCCACGCTCGAGTATTAATCTCCCCCCTTGTGACACCGAAATATTTTATGGTGACTACATGGCATGGCCATCTTTCCGCGATTTGTTTACAGCAATATACGTAAATAATTCTCGACTAACTCCGGTTGAGAAATTATATCATTTCAACCACAAGACTCGTGGGGAAGCAAAGGACATCGTCAAGAAATCCCCATTGACCAATGATGGGTTCATAACCGCGTGGCAGAACTTATCGGAGCGCTACGAAAACAAAAGGGTGATGGTAAACAGTCAGTTGAAAACGTTGTTCAACTTACTAACTGTCACACTCGAACGCGGCGCGGAAATAAAAAATTTACAACGAGCAGTAAATAATTGCATCTCAGTGCTTCAGATGTATGGCATTGAGATAAGCAACTGGTATGCAATTTTTGTCTTTCTAGTCTCTAGTAGGTTACCGGACACAACATTAGCCCTGTGGGAGCAAGGAATCTTCCACAAGACCGAAATTCCGAGGTGGGAGGAACTGGATAACTTTTTAACAAAGAGATTTCAGACGTTGGAAACGGTTTCAGACATTCAAAGCACAAGAGTGTCTAGGACATTGCAGAATCGCGGTCCAGTCCCACCATATGGAAAGAAGGTAGCTGCTCATCATACTACATTTCCACAGCCTACTTGCAGACTCTGCCCACAGGAAGCGCATGTGCTAAAAGCGTGTCCGAAATTTCTGGCCATGAAAGTAGACGATCGCGTCAAAGTGGCTAGAAAATACAATTTATGTATGAATTGTTTAGCACATTCCCACTTAGCAAGAGATTGTAAGAGCACTTTTAGCTGTTTAAATTGCCATCAACGGCATCATTCCCTGCTGCACCGGAACCCAACTGGGAATAACCCGTCGACGTCAACTAATCGGCAGGCATCAGGAAGTACGGAGGCCAGGCCTGCTCAACCCCCAACCACATCTAGGAACGTCAACGCACTTTTTGCAAAAAACGCAAAAAACGTTGTATTAGGTACTGCAATGGTACACATCTGCCACTCAGGAGTGAAATACGAGGCAAGGGCCCTTCTTGATTCGGGATCAGAAGGTACATTCATAACAAAGCGGTTGCAACGACGTATTAAATTGCCTACACAGCCTGCTGACATGCAGATTTGCGATATTAATGCATCGACATCGGCTAAGGTGCGAGAAGTCGCACAGTTCGTTCTAGGTTCCCCTGTCAACCCCCAGCTTAGAATTGATTCTCCCCCAACTGACAGGAAACCTCCCCCAGTTTACAGTGGACCAAGTGGATTTTGGTCGACTGCCCCCAATTAAGTTAGCCGATGTCAATTTTAATAAAAGTCAGCAGGTGGATGTGGTAATTGGTGCGGATTTGTATCCGCAAATAATGATAGGAAACGTTAAGAAGAACGTTTTAGGCTCTCTCCTGGCGCAGGAGACAGTTTTTGGTTGGATCTTAACAGGTCCAATCCCTCAAACCCCCAATATGATTACTAAATCATACATCTCGATGTACACTGAAATTTCGAGCTCTGAGCTCACTCGGTTTTGGGAGCTCGAACAAGTCCCAAGTAAAAAACAAATCACTCCTGAAGAAACATTCTGCGAGCGGCAGTATGTAAGCAAAACGACGAGAACTGAACAAGGAAAGTACATGGTGACACCCCCATTTCGGCAGGAATTTCCAGTGGACATAAATATTGGATATTCGAGGACCGGTGCAATGCAGCAATTCTTGAGGAATGAAGCAGCTATGGTGCGAAAGCCGGAACTAAAGGCAGAATACCATCGGGTACTCCGAGAATATATAACTCTCGGTCATATGAAACTAGTGGACAGCACACGTGGAAACAAAGGCCCAGGATCTTATTACCTGCCGCATCATGCAGTGGTAAAACCGGATAGCACTACGACAAAGGTCCGCGTAGTGTTTAATGCATCAAACCCAACATCCAATGGGGTAAGCTTAAATGATGTGCTTCATCCTGGTCCAGTTCTCCAAGCCGACCTTATCGCGTTGATATTAAAATGGAGATTCTTTAAATATGTATTCAACGCTGATATTGAAAAGATGTATCGGCAAATCTTGCTGCATCCAAAGGACACTAGGTTTCACAGGATATTATTTAGGGAATCAGCGGAAGAGGATGTAATGGATTATGAGCTCCAAACAGTGACTTTCGGAGTTAACTGTGCCTCATATCTAGCGATAAGGACACTACTTCAGCTGGCAGAAGATATCAGCCTGAAGTACCCGCTTGCATCCAAGGTTTTAAAGCAACATATGTATGTTGATGACGTCCTTGCTGGTGCACATGATTGTGAGACCGCCATTCACACTCGGAATGAACTGGTCGAAGCTCTTAAAGATGCAGGATTTCCACTACGTAAGTGGACCTCGAACTCCAAAGAAATTTTAGCCGATTTACCAAAAGAGCATCTTCTCAATGAGGATTTCCTGCAGATTGATTACTTAAGCGAGGCAAGGATGTTAGGTATCAGATGGAATGCTGTTCAAGATAGATTCCATTTCAACGTCCAGGAGATGCACATAATTCCAAGCTACACCAAGAGAGAATTATTATCGTGTGTGGCTAAACTGTTCGATCCTGCCGGTTGGCTAAGTCCAATCGTCATCGAGGCGAAAATCCTTATGCAAGATATTTGGTTAACGAAGATTGACTGGGATGACAACATACCCAGAGGTATGTATTATTTGGGATGGGAAAATTTTCTCAAAAATTACATCAACATTTCAAAAATCGGAATTCCAAGATGGATCAGGTATACCCCATGGAACGAAGTAGAATTTCATGGGTTTTGTGATGCCTCAGAGAAGGCCTATGCTGCTGCGTTATATGTAAAGGTACGGGAACGAAACTCAAATATCGTTCCAAGCGTAAATCTGCTGGTGAGTAAGACCAAAGTAGCGCCAGTAAAAACAATATCTTTACCACGATTAGAATTATGTGGGACACTACTTTTAGCAGAACTAATTAACGCTTTACTTCCACAGTTCGATGTTGCTCAACAAGTAGTCTACAAATGGACAGACTCCACTATCGTGCTCTCATGGCTGCAGAAGCCCCCATGCTGCTGGACTACCTTCGTGGCGAATAGAGTCTCGAAGATTGAGGAACTCGTCGGATCGAGTGGCTGGAATCACGTGGATTCCAAGGACAATCCGGCAGATCTTGGCAACCGCGGCGTTTCTCCCCAAGAACTCGCGGATAGCACTCTTTGGTGGCTGGGTCCAAGCTGGTTGAAGAAGCAGCCTTCTGAGTGGCCTCAGAGACAGACGGAGCCACAGGAAACCGTATTGGAACAAAAGGTAGTTAGAACTCACGCAGCACGAATTTTAGACAACGAAGACATCATGGAACGGTTCTCCGATTTTTCTCGCGCACTGAGGGTATTTGCACGGATTTTTCAATTCTATTGGAAAATACATCCGGTGCACAAATTAACAAACCGAAGTGAATCTACGGAATTGACAGCAAGGGAAATTCGAGAGGTAAAAACTCGACTTATCCTCTTAACCCAAAAGCGTTGTTATTCGGATGAATACAGTGAATTATCGTCTTCTAACCCAGTAAGCGCTAAGAGCTCCATCCGGACTCTCAATCCATTTCTGGACAAGAATGGAGTTATGAGAGTAGGCGGAAGACTAGCGCTATCGTCATTGTCGTACAATGAACGATATCCGACCATTCTGCCGTATAATTGCCAATTTTCGCGACTTCTCGTAAAGTTCTCACACTTGATTTCATTACATGGAGGAAATCAACTCATGTTGAGACTTATGAGGTCAGAATATTGGATAGTACGCTTAAAAAATTTAATAAAAACTGAAATTAATAATTGCAAAGTTTGTATAATTTACAGAAAAAGAACACGGTAACAACTCATGGCTGCAGTCCCACTGGAAAGAACGGACGTATCCAGACCGTTCACCAACACTGGCGTGGATTTCACGGGCCCGTTTGAGATTAAAAATTACACTGGCCGAGCATGTCTCATCACTAAAGGATACGTCTGCGTATTTGTATGTTTTGCTACAAAAGCAATACACCTAGAGGCAACTAGCGATCTATCGACCTCAACATTCTTGGGTGCATTTGCCAGGTTTGTGGCAAGACGGGGCTGTCCGCATAATGTGTATTCGGACAACGGCGCGAACTTTGTCGGAGCAAACAAAGCCTTGAGACATGATTTTAAAAAATTAATGACTGAAGCCTCACACCTAACAATGCAATCATATCTTCATCAAGAAGTCAGCTGGCACTTCATACCACCACGAGCTCCTCACATGGGAGGACTATGGGAAGCAGGAGTGAAGAGCTTCAAAACCCATTTTCGAAAGGTAGCCAATGCGATGCGTTTTACCATGGAAGAATTCTCGACGTTACTGGCAAAAATAGAAGCATGCCTTAACTCACGTCCGATAAGTCCACTTTCAGATAATCCTGAATCACTTGAACCCCTAACCCCGGGACATTTTCTAATTGGAAGTCCGCTGCTCGCGATCGCTGAACCGGAAATCAGCGCAAACCCAATATCAATAATCAACCGTTGGCAAAAGCTAAAGGCGCTTCACCAAGGATTCTGTCAGCGATGGAAGGTGGAGTGCCTGAAGGAACTGCACAATAGAGCCAAGTGGCAGTTCCCACCCCGAAATCTAGAGGTTGATGACTTCGTAATTGTCAAAGAGGACAACTTACCCCCGAATGAGTGGCGACTTGGTAGAGTTAGAGAAATTCGAAATGGTACGTGCCAACAACAACAACAAACAAGTGAGGGAACACCGGTGCCCTGTGTTCAACCACAACCACCGGCTGCTTTTCTGTCGACAACTGCGTCGACTAGAACCGACGGAGAGACTGAGGGCAGTCCTCCTTCATCGGCATTGTGCCAACTGCCTGTCTCCGCGTCACATGGCCAGCAGTTGCCCATCGACGAGACACTGCGATCGGTGTCAGGAGCGGCATCACAGTCTCCTACACCTGTGGGAAACCGACAGGGGCGAGGAAGACGTGCCGCAGGCCTTAGACGCGGTAGACAGTAGGCCTGCCAGAAGACATGACCCATACCGAGCTGAAGCCTTGTTGGACAACTCCAGCGACGAGGAGGTGCTGGAAATTGATGCCAGCGATGAAGAGGTTCCCGCAGAATCCAACCATACACCTAACCCCCCGGTACTCAGACCACCTCTGTCGGGTATCCGGTCAGTGGTCCAGCGGCCACCCCCACCGAGAGAAGGAAGAATCGCCTCACCAAGAAGGCGTAACAGCAGGCCACAGAAGCGGCCCCAGGCAGTGAGAGACGACCGAGAACGGATCAAGGGACCCGCTCGAAACGATACGGGTATGTCTGTCCTCACGCCAACAGTGATGGTGAGGGTGGTAGCAAGCGGCCGAATACATGCCCTAATCGACCCAGGGCAGCCACAATCCACGAAAGCACGCACCCTGGCGAGACGTATGAACCTGCTGCGACGTGATTCAGTGGATCAGATCAATATGACGCTGAAATGTTGGCGTGACAGGATCAGCCTACAAGCGAGAGTGGTGGCGAGCTTAATGAAGACCACACCAGCACGCACATTGGACGCAAGGGTAGTCGACGAGTTCGACAATTTGCGGTTGGCAGACCCCACCTTCTACAGATCCAGTGCGGTATCACTAATTCTCGGGGCCGATGTGTACGGCATGATATTGCGGCCAGGTCTGATGCCAGCAACCCCGACTCGACCGGCTGCCCAGAACACCATATTTGGATGGGTGATCTCTGGCTGTTCACCGTATTAGACGGCAGCGATGGAGGGCAGAAATTTAGTCATAAGTAAAAAATGAATTGGAAAGTAAAAACAAAATGAATCGCGAATCAGAAAACTTTGAAATGTAAATTTGAAATTGAAATTGTATTTAGATTAAATTTTTAGAAGTTTTAGTATTATTTTTTGCAGTGTTGCTGCAAGGCGGGCGGCATGTTTGCGTGTGCAACCCTGAGCAGCAGCCAAAGCTTCTACCGGGAGATGTCGCTGCTGTATTTTGTTCCTATCTAAGTGACTCTTCAAATTTATGGGAAGAGTCCAGTTAGGCCCGTTAGTCCCGTTTAGGATTTCCACCTTATGTGGAAATCTTTAAAAGGCCAAGGTTGCCGGCCTTGGCCTCTTCTTTTGATACCGCAGCCACAGCAGCAACATCTCAGGTGAGTTGCTATAACTATTTTCCATACCATTTTTTCATTTAATAAATGATAATATTTTATTAAATATAATAATAAACACTTCTTTTATTGAGAGAGGAAGTAGGTAGATCTTTTTTACAGCTTTCTGAAGGACCGGTACCTCCCCCGTTCCCCGTTGCCGGAATTCACGAGGAATTCCGGCCCCTAATCAACCCCGGCACGAAACAGGTGGTTTTTTGCTTAGATTAAAAAGAAGACTACACTTCTCTTCGGGAAGTGGACTTTGGACTGACCTATTCAGACAAAACTTATTTATGGATATAATTCCTTGAACATTGGTCCATATGTGGCTTTTTGCTTAGATTAAAAAGAAGACTACACTACTCTCTGGCAAGTTCACCAGGAACGGACTTATGCAAAAAAAAAAAAATTGTTCGGGTTACTTGAAAATCGGTATAGGTGGCTTTTTGCTTAGATTTATAAGAATACTACACTTCTCTCCGGGAAGTGGACCGGGGACTGACCTATTCAAACAAATCTTATTTAAATTGAATTATGATTTACTTGAAACTCAGTACATAGGTGACCTTGTGCTTAGATTAAAAAGAAGACTACACTTCTCTCCGGGAAGTGGACCAGGAACGGACTTATTCCAAAAAAATAACAAAATGGTTCGGGTTACTAGAAATTCGGTATATAGGTGGCCTTTTGCTTAGATTAAAAAGAAGACTACACTTCTCTCCGGGAAGTGGACCACGGCTGACCGATTCAAGAAAAACTTATTTATGGATATATTTGCTTGAAATTTGCTACATAGGTAGCTTTTTGCCTAGAACTAACCAACCCAAGAAAATCTTATTTATGGATTGAATTACTTGAAATTCGGTAAAAAGGTTGCTTTTGGCTTATGTTAACAGGAAGACACTTCTTCTCTCCGGGAAGTGGACCAGAAACTGACTCATTCAAAAAAAAAAAAATAATGGTGCCGATTACTTGAATTTCGGTATATAGGTGGCTTTTTGCTTAGATTAACGGAAGACTAGACTTAATTCCGGGAACAGTAAATAGGTGGTTTTTTGCTTAGATTTATAAGAATACTACACTTCTCTCCGGGAAGTGGACTTTGGACTGACCTATTCAAACAAAACGAATTTATGTATTGAATTACTTGAAACTCAATACATAGGTGGCTTTGTGCTTAGATTAAAAAGAAGACTACACTTCTCTCCGGGAAGTGGACCAGGAACGGACTTATTCAAAAAAAATAACAAAATGGGTCGGGTTACTTGAAATTCGGTATATAGGTGGCTTTTTGCTTAGATTAAATAGAAGACTTCACTTCTCTCCGGGAAGTGGACCACGGCTGACCGATTCAAGAAAAACTTATTTATGGATATATTTGCTTGAAATTTGCTACATAGGTAGCTTTTTGCCTAGAACTAACCAATCCAAGAAAATCTTATTTATGGATTGAATTACTTGAAATTCGGTACAAAGGTTGCTTTTGGCTAATATTAACAGGAAGACACTTCTTCTCTCCGGGAAGTGGACCAGAAACTGACTCATTCAGAAAAAGCTTATTTATGGCTCCATTCACTAGAAATTTGGTACATAGGTGGCTTTTTGCTTAGATTAAGGGGAAGACTAGACTTCTCTCCGGGAACGGTACATAGGTGGTTTTTTGATTAGATTAAAAAGAATACTACACTTCTCTCCGGTAAATTGACCGGGAACTAGCCTATTCAAACAAAACTTGTCTATGGACCGAATTTCTTGAAATTTGGTTCAAAGGTGGCTTTTTGCTTAGATTACCAGGAAGACTACACATCTCTCCGGAAAATGTAACGGGAACTGACTAATTCAAGAAAAATTTATTTATGGATTGAATTACTTGAAATTCGGTACATAGGTGGCTTTTTGCTTAGATTAACAGGAACACTCTTCTATCCGCAAACTGCACAGGAAACTGACTTGATTCAAAAAAAGTTTATTTAAGGCTCGATTCACTAGAAATTTGATATATATGTGGCTTTTTGCTAAAATAACATGAAGACTACACTTTTCTCCAGGAAGTGTACATGGGTGGCTTTTGCTTAGATTAAAAATAAGACTACACTTCTCTCCGGGTAGTGGACTTTGGACTGACCTATACAAACAAAACGTATTTATGGATATAATTGCTGGAAATTTGGTACAAAGGTGGATTTCTGCTTAGATTAAAAAGAAGACTAAACTTTTTTCCGGGAAACTGACCGGGAACTGACATATTCAATCAAAACCTGTTTATGGATCGAATTGCTCTAAATTAGGTACGCATGTGGCTTTTTGCTAAAATAACAGGAAGACTACACTTATCTCTGGGAAGGGTGCAAAGGTGGCTTTTTGCTTATACTTATAAGAATACTACACCTTCTCCGGGAAGTAGACCGGGGACTGACCTATTCAAAAAAACTTGTTTATGTATTGAATTACTTGAAGCTCAATACCTAGATTAAATTAAAAAGAAGACAACACTTCTCTCTGGGAAGTGGACTACGAACGGACTTATTAAAAAAAAAATTGTTCGCTTGGTTGCCTGAAATTAGGTGGCTTTTTGCTTAGATTTATAATAATACACTTCTCTCCGGGAAATGGACCGGGGACTAACCTATTCAAACAAATCTTATGTATGTATTGAATTATAAGAAACTCGGTACATAGGTGGCTTTGTGCTTAGATTAAAAAGAAGACTACACTTCTCTCCGGGAAGAGACCAGAAACTTATTGTTCAAAAAACCTTTTTTTATGGCTCCATTTACTAGAAATTTGATACATATGTGGCTTTTTGTTAAATTACCACGAAGACTACACTTCTCTCCGGGAACTGTACATAGGTGGTTTTTTGCATAGATTAAAAAGAAGACTACACTTCTCTTCGGGAAGTGGACTTTGGACTGACATATTCAAAATAAACTTATTTATGGATATAATTGCTTGAACATTGGTCCATTTGTGGCTTTTTGCTTAGATTAAAAAGAAGACTACACTACTCTCCGGCAAGTGGACCAGGAACGGACTTATTCAAAAAAAAAAATTGTTCGGGTTACTTGAAATTCGGTATAGGTGGCTTTTTGCTTAGATTTATAAGAATACTACACTTCTCTCCGGGAAGTGGACCGGGGACTGACCTATTCAAACAAATCTTATTTATGTATTGAATTACTTGAAACTCAGTACATAGGTGGCCTTGTGCTTAGATTAAAAAGAAGACTACACTTCTCTCCGGGAAGTGCATCGGAAACGGACTTATTCAAAAAAAAAAAAAAAAAAAAATGGTGCCGGTTACTTGAATTTCGGTATATAGGTGGCTTTATGCTTAGATTAACGGGAAGACTAGACTTATTTCCGGGAACAGTAAATAGGTGGTTTTTTGCTTAGATTTATAAGAATACTACACTTCTCTCCGGGAAGTGGACTTTGGACTGACCTATTCAAACAAAACGTATTTATGTATTGAATTACTTGAAACTGAATACATAGGCGGCTTTGTGCTTAGATTAAAAAGAAGACCACACTTCTCTCCGGGAAGGGGTCCGGGAACTGACCAATTCAAGAAAAATTTATTTATGTATTGTATTACTTGAAACTCAATACATAGGTGGATTTCTGCTTATATTAAAAATAAGACTACACTTTTTACGGGAAATGACATATTCAACCAAAACTTATTTATGGATCGAATTTCCTGAAATTAGGTACACATGTGGCTTTTTGCTAAAATAACAGGAAGACTACACTTATCTTCGGGAAGTGTGCAAAGGTGGATTTTTGCTTAGATTTATAAGAATATTACACCTTCTCCGGGAAATGGACCGGGGACTGACCTATTCAAAAAAAACTTATTTATGTATTGAATTTCTTTAAACTCAATACATAGGTGGCTTTTCGCTAAGATTAAAAATAAGACTACGCTTCTCTCCGGCAAACGAACCGGAAATTGGCCTATTTAAACAAAACTAATTTATGGCTCGAATTGGTAAAGTAACAGGAAGATTATACTTTTCTCCTGGAATTAGACCGTGGACTGATAAATCAAACAAAATTTTTTTATGAATCGAATTACTTGCAATTGCAAGAAGACTCCACTTTTCTGCGGGAAATGGATCCGGAACTGGTCTATTCAAACAAAACTTATTTATGGATCGAATTGCTTGAAATTTGGTTCATATGTGGCTTTTTGCTAAAATAAAAGGAAAACTACACTTCTCTCGGGAAAGTGGACCGGGAACTGACCTTTTCTAGAAAAACTATTTAATGGATCGAATTGCTTGAAATTGGGTACATAGGTGACTTTTTGCTAAAATAACAGGAAAACTACACTTTTCTCCGGAATGTGAATCGGGGACAAATAATTCAAACAAAACTTTTTTATGGATCGAATTGCTTGAAATTTGGTACATAGGTGGCTTTTTGCTTAGATTAATAAGAAGACTCCGCTTTTCTCCGGGAAATGGACTGGGTCTATTCAAACAAAACTTATTTATGGATCGAATTGCTTGAAATTTAGTACATATGTGGCTTCTGCTTAGATTAACGGGAAGACTAGACTTCTCTCCGGGTACTGTATATAGGTGGTTTTTTGCTTATATTAAAAAGAAGACTACACTTCTCTCCGTCAAGTGGACCAGGAACGGACTTATTCAAAAAAAAATTGTTCTGGTTACTTGAAATTCGGTATAGGTGGCTTGTTGCTTAGATTTATAAGAATACTACACTTTTCTCCGGGAAGTGGACCGGGGACTGACCTATTCAAACAAATCTTATTTATGTATTGAATTACTTGAAACTCGGTACATAGGTGGCCTTGTGCTTAGACTAAAAAGAAGACTACACTACTCTCCGGCAAGTGGACCAGGAACGGACTTATTCGAAAAAAAAAAAATTGTTCGGGTTGCTTGAAATTCGGTATAGGTGGCTTTTTGCTTAGATTTGTAAGAATACTACACTTCTCTCCGGGAAGTGGACCGGGGACTGACCTATTCAAACAAAACGTATTTATGTATTGAATTACTTGAGCCTCGGTACATAGGTGGCCTTGTGCTTAGATTAAAAAGAAGACTACACTTCATTCCGGGAAGTGCATCAGGAACGGACTTATTCAAAAAAAAAAAAAAAAAAAACAAAATGGTTCGAGTTACTTGAAAGTCGGTATATAGGTGGCTTTTTGCTTAGATTAAAAAGAAGACTACACTTCTCTCCGGGAAGTGGACCAGGAACGAACTTATTCAAAACAAAAAAAAAAAAAACACAATGGTTCGGGTTACTTTAAATTCGGTATATAGGTGGCCTTTTGCTTAGATTAAAAGGAAGACTACACTTCTCTCCGGGAAGTGGGCCAGGCCGGACCTATTTGACAAAAGCTTATTTATGGATATAATTTCTTGAAATTTGGTACATAGGTAGCTTTTTGCCTAGAACTGACCAATCCAAGAAAATCTTATTTATGGATTGAATTACTTGAAATTTGGTACATAGGTTGCTTTTTGCTTAGATTAAAAGGGAGACACTTCTTCTCTCCGGGAAGTGGACCAGAAACTGACTTATTCAAAAAAAGCCATACATTCACTAGAAATTTGGTACATAGGTGGCTTTTTGCTTAGATTAACGTACATAGGTACATAGGTGGTTTTTTGCTTAGATTAAAAAGACTACTACACTTCTTTCCGGTAAATTGACCGGGAACTAGCCTATTCAAACAAAACTTATTTATTGACCAAATTTCTTGAAATTCGGTTTAAATGTGGCTTTAAACTTAGATTACCAGGAAGACTACACATCTCTGCGGAAAATGGAACGGGAACTGACCAATTCAAGAAAAAATTATTTATGGATTGAATTACTTGAAATTCGGTACATAGGTGGCTTTTTGCTTAGATTAAAAACAAGACTACACTTCTCTCCGGGAAGTGGACCTTGGACTGACCTATTCAAACAAAACCTATTTATGGATATAATTGTTTGAAATTTGGTACATAGGTGGATTTCTGCTTAGATTAAAAAGAAGACTACACTTTTTTCCGGGAAATGGACCGGGAACTGACATATTCAAACAAAACGTATTTATGGATCGAATTGCTTGAAATTACGTACACATGTGGCTTTTTGCTAAAATAAGAGGAAGACTACACTTATCTCCGGGAAGTGTGCAAAGGTGGCTTTTTGCTCAGATTTATAAGAATACTACACCTTCTCCGGGAAGTGGACCGGGGACTGATAAATCAAACAAAATTTTTTTATGAATCGAAACACTTGCAATTGAAAGAAGACTCCACTTCTCTCGGGAAAGTGGATAGGGAACTGATCTTTTCAAGAAAAACTTATTTTTTGATCGAATTGCTTGAAATTTGGTACATATGTGGCTTCTGCTTAGATTAACGGGAAGACTAGACTTCTCTCCGGGAACTGTACATAGGTGGTTTTTTGCTTAGATTAAAAAGAATACTACACTTCTCTCCGGGAAGTGGACTTTGGACTGACCTATTCAGATAAAACTTATTTATGGATATAATTGCTTGAACATTGGTCCATATGTAGGTTTTTGCTTAGATTAAAAAGAAGACTACACTACTCTCCGGCAAGTGAACCAGGAACGGACTTATTCAAAAAAAAATTGTTCTTGTTACTTGAAATTCGGTATAGATGGTTTTTGCTTAGATTTATAAGAATACTACACTTCTCTCCGGGAAGTGGACCGGGGACTGAACTATTCAAACAAATCTTATTTATGTATTGCTTTACTTGAAACTCGGTACATAGGTGGCTTTGTGCTTAGATTAAAAAGAAGACTTCACTTTTCTCCGGGAAGTGGACCAGGAACGGACTTATTAAAAAAAAAACAAAATGGTTCGGGTTACTTGAAATTCGGTATATAGGTGGCTTTGTGCTTAGATTAAAAAGAAGACTACACTTCTCTCCGGGAAGTGGACCAGGAACGGACTTATTCAAAAAAAAAAACAAAATGGTTCGGGTTACTAGAAATTCGGTATATAGGTGGCCTTTTGCTTAGATTAAAAAGAAGACTACACTTCTCTCCGGGAAGTGGACCACGGCTGACCGATTCAAGGAAAAATTATTTATGGAAATATTTGCTAGAAATTTGGTACATAGGTAGCTTTTTGCCTAGAACTGGCCAATCTAAGAAAATCTTATTTATGGATTGAGTTACTTGAAATTCGGTACAAAGGTTGATTTTGGCCTAGATTAACAGGAAGACACTTCTTCTCTCCGGGAAGTGGACCGGAAACTGACACAAAAGCTTATTTATGGCTCCATTCACTAGAATTTTGGTACATAGGTGGCTTTTTGCTTAGATTAAGGGGAAGACTAGACTTCTCTCCGGGAACGGTACATAACTGGTTTTTTGAATAGATTAAAAAGAATACTACACTTCTCTTCGGTAGCTCGACCGGGAACTAGCCTATTCAAACAAAACTTATTTATGGACCGAATTTCTTGAAATTTGGTTCAAAGGTGGCTTTTTGCTTAGATTACCAGGAAGACTACACATCTCTCCGGAAAATGGAACGGGAACCGACCAATTCAAGAAAAATGTATTTATGGATTGAATCACTTGAAATTCAATACATAGGTGGCTTTTGGCTTAGATTAACAGGAACACTCTTCTTTTATCCGCGAAGTGCACAGGAAACTGACTAGATTCAAAAAAATTTTATTTAAGGTTCGATTCACTAGAAATTTGATATATATGTGGCTTTTTGCTAAAATAACAAGAAGACTACACTTCTCTCGGGGAAGTGTACAAAGGTGGCTTTTTGCTTAGATTAAAAATATGACTGCACTTATCTCCGGGTAGTGGACTTTGGACTGACCTATTCAAAGAAAACGTATTTATGGATAAAATTGCTGGAAATTTGGTACAAAGGTGGATTTCTGCTTAGATTAAAAAAAGACTTCACTTTTTTCCGGGAAACTGACCGGGAACTGACATATTCAATCAAAACCTATTTATGGATCGAATTGCTTGAAATTAGGTACGCATGTGGCTTTTTGCTAAAATAACAGAAAACTACACTTACCTCCGGGAAGGGTGCAAAGGAGGCTTTTTGCTTATATATATAAGAATACTACACCTTCTCCGGGAAGTGGACCGGGGACTGACCTATTCAAGAAAAACTGATTTATGTATTAAATTACTTGAAATTCGGTACATAGGCGGCTTTGTGCTTAGATTAAAAAGAAGACTACATTTCTCTCCGGGAAGTGGACCAGGGACGGAATTATTAAAAAAAAATTGTACGGGTTACGTGAAATTCGGTATATAGGTGGCTGTTTGCTTAGATTAACAATAAGACTACACTTCTCTCCGGGAAATGGACCGGGAACTGGCCTATTTTAAAAAAACTTATTAATGGATCGAATTGCTTGAAATTTGGTACATAGCTCGCTTTTTGTTTAGATTAAAAAGAAGACTGCACTTGTGTCCGGGAAGTGGACCAGAGACGAACTTATTAAAAAAAAAATGTGGTTTGGGTTACTTGGAATTCGGTACATAGGTGGTGAACGCATAACTTTTAATTTTACCGCGACTAACTGGATATCTTCCTTCTTGCCAAATCAGCGCAACGACAGTGCAAGCATTTCTAGACTTAGTTCTGACGGATAAACGCTTGTTTGCTAACGAACAAGTCGATCTTGTTCTGTGTGGAGACCTTAATCCCCAAATTCTGAAAGATGGCATGATCATCAACGCAAAATAAATGAAGTAGAAGTGAGAGGAAGGACCACAATAATTACGGCGGCGCGTCGTAAGATTGGAGCGCACCGGTGTATATTTAGTGGATATAAAAATAAACCAATAGAAAAATAATGATTTTGAAATTAGTCTTTTATTAATTTAAATATGGGTTTTACCTGAAGAAAATGAAGATTTGCGTCAACCTGTGGTTGTCTGTACAAATAGAGTTAATAAAACATACGTGGTTCTAATTCATTTGTGCTTTATTGAATTCATTATGCTTATGGCTAGATATTATATTAGGATATTATTAATTTTTGCACACGCTCGAGAGGACCCATCCAAAGACTGTGCTTTGCCCTATAAGCGGGCCAAAGTGGGTAGTGTTCCGGCGAGTTTAATGTTCACACATGCGCTCGCGATTCCAGGGGCCAGCGATGCGCTGGGACAAACGCGCTGTAAGTCATTAACCGCGACCGCATGCATCATTATGCGTGTCGCTGTCCCGTGCTTTCCCCGGAAGCACAGCACGCAACCTTTTTGGCTACCTAATTGTACTGGCGGCAGCCTCAGCTCGTTCATTAGCCCCGTCGAAATTAAAGTCGTTGATACGCATACGTCAATCAGCGCATGTACTAAATGAAGGCGACCTCCTGCCTCTATCTTGATTACTGCTGTTGGGGCCACGGCTATCATCGGGCGGAGTGTTTGCCCCAGTAGATTTTGGGCACCGAGTTGCCCACTTCTAAAATGGCGAGGTAGCTGGTTAGGCCTGGTCAGCAGTCTACCCTCGCCTTGATGCTGGTGTGATTGGTGCGGTCGGAAAGGACGTGTTTCCGATCTGCATTGCTTGTTCTAGCGTGGTCGGAAAGTCCTGGTCTCCAATGTAGAGGCCTTCTTCTTCTCATGCTGAAGTGGTGGTCGGAAAGTCCGAGTCTCCGTTACCCCTTGATTTGTGGCGCGGAAAGGCCGTGTTTCCGCTGCGGGCTCTGTAGTTACCAGCGATTCGTCACCCGATTCACTCGCAAGAATAGAGATCGCGTCGCTTTCTTCACCGGCGACTTGGTCAGCCCAGGATCTCACTCTCGGCTTTGGTTTGGGTTTAGTTGCCCTTGTGTCGTCTATGTGAAGGGTCGTGTGATGCCTCTCATTGCATTTTCGGCACCTGAATTGACTCGTGCAATTCTTTTCCTATGGGCCATTGATAGGCAGTTGGCGCAAAAATCACCAAGGAGCGCTTCGCGAAGCCTCTCTTCTGGCGACCTTCCCCGGTAGACCGGACGTAGGCGTATCGGATGTCTCCCTTCACACAGACGACATGCGCTTGCATACCGATGCCCTTGTCGCTCTGCCTTTTTAAGCATTTTGCCGTAGCGAGTCATTTTTCCTACTGAAATAAGTGACGGATTGTTTGTGGTTCTTGCTTTAGATCAGTATGACCAGCTTAAAAAATCCGTCAGCTGACTTACATTTTACTCAAGAGATGCCACTTGGTGCTATAAGCATATATAGTCGGGACACAAACCATTCGAAGCTATGTAGGTTAATGCACACTCGATGATTGATATTATTATTATTAATATTGATTTTTATTTTTTTTTTTAATTTTTTTGTTTTTGCTCCACTTTTGAGAGCTCGTCAGTGACTATATATCATTAATTATTATATCAAATACTTTTGACCCTCCGCCCCGTAGAAAAGACGAAAGAAGTAGCACCTTGATGTATCGTAGTATTATAAAGTGGAAACTAAGTTGATCTGGCAACTTACATTTCCTTTCTAAGAATGGCCATCGTCAATGAATGAAATGGCCATGTGTATATAACTTTATTTATTTGATCGTTATGCATTCACTTTATAAACTTATATGTGTTATACAATGGAATCATATTTTATATGAATTCATATCTTAACGAAGGATTAAGCAGAGAACTTAAAATAACGAGAAGGTGCAGATTCGTTGCAACAACGAACCACCTTCAAACATTTTCTGAAAAATCTTGGGAAAGGGATTCACCACACTTTATATAACAGCCACTCTAAAAGTTTGCAGAGATAAGCAAGTAATTTTCTGTTAAGTATTCCTTTGCTTTGGCAATTTCAAATGTGCTTAATGAAAATTTAAATAACTAATATTTTTAATACTTGAAATATTAAAATAATATTAAAAAAATTGTATTAACTATTAAGAAAATAATATTTTTAACAACAATTTAAATATAGATATTAAATTGATTTAGAAATTCCGACATAAAGGAATAAGTTGCAAAAATATTTGTTTTGATCAAAAATTTTAAAGTTGTCCTTGTTTATGGACTGAAATCATAATTGCATTTGTTCCTCATCATGTTCATATGTCGATATACATAAATAAGGTCATATACAGAAGTATTTCTTTTGAATATTATTTGAGATTTTGTAAATACTGTTGTCAGCGATCTATATATGTAAATACCAATTATGCCAACGATACTTCAAAGTGGTCAGTGGCGCAATGGTTTGCGTCGATTGACTTTTGTCCAAGCTGCGCGGGTTCAAATCCTTCTCTCGCTTCTTTTTCGCATTTTATTTTTTGAAATTGGCAAATTTTAAATCATCGCCAAGGAATTGCTTGTTGTTTCGGGGTACGAGGGAAAAGAAGTTGGCATACTTTTGTGTATGTATGGGTCATTCATATTCATGCAGGGACCTTTAAATGTGTTTGTATTTATTTACAAATTTTATTGTCGTCGGAATGAAACTGCTTGTGGACGACGGGTTTAGGGGAAGGGAATAGGCAAGTTTTTGGGCATGTGTGTGCTTTTCGTATACACATTGGTCGCTTTGAATGTATGTGTCTTCAACTTCAGACCAACTTGAATTCTGATTTTTGTAAATTTTGTCATCGTCGCGAAGAAGTCGCTTGTCGATGACCGGTTGAAAGAGGGAAAGGCATGCGCATTATTAAGATTGTATGTGTTTTTCGTATACATATTAAAATGCTTGAATGTATGCGTTTTCACTTTGGCGTGACTTGAACATCAATTTCTGATTTTTAGCATAATCTGACTTCGTTTGAGGAAATTGTTTGTTGATGAAGAGTAGAAGGGAAGAGGGTTTGTATGCGGTAGTTGTTTTTGTTGCATTTATGCTTCTTCTTATAGCAAATAGCTTTTTGAATAGAGAAGTGCGCAGAGAAGTAAAACGAGCAGCACATATGGAGTTGTTTGATTGTAGTATGAATGAATGGCTTGTTGTTATGAATGAATGAAAATGTTTGAAGTTATTTGCTTTTAAATAACTTTATGCATGATTTAGGCATTATGTATAAATGCCCATATTTTCATGCATACATACATATGTACATAAGTATGTATAATATTGTATATATAAAGTATTTAATTAATATTAAAATAAAAATATATAAAAATATTTAATATAAAATAGCTATTAATATTTTCATTTCATAGTATTTTACAATTTATTTTATGATTTGGTTTAAATGTTATATTTATTTATAACTATTATGAATTATTCAATCCAAAAATCAAGCATATTTTATCCACCGGCAAACATGCATACATAAAGGGTGGTTAAATTTTCAAGGGCCGATGTTGATTTTGAATAAAACACAAACTATTTAGGAAATTATTGAAATTTTATTTTATTATGATATATTGGTATTATTCAATTATGTATGTAACAAAATATCGGCCAAATGAGCGCCGCGACTTCGGCGGCACACCTCCATACGATGGTCCAAATTTTCAATGACGCTGAGGCATAATGGAGTTTCTATGCCGTTAATGTGCCGAATTATCTCATCCTTTAGCTCTTGAATTGTTGCTGGCTTATCGACGTAAACCTTTTCTTTCAAATAACAACAGAGAAAAAAGTCCAACAGTGTCAAATCACATGATCTTGGGGGCCAATTGACATCGCCATTACGTGAGATAACACGGCCATTGAATTTGTTGCGCAAAAGAGCCATTGTTTCGTTAGCTGTGTGGCAAGTGGCACCGTCCTGCTGAAACCACATATCGTCCACATCCATATCTTCCAATTGTGGCCATAAAAAATTCGTTATCATCACACGATAGCGAACACCATTCACAGTAACTGCCTGACCGGCCTCATTTTGGAAAAAATACGGCCCGATGATGCCGCCAGCCCATAAACGGTTCAAATTGAGTAAGTCTGAAATAGAGAAATGTCAAATTAAATTCGGAAAAAAACTTGGCGTTTAGGTGTGGTTCACATTCAACATCGGCCCTTACAATTTAACCACCCTTTACATATGTTTGTATGTACATATGTATTATGTCTTCATTTGTAAACACACAACACAACATACATACATACATATATGCCGCCTAGTTGAACTTGCAAAAAATATTCTTCACATCGCCAACAAAGCGTATGCCGCAAGCAATACCTCTCCCCGCTCACAGCTCTTCCACAAGCCACAGCTCACAAAAATCACAAATTGAGGAAATTTCTGTACCCGCTAAGCACAATCATACTCTCGATAAGGCGAACACATGAACTGCAATTCAAAAATGAATATTCCTTAAACGTCCGAAAACCAAATGATTTCAATAAATATAATTCGAAATCAGATCTAAAAGAGTTTAGTAATACAAAATTATTTCAAAAAGTGGGAAAATTTGGCAATACTACATCTTTAATACACATAAATTAATTAGCATACTCATTTGAAATCATGTACGCGCGCGCACTGTGCAAATCAGCGAAGTCGAATGTGGACGAAGTTAGCGCGGGCAGAACACATTCTTTCGTATACTTAACTGAGTAAGAAGAAGCGAAACCAATGTTCTATTTCTTTGATTCGCTATAAGTACGGAATATGCCACAATTTCTTTATGTGGTGCTGTGGCACAGTTGGTAGCGCGCAAGTGCTATATGCAATTTTGGTATTTTTGCTTCTGACGCAAGTTCAAATTCCCTTCAAAGGAACCTAAGTAATGCATATTTGCGATTCCCCTTTTAATCTGCTACAATATGATGTACGATGGCTGATACATTTATAAAAAAATATTCTTGATGTGTTTATAATTCATATCTCGATAAACTGTGTGGATGTATAAGCTTATAATTTATATACATATATTATATATAAAGTTTTTAAAGATTAAGGTATGAGAGATGCAGTGCTCTCGTTGGCGGATGAAAACGCGAATGAAAAAACTGTCTGTCGCTGTTGGCTATTTTGGCCCGTTGGTTAATTCAAACGGTGTTGCTGGTGCGGAGTGTTGGCAACATTGGGCGACATTGGGCAGCACATCGCGGCGTTGCCACGTGAGGGGGATCACTCCAAAAACGTAAGGAGGTCCATGTCCTCAACACCATCTTATTTTCTATGCTGCATGTGACGAGGGTAAGTACTCTAATCGTTTAGTCTATTTCTAATTAAATATTCTTAATAAATATGTGATTTCTTTTCAGATTTTTGACACTAATGGTTCCCGATTAGCTTTCGAAATGGCGCTCGAGCATTCTTATGGCGATGGTTTGCGTGATATTTCCAAATAGGATTTTCCAATTCCTAATACGCGAGTTAGCAACACCTGTTATCACCTTTTTCGGTTTGGCGCTTGCCATACCACGTGTCATCGCTCACTCCATAATACCATTGTTCTTTAAGAACGATGTAATTAGCCTCGAGATTTCACACATTGTCTATCCTGTATTCCTTAACATTGTCATGGTGATTTTCAACATATATTTTGAATTTAAATATTCAAAACAATTATATGCTGAAGCGACTGCTGCAGTTTCAACAACCACAGGCAATGCAGAGGCCGATTAGCATTCGATTTGGAAATGTGGCGGAGAGAAGCTGCGTTGCTGGAATTCGGGGTGATTTGTTATAATGTCAGCAGCAGCTTTAGCAGATACGTTGTTAAATTTTGTATTTCGTGGCTACAGATATCTTCAATTGCATAAAACGTCGCGAACGTGAGGCAAGGGCAACGTAAATTGAACGCGCATCCAAGCAAAAGCTGGTACTTGGGGGATATTTTTCTCGATTCTCCAGATTTGTGTCGAATACATGCATACATATATTTTCCCAGAAACGTATTGTGGGTGCAGTAAGTTTTAAGCAAATTCCATATATAAAGAAAATATATTGAAATTAATAGAAAGAAGTCGCCGTTGTTATAACAACGTTTTAACAAATTTTTTTAATTTTAATAATTTGTAAAATTTCTAAAAAATTTAAGTAGTCATATATTGTGAACCGACCCAGCGAAATGCAAGCAGCTGAGTTTAACATTTGAATGCATGTGTTATTGTTTTGATTTTTTGTGGCACTAAGTCGGTGCCAAAAACTGTTCAACATATTTCTTTTAAAATTAATAAAAGAAAATCTCGAAAGAAATTCACATTTAATGGCGCACGTCTTAAATGCTGAACGATACTCAACTATGGCAAGTGTCGGTTGAGGATTTTCCGTTGAAAATGGCATTAAATCATCTTGAATCATTGGAATTTTTCAATGCAGATTCTGCATTTGGTACAATAAAAGGCATTTGATGGTGAGCAATATATGCTTAATACCCAAATCGGGTTTCCAATCCTTTTTCAATGTGTTTACGCAAGTTTCACTATTAGCTGCAACATTCATTTATTTGTATTTTAATGCCCTCCAACGGCGTTTCACTCATTTTCTGCATTTTCTTCATTACTTGTGGTGACAAATTTTCCAAATTTGATATCGAGCTCATGGTTGACTTTCGATTTTGTTAATGTTTGGTTTGGCAATACTATGTATGAATGTATTTAAATGGTTGATGCTGTCTATGCTTTTACTTTCCACTTCCTTTTGTTTTGCTCTTGTAATTTATTTGCTCATTCGTCTGGTGCGCTGTGTGAAAAAATATTTTGAGTTGACCGTCTGTGTGTGGAAATGGGCATTTGGAAATGTTATATTTTATATATATATTTTTTTTTATGAATTTCGTAAAAGAAACTATTTAAAGCAATTTCATGAGCTTAGTAGCCTACTGTTTCAATATCAATGCATTTTATGTAAATAGCTTTAAATAATATTCAATTATATTTAAAATTTAAATTTTTAATAACAATTGATGATTAAAAAAAATAGGGGAAATCATCTAAATAAAATTAAAGAAAAACAAAATATTAAAGAAAAATAAAAAGAAGCAAAAAATTGCATTATGAACTCAATTCATAAAAGGAAGTAAGTAAAGCTGAATTCGTACAGCGGTCCTTCTTAAAAGGGTACAAACAATTATTACAAAAAAAAAATTAGATTTCAGTTGAATCTAACATTGAAAATATAAATTCAAATTTTGCATAAAATGAATAATTTAAACAAAGCAAAACTATGCTTTATTTATATAACCGACACCTTTGACTAAAAAAAAATTATATTAAATTCACTAAGGCGTTTTGGCGTTCGATTCAGAAGTTTCCATTTCGGTATTCTGTATAACTTGCGAAATTAATTATAACTAAATTTTGTAAAATAAGTACTGCAATGTATTACTTAGCATTTATATACGCCATGATAGTGCTCTCATGGAGCTCTATTATAATGGGGGACCGCAGTGTTATGATTTATCTCGGAGAAAAAGACCTAAAACGTTTGTGAGACGTTTTCGCGAATGCTATTAGTTCCAATGATTTACAAGCGATTTATTATTCGATACTAAATACTAAGATTGCTGATGAAAAGAATTCGGCGGAGTTATGCTTGAGTTTGAGTACGCTGCATGAAGCATCCAATCTTTTATTGGCAATGAACACATGAGGGGGGGAATTATATGTAGACTCCGGCGATGGTCGAAAAGAAACATTATTATTGTTTTTTTTTATGGCTAGTTTTGTTTTAGGAGCTTTCAGTTAGGCATTTGTATTGGATTTAGAGGCGATCGTATTGTTTTCGCTGTTTTCATTGTTTGCCGGAAGTAGGACTAATTTGACAAGAGGTCTTGTCACTTGTCCTCTTTCAGTCCTAATAGCCACTACTCTTACTCGGTTATCTGAACCTGGGTGAAGTTGTAGAATTCTTCCCAGTCGCCATTCGTTAGGTGGTAGGTTATCTTCCTTGATAACCACTAAGTCTCCTTCTCTAATGCTTTGTTGAGGGTATTTCCATTTGATGCGTTTTTGCATCTCCATTAAATATTCATTTTTCCATCGTCTGCAAAACGAGTGGTGTAACGCCTTTAGCTTTTGCCATCTATTAACAACAGATGTGGGATTTTCGTTGACATCCGGCCCTGGTGGAGCTAACAAATGCCCACCAATCAGAAAATGACTTGGGGTCAATGGTTCCAAGTCATTTGCATTATTTGAGGAAGGACAAAGTGGTCGCGAGTTGAGACAGGACTCAACTCGGCACAATAACGTACTTAGTTCTTCAAACGTATATTTACAATTCGATGCAATTTTTTTTAAATGATTTTTGAAGCTTTTTACTCCAGCTTCCCACAGTCCTCCTTTATGAGGAGCTGATGCTGGAATAAAGTGCCAAGTTAAAGCTTGAAACGCATATTCTGAAACGATGCTATGCGAGCATCTGCCATAAAGGTTTTGAATTCTGATCTAAATGATCGTGAGGCCCCTACAAAGTTCGTGCCGTTATCGGAATGAACGTTTTTCGGACACCCTCTTCTAGAAACAAACCTGGCAAATGCTGCCAGAAAGGATTGAGCGCTCAAGTCACTAGTTGCTTCCAAGTGGATGGCTTTGGTTGAGAAGCAAACAAACAGGCAGACATAACCTTCGGACATTCGACAACCTCTGCAGCTATAACTTTTGATTTCGAACGGACCTGCAAAATCTACACCTGTATTGGTAAAGGCACGTGAGAACGTGCTGCGTTCTTGGGGGAGGTTACCCATAAGTTGGATTTGTATTCGTTCGATTTTTTGACGTTATTCTATTATATTCCGCATTATAATGGTGCTTTTGACTTAATTTTATTAAGCACAGTGTCGTTGCTTTAATTTCATCACCTGAAATTAGACAAGACTTGGCTTTGAAAAAAGCTTTTGTTTCTGGGTGGGTTCTTTCAAAGAATCTAATAACATATGATGGAACTCTCAAAGCCCGCAGTAAAATTGAAAAACGGTCGAGAATATCGAATTTATCTAATGTGTGATTTGTGCCATTTCGAGGGATCTCCTTCAAGCCATGTAGGTCCTTTCCACCACAGCTTATTGCTGATTAACTCGGATGCTGAAAGTCCTCTGCTTGCTAAATCTGCTGGGTTAGTTGCTGAGTCGACATGTTGCCAGTTCTTATTGCCAACCTTTTCAACAATCTTTGTGATTCTATGTGCGACAAAGGTTGACCATGAACACGGCATTAGTGACATCACGGCAATAGTGCTGGAACACTTCCACAGCTTCTTTGGTGCGTTCACTTAGTGTGCGCAAACAAATGAATATATAATACGATCGGTGGCATCATTAGTGATTGGCTTGGCTGAAAAGCAATAATTACAGCGGCGCGTCGTGGGATTGGAGCGCACCGGTGTATATTTAGTGGATCTAAAAATAAACCAATAGAAAAATAAAAGATCAGTTTTTCTGTTGCTAATGATTTTGAACTAAGTCTTTTATTAATTTAAATATGGGTTTTACCTGTACAACGGTATGTGGTTGATGAAGGTGATGGCTGGTGGTTCGCTGTTTAGGACACATCCGTTCACTTTTACTAATAAAATGGCAGTAGTGTATAAGAATAATAACTTCTTACCGTTTGCCATCAATTCGGTAAACTGTTCATGTTAATATTCAACGAGAGATTTTTATTGGAAATATTAGGGTGGTACATAAGGAGGGGTAATTAAGGCTTTTGGCCTAAACATTCCAGCCCCCTTGCGGTAAGCAAGACCTGGTTAAGAGGCGAACCCAACCATCACTCCCATTTACATGAATATCTTGATATCCGGGGCCAAAGGAGGTGGGTTGTTTAGTTTTCCGAAACGATAAGCCAGCAATTAAAATGTATGGCCATAAATTCATATGCTGTATGACATTTATAGGCACAAGGCAATAGAAATTAAAGTACAAACAGATGTCCATATACACATATTCATGATATAAATATTGATACTTGATGCCTTTACAACAACATAAGGGTTGTTGCATATGCATCCATGTATACTGATGTTCTTATCATGAATATGTAAAGCAATAAAACTAAAACATAAGATAAGATTATCTATTCGTGGGTAATCTTCTAATGTAAAATATTTAACATACTTATGTACACATATGCATGCATGTAAATTTTCATATACAAATTTATATAAATAAACGCTCCACAGATTGTGGAGTCAGTTATACCTAAACCTAGTCAAAGAAGAGTTCTTATTTAGTGTGTATCCCGATTCAACATTTGGTGACCCCTGGTAAGAGTACGCTTTCAAAAATATTTTTAATATTTTGAAAATAAAAATTTAATATCTTGATATCAAAAAATATTTTTAATATTTTGAAAATAAAAATTTAAAAAATAACAATAAAAATATTTTTAATACTTATTATTATTAACAACTTAAAAAAAAAAAAAAAAAAAATAAGTAAAATAATAACATATATTGCTAAAAATTAAAAAAAAAAAAACAAAATTTTCTAAAAATGGAAAAAGTAATTTTCGAACAGCAGGCCATTGGAAGTGAAATTGAGAGCTTACATAACGCGTTAGTAAGCCTCAAAGCAACTCCAGTGACCAGGGAACAGGTTAACGACTGGGGAAAATGTATAACTCACCTGTCCCACCAGCTGGAAAATAATGATCGGGAATTAGGGCAACCGTCGGCAACAATGTCACGGAACCCGTATTATACGGAAAAATATGCTCCAAAAGTTAGGGAGCTAATTAAATTGAGTCAGGAGATGTTAAAATCCCTGCAAATAAAAAATATTGAAAAGTTAACTATGAAGGATAGTGAAAATAAGAATTCTGTTCTCCAAATAAAATTCGAATTCGCCGTAAGTGATTTGGAAGAAAACTTTGAAGCTCTTCTTGCTGGAACAGGGAATCTAGAAGAAGTAAATAAGTGTTCAGATCTGGCGAAAGAATTGTTATTAAAATATATTGAAGTTCATGCAGAAGATGAACTAACAAGTAAGTTTAGGCAATTGAGGGAAAACTTAAACTCAATGCCAAATAAAAGTAAAAATGAATATAAAGTGGAAGAAAAAATAAGAGGAAGACCCCTCAACCTTCCACAAATTGATATTCCTTGTTTCGAAGGGGACTATACTAAATGGAATATGTTCAATGAACTATTTCGTGAATTAGTGGATTCTGAAAATATATCCACAGTGCAAAAAATGTGCATTTTAAAATCAAAATTAAAAGGATATGCGTCCACATCAATTGAAAATCTTCCATCTTCGGAAGAAAATTACTCAGTCGCATGGAATTTGCTAAAAATCAACTTTGATAATAAGCGAGCTTTAACAAACATTTATTTCAAAAATTTAGTAGATGCTCCCTTTACAAATTCCACAGCTGCTAGTGTGAAAAAATTAAAAGAAGTTATTGAAGAAAGTATTCAAGCTCTAAAGGCGACAAATTTATCGTTAGAAGAAATACTTCAAGCGTTACTGAATTTTCTGCTTGTGAGAAAACTTGACGACTCTCTCAGAACAAAATATGAATCTTCTTTAAAAGACTCCAAAGAATTACCGAGGCTAGATTCATTAACACAATTTCTCGGAAAAGAATTTTTTGCATTAGAAGCAAAACAAAGTGAATACAGAATACAAAAAGCTGTAAATATTCAAAAAAAGGTAATATTTCAGTAGTACCAAATTGTATTATGAACTGCGGAATGCAGCACTATTTAAATCAGTGTAAGAAATTTCAAGGTTTATCCATAAAAGAAAGATGGAATATAATAAAAAACAAAAATATTTGTAAAAAATGTCTAAACGGTGGGCATGTGTTTAAAAACTGCAGCTACATAAACTGTCGGTTTTGCAATTTGGAGCATCATTGGTTACTCCATAAAGATATAAATGCAGTGGCTAGCACAGTGAGCAGTGTAAATTTAAAAGAAAACAAATATGTCCTCTTATCAACAGCCGTAATTAAAATAAAGGATTTTGAAGGGAAATTCATTAATGCAAGAGCATTAATAGATAATGGATCGCAAGTAAATTTAGTAACAAAGCAATTAAAAAATAGACTAAAAATAAAAGGAGAAAATAAAAAAAGCATTATAGAAGGTATTGGGCAAAACATATCTAAAGCACAGGAGCGGATAATAATTGAAATAAAGTCGAAAGTATTCGAATATGAAACATACATTGAAGCATTAGTAGTGGAAAAAATTATTTCACCATTACCATCTATTAAAATAGAACGTGGAGAAATTCCTACAAAAATAAAATTAGCTGATCCAGAATTTGATATACCAAGTAAAATTGATATATTACTTGGAGCAGAAATTTATCACTCTTTATTGAAGAGTGGTCAAATAAAAATAAAAAATCAAGAATACAATCTTCAAAAGCAGATATTAAATTATACTCAAATCATTGTGGAGTATTAGCCTACCATAGCGAAAGCTTGGATAATCAATTAAGGAAATTTTGGGAACTTGAAGAAATAGATACACAAAAAAGATATTTAACAAAGGATGAGAAAAATTGTGAATATCATTTTAACAAAAATTTCAAAATTTCAAAAGATAACAAGTTTTCCGTAGCATTGCCATTTAAAATTAATCCACTTCAACTAGGTAATTCGGAGTTAATAGCAAAACGGCGATTTTTTGCTTTAGAAAGGAAATTAGATAAAGATACACAATTAAGAGTACAATACAAGGAGTTTATGGACCAATATTTAAGCTTGGGCCACATGGAATTAATAAATAACGCCAATCAATTGAAACATAAATATTTTCTACCACATCATTGTGTGTTTCGGCCTGAAAGTAGCTCAACCAAATTACGTGTGGTTTTCGATGCGTCATGCAAAACAACAAATAATAATTCTCTCAATGAATTATTATATACAGGTCCAAGACTACAAGACGATATTTTTAATATATTGCTCAGATTTAGGAAACATAAATATGTAATATCTGCAGATATTGAAAAAATGTTTCGCCAAATTTGGATAAATGAAGAAAATCGTAAATATCAACTAATATTGTGGAGAAACTCCAAGGAAGAACCCTTACAGACATATGCTCTTAAAACAGTAACTTATGGTACATCATCGGCTCCATATTTGGCAACAAAATGTTTAGAAATTATTGCAGTAAGAGAAAAGAATAATTACCCTGAAGTTGCAAGAATTATAAAGGAAGATTTCTATATGGATGATTTAATGACAGGTAGTAACGACATTGAAGAATTAAAACTTTTCCAAGATCACATAATTAAGATTTTGGAAAAGTATGGGTTTCCGTTACGCAAATGGTGTTCAAATATAAAAGATTTACTTGAAGGGATTCCACCTGAAAATCAGGAAGTAAAGTTAGATTTTGAAGAAGAAGAGCAATGTAAGGTAAAAGCGTTAGGTTTAACTTGGATTCCTACAACTGATAATTTAATTATTAAATGCCATGGAATCAAAGACATAAAACCTACTAAGAGAAATTTACTTTCTGAAATTTCTAAATTATTTGACCCATTAGGCCTAATTAATCCAATCATTGTATCCGCAAAAATATTACTCCAACAACTGTGGAAATTAAAAATTGACTGGGATGAAATGTTACCAACTGAGATCCAGCAAAAATGGAATGAAATAAGATCTGACTTAAATTCATTAAATAATATAAAAATCGCAAAAGATATTTAATGAGTGACAAAGCCGAGAAAATAGAAATTCACGGATTTTGTGACGCTTCTATGAAATTTTATGGTGCTGTAGTATACATAAGATCAATTAACACAGACGGAACAGTAATATCACGGTTAGCAACAGCTAAATCTAGAGTTGCGCCAATCAAGATAGTTACATTGCCCAGATTAGAATTATGTGCAGCAGTGTTACTTACTGATCTGGTGAAGCAAGTTTTAAAAAGTCTAAAAGTTAAGTTTAACCAAGTTTTTTATTACACAGATTCCACCATAGTATTAAGCTGGCTACGTTTAGAGCCAGCTACTCTCAAAATATTTGTAGCCAACAGAGTCAGCCATATTCAGTCCAACAGCAAGGTCAAGGATTGGAATCATATAAAATCAGAGGGGAACCCTGCAGACATACTTTCCAGAGGAATAATGGGTAAGGAATTGTCTGAAAATAAATTTTGGTTTACAGGTCCGAAATTTTTAGAAGAAAATAACTTTAAAATAAAAGAAATTATGTTTGACGATGAAATCCCAGACACAAAAAACATTAAAAAAATCGGGGTAGCAATAAATAAAAATTCAATGTGGGAAAAAATAAACCACAAAAATAATTTTAACCACCTTCAAAATATAATTGCCCAAATATGGTATATAAATTTACTCAAATTTGCAAGAAAAAGGAATCGAAACCTTGGGTAGAGTACAGAAAAAAAGCTCTAGATATAATTGTAAAAAACATACAAAGCAAACACTTTAAAGAAGAAATTAAAAACCTACAAAAAAATAAAGTAGTACCCTCGAATTCCAAGATAGCTACATTGTCTCCCTTCTTGGACAATGATGGTTTAATTCGAGTTGGAGGTAGAATAGAAAACAGTTTGCTTCCTTTTGAAGCAAGGCATCCTATTTTACTTCCATACGGAGATGAGCACACAGAATTGATGATAAAATGTCTTCACAGTAAACATCTACATGTAGGACCTCAAGGACTACTTGCAATTGTGAGGCAAAAATTCTGGCCATTGCGGGGTAAACAATTAACAACAAAAATCGTAAAGCAATGCTATAGGTGTTTTAAAGTAAATCCACGACCATTACATCAACTGATGGGTAACCTGCCAGAAGATAGAGTCACAAAGACTAGGCCATTCTTAAATGTAGGTATTGACTTTTTAGGTCCGATAAATATTCACCATAAAATAAAAGGGAAAAGAATTGATAAAGTGTATGTGTGCGTTTTTGTGTGTTTTGCAACAAAAGCTGTACATTTAGAAGTTGTATCGGACCTCACCTCAGCAGCATTTATAGGATCCCTAAAAAGGTTTGTAGCTAGACGCAGTTGTCCAATAAAGATTTATTCCGATAACGGAACCAATTTCATAGGAGCAGCGAATAGCTTGAACGAAATTTATAAATTGTTTCAAAATAAAACCTACAATGATAGTTTAGAAAAATTTTGCGCAGAAAGACAAATTAACTGGATCAACATACCAGCAAAATCGCCACACATGGGAGGATTATGGGAGGCAGCAGTAAAAAGTGTCAAAAAACACTTCTTCAGAGTAACTGAAGGAACAATGACCTTTGAAGAAATCAGTACCTTAATGGCACAAATCGAAGCAATTTTAAATTCACGACCCCTAATACCCTGTTCCAATGATCCGAACGATTTAAATATAATAACTCCTGGTCATTTCATTATAGGCGAACCAATGGTAACAATTATTGATAATAATGACAATAAATGCTATCACGGGTTACGTGACCACTGGAAGGCAGTAGAAAAGAATACTCTAGAATTTTGGAAAATATGGTCCAATGAGTATTTATGTGAATTGCAAAAAAGGTTTAAGTGGAAAAACCAAGCAGAAAATATTAAAAAAGACACACTTGTACTTCTAAAAGAAGAAAACGTGAATTGGAGGAGGGGAAGAATCGAGAAGGCGATTCTCGGTAAAGACGGAAAATGTAGAGTAGTAGACGTACGTACCAGCAATGGCATATCGACCAGAGCGATACACAATGTTTGTCCGTTTCCTACAGAAGAAAAAATTATTAAAGAAGAAACCGTAAACTTAAAGGAAAAAGATGTACAAAATAAAAATAGACAATCACATAGAATAAAAAATAACAACTGTTTGTTAACAATTCTCTCTTTTTTGTTAATTTTGCCCAGTATTAGCACACAAAATATTTTTGTAGAAAAATTTAAAGATAAGTCAGGAATTTTATTTGAGTCGCGGGGAACAATCGGATTAACCAAAACATCGTGGGATATAATAGTCCACGTAAATTTGAATGACTATTGGCACTACAAAAACACCGTTGATGAAGCTAAGGCAGCGTTGCAGAAAGTGAAGCGCCCCGCGGATGAATTCTACTATTCGGACACCATTAGACAATTAGAAGCGAAGTTTATAAGGATAGAAAGAAGGGATAAAATTATCCTACTAAATAAATCAGCGACGTTTAAAAAACTGAGAAGATCAGCTCCGTTATCATTTATGGGAAGCCTGATGCATGCCCTGTATGGAGTAATGGATGAAGAACATGTTGAGGAACTATCAGAAAGGTTGAAAGAAGCTACCAAAATGAAAAATACTTGGCTGAACTTTTTAAAAACCAGTCTTCGATTGAAGATATGACTGTAGATGTAATGAGGCATCAAAATGAAATTATTTGGAACAATTTCAAATTATTGAACAATTCCATTTATATGTTCAAAGTTGCAATTAATAAGAACATAGATCAAAATATAATGAAAAATGTGGTAACATCGGCCTTAGTGGCGATGACATATGAAGAGCTGCAACAAGATATTATAGGAATAATTTGGAATTCAAAAGGAAAATTCCTAGAAAATTTATTACCGCTACATAAATTTCAAGAGCAGATTAAGTTAATTAAAACTCACCTCAATCAGCATTTAATGCTTCCAGATATCGACCCAATCGAACTGGCCAAAATAGCAAAAATAACAACTCGTACAACGGAAGAGATGTTAATATTTGAAATAAAAATTCCGTTAATGAACAAAAATAACTTGCAATTATACTCTGTATTGACATACCCAATTAGTCATTCAGAATATTTTGTAAAAATCCAAACTACGTTCAAGCACATTATAATCGATGACAATCAATGTACTATGGTCTTGCTGATAACAATTTCGACCATTGCGAAAAAATGAAAAAATTAATTTTATGTTCACAAATACATCCACTGTACAACATCGGAAAAGATGCGGAGTGTGAAATACAGCTATTCATAAACAAAAAAGAATTATCTACAGATTGCGCACTAACCATCTTACCTCGAACCAATTATTGGAGTCAGATGCATTCGGAAATTACATGGTTATTTTCAATTGCTGATAAAGTTTCGGCTGACATCATTCGCGACAACCAAACATCAAGCGTAAACTTACATGAGCAAGGTATTTTACGTTTAAAACCGAATTGCCATTTGAAAGCGGAGCATGTCAATATATGGGCTTACAATACGTACACAACAATTGCAGACTACCGAATACCAAAAGTGAATTTGACCCAACAATTACCAGGTTTTGAGAAACTACAAATAAAAGGGGAAATGCAGACGTTTAAAATAGGAAACATTCCAAGGTCGCGAGGTCTAATAGGGTTTCCGATCGATTTCGAATTTCATCATCTAATGCACTACACATCAAACGCCGAATCCTGGGCAATAATCATCAAAATCATCATAGTCATCATACTGATAGCAAGGAAAATGTGGAGAATATCGTTAACACATATACCTAATATGATTGTTCTTCCGCGTTTAGCTTAGAAATAATAACATTATGGTATTTATGTGTCAGTAACTAAATAATGTATAAGATTAAAAAAGATATCAATTATTAAAAAAAAAAAAAAAAAAAAAAAAAAATTTAAATTTAACGGTTTAAAATTATATATAATCAGATACATCTTTAAAAGACTAAGCCTTTTAACGCGGGCAATATGTTTAGTTTTCCGAAACGATAAGCCAGCAATTAAAATGTATGGCCATAAATTCATATGCTGTATATTTATAGGCACAAGGCAATAGAAATTAAAGTACAAACAGATGTCCATATACACATATTCATGATATGAATATTGATACTTGATGCCTTTACAACAACATAAGGGTTGTTGCATATGCATCTATGTATACTGATGTTCTTATCATGAATATGTAAAGCAATAAAACTAAAACATAAGATAAGATTATCTATTCGTGGGTAATCTTCTAATGTAAAATATTTAACATACTTATGTACACATATGCATGCATGTAAATTTTCATATACAATACAAATTTATATAAATAAACGCTCCACAGATTGTGGAGTCAGTTATACTTAAACCTAGTCAAAGAAGAGTTCTTATTTAGTGTGTATCCCGATTCAACATGGGTAGTGTTCTTGGAAGCAATATGTCGGCGTATACATCCGCGCCGAGCACGAGCCGCACCGGACTGGACCGATCAAAATGAGGATCGGAGAGAGAAGTTGAACAAAACAATCTTCTTTTACTTGTGCCGAAATAGAATTATTTATGCCCGAAACTTGAGCACACATTTTATTCGATTTTAAATTAAGTTTCCGTTTAAGCGATTCTGTGAGCCCTAATCAATTAAAGCACGTGCCGAAAAATTGGTGCCTTCTACATTTAAGAGAAAGAAAACTTCCTGAGTTTGCCTGTGCATGGCAGGATTGCACATTATTTGATGGTCGAGCGGTTAGGTTATGACGTGCTTGTACGGAGGTGGATGGCGTATCGTCACTGTTGGTTTGTGGTCTCCTGTCAACTGTTTGTTTTTGCATAGGTTTTATATGCAGGAGTGTATGATGCCGTTAATTGTAAATAGAGCATTTGTAAACACTAGAACAGACAATTTATACAGACTTGGTGGCGTTTGACTATCTCCAATCGTTCCTTTGGAGTTAATTTTCCAAAGTTTGAGCATAAGCGAATTTTATGCTCGCTAGTGTTACACATCGGTCAGAGTGGTTTGACGACACACATTTGATATGAGCCAAGCCTTTTATGGGGAGTTTCCTGATTGTGCCATTATCTATTGGCATGCGGCTTAAATGGCTGTACGTTCTTTGACTCATTTTTCCCTGTCACTGCTTCGAGAGCCTGGAAACGGTTCGTCAGGAAGTCATCAAGCTCTTCCCAGGTTGGAATCTCCGTTCTGTCCTTTCTTAGCTGTTCCTATAGAGCTAAACTGGCATCTGGTAATCTAGTTGTACAAAAGTATGTAACCATTTATGATTCTTTAAAAATGATACGCAGTTATTTATTTTTCTCTGCAATTGCTTCACGAAATTACAATCCTCTTCATTATCAATTGAGTTGCTCATCGATTCCATGCAACGATTGTACATCTGATAACAACCCTTATATTTCTTTTTTATTGTTGATAAATCTTTGGCCGAAAACTGGTCCATCGACACTTGGTATTCCTCATATGAATGTTTCATCTTTTCCCACAGTGCCCGAAATTCTTCTTGATGAATTTTCAACGAATATTTTGACATATCTGATGAAGATATGCTGTTGTAATCAGATTCAAACTCTGATACTGCCTCAACAAGGCGAACAAAAATATCAATTTGTGACATTGCAAAATTTTTTTTATATACATATGTATGTACTTATGTATATGTACTTGCAGCAGATGCCGATGAAAGTGAAAAAGTGGTGCAAAATTTGAAAAAAAGAAAAACCAAAGTGATTTGAACGAATGTACCTATATCGCGAGTTAAAACAAATATCACGCAGATAAATTTCAATACACCAGTAAAACAACGAATAAAATACTCTGAGAAACATAGTTTTGTGAAAACAATTTATTTTTTTATAAAAAAATTGCACACACCAAGTGGTTTTATGTACGTATGTGTGTGTGTATATGTAAAAGCGACTCGCCACCCAACAATTAATATGCAAAATTGCACACACCAATTGGTTTTATGTACGTATGTGTGTGTGTATATGTAAAAGCGACTCGCTACCCAACAATTAAATATGCAAAAGTGATGTGATATATGTATGTACGTGTATGTGTATGGGCGTATATGCCAATAATCAAACAAATATAAATGTGTAAATATTTTTTTTTTCTTTTAAATAAACTGAATTGGTTTAATAACCTCGAAAGTGACTTGTGAATAATCGAATAATTCCGGTTTATAGATACCAAAATCAACTGGTGCCAATGAAGTGCGGTTAGATTCTCCGTTAACAAGAAACGGTGTTAATATGGCAATAAGTTGCAACACAATGAAATAATTTGAGGTGATAAGAAATTGAAAGCTGGTATTTCGTCAACCGAGTCTTTGCGAGTGAAAAAAAGTAAAGTTAAAATAGAAATGCTGCAAAAGTTTTATTAAGACACCAGCAAACTCTGTTAACTTCCTTGAATATATATACGTGTACATACACGTATATAGAGATGTATATGTATTTGGCACAAAAAAACACAAACCAAATCCGTTTGGTGTTCTATATTAATATATTGCGTTAAACATTCACAATGTTACTTCGATTCACACGGTATTTACGATTGGTTTTAATATCATAAAATTTTCTTTTAGCACAAATGAAAAAAAACCACGTACCTTGTGAATTTGTTTGATATAATTCAGTGACGACTTTGATGGTTGATGATAAAATATATTTTGTGGTGATGGTGTTTATGAAAACTTCTGTGGCAAGATGATGCTTATGAACAGCTTGATGGTTCGGGGTATAATATTTTGAATTGCCTTATCCGGCTCGAAGGACCAATAATTACAGCGGCGCGTCGTGGGATTGGAGCGCACCGGTGTATATTTAGTGGATATAAAAATAAACCAATAGAAAAATAAAAGATCAGTTTTTCTGTTGCTAATGAATTTGAACTTAGTCTTTTATTAATTTAAATATGGGTTTTACCTGTACAACGGTATGAGGTTGATGAGGGTGATGGCTGGTGGTTCGCTGTTCAGGACACGTCCGTTCAATTTTACTAATAAAATCGCAGTAGTGTATAAGAATAATAACTTCTTACCGTTTGCCACCGATTCGGTAAATTGTTCATGTTAATATTTAACGAAAGATTTTTATTGGAAATATTAGGGTGGTACATAAGGAGGGGCCCAAACAGGTGGCTTTTTGCTTAGATTAAAAATAAGACTACACTTTTCTCCGGGAAGTGGACCAGGGCTGACCGATTCAAGAAAAACTAGTTAATGGATCGAATTGCTAGAAATTGGGCGCATAGGTGGCTTTTTGCTAGATTAACAAGAAGCATACACTTTTCTCCGGGAAATGGACCGGGAACTGGCCTATTCAAACAAACCTAATTTATGGATCGAATTGCTAAAATAACAGGAAGATTACACTTTTCACCTGCAAGTGGACCGGGGACTGATAATTCAAACAAAATTTTTTTATGAATCGAATTACTTGCAATTGCAAGAAGACTCCACTTTTCTTCGGGAAATGGACCCGGAACTGGCCTATTCAAACAAAACTTATTTATAGATCGACTTGCTTGAAATTTGGTTCATATGTGGCTTTTTGCTTAGACAAGAAAACTACATATCTCTCGGGAAAGTGGACCGGGAACTGACCTTTTCAAGAAAAACTAGTTGTCGAAGACATGGGTGTCGACCTAATAGAATTTTAAGAAAAATATGTATTTAGCTAAATATGTTTAGATACGTATACATATATATATAATACCTACCTACTTACCGTACCCTGAAATACTCACCTCTACCTGAAATTACTCACCTCCTATTCCTTGCATACTTACCTGCAAAGCTGTAAAGAAAATAAATATAAAGAAAACGGAAATCGAAATTTCCCCTCCTTCCCCGTTACTGTAAACCTCAGCTAAGTTTTTTTTCGTATAAATATTAAGCTTACAGTTTGTGTATATCAGTAATCTAGTATTCGCTTACTTGAAAATATAGTGCGTTTGTACGTATGTTAGTAAAAAATAAAAATAAAATTCGCTCGCTAGTGTATTGAATAAATTAAAGATAATACATAAATAAAATTATAATTTGTGCTAAACAATTTAATAAAATTGTCTAAAAAATATAAACCTGTGTTTTCAATTAAAGTGGAAAATACATAATAATTAAAAGATTAATTCCAAATAATTCGGAAATAAACATGGTGCCGAAACCCAATTACAGAGTGAACCTAAATAGTGTGTGCAGTGGGAAAACAAATAATAATTAAAAATACATAAAGAAATAAATACAGCACTAGCTCAAATAAAAAAAATAGAAAGTCAAAAAAAATTATCACATACATACGTGTACATACATACGCTTAGAAAAGTGTGGTGAAAACATACATAAAACATATTTACAAAATTAATAAAAGAAATATAATAAATAAACGCGATCCTTAAAGTTAAATCATAGCGAGCGAAAAGTCGTGTTCTCCTAACTCGGGCGTGTAAAATACAAAAAACAAAAAAAAAAAAAAGAAGTTCGTGAGTGCAATGACCATTGCGGTACATATACATATATAAATACATAAAAATTAAAACAAAGAAAACCTCAAAATAAAATTTTGTATACATATATATATGAAATATATACATATAAACATATAAAAAAAAACCATAAAACGTGTGACACAAAACATAAAAAAAAGAAAGTAGTGAAAAAATACATACATATAAAAAAAGAGAAAAAGAAAAAAATTAAATAAAATCTGGAAAAATATATATATATAATAATAATAAACATAATATTTAAAAGTGTTGAATATTATACAAAGTGTCGAACATATGTACATGAAGTGACATAAAACATAACAAAAAAACAGTGAACTTACCAAGCAGTGAAAAACACAAAATATAAACGGAAAATATATTATATACAATATATACTGGTATACAAAATATAAGCGGAAAACATATTATATATATACTTGTATACATGCGTACATACATACACAAATTCATACATGTTGTGACAGAAAACCTCTAAAAAAAAAAGTGAAAAGTAGAAAATTGCACATACATAATAAATAAAAAGGTGTAAAAATTAAATAAAATTAAAAATTTTTTTATATTAGAACAAAAAATCAAAAACGAGCACGGAACATACGAGTATACATACAGCAGACCAAGGTGGACATTCGAAACCTCCAGGAACAGCAGCATTACTTAGAAGTCAGCACGTCACCCCCCTCTCAAAAAAAAGTGGTTTGTAAAAACTCCGGATGTCAAAGTAAGTCCCACTCTCTCACTCGAATAAATATTAATTTAAGTTTAGCGGATTTTGCCAAACGGTGTATGATACCTCTTCATCATACATAATACACACAGATCTCAAAAAAATAATAATTATAAAATAAAAAGTTTTATGTTTTTTTTAACGTTTGCGCAAAATTACAAAATCCGCTAAACTATTCTCACAATATATAATATACATAGCGGGTCCCCAAATTCGGTAAATGAAAATCCCCTACTTTTTTATATACGCCAACTGCGCCAAAAACACCTTCGAAAAGGACCAGTTCGGACCAGTTGCCCCTCTCATATATCCTCCCGAGTATATACATACC
This sequence comes from Ceratitis rosa, assembly GCA_037013455.1. NCBI lineage: Eukaryota > Metazoa > Arthropoda > Insecta > Diptera > Tephritidae > Ceratitis > Ceratitis rosa. The sequence continues at coordinate 1,557,134 of JAWMAG010000097.1, read as the reverse complement.
CTCAGTATATACACCCCAATAGGGCCGGAACTCATTCCCACGGGCCCAGAATCGGACCAGTGTGAGCACATTACACTGCCCAAAGCCACCACCGCATAGCTAGTCACCGCTACTCAACTGTGGTACATGTGTATACATACACATACATACATAAAGTGTTTTTTTTCAATTCCGGCAATTTCCACTTCTTCGCTATTTACAATAGCAAGCGGACAAAGGCACGTATGTACATAAGTATACATACGTACATACTCGTGTAAGCTAAGCAAAGCACCCAGCATACAAACGGGGTATAACAAAAACCCAGTATACATTTATACATTGCTGTGCTCAGACGCGCTGAGACAGTACAATACAAACATTAAAGCTACCCCCTAAATAAATTAATTATAAATAATATACATATATACTTAATTATATATATATATATATATATAAATATAAATAAATATTTTATAATAAAATTTTATAAAATCAATATCTCACAATGGAGGATAAAATGGAGAAGCCCCAATCACTCCACCCCCTTACAGGACCCCGAACTCGCTCGAAATCCCAGGCAGAAGAAGAGGAATTCTCCCAGCTGCATAAAAAATTTTTATATGAGCTATCCAGGATGGAAAAATTCTGCGGAAAATGGTGGGACACCAGTGAAGAAACTCACTCCGAAGCAGCCCTCAAAATTTTCAAGGACCATCTGGAAAGGCACATGGAACTAGTGGAGGCAGCCAACCAGAACCTACAGATGAGCAACGTGGACGATGAAAGGACACGCTCAGCATGCGCAGAGGCCTACGAGACAACAAATGACAACGCAATGCTCACGAAAATCAGAATAAGTGAGTTACTTGGCCAAATCCAACAAAGTATGGATTCCTACCGGTCAATTACCCCCATCACAAAGATGAACCCCCCCAACACAAGCTGACTCACTCAGCTTTCTCAAGGTACCTGCATGTGACACAGAAATCTTCGATAGGGACATGTCCACAGCAGTATACATCAACCACCCTCAATTATCCGAAGTGCAGAAACTATACCACTTGAGACAAAAAACAAGAGGTAAAGCTGCACTCCTCATTAAAAATTACCCTCTCAGTGACCACAATTTCTCATTAGCATGGGATGCACTCAAGGCACGCTACGAAAATAGAAGAATAGTAGTGGATGGCCAAATAAAGACGTTGTTCAACATCCAACCTGCCCACACAGAGAACGGAGAGAAGATTCAACAAATCCAGACGACAATAAATAATTGTCTTTATACCCTACAGGCAAATGGAGTATCAACAGACAGCTGGGACCCAATGCTTGTCTACCTCTGCTCGTCAAAACTGCCGGACGAGACACTAGCTCTCTGGGAGCAATCACTCAACTCAAGGAAGGAGTTACCTCGATGGTCAGAAATCGACCAATTTCTGACAGCTCGGTACGAGGTCGTGGAGCGACTCAGCACCTACAGACCCAATAAGCCGAAGATGAATCAGCCCAGTTACCCCCAACGGACACCAGCGGTCCCTCCCCCAACATTCAATTATCGGAACAAAACCCAATCGTTCCATACTCAAAACAAAAGGCAAGTTTCATGTAAACTATGCCAATAAAACCACTCGATGACAACGTGTTTATTAAAGATAACAACTACTGCAAAAATTGCCTGGCGTACTCGCATTTGGAGAAAGATTGCAAAAGCAACTTTACGTGCGTTTATTGTCAAAGACGTCACCACTCCCTCCTCCATTACACTGCGAGCAACCCCACGCCTTACCCCCCAAAACCTCAAAGAAACTTCACTACTTCTCAAGTGACAGTCGAGGAAGAACAGCCCTGCACCTCTAAGCAGGCATCCAAAAACTCAAAGGCAAATGAAAGCAGTAGAACAAAAACTCTATCTCACTATTCGAGTAACAAAGAGAGGACATTGCTTCCCACAGCAAATATTCCCATTCTCCACAAAGGAGAAGTAACTCACATCAGAGCTCTCATTGACCAAGGCTCTCAAAAACCTTTTGTAACATCCCGTATACAAAAGTTACTTGGTCTCCCCACCACAAAAGCCAACTACCAAATTCTTGGCCTGGGCGGTAACACAGTCCAAAAATCGAATAGAATATGCTCTATTACGATATGCTCAGCTAATTAAACAATAAAAATCGCGGCTCAAGCGATAATACTGCCTCAAGTGACGTACACTCTCCCATCCTTCAAAATAAGATTTACTCAGGAAATTCTGGGAACAAGAAGAGGTACCACCGGCCCCCACATACACAGACGATGATGAATACCACTCATCGACGAGAAGACGGCCGATATGTAGTAAAGCTGCCATTCAAATCAGCATTCCCGGACTCCATCGCACTCGGGCACTCCAGACCTGCTGCACAGCAGCAATACCTCTGCGTGGAACGAACTAACGAAAAGAAACATGAACTTCGGAACACCTATTCAGAAGTCCTAGAGGAATACCTAACGATAGACTACATGGAACCCACCCATTCACGAGAAATCAAACGCGGTGGTAAATATTTCTCCTTTTACCTACCCCATCACTCGGTGATTAAACCTGGAAGCAAAACTACTAAAGTCCGTGTAGTTTTCAATGCCTCAAAAATCTCGCATTCCGGTCTCTCACTCAATGACGTATTACATACTGGCCCCGTTCTCCAAAATGACTTAATGCTCATTATTTTAAAATGGAGATTATATAAGTATGTATTTAACGGCGACATTGGAAAAATGTACCGCCAAATATACGTCCATAAGGAAGACCAAGACTTCCAACGCGTTCTATTCCGCAGAACCCCCCATAGTCCGATAGAAGACTTTAAACTAAAAACGGTGACATTTGGTGTCAACTGCGCTCCATACTTGGCAATAAGAACACTCCACCAATTAGCCGAGGACTCAAAGGAGACATACCCCCATGTCTCAAAAATATTAAAAGGAGAAACATACGTAGATGACATCCTCTCAGGCGGACATAATCTCGACTCAGCCGGCGAGTCGATACATTAAGTTATCGAAGTACTCAAGTCAGCCGGATTCCCGTTAAAAAAGATCACAGCAAACCACAAGTCACTGCTGAAACACATCCCCCCGTCTGATCTTTTAGATGAAGAATTTCTCGAATTCCAAGAGGCAAGTTCTACAAAAACCCTCGGAATAAAATGGAATGCTCTCACTGATACATTTTCGTACTCAGTTGACCCCCCCCCCCCCTTATCCTCAGACACTGCCACGAAACGACCGATCCTCTCATCTGTCGCGAAACTTTTCGACCCGGCAGGATGGCTATCGCCCATAATGATAGCAGCGAAAACTCTTCTTCAACAACTATGGATGGAAGGAACAGAATGGGACGAAACCGTGAAGCCGATCTCACTCCACAAATGGAACACCTTCAGGAGAAATCTCGCCGCAATCGAAGAAATAAGGATACCGCGATGGGTGCAATTCAGCCAAAACAGTTCCATTCAGCTACACGGATTCTCAGATGCTTCCGAGAAGGCATTCTGCGCTTGCGTATACTTACGAGTCCAGCAAGGTGAATCTGCTACATCCCACTTACTCGCAGCCAAGAGTAAAGTAGCCCCCTTACAAACCGTCTCTCTCCCTAGGCGGGAACTTTGCGGCGCAGTTTTACTCGCAAAATTAGTAAAGCAGATCCGATCTTCCCTAAATCTGCCATCTCATGAACTAATTTTGTGGACAGACTCCTCCATTGTATTAGCATGGCTGGAAAAACCCCCATGGACGTGGAAAACATACGTAGCCAAAAGGACATCTCAGATCCTTGACCTCGTGAATAATGCTACGTAGCGACATGTCTCCAGCGCTGACAACCCAGCTGATCTAGGTACGCGTGGAGCTAAACCCCAAGAGCTCGTCAACTGTTCACTATGGTGGAAAGGTCCCGAGTGGTTAACTAGGCCATCCCCTCTTTGGCCGAAAAGTTCACCAACTCATTCGTCCCCTCCCGAACAACGACAAATTGATGCATTCCATGCTTTAGAATCTCCCGATTTTCTAGACCGTTTCTCCTCGTTTTCCACCGCTCTCAGAGTAACAGCGTATATATTTCGTTTCGCGCAAAAGGCTAGGAAACTGCCAAATCCCCCCTCTACCACTCTCACTCAAAGCGACATAAAGTTCCCAAAAACTCGTCTCATAGCTGTCACCCAGCGAAAATACTTCGGAGAAACCATCACAGCACTGGACTCAAAATTTCCGATAGAAAAAAGAGATCCCCCCCGTACTCTCAACCACTTCTTGGATAAATCAGGACTGCTGCGTGCAAATGGGCCGCTCACTCATGCCGCCCTCAGCTACGATGAGCGCATCCAATTATCATCCCCGATAATTCGCGATATTGCTCCCTCCTCCTCGAATTCCTCCACTCAACTCTACTGCAAGCGGAAAAGCAGCTGATGATTCGCGTGGTCCAACAGGAATATCATATTCCCCGAATCCGCCAGAAGGTAAAATCTTGCATTTTTCGGTGCAAGACATGCACGATATATAAGCAGAAGATGAGCACGCAACTGATGGCAGCGTTACCCCCTGAACGGTCCACATATACACTCCCATTCCATACTACCGGTGTTGATTTTGCCGGCCCATTCCTCGTCAAAACCTCCACTCTCCGCCGAGCATCCCATTCCAAAGCATACGTGTATGTATTCGTATATCTCGACAAAGGCCATTCATCTGGAAGTATGCTCCGACCTAACAACAGAAGCATTTAGGGCAGCATTCGCACAATTTGTAGGACGAAGAGGCATTCCCCACAAGATAATGTCCGACAACGGAAAAAAACCTTCGTAGGAGCACAGCGAAGCCTCCAAAGAGAGCTATCCGCCTTCCTTGAAGAAGTTTCGGACAAAACCACAACGGGATATGCCATTCACGGACTTACATGGCAATTTATACCGCCTTACGCTCCACATATGGGAGGACTTTGGGAATCGGCAGTGAAGAGCTTCAAAACTCACTTCACTAAAGTCGCTGGAAATCAAAAGTTCACCTTCGAAGAATTTACCACTCTCCTAATACGCATCGAAGCGGTACTCAACTCCAGACCACTCTCTCCTATGTCTCAAGATCCCGAAGACTTGAAGGTATTAACCCCAGGCCACTTCTTACGAGGCGCGCCCTTACTCTCGATCCCTGAGCCAAACTCAGAAAATCTCTCGCTCATTAATAAATGGCAAAAATTAAGAGTACTCCACCATCAGTTCAGCAAGCGCTGGAAAACTGAATATCTCCACCATCTTCAAAAACGCTATAAGTGGAAAGGATCCCAGCGAAATATGAAGGAAGGTGATCTCGTCGTCATCAAAGACGACCTCCTACCCCCAAACGAATGGCGACTAGGTCGCATAACCAAACTGCATCCCGGACCCGACCAAAACGAACTTCGGCAAATGTCGGCTGTGCTGCCGCTCCCACTCATTGCGCCAATGCCGCGCTTTTCTCGCAATGACGCCAGACGAGAGGTATGAGTCCGCAAAGGCCTATCGGTACTGTATAAACTGGTTAGCGACCTCTCACACCACAGGGGCATGCGACTCTCCAGACAGCTGTCGTCGGTGCGGATTAGCGCATCATACGCTACTTCATCTCCATTCGCGCGAATTGTCGGAACGCACGTCATCTCAAAGCCGAAAAAGGGTGACATTCCGGCCGAAAAATGAAAACCCTCCCGGTCGTGAAAGGCAAATCAAGAAAAGGGAGCCAGCGAGCAAAAATATCCTCCGGAGAGGCGCTGAAAGAGCTCAACGAAGCAGCGCTCCTGCCCCACAACGAAGAATCCGTGGGCTAGTAAATAAAGCCCGCGAAACCCTCCAGCAGCTCGAAGAATTGGTGCAAGTCACTTCGCCGCAGGCCCACCGGCCTGTCGAAGACATGGGTGACGACCTAATAGAATTTTAAGAAAAATATGTATTTAGCTAAATATGTTTAGATACGTATACATATATATATAACACATACCTACTTACCGTACCCTGAAATACTCACCTCTACCTGAAATTACTCACCTCCTATTCCTTGCATACTTACCTGCAAAGCTGTAAAGAAAATAAATATAAAGAAAACGGAAATCGAAATTTCCCCTCCTTCCCCGTTACTGTAAACCTCAGCTTAGTTTTTTTTCGTATAAATATTAAGCTTACAGTTTGAGTATATCAGTAATCTAGTATTCGCTTACTTGAAAATATAGTGCGTTTGTACGTATGTTAGTAAAAAATAAAAATAAAATTCGCTCGCTAGTGTATTGAATAAATTAAAGATAATACATAAATAAAATTATAATTTGTGCTAAACAATTTAATAAAATTGTCTAAAAAATATAAACCTGTGTTTTCAATTAAAGTGGAAAATACATAATAATTAAAATATTAATTCCAAATAATTCGGAAATAAACACTAGTTAATGCATCAAATTGCTAGAAATTGGGTACATAGGTGGCTTTTTGCTTAGATTAACAAGAAGAATACACTTTTCTCCGCGAAATGGACCGGGAACTGGCCCATTCAAACAAAACTTATTTATGGATCGAAGGTGGCTTTTTGCTAAGATTAACAGAAAAACTACATTTCACTCGGGAAAGTGTACCGGGAACTGACCTTTTCAAGAAAAACTTATTTTTGGATCGACTTGCTTGAAATGTGGTACATATGTGGCTTTCTGCTTAGATTAACGGGAAGACTAGACTTCTCTCCGGGAACGGTACATAGGTGGTTTTTTGCTTAGATTAAACAGAAGACTACACTTTTTTCCGGGAAGTGGACTTTGGACTGACCTATTCAGATAAAACTTATTATTGGAAATAATTGCTTGAACATTGGTCCAGAGGTGGCTTTTTGCTTAGATTTAAAAGAAGACTACACTTCTCTCTGGGAAATAGACCGGGGAGGTACATATTCAAACAAAACTTATTGATGTATGGAATTACTTGCAACTCGGTAAATAGGTGGCTATGTGCTTAGATTAAAAGGAAGACAACACTTCTCCCCGGTAATTGGACCAGGAACGGACTTATTCAAAACAAAAAAATTGTTCGGGTCACTTTAAATTCGGTATAGGTGACTTTGTGTTCAGATTTATAAGAATACTACACTTCTTTCCGGGATGTGGACCGGGGACTGACCTATTCAAACAAATCTTATTTCTATATTGAATTACTAGAAACTCGATGCATAGGTGGCTTTATGCTTAGATTAAAAAGTAGACTTCACTTCTCTCCGGGAAGTGGACCAGGAGCGGACTTATTCAAAGAAAAAAAAAATGTTTGTGGTTACTTGAAATTCGGTATAGGTGGCTTTTTGCTTAGATATATACAAATACTACACATCCCTCCGGGAAGTGGACCAGAAACTGACTTATTCAAAAAAAGATTACTTATGGCTCCATTCACTAGAAATTTGGTACATAGGTGGCTTTTTGCGTAGATTTTTAAGAATACTAAACCTTATCCGGGAAATGGACCGGGGACTGACCTATTCCAGAGAGAGTTATTTATGTATTGAATTACTTGAAGCTCGGTAAATAGGTGGCTATGTGCTTAGATTAAAAGGAAGACTACACCACTCTCCGTTAAATGGCCCAGGAACGGACTTATTAAAAAAAAAAATATGGTTCGGGTTACTTTAAATTCGGTATAGGTGACTTTGTGCTCAGATTTATAAGAATACTACACTTCTTTCCGGGATGTGGACCGGGGACTGACCTATTCAAACAAATCTTATTTCTATATTGAATTACTAGAAACTCGATACATAGGTGGCTTTATGCTTAGATTAAAAAGTAGACTTCACTTCTCTCCGGGAAGTGGACCAGGAGCGGACTTATTCAAAGAAAAAAAAATGTTTGTGGTTACTTGAAATTCGGTATAGGTGGCTTTTTGCTTAGATATATACAAATACTACACATCTCTCCGGGAAGTGGACCAGAAACTGACTTATTCAAAAAAAGATTACTTATGGCTCCATTCACTAGAAATTTGGTACATAGGTGGCTTTTTGCGTAGATTTTTAAGAATACTAAACCTTATCCGGGAAATGGACCGGGGACTGACCTATTCAAGAGAGAGTTATTTATGCATTGAATTACTTGAAGCTCGGTAAATAGGTGGCTATGTGCTTAGATTAAAAGGAAGACTACACCACTCTCCGTTAAATGGCCCAGGAACGGACTTATTAAAAAAAAAATATGGTTCGGGTTACTTGTAATTCAGTACATACACGTAGGTGGATTTTTGCTTAGATAAAAAAGAAGATTAAACTTTTTTCCGGGAAATGGACCTGGAACTTGGCTATTCAAACAAATCTTATTTATGGACCGAATTGATTGACATTTGGTGAATATGTGGCTTTTTGCTAAAATAACAAGAAGACTGGACTTCTTTCCGAGAACTGTACATAGGTGGCTTTTTGCTTAGTTTGCCAATAAGACCACACTACTCTCCGGGAAATGGACCGGGAACTGGCCTATTCAAACAAAACTTATTGATGTATTGAATTACTTGCAACTCGGTAAATAGGTGGCTATGTGCTTAGATTAAAAGGAAGACTACACTTCCCTCCGGTAATAGGACCAGGAACTGGCCTATTCAAACAAAACTTTTTTATGGATCGAATTACTTGAAATTCGGTTCATTGATGGCATTTTGATTAGATTAAAAAGAACACTACACTTCTCTTTGGAAAATGAACCGGGAACTGGCCTATTCAAGAAAAACTTATTTATGGATATAATTGCGTGAAATTTGGTAATAGGTAGCTTTTCGCTTAGAACTGACCAATCCAAGAAAATCTTATTTATGGATTTAATTACTTGAAATTCTGTTCATAAGTATCTTTTTATCTTACCAGGAAGACACTTCTTCTCTCCGGGAAGTGGACCAGAAACTGAGAAAATCCATTCACTGGAAATTTGGTACATAGCTGGCTTTTTGCGTAGATTAACGGGAAAACTAGCCTTCTCTCCGGGAACGGTACATAGGTGGTTTTTTGCTTAGATTAAAAACAAGACTACACTTTTTTCCAGGAAATGGACCGGGAACTGACATATTTAAATAAAACTTGTTTATGGAACGAATTGCTTGAAATTTTGTACATAGGTGGCTTTTTGCTAAAATAACAGGAAGACTACACTTATCTCCGGGAAGGGTGCAAAGGTGGCTTTTTGCTTAGATTTTTAAGAATACTAAACCTTATCCGGGAAGTTGACCGGGGACTGACCTATTCAAGAGAGAGTTATTTATGTATTGAATTACTTGAAAATCGGTACATAGGCGGCTTTGTGCTAAGATTAAAAAGAAGACTACATTTCTCTCCGGGAACTGGACCAGGGGCGGACTTAATCAAAAGAAAATATGGTTCGGGTTACTTGTAATTCGGTACATAGGTGGCTTTTTGCTTAGATTCAAAATAAGACTACACTTCTCTCCGGGAAATGGACCCTGTACTGACTAATTCAAGAAAGAATTATTTATGGATTGAATTACTTGAAATTCGGTACATACGTGTAGGTGGCTTTTTGCTTAGATTAAAAATAAGCCTACACTTCTCTCCGGGAAATGGACCGGGAACTGGCCTATTCAAACAAAACTTTTTTATGGGTCGAATTACTTGAAATTCGGTACATAGATGGCATTTTGCTTAGATTAAAAATAAGACTACACTTCTCTCCGGGAAGTGGACCAGGGCGGACCGATTCAAGCAAAACTTATTTATGGATATAATTGCTTGAAATTTGGTACATAGGTAGCTTTTCGCTTAGAACTGACCAATCCAAGAAAATCTGATTTATGGATTGAATTACGTGAAATTCGGTACATATGTTGCTTTTTGCTTAGACTAACAGGCAGACCACAGTTCTCTCCGGGAAGTGGACTTCGGACTGACCTATTCGAACAAAATTTATTTATGTATTGAATTACTTGAAATTCGGTACATAGGTAGCTTTTTGCTTTAATTACCAGGAAGACACTTCTTCTCTTCGGGAAGTGGACCAGAAACTGGCTTATTCAAAAAAAGTTTATTTATGGCTCCATTCACTGGAAATTTTGTACATAGGTGGCTATTTGCGTAGATTAAGGGAAAAATTAGCCTTCTCTCCGGGAACGGTACATAGGTGGTTTTTTGCTTAGAATAAAAAGAGAACTACATTTCTCTCCGGGAACTGGACCAGGGGCGGACTTATTCAAAAACAAAAAAAAAATGGTTCGAGTTACTTGAAATTCAGTACATACACGTAGGTGGATTTTTGCTTAGATAAAAAGAAGATTACACTTTTTTCCGGGAAATGGACCTGGAACTTGGCTATTCAAACAAAACTTATTTATGGACCGAATTGATTGACATTTGTTACATATGTGGCTTTTTGCTAAAATATCAGGAAGACTACACTTATCTCTGAGAAGTGTGCAAAGGTGGCTTTTTGGTTAGATTTATAAGAATACTACACCCTCTCGGGGAGGTGGACCGGGAACTTGCCTATTCAAACAAAACTTATTTATGGATCGAATTGCTTGAAATTTGGTACATAGGTGGCTTTTTGCTTAGATTAACAGTAAGACTGGACTTCTTTCCGAGAACTGTACATAGGTGGCTTTTTGCTTAGTTTGCCAATAAGATCACACTACTCTCCGGGAAATGGCCCGGGAATTGGCCTATTCAAACAAAAGTTATTTATGGATCGAATTGCTTGAAATTTGGTTCATACACGTAGGTGGCTTTTTGTTTAGATTAACAGTAAGTCTAGATTTCTCTCCGGGAACTGTACATATATGGCTTTTTGCTTAGATTAAAAAGAAGACCCAAATTGCTTGAAATTTGGTTCAAAGGTGGCTTTTTGCTAAAATAGCAGGAAGACTACACTTCTCTCCGGGAAATGGACCGGGAACTGGCCTATTCAAACAAAACTTATTTATGGATCGAATTGCTTGAAATTTTGTTCATAGGTTGCATTTTGCTTAGATTAACAGGAAAAAACTTCTTCTCTCCGATAGTTGGACTAGGAGCTGACTTATTCAAAAAAAGTTTATTTATGGCTCCATTCCCTAGAAATTTGGTACATAGGTGGCCTTGTGCTTAGATTAAAAAGTCTACACTTCTCTCCGGGAAGTGGACCAGACTTATTCAAAAAAAAAATATGGTTCGGGTTACTTGTAATTCGGTAGGTGGCTTTTTGCTTAGATTAAAAATAAGACTAAACTTCTCTTCGGAAAATGGACCGGGTACTTACCAATTCAAGGAAAAATTATTTTTTAATTGAATTACTTGAAATTTGGTACATATGTGGCTTTTTGCTTAGATTAACGCGAAGACTAGACCTCTCTCCGGGAACTGTATATAGCTGACTATTTGCTTAGATTAACAGGAAAACTACACTTCTCTCGGGAAAGTGAACCGGAAACTGACCTTTTCAGGATAAACTTATTTTTGGATCGAATTGCTTGAAATTTGGTACATATGTGGCTTTTTGCTAAAATAACAAGAAGACTACACTTATCTCCAGGAAGTGTGCAAAGGTGGCTTTTTGCTTAGATTTATAGGAATACTACACTTCTCTCCGGGAAGTGGACCGGGGACTGACTTATTCAAAATTATTTGTGTATTGAATTATTTAAAACTCGGTACATAGGTGCCTTTGAGCTCAGATTAAAAGAAGACAACACTTCTCTCCGGGTAGTGGACCAGGAAAGGACTTATTCAAAAACAAAAAAATGGTTCGGTGTGCAAAGGTGGCTTTTTGCTTAGATTAAAAAGAAGACTACACTTCTCTCTGGGAATTGGCCTATTTGCACATACGTGTATACTAAATTCATTTTCCGAATTTAAAAATTTTCTGTGGGCAGTAGTGCAAAGATTAATTTCACTACCTGCTGGATGGGTATTTCTCAAAGTTTCTTGCTTTATTAAATTTTTTCGGCCTTAAAAAGATTTTTTTCCTAAAATCCCTCAATGCCAATTGGACACAGTCCCAAAAAATCTCTAGAGCAAGAAACGAAATTTGCCAAGATGTCAGATACTGAGGGTAAAGCGGAAACTACTTCGCTAGATTCCGCAAGTGCGAAGAAGGAATCCTCACAAACACGCTCAAGAAGTAAAGCGTACGACCCCTGTGCGCAAAAGTTCATAACAGAAAGTGACAGCCTAATGAGATACTGTGCAAAATTCAGTAATTCGCCGATTGAAGATCATACCGAATGGTATCTTGAAGTTAAACACAAAAGTCTAAATGACTATTTTGTACGATTGAAAGCTGCCTTTGACAACGTTTTTTCCAAAACGGATGACTGCTTGCCTGACAGGTTCAAAGAGTCAGCTCAAGGCAAGTACGACGCATGCCTTGACATCTACGAGATTACACAAATCAAGATGTCAGACCAGCTAAAAATGCTCAAACTAGTCGATACTCCGAGTCCACCATCCCATGTGGAACCCACTTCAGAGCAATCAAGTGCTTCCAATGTTTTCCTACAAGTTCCTCCATGCGACACATAGACTTTTTATGGGGGTTACGAAGAATGGCCGGCTTTCCGTGACATGTTCACAGCCGTGTACATTAACCACCTGAAGCTCTCTCGTGCTCAAAAACTATACCACCTCAGGTATAAGACAGAAGGAAAAGGTGCTATTGTCAAACAATATCCTTTGAGTGATGATAATTTCGATCTGGCTTGGGAAGCGCTTCGGTCTAGATACGAAAACAAACGCATTTTAGTAGATAATCAGGTCAAAATTTTAATGAACTTGCCTGCTATCCAATCCGAAAATAGCGAACAATTACAAAGGCTGCAAACAAGCATTAACAACTGTCTGTCTTGCATGCTCAAGACGTTTCAACAGACAGTTGGGATCCTATCCTGGTATACATTTGTTCAACAAAATTACCAGAAACAACACTGTCACTTTGGGAACAATCGCTCTCATCAAGACGAGATCTACCCCAATGGTCTCAATTAAACCCAGTGGTTTATGGTATAACCAAAGAAGATGTTTAGGGCGGGAACAACTTTAAAATCAAACTTCACTTTCACTAGGTTTAAGTATAACTGGCTCCGCAATCTGTGGAGCGTTTATTTATATAAATTTGTAGTATGAAAATTTACATGCATGCATATGTGTACATAAGTATGTTAAATATTTGACATTAGAAGATTACCCACGAATAGATAATCTTATCTTATGTTTTAGTTTTATTGCTTTACATATTCATGATAAGAACATCAGTATATATGGATGCATATGCAACAACCCTTATGTTGTTGTAAAGGCATCAAGTATCAATATTCATATCATGAATATGTGTATATGGACATCTGTTTGTACCTTAATTTCTATTGCCTTGTGCCTATAAATGTCATACAGCATATGAATTTATGGCCATACATTTAATTGCTGGCTTATCGTTTCGGAAAACTAAACAGAAGGCATATTCCTGCCAGGTGTGCAACTCCAGCCACCCCCTAAAATTCTGCCAAAAATTCCGAAAAATGTCCGAACAAGAACGTTTTAAGGTTGCACAGAAAAACAATCTATGTAAAAACTGCCTTGCTTACAACCATAACGTCAAAGACTGTCAGAGCAAGTTTACATGTGCGAAATGCCAACAAAGGCATCATACTCTACTGCACATAGACGTTAAACCACAAGCTCAACGTACCAATAGCGGACCTCACGAAGCTACAGTACAACATACAACGGCAAAGTCGACAATTCCCGCTCGACAGCCGCAAACCAGCTCCAATCCCGACGAGCAACCGTGCTGTTCAAAACATACACACATACAGTCTTTACATTCAAACATTGAAAACAAAGTTCTTCTTCGAACAGCCCTGGTGGCAGTTGAACATGAAGGAGAGTTATTTCAATTACGGGCCTTGATTGACCAAGGTTCCCAAAGGACTTTTTTTCCTCAAAAGTCTACAAAAAATTACCGTTCGAACATTTCAGGTTCGAAATTTCAGGCATGGGTGGCCGAGTGGTCCAAAATTCCGCTAAGCTTTGTTCTTTGACGCTGGTTTCTTCCAAAACCAAGCAAAGAATTAAGGCCCATGCAATAGTATTACCTCAGTTAACAAAGCTTCTTCCGACCTTTACAACGAGTCATGAAAAATGGCATGAACTGAGTAGTCTCGAGCTAGCTGACCCAAATTGTCACATTCCAGCTCAAATCGATATGGTTATCGGCAGCGATCTTATTCCACAAATCCTAGTGGAAAGGCTGCAAAAGGTTTGCGACAATCTTCTTGCGCAAAAGACCATATTTGGATGGATACTTAGTGGTTCGGTGACCGAAAGGGTATCCTATTTTTCCACCCAAATAGAACGAGTTTCCAATGAAACGCTCAGTGTACAACTGAGGCAATTCTGGGAACAGGAGGAAATCCATATACCTCCACGAAGTACGCCTGAAAATCAGGCGTGTGAAGATTATTATGTGGCAACAACGACCCGTAATTCAAGCGGACGCTACATTGTCAGGCTTCCATTTAAAGAAGCATTTCCAGAAAAACTCACCCTAGGCCATTCCCGGTCTGCGGCATTCCAATTCTTTAGCATGGAACGCACGCTTCAGAAGAAAAGGGAGTTAAAGACAATGTACAACGATGTGTTGCAAGAATACATAACGTTGGGTCATATGGAACTCACAAATCCCCGTGAAATCACTTCCAATGGCAACTACCATTCGTTCGATTCGCCTCATCATGCGGTTGTAAAACCAGATAAAATCACGACAAAAGTGCGAGTGGTTTTCAACGCATCGAAAACATCAAGTTCAGGTAATTCCCTAAATGATGTTTTACATAGAGGTCCTTCACTCCAACCCGAACTCATGTTGCTAATTTTACAATGGCGCATGTACAGATACGTGTTCAATGGAGACATTGAAAAAATGTATCGGCAAATCCTCATCCATGAGGACGATAAAGATTATCAGCGAATTTTGTTTCGTGAGTCAGAGGATTCCCCCATCTCTGATTATAATCTTAAAACAGTAACATTCGGGGTTAATTGTGCACCATACCTCGCTATCAGTACTCTGCATCAATTGGCAGAAGATACAAAAGCGAAGTTTCCACTGGCCACACCAATACTCAAAACCCAAACGTATGTTGATGATGTCCTGTCCGGAAGTCATGACATTGACGATGCCACCGATTCACTATTCCAAGTGATCAAAGCGCTAAAGTCAGCCGGCTTTATTCTAAAGAAATTAACGGCCAATAACCCGACCATATTGGAGACATTCCCGAGAGAAGACCTTCTCGACTTCCACAACCAAAACTCTCGGTATCCGATGGAACGCATTAACGGACAGGTTCTCATACACCGTTCTGCCAGTTTCAGCAACTACAGCTGCAACAAAACGGCAAATTCTGTCGTCGGTCGCAAAACTTTTTGACCCGGCAGGATGGCTATCGCCAGTTATGATACGAGCAAAGATTCTACTTCAAGAACTTTGGCTCGATGGCATTGATTGGGATGAATGCGCAAAACCCACTTCAATGGTAAAATGGCAACAGTTTACTCAAAACTTGCCAGCCATTTCCGACATCGAAATTCCTCGATGGCTCAATTTTACTCCGGGGCACAATACCCAAATCCATGGGTTCTGCGGCGCCTCGGAAAAAGCACAGAAGCGAATATCCATGCAACATCCACCCTACTGGTTGCAAAAAGCAAAGTTGCACCTTTGAAAACGATAAGTCTTCCTCGCTTAGAGCTGTGCGGATCAGTACTGTTGGCAAAACTGACTGCAACCGTCCAAAACCAGCTAGGCCTAGAAGCGTGCAACACATTTTTATGGTCAGACACTGAAATAATGCTGGCATGGCTCGAGAAACCACCGTGCACATGGAAGACATACGTGTCTAATCGCACCTCCCAAATTCGGGAATATGTCCCAAGCGGAGTATGGCGTCATGTAGCAAGCGGAGATAACCCCGCTGATCTCGGCACACGTGGTTGCAAACCCCAAGACTTAGCCACCAATTCTCTCTGGTGGCACGGACCAAAGTGGCTCATACACCACATCGACTCTTGACCTAATTCAAAGGCACGTAGTACCTCTCCGCCAGAAAAGCGGAAAATTGAGGCTTGTCATGCACTCGAAGAAGAACTCGATTTTCTTGATCGATTCTCTTCACTCCCTCGAGCAATTCGCGTGACTGCGTACATGTTCCGCTTCGTGAATAATGTCCGGAATAACTCAAGAATCAAACGGTCAGACAAGAACCAACAACTACCATGCCACATCTGACTCATGCTGAATGCCAATTCGCAAAACAGCGTCTAATCGAAGTATCGCAATCCCGCTATTTTCCTGGCGAAAAAGATGCGTTACAAAACAAAAAGCCAATTGACAAAAAAAGTTCACTCCTCAACCTGAATCCATTTCTGGATAAAAACGGACTTCTCCGCGTCAATGGCAGACTAGCGCATGCCACACTCAGCTATAGTGAGCGGCACCCAATCATCATCCCAAATGCTTCAAGATTCTGTCAATTACATTTGACTTTCTTACACGGACTGCTTCTCCATGCAGAAACGCGCCTCATGCTTCAAACGGTCAGACAAGAATACTTCATACCGAAGCTAAAGCCTTTAATAAAAAGGTGCATTTTTCAATGCAAAGCTTGCACTCTATACAAGCAACAAACGCGATCCCAGTTAATGGCCGCTCTACCCCCTGAGCGGTGCACAATGTCCCTACCATTTTCTGTAACTGGAGTGGACTTCGCTGGACCGTTTTTAATAAAGGCCTCAGTTTTAAGATCCACTACACTCATCAAAGGGTACTTTGCCGTATTCGTTGGTTTTGCGACGAAGGCAGTACATCTTGAGTTATGCTCTGATCTTACCACTGAGGCATTTAGAGTAGCATTCGCCCGGTTCGTAGGCAGGCGAGGATATCCCGCCACAATGATGAGCGATAATGGAAAAACGTTCATCGGAGCACAAAGAGCAACTGAACGCGAATTCGTTAAATTCCTTAACGAATGTTCAGCAGATATCGCCCAAAAGTATGCTCCCCAAGGCATCAATTGGCAATATATACCACCCAGCGTCACACATATGGGAATCCGCAGTAAAGAGTTTTAAAATTCACTTCAAGAAAACCGCTGCATCCCATAAATTTACATTTGAAGAGTTCACGACACTCTTAGTTCGAAATGAGTCTGTACTCAACTCTCGGCCACTTTCGGCTTTGTCACAGGACCCAGCTGACTTCACAGCATTTACTCCGGGTCATTTCATTCGAGGCGCTCCGCTATTAGCCATTCCCGAGCCAAATGCAGAGACAATCTCGTTAATTAACCGATGGGAGAAGGTCAAAGCACTTCACCATCAATTCAATCGCCGCTGGAAAGAGGAGTACCTCAAAGATCTCCAAAAGAGGTAGAAGTGGAAATTTCCAGAGCAGGAGCCTCAAGTTGGCGACTGCGCCGTAATGCGAGATGACGGTCTACCGCCGACCGAGTGGCGTCTCGGACGAATCCAAAACGTTCATCGTTCATTCCCTTAGTAAAACTGTGCTTCATTCCAAATGAGCAACCTTCGCTCGAAGCTCAGCAATAAAGAGAAATTCCCCTCTTAATACAATTGTTTACGACATACGAAAACTACCGATTGTTCCGTTTCTTTCCATTTCCAGACGAAGGACACCAATGGCAACGCGCAGTGCAGTGCCCCTCGCGCCGACGGCAGACACCAGAAACTGCCTACAGTGTCGGCTGTGTCACCGGTACCACGCCTTGCGCAATTGCGCCGCTTTCCGGGAAATGCGGCCTCCTCAGCGCATCGCGGTGGCCAACGCGCAAGGGTATTGCAGCAACTGCTTGGCGCTCACCCACGTCACGGAAGAGTGTGACTCCCGAGGAAAGTGCAGACGATGCAAAAAGGCACATCACTCTATGCTGCACCCATCAGAGCCGCAACAAAGCGAGCCAGCACCAGCACCCGCCGCAACCATCAAGAAGAAGCGGCAACAAAAGCGTACCACAGCAACGCGTAACCCAGCAGCGCGTAACCCAGCAGCGCGTAACCCAGCAGCGCGTAACCCAGCAGCGCGTATCCCAGCAGCGCGCGACACCGCAACGTGCCACTAAACAGCTCGCGACGCAACAGCGTGCCGCAAAGCAGCACGCAACATCACAGCGGGCCACAACGCATCGAAAATCCACGCAGCAACGTGCCATCCAAGAGTGTGCCACCCAACAACGTGCCACGCAGCAGCGCGCCACCAACCAGCGGGACACAGAGAAAAGCAGCGGTGAAAGGTTGCGGTCAATCAAGCATACGACCACCGGGCTGCAAACCAAAGCATTCCGAAATCGGACCACCAAGGGCGCTACAGGCGAAGCAGTACGCGCCCTCCAAAAGCTGCAGAACGCGCTAGCCAGCGCATCCCAGGATGTTTAAGCGCGCAACATAAAATACAATTGCAAAGGCCGTGCGCGCCAACTTCCAGAATCCCATTCTCCCATGTCTCCTTTCACGCGGTTATCCTCCTTTCCGTGTATACCCTACTCCGTTAGTCGAACTATCGTTTAAAAAAAAACAAAGTGTAAAACTATATAAAAAAATATACATAAAGAAGAAATTGTGAAAATAAAACAAAAATAAAACTAAAGTGAATCGAGACTTAGTAATTGGTGTTTGTGCACAAAATTAACATATTACTTTATTTATCTCGGGCCGATTGGCACCGGAAATCAAGGCAAGTTAAACAGGTGGCCTTGTGCTTAGATTAAAAAAGTCTACACTTCTCTCCGGGAGGTGAACCAGAGACGGACTTATTCAAAAAAAAATTATGGTTCGGGTTACTTGTAATTCGGTACATAGGTGGCTTTTTGCTTATATTAAAAATAAGACTACACTTCTCTCCGGGAAATGGACCCTGTACTGACTAATTCAAGAAAAACTTATTTATGGATATTGTTTAAGCGTGTGCTTAATCATTAGCACATCCATACCTTTTGTACGCACCCTAATGCGATTTGGGCCTATATAAGCCGTGCTTATCGAACAAACAAGCGAGATTTCATATCAACAAACAGCAAGCGCGCACGGGGCGACAAATTTAAAATTAAATTGAATTAAATTAAATATATGTATATGTACATATATACAAAGAAACATTTATATAAAACAAAAACTTTGTTATACACAAACACATAATAAAACTGTAATAAAACCTTAATAATTACTAATTAAATAAAACATTGTAAAAAATAACGAAACGCGAGTGGTTTTATTTCGAACAAACTCGAAGAAGGTACCTCGCGTGAACATGGTTCTTCGAGGCTAAAGTTGAGCCTATCTATGGTGTAGAGCCACAAGCAGAAAAAAAAATACAGTGAAATACATTAAAACTATTTTTAAAAAAGTGGAGACTGTTCGCAGTGACCATCAACAGAAAACTATACAAATAATTTTGAAAAATAGACATAGTATTAGTGAACTGCAATATATAGATATATATATATATACTATAAACAAAATAAAACTTCAAAAAAAAAATTAAATAAAATTCACAAGTGAATCAAAATGTTCATATAATTACACAACTAACTAAAAGTGAATGTGCACTTTTGAAAAAGTTGACATACAAAAAAACAAAAAATAGGTGAAAACAAATTCAAACTTACAAATTTAAACAAAAACTACAAAAAAAGAAAACATTAATAATATATACAATTTACAAAAAGACACAAATCAAAATTAATACACACATACATATATACAAACGAAGAGCAAAGTTACAACGAAGGCAACTAGGAACAGGAACTTGCAGCAAGACACAACAACAACAACAACAATAGTAGCAATACATCCCAACTCCAACACCCGGATGCAAGATATGGAAAACAACGCTGGGGTCAATAAAACAGCAAAAAAGGAACGTAAGATTTGAATAAATTTAACAAATTTTCAAATTAAAATAATACGTTTCCTAAAATAAGGAAATTCAAATCCGCAAGCATACATTTCCATATATGCAAAAGCAGAAATACAGAAAAATCTCCCCGCGATATTACATTGGTCTACGTACATATGTATGCAAATAAATTTTGTTTTCTCAACAAAAGTAAAATCTCTAAATTTACAAAATATACTTGTTTTTTCCAATAACAAGAATTTCAGTAACGCGATCTTGAGGGTTGTTGACCTCAATTTCGAATTTGCAAATTAAGCATATGTACATGCATACTCGTTCATACTTATCCAAGAAAATTTATTACAACACTTTTCCCAATAGTGTTCCCAATTTCACAGAGTTCAAAATAGACACTCTCCTGTGTCATTTCTCAACAAAAACAATTGTTCAAAAAATAGTGCATTCATTCCCGCGATCACTTCAATAAAATAAATACATACTTACAAAGATCTCATCCAAGATACCCACAAAGAAATCTCCAATGCAACTTAAGGCACACCCCGCCACTAATGCTGCTTCTCCTCATGTAGCAGCTAAAAGCAAACCACACTAGCCGTGTGCGCAAATATTTGACGCAGCAAATGATGGCTTAATAAGATATTGTGCCAGATTTACCTCTTCCCCCATAGAGGAATTTTCAGAAAATCTCCTGAAAATTAAAAATAATTCTCTTGACGATTGGTATAAACAAGTTCAAGACGCATACGATGTCTTATTCCAAAAAGACAAAGAAGACCTCCCCGCGCATTTTCTTGCGCTGGCGGAAGGAAAGTATCAATTTAGCATTGATACTTATGAAATAACAAAAGCAAAAATTGCTGAACAACTAAAATTAATTAGTGCAGTTAATCAACCAATGTCTAGTTTTCAAATAGAACCCAGACCCAAAATAGTTGAGCAACCGGAAGTATATCTCCAACTTCTGCCCTGTGACACTGAAACATTTTATGGTGGATACGATGAGTGGCCGTCTTTCCGAGACATGTTCACTGCCGTATATATAATCCACCCCCTGCTCTCTCCAGCCCAAAAGTTATACCATCTCCGGTATAAGACAAGAGGCCAAGCAAGAGATATAGTTAAACGATTCGCTTTAACTAACGACAATTTCCAATTGGCTTGGGATGCTCTCCACTCCCGATATGAAGACAAGCGCCAATTAGTCGACAATCAGGTAACAAAATTATTGAACTTACCCAAAGTTCGAAAAGAAACCAGTGAAGAGTTAATTGATTTGTATTCCACAATCACAAATTTTTTATCAGTGCTGTGATAGCTGGGACCCAATTCTGGTGAATTTATGCTCATCCGCATTACCAGAAAATTCTCTAATGCTATGGGAGCAATCTCTCGCATCCCGAAAGCAATGCCCAACATGGCAACAAATGAAGGAATTCCTATACAGGCAATTCGAAATTAAAGAATGCGTTGAACACAAGCTCGCGAATTCCCCTACTTCGCATAACATAACTAAGCCTTTTCTTTCTCCACAGAATAGCCACCAATCGTGCAAATTGTGCAAAAACAATCATACGTTAAAGCATTGCAAGCAATTTAAGAAATTTCCGATACCTCAACGGTATAAATTTATAAAAATTAACAACATATGTACAAATTGTCTTGCGTTGCACCATACCCTTAAACGGTGTACATCGCAACACACATGCTTGACTTGCCAAAAAAGGCATAATACTCTTTTGCACTTAAGCCCAACTCATGGGTTTGACCGAATAAATAAAAGAAATGTGCCCTTGACCTCCCCGCGTCAAAATAAACACAAACAGGCATACTTGACCACTCCGAGTCAAGCCACACAGAGAACCACAACTTTGACCTCCCCGAGTCAAAATAAACACACACAGGCACACTTGACCACCCCGAGTCAAGACACACAGAGAAATGCGATTTTGACCTCTCCGAGTCGAAATACACAGAAAACTGTGATGATCACCCCAGATCATAACCCAAAATCGGTCAAAAGAAAAAATATGCAATCCTGCTGCTCTACTCACGAGCAGATATACTCATTGCACACCCTGATTGCTCCAAAATCAGGCTTTTCCCAAAGACGCCAAACAAATATGTTCCACAATCCCCGTAGAACAGTCTCAAGGCGACAGCATGACACTCAGTCATGTCTGAATCACAGGAATAATTACCATTCTAAAATTAAAAGAAGACACTTTCGACTGCAGAAAACTTCCAATTCTATCTTTGCAGAAAAAGGACAGCCCTCCAATGGATGCCATATACGGAAAACCCAACTCCTTAGTGGAAAATACCACAGTGGCATCGATTATTTACGATATAAGTGCAGCGTGAGCACTTCAATGCATCCACGAGCCGTGTCATCAATTCAACCGGATCCCGGAAAAGGACATCAAAATAATTGCAAACATATTCGTGCATCGCAATCTCGAGAAACCGCCTGTCAAGCAACGTGCCAAAATCACCGATTAAATCGAATATCCCTACCGGCTGATACCCAATGCTGCACATTCGTGCAGGGGACCCAGGATTTTTAAGCGTGTGCTTAATCATAAGCACATCCATACCTTTTGTACGCACCCTAATGCGATTTGGGCCTATATAAGCCGTGCTTATCAAACAAACAAGTGAGATTTCATATCAACACACTGCAAGCGCACACGGGGCGACAAATTTAAAATTAAATTGAATTAAATTAAATATATGTATATGTATATATATACAAAGAAACATTTATATAAAACAAAAACTTTGTTATACACAAACCCAAAATAAAACTGTAATAAAACCTTAATAATTACTACTTAAATAAAACATTGTAAACAATAAAACGAAACGCGAGTGGTTTTATTTCGAAGAAACTCGAAGAAGGTACCTCACGTGAACAGATATAATTGCTTAAAATTTGGTACATAGGTAGCTTTTCGCTTAGAATTGACCAATCCAAGAAAATCTGATTTATGGATTGAATTACTTGAAATTCGGTACATACGTGTAGGTGGCTTTTTGCTTAGAATAAAAAAAGACTACACTTCTCTCCGGGAAGTGGACCAGGGCTGACCTATTCAAAATAACTGATTTATGGATCAAATTGCTTGAAATTTGGTACATGGGTTGCTTTTTGCTAAAATAACAGGATGATTACACTTTTCTCTTGGAACTGGACCGGGGACTGATAATTCAAACAAAGATTTTTTATGAATCGAATTGCTTGAAATTTGGTACACAGGTGGCGTTTTGCTTAGATTAACAGAAATACTATATTTCTCTCCGGAAGATGAACCGCAAACTGACCAATTCAAGAAAAACGTATTTATGGATGTAATTCCTAGAAATTTGGTACGTGTACATAGGTAGCTTTTTGCTTAGATTAACGGGAAGACTAGACTTCTCTCCGGGAACTGTTCAAAGGTGGATTTTTGCTTGGATTAACAGGAAAAGTACACTTCTCTCGGGAAAGTGGACCGGGAACTGACCATTTCTAGAAAAACTTATTAATGGATCGAATTGCTTTAAATTTTGTACATTGATGGCTTTTTGCTAAAATAAAAGGAAGACTACGCTGCTCTCCGGGATGTTTACATAGGTGACCTTTTGCATAGATTAAAAATAAGACTACACTTCTCTCCTGGAAGTGGCCCAGGGCTGACTTATTCAAACAAAATTTCTTAATGGATCGAATTGCTTGAAAGTTTGTTCATGGGTGGATTTTTGCTAAAATAACAGGAAGATTGCACTTTTCTTGCAATTTGGTACATACGTGTAGATCGCTTTTTGCTTAGATTAACAAGAAAATGGACCGGGAACTGACCAATTCAAGAAAATCTTATTCATGGATTGACTTACTTGAATTTCGGTACATAGGTAGCTTTTTGCTTAGATTGAGAGGAAAACTTTACTTCTCTCGGGAAAGTGGACCGGGAGCTAACCTTTTCAAGAACAACTTATTAATGGATCGAATTGCTTGCAATTTGGTACATATGTGGCTTTTTGCTTAAATAAGAGGAAGACTACACTTCTCTCGGTAAAGTGGACCAGGAGCTAACCTTTTGAAGAAAAACTTATTCTTGGATTGAATTGCTTGAAATTTGGTACATAGGTAGCTTTTTGCTTAGAACTGACCAATTCTAGATAATCTTATTTATGGATTGATTTACCTGAAATTCAGTACATAGGTTGCTTTTTGCTTATATTAAGAGGAAGTCACTTTTTCTCTCCGGGAAGTGGACCAGAAACTGACTTGTTAAAAAAAGTTTATTTATGGCTCCATTCACTAGAAACTTGGTACATAGGTAGTTTTTTCTTAGATTAACGGGAAGACTAGACTTCTCCCGGGACCGGTACATAGGTGGTTTTTTACTTAGATTAAAAAGAAGACTACATTTTTCTTCGGGAAGTGGACTTTGGACTGACCTATTAAAACTTATTTATGGATATAATTGCTTGAACATTGGTACATAGGCGGTTTTTTGCTTACATTAAAAGGAAAGCACTGACATTCGAAAGGCTCGGGTTCAACATCCAAACATTATGGAAAAATTTTTTATTTAAAAAATTAAGTTATCTTTTCTAACTGCGGTCGCCCCTCGACAGGGAATGTCCATCCCTCCGAGTGTATTTCGGACATGAAATAAAGGCTCCTCGTAAAAAACCATCAGGTGTTCGGAGGCGGCTTAGTAGAAAGTGTATGTCCCTCCATTTGTTGGAAAAAAATATCAAGACGGAAAACCATAAATTTGAAGGAGAAGCTCGGCCGAAAATCGCTTCAGCGGTTACTAAGCGCCAATTATATATATATATATATATATATATATATATATATATATATGTGGCTTTTTGATAAAATTATAGGAAGAGTGCACATCTCTCCGGGAAGTGGTCCAGGGCTGACCTATTCAAAATAACTGATTTACGGATCAAATTACATGAAATTTGGTACATGGGTGGCTTTTTGCTAAAATAACAGGAAGCTTACACTTTTCTCCTGGAACTGGACCGGGGACTGATAATTCAAACAAAATATTTTTATGAATCGAACTACTTGCAATTTGGTACATAGATGACTTTTTGCTTAGATTAACAGGAAAATGAACCAGGGCTGACCTATACAAACAAAACTGATTTATGGATCGAATTGCTAAAAAATTTTGTACATAGGTGGCTTTTTGGTTAGATTTACAAGAAGACTACACTTCTCTCCGGAAAAAGGACCAGAAACTGACGTATTCAAAAAAAGTTTATTTATTGCTCGATTCACTAGAAATTTGGTACATAGGTGGCTCTTTGCTTTGATTAACGGGAAGACTAGACTTCTCTGCGGGAACTGTACCTAGGTGGCTTTTTGCTTAGATTAACAGGAAAACTGCACTTCTCACCAGGAAGTGGACCGGGGACTGACCTTTTTAAACAAAATTTATTTAGGTATTGAATTACTTGAAACTCGGTACATTGGTGGCATTTTGCTTAAATTATAAAAAGACTACACTTCTCTCCGGGAAGTGGACCAGTGACTGCCTTATTCAAAAAAAAAAAACATGGTTCTTGTTACTTGAAATTCGGTACACAGGTGGATGTTTGCTTAGATTAAAAATAAGACTACACTTCTCTCCGGGAAATGGACCGGGAACTGGCCTATTCAAACAAAACTAATTAATGGATCGAATTGCTTGAAATTTGGTACATACACGGTATGTCCCAAAAATAACCGCACTTTTTGGATATAAAATAGTAAAATACACATTTTATTATCTTTGAAAGTTATTATTTATTCAAAATAGGTTCCATTTGACTCAACACAACGTTTGGAACGGTGATTTCTTCAGAACCTCTGTTACGGCTGCTTAATTTTTTTCAATTTTTTTTTAATTTTTTAAACTTCAATTTCAATTTTTTTCAAGTTTGACACAAAATTTCATATTTGCTCTTTTTTTTTTGGAACCATTAGCACACTTTTGGTTTTAGTTAAATGGCTGTCACTTTTACATCTGTCATCCGACTTTCATGAAGTTAGGTGCGTTTGAAAGATGCTGAATGTATTTTTTTAATGGTGTAAATTTTCAATAGATTGCGCTGTATGTTGTATGATTTAAATATAAAGTTCGGTTATTTTTGGGACACACCGTGCAGGTGGCTTTTTGCCAAAACAGCAGGAAGACTACGCTTCTCTCCGGGAAGTGTACATAGGTGGCTTTTTGCTTAGATTAAAAATAAGACTACACTTCTCTCCGGGAAGTGGACCAGGGCTGACCTATTCAAAATAACTGATCTACGGATCAAATTGCTTGAAATTTGATACATGGGAGGCTTTTAGCTAAAATAACAGGAAGATTACACTTTCCTCCTGGAACTGGACCGGGGACTGATAATTCAAACAATATATTTTTATGAATCGAACTACTTGCAATTTGGTACATAGATGACTTTTTGCTTAGATTAACAGGAAAATGGACCAGGGCTGACTTATTCAAAAAAACTGATTTATGGATCGAGTTGCTAAAAAATTTAGTACATAGGTGGCTTTTTGCTTAAAAGACTAGACTTCTCTGCGGGAACTGTACCTAGGTGGCTTTTTGCTTAGATTAACAGGAAAACTACACTTCTCTCTTGAAAGTGGATCGGGTACTGACTTTTTCAAGAAAAACTTATTTTTGGATCGAATTGCTGGAAATTTGATACATATGTGGCTTTTTGCTAAAATAACATGAAGGCTACACTTATCTCCTGGACTTGTACGTAGGTGGCATTGTGCTAATATTAAAATGAAGACTACACTTCTCTCCGTGAAGAGGACCAGGAACGAACTTATTCAACAAAAACAAAATGGTTCGGGTTACTTGAAATTCGGTATAGGTGGCTTTTTGCTTAGATTAACAGGAAGACTACACTTCTCTCCGGAAAATGGATCGGGAACTGACTTATTCAAAAAAAATTTGTTTATGGTTCCATGCACTAGATATTTGGTACATAGGTGGCTTTTTGCTAAAATAACAGGAAGACTACACTTATCTCCGGGAAGTGTGCGAAGGTGGCTTTTTGCTTAGATTTATAAGAATACTACACTTGTCTCCGGGTAGTGGACCGGGGACTCACCTGTTCAAGAAAAACTTTGTTATGTATTGAATTTCTAGAAACCTATTCAAACAACACTGATTTATGGATCGAATTGCTAAACATTTGGTACATAGGTGGCTTTTTGCTTAGATTAACGGGAAGACTAGACTTCTCTCCGGGAACTGTACATAAGTGGCTTTTTGCTTAGATTAACAGGAAAACTACACTTCTCTCGGGAAAGTGGACCGGGAACTGACCAAATCAAGAAAAATTTATTTATGGATTGAATTAGTTGAAATTCGGTACATAGATGGAAGAAGACTACAGTTTTGGACCGGGAACTGACATATGCAAACAAAACTTATTTATTGATCGAATTGCTTGAAATTTGATACATATGTGGATTTTTGCTAAAATAACAGGAAGACTACACTTATCTCCGGGAAGTGTGCAGAGGTGGATTTTGCTTAGATTTATAAGAATACTTCACCTTCTCCGGGAAGTGGACCGGGGACTGACCTATTCAAGAAAAACTTATTTATGTATTGAATTACTTGAAACTCGGTACATAGGTGGCTTTCTGCTTAGATTAAAAAAAGACTACATTTCTCTCCGGGAAGTGGACGGTACATAGGTGGTTTTGTGCTTAGATTAAAAAGAACTACACTTCTCCCCTGGAAGTGGACCAGGAACGGACTTATTTTTTAATTATTATGTATTTTCCCACTTGCACGGTTATATTTAGTATATATGTATATAACAGGAACACACCGGTTTATGTTTAGTAAATATAATTTTAGCAAAGAAAACGCACTTTCTTTATTTTAGAATTGTAGTAGGTCGTAACATGCACCAAGTCCTCGAGTTTTTGTAGTGCCTTCTTGGCTTCGCTAACCAGGCCAGTGGGTCGACGTTGGAGGGCCGAGGTACAATAGAATGCCTCAACTTTTCGATGTCCTGCTGCTTTTGGGACTTCCTGCTTTCCCACGATTCCGTTTGCCCTATTCGCTTTCTGGACTCGTCCATTACCGACAGGTTTACCGCGTGGTTGTTTGGGGGCTCTCTTCGAACTGCTGGGCATGGCTCGTGTTGATGGCATGCATGTGGAGTTGTGCAGCAGAGTATGGTAGGCGAGTCCACAGCGGTGGCAGCTGTCTCGAGAGTTACAGCTTCCCGTTGCGTGCGATGTCGCCAAACAATTGATGCAATATTTGTGCACCTTCGCAGACTCGTATCGCTCGTCTGGAGTTAATGCCAGGAATGCACGACAGTGGCGCAATGAGTGGGTGCGGTAGCATAGCCGACACTTGCCGAAGTTCTGTGATATGAAAAGACATCGTTCGAAAAGCAATTTTAGTATGAGATGGTGGAGAGTGGAGGTGTGCGGAGTTTAGCTTTTCGGGAGAGGGGGATGTATAAGCTAAGCGTGTGGCAGAAGGCAGAATTTGGTTATGTTGCGGGTGATCGTTCCGCCTTGAATGCGGATGTCTACCACGCGAACGTTTTGATCGGGTCTGGAATGTAGTTTCGCCATTCTTTTGGGGGTATGAGGTCGTCTTTGATGACGACGAGATCACCTTCCTTTATATTTCGCTGGGATCCTTTCCATTTATAGCATTTTTGAAGATGGTGGAGATATTCAGTTTTCCAGCGCTTGCTGAACCGATAATGGAGTACTCTTAATTTTTGCCATTTATTAGTGAGTGAGAGGTTTTCTGAGTTTGGCTCAGGGATCGAGAGTATGGGTGCGCCTCATAAGAAGTGGCCTGCGGTTAGTACCTTCAAGTCTTCGGGATCTTGAGACATAGGAGAGAGTGGTCTGGAGTTGAGTACCGCTTCGATGCGTATTAGGAGAGTGGTAAATTCTTCGAAGGTGAACTTTTGATTTCCAGCGACTTTAGTGAAGTGAGTTTTGAAGCTCTTCACTGCCGCTTCCCAAAGTCCTCCCATATGTGGAGCGTCAGGCGGTATAAATTGCCATGTAAGTCCGTGAATGGCATATTCCGTTGTGGTTTTGTCCGAAACTTCCTCAAGGAGGGCGGATAGTTTTCTTTGTATGCTTCGCTGTGCTCCTAACACGGTTTTGCCGTTTTCGGACATTATGTTGTGGGGAATGCCTCTCCGACCTACAAATCGCGCAAATGCTGCCTTAAACGCTTCTGTTGTTAGGTCGGAGCATACTTTCAGATGAATGGCCTTTATCGAGAAACATACGAATTCATACACGTATGCTTTGGAATGGGATGCATGTGGAGTTGTGTAGCAGAGTATGGTGGGCGAGTCCACAGCGGTGGCAGCTGTCTCGAGAGTTACAGCTTCCCGTTGCGTGCGATGTCGGCAAACAATTGATGCAATATTTGTGCACCTTCGCAGACTCGTATCGCTCGTCTGGAGTCATTGCCAGGAACGCACGACAGTGGCGCAATGAGTGGGTGCGGTAGCATAGCCGACACTTGCCGAAGTTCTGTGATATGAAAAGACATCGTTCGAAAAGCAATTTTAGTATGAGATGATGGAGAGTGGAGGTGTGCGGAGTTTAGCTTTTCGGGAGAGGGGGATGTATAAGCTAAGCGGGTGGCAGAAGGCAGAGTTTGGTTATGTTGCGGGTGATCGTTCCGCCTTGAATGCGGATGTCTACCACGCGAACGTTTTGATCGGGTCTGGAATGCAGTTTCGCCATTTCGCTGGGATCCTTTCCATTTATAGCATTTTTGAAGATGGTGGAGATATTCAGTTTTCCAGCGCTTGCTGAACCGATAATGGAGTACTCTTAATTTTTGCCATTTATTAATGAGTGAGAGGTTTTCTGAGTTTGGCTCAGGGATCGAGAGTATGGGTGCGCCTCATAAGAAGTGGCCTGCGGTTAGTACCTTCAAGTCTTCGGGATCTTGAGACATAGGAGAGAGTGGTCTGGAGTTGAGTACCGCTTCGATGCGTATTAGGAGAGTGGTAAATTCTTCGAAGGTGAACTTTTGATTTCCAGCGACTTTAGTGAAGTGAGTTTTGAAGCTCTTCACTGCCGCTTCCCAAAGTCCTCCCATATGTGGAGCGTCAGGCGGTATAAATTGCCATGTAAGTCCGTGAATGGCATATTCCGTTGTGGTTTTGTCCGAAACTTCCTCAAGGAGGGCGGATAGTTTTCTTTGTATGCTTCGCTGTGCTCCTAACACGGTTTTGCCGTTTTCGGACATTATGTTGTGGGGAATGCCTCTTCGACCTACAAATCGTGCAAATGCTGCCTTAAACGCTTCTGTTGTTAGGTCGGAGCATACTTTCAGATGAATGGTCTTTATCGAGAAACATACGAATACATACACGTATGCTTTGGAATGGGATGCTCGGCGGAGAGTCGAGGTTTTGACGAGGAATGAGCCAGCAAAATCTACACCGGTAATATGGAATGGGAGTGTATATGTGGACCGTTCAGGGGGCAACGCTGCCATCAATTGCGTGCTCATCTTCTGTTTGTATATCGTGCATGTCTTGCACCGAAAAATGCATGATTTTACCTTCTGGCGGATTCGGGGAATATGGTATTCCTGTTGGATCACGCGAATCATCAGCTGCTTTTCCGCGTGCAGTAGAGTTGAGCGGAGGAACTCGAGAAGGAGGGAGCAATATCGGGAATTATCGGGGTTGATAATTGGATGGCGCTCATCGTAGCTGAGGGCGGCATGAGTGAGACATCCATATGCACACAGCAGGCCTGATTTATCCAAGATGGGGTTGAGAGTACGGAGAGGATCTCTTTTTTCTATCGGAAATTTCGACTCCAGTGCTGTGATGGTTTTTCCGAAGTATTTTCGCTGGGTGACAACTATGAGACGAGTTTTTGGGAACTTTGTGTCGCTTTGAGTGAGAGTGGTAGAGGGCGGGTTTGGCAGTTTCCTAGCCTTTTGCGCGAAACGAAATATGTACGCTGTTACTCTGAGAGCCGTGGAAAAGGAGTAGCAACGGTCTAGAAAATCAGGAGATTCTAAAGCGTGGAATGCTTCAATTTTGCGTTGTTCGGGAGGGGACGAATGAGTTGGTGAACTTTTCGGCCAAAGAGGGGATGGCCTAGTTAACCACTCGGCACCTTTCCACCAGAGTAAACATTTGACGAGCTCTTGGGGTTTATGTCCACGCGTACCTAGATCAGCTGGGTTGGCAGCGCTGGAAACATGTCGCCCTGTAGCATTGTTCACGAGTTCGAGGATCTGAGATGTCCTGTTCGTTACGTATGTTTTTCACGTCCATGGGGTTTTGTCCAGCCATGCTAATACGATTGAGGAATCTGTCCACAAAATTAGTTCATGAGATGGCAGATTTAGGGAGGATCGGATCTATATATATATATATATATATAGATAGATATACGCAAGCGCAGAATGCCTTCTCGGAAGCATCTGAGAATCCGTGTAGTTGAATGGAACTGTTTGGGATGAATTGCACCCATCGAGGTATCCTTATCTCTTCGATTGCGGCGAGATTTTTCCTGAATGTGTTCCATTTGTGGAATGAGATCGGCTTCACGGTTTCGTCCCAGTCTGTTCTTTCCATCCATAGTTGTTGAAGAAGAGTTTTCGCTGCTATCATTATGGGGATAGCCATCCTGCCGGGTCGAAAAGTTTCGCATCTTTGTGATGGGGGTGTTTGACCGGGAAGAATCCATATTTTGTTGGATTTGGCCAATTAACTCACTTATCCGGATTTTCGTGAGCATTGCGTTGTCATTTGTGGTCTCGTAGGACTCTGCGCATGCTGAGCGTGTCTTCTCATCTTCCACGTTGCTCATTTGTAGGTTTTGGTTGGCTACCTCCACTAATTCCATGTGCCTTTCCAGATGGTCCTTGAAAATTTTAAGGGGTTCTTCGGAGTGAGTCTCTTCACTAGTGCTCCACCATTTACCGCAGAATTTTTCCATCCTGGATAGCTCATGTAAAAATTTTTTGTGCAGCTGGGAGAATTCCTCTTCTTCCGCCTGGGATTTCGAGCGAGTTCGGGGTCCTGTTAGGGAGTGGAGGGATTGGGGTTTCTCCATTTTGTCCTCCATTGTGAGATATTTATTTTATTTAATTTTAATATAAAATATTTATTTATATTTATATGGAAGTATGTATATATATTATTTTTAATTAATTTATTTAGGGGGTAGCTTTTTTGTTTTGTACTGTGCTGTCTCAGCGCGTCTGAGCACAGCAGTGTATAAATGTACACGTATACTGGGTTTTATTATACCTTGTTTGTATGCTGGGTGCTTTGCTTAGCTTACACGAGTATGTACGTATGTCTTTGCCCTCTTGCTATTGTAAATAGCGAAGAAGGGGAAATTGCCGGAATTTGAAAAAAAAAACACTTTATGTATATACATATATACATATACCACGGTTGGGTAGCGGTAACTTGCTATGCGGTGGTGACTTTGGGCAGTGTAATGGGTTTACACTGATCCGGTTATGGGCCCGTTGGAATGAGTTTCCGTCCTGTTGGGGTGTATATACCGAGAGTATATATATACTTGGGAGGATGTATGAGAGGGGCAACTGGTCCGATTCCTTTTCGAAGGTGTTTTTGGACCAGTTGGCGTATATAAAAGGGGAGTTTATAAACGTGAGGGGATATATAACAAGCGGTATTTTGTATTAAATATATACTTGTGATGGGGAAAGCGCGCGTTTTTCATATATACGTTTTAATATATTATATATGAGCGCTGTTGTATTCGGTAAATGAAAATTAGAGGATTTTCATTTACCGACGTTTGGGACCCCCTATGTATATTATATATATTGTGATTATATCTTATTGTTTAGCGGATTTTGAGATTTTGCTCGAATTTTCCATAAGAAGTTATTACTTAATTTGTAAGATTATGTGTGTGTATGACAAAGGAGTTTCATACACAGCACGAGCAAAATCCGCTAAACAAATGATGTTATGAGTAAGAATGGGTGGCATTTACTTTGGCATCCGGACGAGTACAAGCCAACTTTTTGTTCTGGGGACGGGACGGGGGAATGTTGCCTTCTGTGTAGTGCTGGTTTCCTGTGTTTTTGAGATTGAGAATTGTGTCCTTTTGTGGCTTTTTAGCGTGCACGTTTTGCTATATTTATTTTTTAAAATTTTTAAATTTTATGTAATTCTTTTTTTTCTTTTCTTTTTTTTTTGTATGTGAGTATGTATTTTATTTTCCACTCCTTTTTTTAATTTTTTGTTTTTTGTATCATATGTACGTAATTGTATATGTATGTATTTACATGTATAAATATATATATAAAATATAAATTTTTCGTTTATATTTGGTTTTCTTCACTACTTTTTATGTTCACCGCTTTTCTATGCGTATGTATGTATGTAGGTAATTTTTTTATTTTTACCGCATATATGTAAATGGTTAGATTTTTTTTTTTTTTTTAACCACTTCACCACCATTTTCACCTAATTTTTTAATTTTTTTCACTTATGCATTTTTAATTATTATTTGTTTTTACACTGCACTCTCACTCGCTATCACTTCGATCGCAATAATGAAAATTTTTTGTTTTTTCATAACCGTTCACTTTAATTTTATGTAATTAATGTTTAATTTTTTTATTTATATTTATGTACTATATATTATATTTTTCCGTTTTTGCACATATGTACATAGGTATGTATGTAATGACACTAGAATTATATGTGTCTCCACTTTTCTCCTTTGCTTCGTTTTAGAAAATATATAATAGGTATATGTGTGTGTACGTAGATTATTTTAAAGTAGATTATATTATTATTATTTTATGTAGATTATATTAAACGTGATATTCACTCTCCCCGTCTACCTGTGTCCTCTTCGATTATTTTGTTTAATCTTCCAACACTGAGGAAGATTATTTCCTTAATTTGTTGTTTAGGTTAACTCCGTAATTGGGTTTCGGCACCATGTATAAATTCCGAATTATTTGTAAGGAATTTATGTTTTTTAATTATTGTGTATCTTTCCACTTGCACGGTTATATTTAGTATATATATATATTACAGGAACACATCAGTTTATGTTTAGTAGATATATTTATGTACATATTTTCCTTAATTTTAGCAAAGAAAACGCACTTTCTTTATTTTAGAAGTGTAGTTATTATTTTTATTTTTTATTTTATTTCGAACTTTAAATTTCACAACTTACGGTTTTTATTATCTATAACTTATATTTAGTTTCTTTTTATTTATATTTATATTATTTTTGCTCTCTCTTTGGAAGTATTAGCGGAAGTAGGGTTGCTGGTAAGTATTTTAATTAGGAGTAAATTCATGGTGGGTAAGTATAAGGGTAAGTAATTCTGTATTCCATTATTAGTTTGATGGATAATATATATATATTTCTTAAGTTCAAAATTCGATGAGGTCTACGCTCATGTCTTCAACAAAAATGGTTCGGGTTACTTGAAATTCGGTGTAGGTAGCTTTTTGCTTAGATTTAAATGAATACTACAGTTCTCCCTGGGAAATGGACCGGGAACTGACCTTTTCAAGAAAACCGTATTTATTGATCGACTTGCTTGGAATTTGGTACATATGCGGCTTTTTGCTAAAACAACAGGAAGACTACACTTCTCTCCGGGAAGTGTATGGTACATAGGTGGTTTTTTGCTTATATTGAAAAGAAGACTGCACTTCTCAACGGGAAGTTGGCCGGGGACTGACCTATGCAAACAAAACTTATTCAAGAGTATAATTGCTTGTAATTTGGAACATAGGTACCAAAAAAATGGTTCGGGTTACTTGAAATTCGGTATAGGAGGCTTTTTGCTTAGATCAACATGAAGACTACACTTCTCTCCGGAAAATGGATCGGGAACTGACCAAATCAAGAAAAACTTATTTATGGATATAATTGCTGGAAATTTGGTTCATAGGTGGCTGTTTGCTAAAATAACGGGAAGACTACACTTTTCTCCGGGAAGTGGACCGGGGACATGTAATTCAAACAAAACTTTTTTATGGATCGAATTGTACCAGGTGGCTTTGTGCTTAGATTACAAAGAAGTACACTTCTCCCCAGGGAGTGGACCAGGAACGGACTTATTCAAAACAAAAAAAGAAATAGTTCGGGTTACTTGAAATTCGGTTTAGGTGGCTTTTTACTTAGATTAAAAAGAAGAGCACACTTCTCTCTGGGAAATGGACCGGGAACTGGCCTATTTAAAGAAAACTTATTTATGAACCGAATTGCTTGAAATTTGGTTCATAGGTGGCTTTTTGCTAAAATAATAGGAAGACTACACTTTTCTCCGGGAAGTGGACCGTGGATGGTAAATCAGACAAAGCTTTTTTATGGATCGAATTGCTTGAAATTTGGTACATATGGGGCTTTGTGCTTAGATTAATAAGAAGACTACACTTCTTTCCGGAAAATGGACCGGGAACTGACCAAATCAAGAAAAACTTATTTTTGGATACAAATGCTTGAAATTTGGTACATAGGTAGCTTTTGCTTAGAACTGACCAATTCAAGAAAATCTTATTTATGGATTGAATTACTTGAAATTCGGTACAGAGGTTGCTTTTTGCCTAGATTAACAGAAAGAAATTTCTTCACTCCGGGAAGTGGCCCAAAAACTCACATATTCAAAAAAGGTTTATTTGTGGCTCCATTCATTAGAAATTTGATACATAGCAGGCTTTTTGCTAAAGTTACAGGAAAACTACACTTCTCTCGGGAATGTGGACCGGAAACTGACTTTTTTTAAGAAAACCTTATTTTTGGATCGAATTGCTTGAAAATTGGTACATATGTGTCTTTTTGCTACAATAACAAGAAGACTACCCTTATCTCCTGGAAGTGTGCACAGGTGGCTTTTCGCTAAGATCAAAAATAAGACTACACTTCTCTCCGGGAAAAGGACCGGAAACTGGCCAATTCAAACAAAACTTATTATGGATCGGGTTGCTTGAAATTTGGTACATAGGTGGCTTTTTGCTTAGATTAACGGGAAGACTGGACTTCTCTCCGGGAATTGTACATCAGTGGATTTTTGCTTAGGTTAACAGGAAATTAACTTCTCTCCGGAAAATAGACGGGGAACTATCCAATTCAAGGAAATCTTATTTATATAATAAATTCCTTGAAACTCGGTACATAGGTGGCTTTGTGCTTAGATTTAAAAGAAAACTGCATTTTCTAGGAGAAGTGGACCGGGAACTGGCCTATTCAAACAAAACATATTATGGACCGAATTGCTTGAAATTTGTACATAGGTGACTTGTTGCTTAGATTAACGGGAAGACTCGACTTCTCTCTGGGAATTGTACATAGATGGCTTTTTGTTTCGATTAACAGGAAAACTACACTTCTCTCCGGAAAATCGGCCGGGAACTGACCAATTCAAGAAAATCTTATTTATGGATTGCATTACTTGAAATTTGGTACATAGGTGGCTTTTTGCTTAGATTAACGGTAAGACTAGACTTCTCACCGGGTAGTGTACACAGGTGGCTTTTTGCTAAGTTTGAAAATAAGACAACACTGCTCTCCTGGAAATGGACTGGGAACTGGCCTATTAAAACAAAGCTTATTTATGGATCGAATTGCTTGAAATTTGGTAGATATGTGGCTTTTTGCTTAGATCAACAGGAAGATTGCACTTCTCTTCGGGTGCTGTACATAGGTGGCTTTCTGCTTAGATTAACGGGAAGAAGAAGAAGTTGCTTAGTTTGAAAATAACACAACACTGCTCTCCTGGAAATGGACCGGGAGCTGGCCTATTCAAACAAAATTTATTTATGGATCGAATTGTTTGAAATTTGGTACATATGTGGCTTTTTGCTTAGATTAACGGAAAGACTAGACTTTTCTCCGGGAACTGTACATAGGCTTTTTTCTGCTTAGATTAACAGGAAAATTACACTTCTCTCGGTAAAGTAGACCGGGAACTGACCTTTTCAAGAGAAACTTATTTTTGGATCGAATTGCTTGAAAGTTGGTACATAGGTGGCTTTTCGCTACAATAACAAGAAGACTACACTTATC
The DNA here is from genome assembly GCA_037013455.1 of Ceratitis rosa. NCBI lineage: Eukaryota > Metazoa > Arthropoda > Insecta > Diptera > Tephritidae > Ceratitis > Ceratitis rosa. The sequence continues at coordinate 1,520,148 of JAWMAG010000097.1, read as the reverse complement.
TCCGGGAAGTGTGCAAAGGTGGCTTTTTACTTAGATTTATAAGAATACTACACTTCTCTCCGGGAAGTGGACCGGGGACAGATAATTCAAACAACACTTATCAATGAATATAATTGCTTAAAATTTGGGACATAGGTGGTTTTTGCTTAGATTAACAGGAAAATTACACTTCTCACCGGAAAAAGGACCGGGAAGTGACCTATTCAAGAAAAACTAATTTATGTAATGAATTACTTGAAACTCGGTACATAGGTGGCTTTGTGCTTAGATTAAAAACAGACTACACTTTTCTCCGGGAAGTGGACCAGGCACGGACTTATTACAAAAAAAAATATGGTTTGGGTTATTTGAAATTCGATGTATAGGTGGCTTTTTGCTTAGAATAAAAATAAGACTACACTTCTCTCCGGGGAATGGAAACTGGCCTATTCAAAAAAAACTTATTATGGATCGAATTGCTTGAAATTTGGTACATAGGTGACTTTTTGCTTTGAATAACGGGAAGTCTACACTCCTCTCGGGAAAGTGGACAGGGAACTGTCCTATTCAAGAAAAACTCAATTATGGATTGAAGGTAGGACTAGACTTCTCTCCGGGAACTGTACATAGGTGGTTTTGTGCTAAGATTAACGGGAGGACTACACTTCTCTCCGGAAACTGTGCAAAGGTGGTTTTTTGCTTAAATTAAAAAGAAGACTACACTTCTCTCCGGGTAGTGGACTTTGGATTGACCTATTCAAACACAACATATTTATGAATATAATTGCTTGAAATATGGTACATAGGTGGCTTTGTGCTTTAGATTTGAAAGAAAAAAACACTTTCTAGGAAAAGTGGACCGGGAACTGGCCTATTCAAACAAAACTTATTATGTATCGAATTGCTTGACATTTGGTGAATAGGTGGCTTAGAATAAAAAGGAAACTACACCTTCTAGGAGAAATGGACCGGGAACTGGCCTATTCAAACAAAACTTATTATGTATCGGATTGCTTGAAGTTTGGTAAATAGGTTACCTTTTCCTTAGTACTGACCAATTTAAGAAAATCTTATTTAGGGATTGAATTAATTGAAACTCGGTTCATGGGTTGCTTTTTGCTTAGATTAACAAGAAGACACTTCTTCTCTGCGGGAAGTGGACCAGAAACTGATTTATTCAAAAAAAAGTTTATTTATGGCTCTATTCACTGGAAATTTGAAACATACCATATGCTGCTTTTTGTTAAATTAACAGACTAGATTTCCCTCCGAAAACTGTACATAGGTGGCGCTTTGCTTAGCTTGAAAATAAGACAACACTTCTCTTCGGGAAATGGACCGGGAACTGGCCTATTCAAACAAAGCTTATTTATGGATCGGTGGCTTTTTGGTAAAATAACAGGAAGACTACACTTTTCTCCGGGAAGTGGACCGCGGACAGATAATTCAAACAAAACTTATCAATGAATATAATTGCTTAAAGTTTGGGACATAGGTGGCTTTTTGCTTAGATTAACAGGAAAATGGTTCGGGCTTCTTGAAAATCGGTATAGGTAGCTTTTTGCTTAGATAAACGGGAAGTCTATACTTCTCTCGGGAAAGTGGACAGGGAACTGTCCAATTTAAGAAAAACTCAATTATGGATTGAATTACTTGAAATTTGGCACATAGGTGGCTTTGTGCTTAGATTAATAGGAAGACTACACTTCCCTCCGGAAAATGGACCGGGAACTGACCAATTCAAGAAAATCTTATTTATGGATTGAATTGCGAAAATTTGGTACAAAGGTGGCTTTTTGCTTAGATTAACGGGAAGATTGGACTTCTCTCCTGGAAGTGTACACAGGCAGCTTTTTGCTTAGATTGAAAAATGACTGCCCTTCTCTCCGGGAACTGTACGTAGGTGACTTTTTGCTTAGATTAACAGGAAAAATACACTTCTCTCCGGAAAATGGACCGGGAACTGACCTATTTAAGAAAAACGAATTTATGTAATGAATTACTTGAAACTCGGGACATAGGTGGCTTTGTGCTTAGATTAAATAAAGACTACACTTCTCTCCGGGAAGTGGACCAGGCACGGACTTATTACAAAAAAAATATGGTTCGGGTTAGTTGAAATTCGGTGTATAGGTGGCTGTTTGCTTAGATGAAAAATAAGACTACACTTCACTCCGGGAAATGGACCGCAAACTGGCTTAATCAAACAAAACTTATTATGGATCGAATTGCTTGAAATTTGGTACATAGGTGGCTTTTTGCTTAGATAAACACGAAAACTACACTTCTCTCGGGAAAGTGGACAGGGAACTGACCAATACAAGAAAAACTTATTTATGGAAATAATTGCTTGAAACTTGGTACATAGGTGGCTTTTTGCTTAGATTAACAGGAAGACACTTCTTCTCTGCGGGAAGTGGACCAGAAACTTATTTATTCAAAAAAAGTTTATTTATGGCTCCATTCACTAGAAATTTGGTATAGGTATATACGGATTTTTGTTAAATTAACAGGAAGACTATAATTCTCTCCGGTAAGTGTACATTAGCGGCTTTTTCCTTAGATTAATGGGAAGACTAGATTTCTCTCCAGGAACTGTACAAAGGTGGACTTTGGATTGACCTATTCAAACAGAACTTATTTATGGATATAATTGCTTGAAATTCGGTGCATAGGTGGTTTTTTGCTTAGATTAACAGGAAAAATAGACTTCTCTCCGGGAAATGGACCCGGAACTGGCCCATTCAAACCAAACCTATAATGGATCGAATTGCTTGTAATTTGGTATATAGGTACCAAAAAAATGGTTCGGGTTACTTGAAATTCGGTATAGGTGGCTTTTTGCTTAGATCAACAGGAATACTACACTTCTCTACGGAAAATGGACCGGGAACTGACCAATTGAAGAAAAACTTGTTGATGGATATAATTGCTTGAAATTTGGTTCATCGGTGGCTTTTTGCTTAGATTAACAGGAAAAATACACTTATCTCGGAAAAGTGGACCGGGAAGTATCCTTTTCAAGAAAAACGTATTTATGGATCGAGTTGCTTGAAATTTGGTACATAAGTAGCGTTTTGCTTAGTACTGACCAATTCAAAAAAATCTTATTTATGGATTGAATTACTTGAAATTCGGAACATAGGTGGCTTTTTGCTTAGATTAACAGGAATACACTTCTTCTCTCCGAGAAATGGACCAGAAACTGATTTATTCACAAAAAGTTTATTTATGGCTCCATTCACTAGAAATTTGATACATACCATATGTTGCTTTTTGTTAAATTAACAGACTAGACTTCACTCCGGGAACTGTACATAAGTGGCTTTTTGCTTAGCTTGAAAAGAAGACAAAACTTCTCTCCTGGAAATGGACCGGGAACTGGCCTATTCAAACAAAGCTATTTATGGATCGAATTGCTTGAAATTTGGTACATATGTGGCTTTTTGGTTAGATTAAAGGAAAGACTAGACTTCTCTCCGGAAACTGTACATAGGTGGCTTTTTGCTTAGATTAACAGGAAAACTACACTTCTCTCGGGAAAGTGGACCGGGAACTGACCTTTTCAAGAAAAACTTGCTGTTGGATCGAATTGCTTGAAAATTGGTTCATATGTGGCTTTTTGTTAAAATAACAGGAAGACTACACTTATCTCCAGAAATTGTGCAAAGGTGGTTTTTTGCTTAGATTTATAAGAATACTACACTTCTCTCCAGGAAGTGGACCGGGACTGACTTATTCAAGAAAAATTTATTTATGTATTGAATTACTTGAAACTAGGTACACAGAGGGTTTGGTGCTAAGATTAAAAAGAAGACTACACTACTCTCCGGGAAGTGGACCAGGAACGGACTGATTAAAAAAAAAAAAAAAATTGGTTCGGGTTATTTAAAATTTTGTACATAGATGGCTTTTGCTTAGATGAAAAAGAAGACTACACTTCTCTCTGGGAAATGGACCGGGAACTGACCTCTTCACACAAAACTTATTTATGGACCGAATTGCTTCAAATTTTTGCTAAAACAGACAGGAAGACTTAAAATTTGGGACACAGGTGGCTTTTTGCTAAGATTATCAGGAAAATTACATTTCTCTCGGGAATGTGTACCGGGAACTGACTTTTTTAAGAAAAATTGATTTATGGATCGAATTGCTTGAAATTTGGTATATAGGTACCAAAAAAATGGTTCGGGTTACTTAAAATTCGTTATTGGTGGCGTTTTGCTTTGATCAACAGGAAGACTACACTTCTCTCCGGAAAATGGACCGGTGTTGAAGACATGAGCGAAGACCTCATCAAATTTTAAATTTTAGAAATATATATATATATAAAATTCCTCAAACTAATAATGAAATACTGAATTACTTACCCTTATACTTACTCACAATGAATTTACTCCTAATTAAAATACTTACCAGCAACCCTACTTCCGCTACTACATCTAAAGAGAGAGAAAAATAAAAAAATGTATAAATATTGTATTGGTAATTTTAAGTATAGTCAAATAGTAATTTTTCGCTCGCTCGAACTGCAATCCGGTTGTGTTATAAATAATTTATATATAAATAATAAAAAAACCCTAAATTGTAAAATTTAATGTTCAACCGTATAATACAGACAAAATAAAACTAAACATATAATACATACAAAATAAAATTAAACGAAAAAATTTAAATATATATAGGTATATATATATATACATATAAAACATAAAGTGTAAAACATAAGTGGAACCAAAAAAAAAAAAAGTACATAATAATCTTGAAAGTGCTCTGTGTTCCAACATAACGAAAAAATATATATTATACAGGTATATATATGTATGTATATGTACATATAAAACAAAAGAATTTTAAGCATAAAACATATGCATATATAAATGCATACATAGTATGTACATGTGACAGAAAACATAAAAAAAACACTGAAAAAGAAAACATAAAAAGCGGTGAAAATATAAGCAAAGAAAGCATATATGTATATATTTTATATATATACATATATTATATATGTACATACACACATACATAAATACATACATGCGGTGAAAAGAAAAAAAACCACAAAAAGGAGTGGAATTAAAAAACTATAAAGAAAAAAAACCTAAGGTGCTAAAGTTAAAACCCTTGTAACAAAAACTTAATAAGCAAATAAATGCATATATATATATAAACCGTATAAATAAACCGTGCGTTTCCATTCAAAAACTAAAGAAATATACATATATTAAAATAAGCCGGTGTGTGTCCTAAGTTAATAAATAAATAAATATATATACATAAGTATATATACTATGAAAATATAATATTCAACAGTATTGAATTTATACATAACAATTAAATAAAATTAAAAAAAAAATATATAAATATTTAAAAAATTTATAAAATTCAGCACGAAACAAAACGTGCACTTTCATAAGCGACAGAGGACACAATTCTCAACCTCAAAAACACCAGCACTACACAGAAGACAACACTCCCCCGTCCCGTATCCAGTAGGAAAGAAATTTTGGTTTGTACTAGCCCGGATGTCAAAGTAAGTCCCACTCATTTTTGTTTAGCAAATTTTGCTCGTGCTGTGTATGAAACTCCTTTGTCATACACACACATAATCTCAAAAATTAAATTATAATTCTTATGGAAAGTTCGAGCAAAATCTCAAAATCCGCTAAACAAAAAATTAATCACAATATATAATAATATATAGCGGGTCCCCAAAACCGGTAAAAGAAAATCCCCTACTTTTCATTTACCGAATACAACAGCGCTTATATATAATATATTAAAACGTATATATGAAAAACGCGCGCTTTCCCCATCACAAGTATAGGTACATTTAATACAAAAAACCGCTTATTATATATCCCCTCACGTATATAAACTCCCCTTTTATATACGCCAAAAACACCTTCGAAAAGGACCAGAATCGGACCAGTTGCCCCTCTCATACATCCACCCAAGTATATATATACTCTCAGTATATACACCCCAACAGGACCGAAGCTCATTCCAACGGGCCCGGAACCGGACCAGTGTAAGCACATTACACTGCCCAAACTCACCACCGCATAGCAAGTCACTGCTACCCAACCGTGGTACATATATATACATACACATATATACATAAAGTGTTTTTTTAAAATTCCGGCAATTTCCACTTCTTCCCTATTTACAATAGCAAGTGGGCAAAGACACGTATGCACATAAGTATACATAGGTACGTACATACTCGTGTAAGCTAAGCAAAGCACCCAGCATACAAACAAGGTATAACGAAAACCCAGTAAACATTTATACATTGCTGTGCTCAGACGCGCTGGGACAGTACAGTACACCACATAAAAGCTACCCCCTGAATATATTAATTAAAAATAATATATATACACACTTCCATATAAATATAAATAAATATTTTATATTAAATGGAGGACAAAATGGAGAAACCACAATCCCTCCACCACCTAACAGGACCCCGAACTCGCTCGAAATTCCAGGCGGAAGAAGAGGAATTCTCCCAGCTGCATAAAAAATTTTTATATGAGCCATCCAGGATGGAAAAATTCTGCGGTAAATGGGGGAGCACTAGTGAAGAGACTCACTCCGAAGCACCCCTTAAAATTTTCAAGGAAAAATGAGCAACGTGGAAGATGAGAAGACACGCTCAGCATGCGCAGAGTCCTACGAGACCACAAATCCAACAAAATATGGATTCTTTCCGGTCAAACACCCCCATCACAAAGATGGGAGCAATCACTCAACTCAAGGAAGGAGTTACCTCGATGTTCAGAAATCGACCAATTTCTGACAGCTCGGTACGAAGTCGTGGAGCGACTCAACACATACAGACCCAATAAGCCGAAGATCAGTCAGCCCAACTACCCCCAACGGACACCAGCGGTCCCTCCCCCAACACTCAATTATCGGAACAACACCCAATCGTGCCATCTTCAAAACAAAAGGCAAGTTTCATGTAAACTATGCCAATCAAACCACTCGATGACAAGGTGCGTCAAATTTCGAGAATTATTGTCAAAGACGTCACCACTCCCTCCTCCATTACACTGCTAGCAATCACACGCCTCACCCTCCAAAACCTCAAAGAAACTTCACTACTTCTCAAGTGACAGTCGAGGAAGAACAGCCCTGCATCTCTAAACAAGCATCAAAAAACTCAAAGGCAAATGAAAGCGGTAGAAAACAAACTCTATCCCACTATTCGAGTAACAAAGAAAGGACATTGCTTCCCACAGCAAATATTCCCATTCTCCACAAAGGAGAAGTAACTCACATCAAAGCTCTCCTTGACCAAGCCTCTCAAAAAACTTTTGTAACATCCCGTATACAAAAGTTACTTGGTCTCCCCACCACAAAAGCCAACTACCAAATTCTTGGCCTGGGCGGTAACACAGTCCAAAAATCGAATAGAATATGCTCTACGACGATATGCTCAGCTAATTAAACAATAAAAATCGCAGCTCAAGCGATAATACTGTCTCAATTGACGCACACTATCCCATCCTTCAAAATAAAAGAAGTAGACTTAACAGAATATCTCTCACTACCATTAGCAGACCCCAACTGCTTTACACCAGCTAGAATAGACATGGTCATTTGGAGCGATATAATCCCAAAAATACTCACCCCAGGCCTCAAAATTAATGTAGGCGGCAGCTTAATAGCTCAAAACACTATATTTGGGTGGATATTAAGTGGACCAGTTGTGGAAGAAATTCATCATTCTCTACTCAGGTGATTGAAACCCCTTCAGAATCACTAGGAGAACTTCTCAGGAAATTCGGGGAACAAGAAGAGGTACCACCGGCCCCCACATACAAAGACGATGATGAATATTGTGAAGCGCTCTCCAAAAAAACCACTCATCGACGAGAAGATAGTCGGTATGTAGTAAAGCTGCCATTCAAATCAGCATTCCCGGACTCCATCGCACTCGGGCACTCCAGACCTGCTGCACAGCAGCAATACCTCTGCGTGGAACGAACTAACGAAAAGAAACATGAACTTCGGAACACCTATTCAGAAGTCCTAGAGGAATACCTAACGATAGACCACATGGAACCAACCCATTCACGAGAAATCGTACGCAACGGTAAATATTTCTCCTTTTACCTACCCCATCACGCGGTGCTCTCACTAATACATTTTCGTTCTCAGTTGACCCCCCCTTATCCTCAGACACTGCCACGAAACGACAGATCCTCTCATCTGTCGCGAAAGTTTTCGACCCGGCAAGATGGCTATCGCCCATAATGATAGCAGCGAAAACTCTTTTTCAACAACTATGGATGGAAAGAACAGACTGGGACGAAACCGTGAAGCCGATCTCACTCCACATTCAGGAGAAATCTCGCCGCAATCGAGGAAATTAGGATACCTCGATGGGTGCAATTCAGCCCAAACAGTTCCATTCAGCTACACGGATTCTCAGATGCTTCCGAGAAGGCATTCTGCGCTTGCGTATATTTATGAGTCCAGCAAGGTGAAGCTGCTACATCCCACTTACTCGCAGCCAAGAGTAAAGTAGCCCCCTTACAAACCGTTTCTCTCTCTAGGCTGGAACTTTGCGGCGCAGTTTTACTAGCAAAATTAGTAAAGCAGATCCGATCCTCCCTAAATCTGCCATCTCATGAACTAATTTTGTGGACAGACGCCTCAATCGAATAAGCATGGCTGGAAAAACCTCCATGGACGTTGAAAACATACGTAGCGAGCAGGACATCTCAGATCCTCGAACTCGTGAACAATGCTACATGGCGACATGTTTCCAGCGCTGACAACCCAGCTGATCTAGGTACGCGTGGAGCTAAACCCCAAGAGCTCGTCAACAGTTCACTCTGGTGGAAAGACCCAGAGTGGTTAACTAGGCCATCACCTCTTTGGCCGAAAAGTTCACCAACTCATTTGTCCCCTCCCGAACAACGCAAAATTGAAGCATTCCACGCTTTAGAATCTCCTGATTTTCTAGACCGTTTCTCCTCCTTTTCCACCGCTCTTAGAGTAACAGCGTACATATTTCGTTTCGCGCAAAAGGCTAGGAAACTGCCAAACCCGCCCTCTACCACTCTCACTCAAAGCGACACAAAGTTCCCAAAAACTCGTCTCATAGTTGTCACCCAGCGAAAATACTTCGGAAAAACCATCACAGCACTGGAGTCGAAATTTCCGATAGAAAAAAGAGATCCTCTCCGTACTCTCAACCCCTTCTTGGATAAATCAGGCCTGCTGTGTGCATATGGATGTCTCACTCATGCCGCCCTCAGCTACGATGAGCGCCATCCAATTATCATCCCCGATAGTTCCCGATATTGCTCCCTCCTTCACGAGTTCCTCCGCTCAACTCTACTGCACGCGGAAAAGCAGCTGATGATTCGCGTGGTCCAACAGGACTACCATATTCCCCGAATTCGCCAGAAGGTAAAATCATGCATTTTTCGGTGCAAGACATGCACGATATACAAACAGAAGGAGCACGCAATTGATGGAAGTATGCTCCGACCTAACAACAGAAGCGTCTAAGGCAGCATTTGCACGATTTGTAGGTCGAAGAAGCATTCCCCACAACATAATGTCCGAAAACGGCAAAACCGTCGTAGGAGCACAGCGAAGCATACAAAGAAAACTATCCGCCCTCCTTGAGGAAGTTTCGGACAAAACCACAACGGAATACGCCATTCACGGACTTACATGGCAATTTATACCGCCTGACGCTCCACATATGGGAGGACTTTGGGAAGCGGCAGTGAAGAGCGTCAAAACTCACTTCATTAAAGTCGCTGGAAATCAAAAGTTCACCTTCGAAGAATTTACCACTCTCCTAATACGCATCGAAGCGGTACTCAACTCCAGACCACTCTCTCCTATGTCTCAAGATCCCGAAGACTTGAAGGTACTAACCGCAGGCCACTTCTTACGAGGCGCACCCATACTCTCGATCCCTGAGCCAAACTCAGAAAACCTCTCACTCATTAATAAATGGCAAAAATTAAGAGTACTCCATCATCAGTTCAGCAAGCGCTGGAAAACTGAATATCCCCACAATCTTCAAAAACGCTATAAATGGAAAGGATCCCAGCGAAATATGAAGGAAGGCGATCTCGTCGTCATCAAAGACGACCTCCTACCCCCAAACGAATGGCGACTAGGTCGCATAACGAAACTTCATCCCGGACCCGACCGAAAACGTTCTCGTGGTAGACATCCGCATTCAAGGCGGAACGATCACCCGCAGCATAACCAAACTCTGTCTTCTGCCACCCGCTTGGCTTATACATCCCCCTCTCCCGAGAAGCTAAACTCCGCAAATCTCCACTCTCCATCATCTCATACTAAAGTTGCTTTTCGAACGATGTCTTTTCAGATCACAGGACTTCGGCAAGTGTTGGCTGTGCTACCGCACCCACTCATTGCGCCACTGTCGTGCGTTCCTGGCAATGACTCCAGACGAGCGATACGAGTCTGCGAAGGTGCACAAATATTGCATCAATTGTTTGGCGACATCGCAGGCGACGGGAAGCTGTAACTCTCGAGACAGCTGTCACCGCGGTGGACTGGCTCACCATACTCTGCTGCACAGCTCCGCACGCACGCCATCAACACGAGCCACGCCCAGCAGCTCGAAGAGAGCCCCCAAACCACCACTCGGTAAACCCGTTGCCAGTGGACGAGTCTCAAAAAGAGCAGGACGTCGAAAGGTTGACGCCCCAAAATCTCGAAGGCATTCTACCTCGGCCATCCAACGTCGACTCACTGGCCTGGTCAGCGAAGCCAAGAAGGCACTACAAAGACTCGAGGACTTGGTGCATGTTACGACCCCGCAGGCCCCCCGGCATGTTGAAGACATGAGCGAAGACCTCTTCGAATTTTAAATTTTAGAAAGATATATATATATATATAATTTCTCAAACCAATAATGAATTACTGAATTACTTACCCTTATACTTACTCACCATGAATTTACTAATAATTAAAATACTTACCAGCAACCCTACTTCCGCTACTACTTCCAAAGAGAGAGTAAAACAAAAAAATGTATAAATATGTATGAGTTGGTAATTATAAGTATAGTCTAATAATAATTTTTCGCTCGCTCGAACTGCAAACCGGTTGTGTTATAAATAAATTATACATAAATAATAAAAAAAAACCCTAAATTGTAAAATTTAAGGATCAAATAATAAAATATAATCAATTTTGTGAAAACTATGTAAAGAAAAAACAAAGTGTTTTTAATTAAAACGGAAAATAAATAAATGCAGCAAGTAGCTGATTTATACAACCGGGAACTGACCAGTTCAAGAAAAACTTATTAATAGATATAATTGCTCGAAATTTCGTTCATAGGTGGCTTTTTGCTAAAATAACAGGAACACTACACTTTTCTCCGGGAAATGGACAGATAAATCAAACAAAACTTTTTTATGAATCGAATTGCTTGAAATTTGGTACATCGGTGGAACAGACCAATTCAAGAAAAACTTATTTATGGATATACACGTAATTGCTTGAAATTTGATGCATATTTGGCTTTTTGCCACTTCTTTGCTTTTTAATAGGAAAATGGACCGGGAACTGTCTAATTCAAGAAAATTTTATTCATGGATAGAATTACTCGAAATTCGGTGCAAAGGTGGCTTTGTGCTTAGATTAAAAAAAGATTACACTTTTCTCCGGGAAGTGGACCAGGTACGGACTTATTACAAAAAAAAAATATGGTTCGGGTTATTTGAAATTCGGTTCATAGGTGGCTTTTTGCTTAGATTAAAAAGAAGACAACATTTCTTTCTGCGAAATTGCTTGAAATTTGGCTCATAGGTGGCTTTTTGCTAAAATAACAGGAAGACTACACTTTTCTCCGGAAAGTGGACCGTGGACGGTAATTCAAACAATTCAAACAAAGCTTTTTAATGGATCGAATTGCTTGAAATTTATTACATATGTGGCTTTTTGATAAGATTACCGGGAAACCGGGACCGGGAACTGACCAATTCAAGAAAAACTTATTTATGGATATAATTGCTTGAAATTTTGTACATAGGTGGCTTTTTGCTTAGATTAATGGGAAGGCTGGACTTCTCTCCGAGAACTGTACATAAGTGGCTTTTTGCTTAGATTAACAGGAAGACACTTCTTCTCTCCGGGAAGTGGACGAGAAACTTATTTATTCAAAAAATGTTTATTTATGGCTCCATTCACTAGAAATTTGATACATATGTGGCTTTCTGTTAAATTGACAAGAAGACTATACTTCTCTCCGGAAAGTGTACATTAGTGGCTTTTTGCTTAGATTAATGGGAAGACTAGATTTCTCTACAGGAACTGTACAAAGAAGACTACACTTCTCTCTGGGAAGTGGACCGGGAACTGACCTCTTCAAACCAAATTTATTTATGGACCGAATTGCTTCAAATTTGGTTCATAGCTGGCTTTTTGCTAAAATAACAGGAAGACTACACTTTTCTCCGGGAAGTGGACCGTAGATGGTAATTCAACCAAAGCTTTTTTATGGATTGTAACGACAGCCTTAGGCCGAAAATAATGTAAACAGTGTATGTGTGTTAGTATGAGTTGGGGGAGTATGCGCCTGTGTGAGTGCGATCAGCACAGACTATGTTGACGTAAATGTTGCTAACGAATTATAACACATAACCCTATTTACATGTTGGCGGAAGTCTCCGATGGGCATCATGTAGTATTTGCAAGATTTGCCGCGATGAATGTACGAGTGTGTGTGAACGCGAGACATGTAGTGGTATCCATCAGCAACATTGCGGAGCCAAACAACATCTACATAAGACCCATAAAATTATAAACGAAAAAGAAACAAAGGTTTTGTAGTGCCGACAGCCAAAATAAAAAAGTGTAGTGTAATAAAGGTGTGGATATTTTTTTATTAAAAAAAAAACAAAGGTGATGATAGTAAGAAATTAACAAAAAAAAAGGAGAAAATAAATTGTATGAACAGGCTCCCAAGTAGCCAGGAGTTGAATAACTAAATAACAACGAAAATAAACTGGAATTGGAGGTAAGCAGATAAATCTCAATGCAATAATTAAATGTTGAATTTTTATTATAATATACATATGTACAATTGTATACACATATGTTTTAGTTTGAAAAAAAAGGAAAATGAAATACCCTAGTTAATGACAAAAATCTTCCATTTGCAGGTAGCCAGAAAACAAAAATAAAAAAATAAGGATCTCCACGATTTTTTATACATCAACCACTGCCATCACAACAACAACAAAAACTGAAAAAACAAGGACCAGAGGAATCACTACCACGGCAGGACAGCCTACAAATGTACGTGGATTCCATCCCAGGACGTAATCCAGGAATACAAAAATTGTCACCTTTTTTATTATTTTCGATTTTTTTTACACTTACCAATTTCTAGTGAGCTTCCTTCTGATTTTTTTTTGTAAGCAAAATAATGTTTGATTAAGTTATAGGTATTTGTAGGAAGATATAGAATATTATTTGCAATAAGTCATGAGACATTTCATAAACAATTTTTTTATAATTTCAAACAAAGAGGAAGCAAGAAATATTTCCTTCCACATATAACCTTCCTTTATTTCGTCATTTGAACACATGAAAAAAAGGGGGGCGAATAACCAATGCATAGTAAATTAATGTAATTTTAAAGCACATTTTTTTATTTATTTTTATTATAATTTTTTTAAAACAATTTTTGTCAAATAATTATCGAATTTCACATAGAAAACTTTTTGTTAGGTCACACCGAACCCGGCACTATATACGCGATCCGCGACCCGCCAGCTATATTCACAACTAATCCGTAGAGTAACAATATAATATAGGTATACCTATATGTACGTACACTTTGGAGAATTTAAATAGAAGAGTAGAGTTCCAGTGAGACAGGCTCATACACGTATATATTCTTTGTTGTAAGCTTCTCTTCCCCCACACAGGTTCTTCTCCAATATATTGGTACCATCATCGCGGAGCAGACCAGGTGAGTGACTACTATACTCTTATACACACAAGAATACACACCTGTACATATATATTGGGACACCTAGTTTTTTTATTTTTTTATTGTGCATTACCATTCTTCCCTTTTTTGCTTTTTTTGATTTGTTTTTTTTTTTTAATTTTTATTAGAGTTCAATAAAGTATGTATTATATTTTTAATAACTGAGAATAAGATATTAAAGGCTAAGTAGGAATTTTAAGAAAGAGAATATTGTATTCAATTAAAAGATACCATTAATCTAAATTGTAATTTAACAAAAAAAAAAAAATGAATTATCTGAATAAATGAAGATAGTATACGTCATTCTAAAAATAATATGAAGACCTAAATTAATTTATGGTGTAGGTGTTGCGGTTGCACGTACGAGGGGACATGAGATTGATGACCAACTCAGGGACAGATTAAGACCGACGGACTAGACAGTTGACAGACGGACCTTTTCAGGAAAGGGGGTCGTTGTAAGATGAGAGGAGTCAGCACAACGATCATGGCTTCGCATTCACATGTCGAAGGGGCGGGTAGACTCAACCTGACTGACGGACAGCGACGAACTAACGGGACTGAACACATATTTTATACTCGACATTTTTTGTTGTTTCTTAAACATCTCACACATTCGGCATGATAATTTTGTTACTGTAGCGTAGACAGAGCGAGTGGCCAACAACCCACCCAACCGATGAGCTAGTCCAGGGACCGCAAGCATGCCGAAGCGACACTCGACCTTGCCACAAACATGCAGCTAAATAACAATGGCGCCCAACGGTATAAAACTTACCTTACCTTTTTTTAACGATATTGGGGAACTATAACAGCAACATCACACCGATCAGTCAGAAGTAGTTTGTGTTGATATGGTTATACCTAGGGAATGCTTAAGTACGGCCTATATCTTGTTGATCAAATAATATGGGCAAAGACTTAGCATATTTAAACGGGATATCTACAATATGTTTTCTTATATAATTGAGAGGGCAACTGTGTAAGCCACGTTATTGGCAATCCAGCATAGCCATTAATTGAGGTTTTCAGCCGGTCTTCGCTTGGGTCGGGAGAAGTGTAGAGTGCGCATTCAATGATTCGTCAAATGTATTGTAGACTCTCACACACATGGGGGATTAATTGACTTAAATTTGTACAGCGTACGTAAGTCCATATAGAGTGAAATATGTGAAATATTTTTGAAGTTTTGTATTTGCATATTTTGTTTTTTTATCAGATTAAATAAATTGTAGTCATTTGTACTCCGACCATATTATTATTATTATTCGAAGATATATGAATAAATATATTACAGGCTTGAGCACATATATGCCTTTTGAATTAAACTTTTCCTAATTTTTTTTACATTTTTTGATGCATTACTTTATTTGAATTTTCTTGGAGTTTTCGAAAACCACAAATATTTTCATTTCTGGTTCGTGGCAAATTAGCTAAGAAATTTTTAAATATTCTTTGGCTTAGATATTGAAGTGTAGTTTTAAGTATTAAATTCATTTTTACGCTTGTGAAATCTTTAGTTTGACTAGGAAGATTTATTTGGCACTCGTCACAGAAGCGAGAACATCAACTGCGACATATCCGAATGTCAGATAAGAAGACAAAAATAGTGAGGAGGCAGATTATAGTTTGAGCTTTTCGCGAAAAATCGATTTGCTATTGCAGATGTCACAACAAAGTGAAACAGGCGGAGAAAAGGGGGATAATAACCTCGGTGAAGCAGAAAGATTCAATGACATGGAAGCTGGAAGCTCGAAAGCTCCGAGTGGTGAGCTCTCCGGTACCATGACGAGCATAGAACAGCTAAGTCGTCTAACGGCTATGATGATTCAGCAGAACGACATGATGTCGCAATGCATGAATGAAGTGCGGCACTTGCGGGAAAACGTGGCGAACTTCAGTGGGCGTGTAACTGAAATGGAGACTTCAGCGCAGACCCTGGGACAGCGGTGTACTGTGGCATCCACTCCCGAAAATCTAGGGCAACGCCGTTGCGTTGAACAGGTTGCTAGTAGAAACGCAATGTCAAAGGAATCAAATTCTTGTGAGACACCGAGATGGATAAAGGTAGATCTCGAGAAATGGCATATAAAGTTCGTTGAACTGGAAAAGGGATGAGTGTGGAAAGTTTCATTTTTCAGGTTGAAAAATTGCGGGAACTGAATGATATATCATATTTCCAGCTCTTCACAGATTTTCATTGTTTGGTTTCAGGAGGTGCTCTGAAGTGGTATTGGCAGATGCTTGAAGACAAAGCAGACCATCCAGATTTTGGATATTTCGAATTGAAGGCAGAACTACTAAACCACTTCAGAACTGCTGAGTCTGACCATGAAATAATCCGCGAAATCTTAGAAAGAAACCAACAGCCTCACGAGAACTTCGATGAGTTTTATAGTGATATTCATGACCTTATTTTCAAACTCCGTCGTAAGATCTCTGAGAAAGAACTAGTAGGCATGGTCCGGGGAAATCTTAAGACATACGTAGCTAACTTGACGTTCGCGTCCAAGATGGACAGCATGGCGGAATCAGCAGCTGAATGTAAGAGAGCTGAAAAAATGATGAAGAATAACAAAGATAGACCTAGGGCAGTTAATGAATTAGAATTAAGACACGAGAAATTGATAGACACCACAGTAGAGGCGTTAGATAAGAACCAGATGAATAAGAAAGCATCTAATGCTCACGTAGCCAAGCCTTATGAACATTTACCTTCATCCACATCGGCTTGCCCTAACGTAGTCAAATCAACCATAAATTCTTTCTGTGCCTCACCTTTCCACTTAATGTTATGCTTTTCGTGCGGGATGCCGGTGAACCACTACAACAAAAATCCAACAGAGGCGCAAAAAGAAACCAAGTGCAATTCTTCTTTTCACAACATGTTGTGTTTTGCTTGAGGGAGTGATGCATCCTTTTGTGAATTCAAAGATCAGGGAAAATCCAACCTGGCGGAGAGGACCGGTAGCTTCAGCCAGAAAACAGGCGACCCGGAAAGAAAGTAGCAAGGATTTTAACTAGGGAGAACAAAAACAAACGAAAAACAGAAAGAAGATGAAATAGTAAAAGTACAAGAAGCTAAGCCAACTAAAAGTTTTTTGTAAGGAATTTAATAAAAAGAATAATAGGAATTATAAGAAAATTGCTAAAATGAGAGAGAAAAGAAAATATTTGAAAATAATCCACAACAAAATAATTTCAACGTTAGTTACAGTCAATGGTGACAACAGATTCTTTGCGAAGACCAAAATAGGTGGTCATGAAGTACTGGCATTACTCGATTCGGGAGCAAGAGCCAGCTGCATAGGTAAAAGCTATAAGGAATTGTTGAAAGGCAAAGAAAGCATAATTATGCTAATCAAGGGGCAAAATATTAAGACGGCGAAAGGAGGAAAGACTGCTATAATAGGAGCTATCAAATTACCTGTTGTATGGGATAACATAAGAAGAGAAATGGAGTTTTTAATAGTTCCAGGGCTCCAGCAAGAAGTATATTTAGGGATCGATTTCTGGTCAACTTTTGATATGAGTGTTGTGAGCAAAGGGGCGAAGGGGAACATTAATAATGCTATGGTTTCAGAGCTGGCAACCGCTCATGGTAATTTATCATTTGACGCAGTACAACACCTACTTTCGACCGAACAGACAAATGCACTAGAATGGGTGAAATCACAATTCCCTTCATTTTCAACCTTGGGACTAGGCCGAACAAATGTAGAGGAACATGTGATTGAAGTTGTTGACGAGAATCTGGCGGTGAAACAGCGACACTACCCAATCTCACCTGCTATTCAAAAACTCGTGTTCGCTGAGCTGGACAGGATGCTTAGTATGGGAGTTATTGAAGAGTCAAACAGCAGTTGGAGCTCACCTGTTTTCTTAGTGATTAAAGGTACCAAAAACCGTCTTTGTCTAGATGCGCGCAAGGTCAATGAACGTACCGTTAAAGATGTTTATCCGCTGCCACATATAGATTGTATCCTTAGTAGATTTCAAAATACCCGTTATATATCAGCCATCGATCTTAAGGACGCGTTTTGGCAGATACCATTAGAAAGTAAGTCCAGAGAAAAGACTGCTTTTACGGTTCCTGGTAGACCTTTGTATCAGTTCACCGTGATGTTTTCAAGAAACCACCTATTAAGAAACAGCATATTACGGAACGTTATATTTCAAAGGCTGTTCATAGATTTCATGGGCCCGTTTCCACGTAGTTGTGATGGTAATGTGTATGTATTTATGTGTCTTGACCATGCGTCTAAATTTGTGTTTTTGCGACCGGTCCGTAAAGCCACTTCAGCAGAAGTCATAAAATACCTCGAAAAAGACGTTTTCCACGTATTCGGTGTACCCGAATATGTACATTCGGATAATGGCAAACAATTTGTCTCGGACATGGTACTAAACAGATAAAAACTGCATTTTACTCACCTCAAGGGAATGCTGCAGAAAGAGTGAACCGCTAAGTATTACAGGTCATAAGATCGTTCATCAATGAAAATCAAAGAAACTGGGATAAGCATATAAGCGACGCAGCATTTGCTCTGCGTAGTGCTACACATTCTGCAATCAACGTGTCTCCGTATGATGCTGCTTTGGGATGCCGATGATACAGCATGCTGCATCATACGATATATACCGAAAGTTGGCTAGTTTAAAGGATGCAGATTGTGAGATAGATTATTTATAAAGGAGCTGAAGCTGGCACATGAAAGGAGCAAAATAGCTTATAACACTAGGAGCGCAGACGTAAAATTCCAGATAGGACAAACTGCATATCGTAAGAACTTTAAACAAAGTTCACAAATCGAAAGATATAATGCAAAATTAACTCCAAACACATAAAATGTATCGTGCTAAAGGTTTTAGGGAACTCCATGTATGAGCTTGGAGATAGCAATGGAAAGAGGATCGGTACCTACCACGCGAAAGACATTTTTGCTAAGTAGTGTTACACGTTTTCTTGGTTAGAACTCGTTTTACCTGTTGTAAGTTAAGGACGTTGGACTACCCAAAACTTAGGAACGCGACCGAAATAGCCCATAGGTGTATTAATTTTTAGCCTAGTTATCTGGAAAAATTAGTCCTCATCTGTTTATTTAAAAAAGGACACTAACACAAACTCTACTCGAAAAAGAAAAAAAAAGACAGTACATGCGAACTTAAGTTGTTTGCCCGGCTCTGAGTCGTGGGTCGAAGCCACACGTTAGTTGCGACAAATAAACCTGGACAGGCTGCGTTATTAAATTTTTTTTACACACACGTTCCATGATGCAAGCACCATCGGCGGATGTGAGCCTGCAACGACAGCCTTAGGCCGAAAATAATGTAAACAGTGTATGTGTGTTAGTATGAGTTGGGGGAGTATGCGCCTGTGTGAGTGCGATCAGCACAGACTATGTTGACGTAAATGTTGCTAACGAATTATAACACATAACCCTATTTACATGTTGGCGGAAGTCCCCGATGGGCATCATGTAGTACTTGCAACATTTGCCGCGATGAAAGTACGAGTGTGTGTGAACGTGACACATGTAGTGGTATCCATCAGCAACATTGCGGAGCCAAACAACATCTATATAAGGCCCATAAAATTATAAACGGAAAAGAAACAAAGGTTTTGTAGTGCCGACAGCCAAAATAAAAAAGTGTAGTGTAATAAAGGGGTGGATATTTTTTTATTAAAAAAAAAAAAAAAACAAAGGTGATGATAGTAAGAAATTAACAAAAAAAAGGAGAAAATAAATTGTATGAACAGGCTCCCAAGTAGCCAGGAGTTGAATAACTAAATAACAACGAAAATAAACTGGAATTGGAGGTAAGCAGATAAATCCCAATGCAATAATTAAATGTTGAATTTTTATTATAATATACATATGTACAATTGTATACACATATGTTTAAGTTTGAAAAAAAAAGGAAAATGAAATAACCTAGTTAATGACAAAAATCTTCCATTTGCAGGTCGCCAGAAAACAAAAATAAAAAAATAAAGACCTCCACGATTTTTTATACATCAACCACTGCCATCACAACAACAACAAAAACTGAAAAAACAAGGACCAGAGGAATCACTACCACTGCAGGACAGCCTACAAATGTACGTGGATTCCATTCCAGGACGTAATCCAGGAATACAAAAATTGTCACCTTTTTTATTATTTTCGATTTATTTTACACTTACCAATTTGTAGTGAGCTTCCTTCTGATTTTTTTTGTAAGCAAAATAATGTTTGATTAAATTATAGGTATTTGTAGGAAGATATAGAATATTATTTGCAATAAGTCATGAGACATTTCATTTATGCTGAATTTCTTTTTTTGCTTTTTTATTAATGTAACAAGTTGCCTTTTTTACACCGTTTTAGTATTTTAGATATTACTAGTACTTTTTGCATTCAAACTTAATTTTTCTGTCACATATAACCTTCTAACCGCGACCCGCCAGCTATATTCACAACTAATCCGTAGAGTAACAATATAATATACATAGGTATACCTATACCTATGTACGTACACTTTGGAGAATTTAAATAGAAGAGTAGAGTTCCAGTGAGACAGGCTCATACACGTATATATTCTTTGTTGTAAGCTTCTCTTCTCCCACACAGGTTCTTCTCCAATATGTTGGTACCATCATCGCGGAGCAGACCAGGTGAGTGACTACACACATAGATACACACATGCACGTATATATAGGGACACCTAGTTTTTTTATTTTTTTATTGTGCATTACCATTCTTCCCTATGTGATTTTTTTTTATTTGTTTTTTTTTTTTTTAATTTTTATTAGAATTCAATAAAGTATGTATTATATTTTTTATAACTGAGAATAAGATATTAAAGGCTGAGTAGGAATTTTAAGTAAGAAAATATTGTATTTAATTTAAAGATACCATTAATCTAAATTGTAATTTAACAAACAAAGAAAAAATGAATTATCTGAATAAATGAAGATAGTATACGTCATTCTAAAAATAATATGAAGCACTAAACTAATGTATGGTGTAGGTGTTGCGGTTGCACGTACGAGGTGACATGAGAGTGATGACCAACTCAGGGACAGATTAAGACCGACGGACTAGACAGTTGACAGACGGACCTTTTCAGGAAAGGGGGTCGTTGTAAGATGAGAGGAGTCAACACAACGACCATGGCTTCGCATTCACACGTCGAAGGGGCGGGTAGACTCCACCTGACTGACGGACAGCGACGAACTGACGGGATTGAACACATATTTTATACTCGACATTTTTTGTTGTTTCCTAAACATCTCACACATTCGGCATGATAATTTTGTTACTGTAGCGTAGACAGAGCGAGTGGCCAACAACC
Source organism: Ceratitis rosa (assembly GCA_037013455.1). Classification (NCBI taxonomy): domain Eukaryota; kingdom Metazoa; phylum Arthropoda; class Insecta; order Diptera; family Tephritidae; genus Ceratitis; species Ceratitis rosa. The sequence goes on along the minus strand of JAWMAG010000097.1, from coordinate 1,498,811 downwards.
CACCCAACCGATGAGCTAGTCCAGGGACCGCAAGCATGCCGAAGCGACACTCGACCTTGCCACAAACATGTAGCTACACAACAGGATCGAATTGCTTGATATTTATTACATATGTGGCTTTTTGTTTAGATTAACAGGAAGACTACACTTCTCTCCGGAAAATCGACTGGGAACTGACCAATTCAAGAAAAACTTATTTATGGATATAACTGCTTGAAATCTGGCATATAGGTAGCTTTTTGCTTAGAACTGACCAATTCAAGAAAATCCTCTTTATGGATTGAATTACTTGAAATTCGGTACATAGGTTGCTTTTTGTTTAGATTAACAGGAAGACACTTCTTCTCTCCGGGAAGTGAACCAGAAACTGACATATTCAAAAAAAGTTTATTTATGGCTCCATTCACGAGAAATTTGATACATAGCAGGCTTTTTGCTTATATTAACGGTAAGACTAGACTTCTCTCCGCGAACTGTACAAAGGTGGTTTTTTGCTTAAAGTAAAAGGAAGACTAACCTTCTCTCCGGGTAGTGGACTTTGGATTGACCTATTCAAACAGAACTAATTTATGGATATTACTTGAAATTTGATACATAGGTGGCTTTTTGCTTAGATTAACAGGAAAAATACACTTCTCTCCGGAAAGGGCACTTTGGACTGGCCGATTCAAGCAAAATTTATTTACGTATTGAATTACTTGAAACTCGGTACATAGGTGGCTTTGTGCTTAGATTAAAAAAAGACTACATTTCTCTCCGGGAAGTGGACGGTATATAGGTGGTTTTGTGCTTAGATTAAAAAGAACTACACTTCTCCCCGGGAAGTGGACCAGGAACGGACTTATTTTTTAATTATTATATATTTTTCCACTTGCACGGTTATATTTAGTATATATGTATATGACAGGAACACACCGGTTTATGTTTAGTAGATATATTTATGTATATATTTTCCATAATTTTAGCAAAGAAAACGCACTTTCTTTATTTTAGAATTGTAGTTATTATTTTTACTTTTTATTTTATTTCGAACTTTAAATTTCACAACTTATGTTTTTTATTATCTTTAATTTATATTTAGTTTCTTTTTTTCTTTTTCTTTTTCTTTTTTATATTTATACTAGCTGTACCCTGCAACGCTTCTCTGTTGCACATACATTGAATATATGAAAAATTAATCATGGGATATCTTTTTATCATATCTTTATTTACTCAATACTTATAGGAAAACAACATTTTTGGTTTTACCATTGATGTTGGTTCACTTCGCGGAAAAAGGAATAGCACGACTTTTTGAATAGATCAGTCCACGGTCCACTTCTCGGAGAGAAGAAGAGTCTTCCTACTAATCTAAGCAAAGCCACCTTTGTAGGGAATTCCAAGTAAATCGAACCATAACTAAGAATTTTTGAATAGGTTAGTCCCTGATCAACTTTGGAGACTACACTTCCGGTCTTTCTGTTAATCTAGGCAAAAAGCCACCTATGCTTCATTTCAAATAAATCGAAAGATAACTACAAATTTTTCGTACAGATCAGTCCTTGGTCCGATTCCCGGGGATAATAATAGTCAGAGATTAATTTTTTTCCCCTCAGCGGGGAATGTCAAGCCTCATAAAAATCGATGGGCCGTTAGGATGCGGCTTAGAATAAACTATAAGTCCCTCAATTTGTTATAAAACATCAACACGCTTGACAGTCCGAATGACTTTCCTATCACCGTTTGTACGCCGTAGAGTGTAGCCTCCATTATTCTTTTGATTTTAGAATCATCTGTAAATACATGAACTGCTTTGTCTGAAAACTTAAGTCCCTCACTCCATCTGATTGGCTTTATTGTAGTTGTCAGTGGCTTCCCGAAAGTCAAGCGTAAGACAACATAGCCTATTCTTGTGAGGTGTTAAGCAATGAAGATCCAATGCGAAAGAGTTAGTAAAGGCCCCACCATCTTTCATATGTGTAAAGAGCTGCTGATGTCTTCTTCGCTCTATTCTCCACATCGAGCATCCAAGACCACTTTCAGTCTAATACAATTCCCAAGTGTGACCTTATTTCGAGTAACTTGCAGAACACTGGTATGGAGGGGGACAATAAAGAAAAAGTTCTACTTAAAGGCGCTTGGAAATTGTATTGGTAATCGCGTCACATTAATATTATTATATATTTTATATTATGGTTAAGAGTTTAGAATTATTATAAAGATAAGGGCTTGCCATTATGTTTTAAAAATGATTTTGGGTAAGTGACCGCTGCAGCTGCCTCGAAAAATCAAGCCGAGAGGCCCAATTTTCGACCGCATTTTGAATAGATCACGCGCCGAATATTCTCTCCCAAGGCATTTGACTTCACATATCTCCACAAAAAATGGTCCAGCGGTGTTAAATCACACAATCTTGGATGCCACGTCACAGGCTCAATGCGTTCACCAAAAGTTTTCTTGATTATTTTGTTGGCTGTACGACATGTATTGCCGTCTTGTTGGGACCAAAGGTAGTCCACATCAATATCCTCTACTTCAGACACGCACATTAATCATTGCTACCCATTGACTGCAAAATTATGGCCGGCGTATCCATATTACCCAAAGTTAGCTTAATCACTGAAGAAAATTTTCTTATGAAAACCGAGACCTAATGTACGACGTGCTTAATAGTCATTCGACTCTAATTCTTGCACGAGTTGAATTTTGTATGCCCGCTAACCAAGACCGTCCGCAAGAACTTCCATAAAGTGGGTGGGCACAGCTCCACTTGATACGCGAAATGGCGAATGGACTCATTCGGGCCTTCTGCTTCCCTATTCTTCTGCACAGCAGCAACAGCATTTCGGTCCTCGAACATCAGCAATTGCAAACGTTGTTCCGCAGTAAGTCTCTTAATTATGAATGGCAAACCAAAAAAGGAAAAGCTGTCAAAAAAATCAACACCGGTATTCAAATATCGTCTTATTAAAAAAACATCATGCTTCGATCAAGGCGAAAAAGCACCCAAAACGGCAGAAAAAATTAATTTAGTTTATGGGCCCGACACTGTAAATGAACGTGTAGCACAAAAGTGGTTTTCTAGGTTCCGTTCCGGTAATTTCGATGTCAAAGATGCACCACGCGTCGGGAGGCCTGTCGTCGAAAATTGCGATAAAATTTTTTTTTTTTAAATTTGATATGACTTGAAGTCAAATCCTTTTAAGCCGTACTTAAAATTTGTATATTAAAAATAATAAAACACTGTTGGTAACGCGATTTTTGTTTGACTGATGTAATGACGTGGAAACTGATGCATTTTATCTCGCGTGCCTAAACTAATACAAAAGAAACGCGAGTTTCGGAACGCGACATTAAACTCCTCCAACTATGTATTCTGTGCTCCAACGCACACACGCACATTGTTTTGATAGATATGATCTTTGACGTTAGGAACACACCTACATTGCTTAGACAACAGTGAGTGCTTGTAATTTAATATGAACTTTATACCATAGCAATTAAGCTCAAATTGACTACGTTTTAGTTACAAATCATTTGTATGGGAAAAAGAAAAGGGCTATTTTTAGGGTTTTTCCAGCAAATAATTCTAATTTTTCTCGCCGTAAGAACCATCCCTGAACTTCAACGAACATTTTAAAAAAGGATTTGGCCAAATTGGTCCAGGCGTTGTTGAGTTATGCGCTTACCAACACATTTTGCGATTCATTTTTATATTATAGATTATTTCGGAGGACACAACCGTTCGAATTTCATAGCGAGCGAAACTTATTTGACTATTACTTAAAATTACCAATACATACATATTTATACATTTTTTTTTTTGTTTTGCTCTCTCTTTGGAAGTAGTAGCGGAAGTAGGGTTGCTGGGGTCGTAACATGCACCAAGTCCTCGAGTTTTTGTAGTGCCTTCTTGGCTTCGCTAACCAGGCCAGTGAGTCGACGTTGGAGGGCCGAGGTAGAATGCCTTCGGGATTTTGGGGCGTCAACTTTTCGATGTCCTGCTCCTTTTAGGACTTCCTGCTTTCCCACGATTCCTTTTGCCCTTTTCGCTTTCTGGACTCGTCCATTAGCGACAGGTTTACCGCGTGGTTGTTTGGGGGCTCTCTTCGAACTGCTGGGCGTGGCTCGTGTTGATGGCGTGCGTGCGGAGCTGTGCAGCAGAGTATGGTGGGCGAGTCCACAGCGGTGGCAGCTGTCTCGAGAGTTACAGCTTCCCGTCGCCTGCGATGTCGCCAAACAATTGATGCAATATTTGTGCACCTTCGCAGACTCGTATCGCTCGTCTGGAGTTATTGCCAGGAACGCACGACAGTGGCGCAATGAGTGGGTGCGGCAGCACAGCCGACACTTGCCGAAGTTCTGTGATCTGAAAAGACATCGTTCGAAAAGTAATTTTAGTATGAGATGATGGAGAGTGGAGGTGCGCAGAGTTTAGCTTCTCGGGAGAGGGGGATGTATAAGCTAAGCGTGTGGCAGAAGACAGAGTTTGGTTATGCTGCGGGTGACCGTTCCGCCTTGAATGCGGATGTCTACCACGAGAACGTTTTTGGTCGGGTCCGGGATGAAGTTTCGTTATGCGACCTAGTCGCCATTCGTTTGGGGGTGATGACGATGAGATCACCTTCCTTCATATTTCGCTGGGATCCTTTCCATTTATAGCGTTTTTGAAGATGGTTGAGATATTCAGTTTTCCAGCGCTTGCTGAACTGATGATGGAGTACTCTTAATTTTTGCCATTTATTAATGAGTGAGAGGTTTTCTGAGTTTGGCTCAGGGATCGAGAGTATGGGTGCGCCTCGTAAGAAGTGGCCTGGGGTTAGTACCTTCAAGTCTTCGGGATCTTGAGACATAGGAGAGAGTGGTCTGGAGTTGAGTACCGCTTCGATGCGTATTAGGAGAGTGGTAAATTCTTCGAAAGTGAACTTTTGATTTCCAGCGACTTTAATGAAGTGAGATTTGAAGCTCTTCACTGCCGCTTCCCAAAGTCCTCCCATATGTGGAGCGTAAGGTGGTATAAATTGCCGTGTAAGTCCGTGAATGGCATATTCCGTTGTGGTTTTGTCCGAAACTTCCTCAAGGAGGGCGGATAGTTTTCTTTGTATGCTTCGCTGTGCTCCTACGACGGTTTTGCCGTTTTCGGACATTATGTCGTGGGGAATGCCTCTTCGACCTACAAATCGTGCAAATGCTGCCTTAGACGCTTCTGTTGTTAGGTCGGAGCATACTTCCATCAATTGCGTGCTCACCTTCTGTTTGTATATCGTGCATGTCTTGCACCGAAAAATGCATGATTTTACCTTCTGGCGGATTCGAGGAATATGGTATTCCTGTTGGATCACGCGAATCATCAGCTGCTTTTCCGCGTGCAGTAGAGTTGAGCGGAGGAACTCGAGAAGGAGGGAGCAATATCGGGAATTATCGGGGTTGATAATTGGATGGCGCTCATCGTAGCTGAGGGCGGCATGAGTGAGACATCCATATGCACACAGCAGGCCTGATTTATCCAAGATGGGGTTGAGAGTACGGAGAGGATCTCTTTTTTCTATCGGAAATTTCGACTCCAGTGCTGTGATGGTTTTTCCGAAGTATTTTCGCTGGGTGACAACTATGAGACGAGTTTTTGGGAACTTTGTGTCGCTTTGAGTGAGAGTGGTAGAGGGCGGGCTTGGCAGTTTCCTAGCCTTTTGCGCGAAACGAAATATGTACGCTGTTACTCTGAGAGCGGTGGAAAAGGAGGAGAAACGGTGTAGAAAATCAGGAGATTCTAAAGCGTGGAATGCTTCAATTTTGCGTTGTTCGGGAGGGGACGAATGAATTGGTGAACTTTTCGGCCAAAGAGGTGATGGCCTAGTTAACCACTCTGGGTCTTTCCACCAGAGTGAACTGTTGACGAGCTCTTGGGGTTTAGCTCCACGCGTACCTAGATCAGCTGGGTTGTCAGCGCTGGAAACATGTCGCCATGTAGCATTGTTCACGAGTTCGAGGATCTGAGATGTCCTGCTCGCTACGTATGTTTTCAACGTCCATGGGGGTTTTTCCAGCCATGCTAATACGATTGAGGAGTCTGTCCACAAAATTAGTTCATGAGATGGCAGATTTAGGGAGGATCGGATCTGCTTTACTAATTTTGCTAGTAAAACTGCGCCGCAAAGTTCCAGCCTAGAGAGAGAAACGGTTTGTAAGGGGGCTACTTTACTCTTGGCTGCGAGTAAGTGGGATGTAGCAGCTTCACCTTGCTGGACTCATAAATATACGCAAGCGCAGAATGCCTTCTCGGAAGCATCTGAGAATCCGTGTAGTTGAATGGAGCTGTTTGGGCTGAATTGCACCCATCGAGGTATCCTTATCTCTTCGATTGCGGCGTGATTTTTCCTGAATGTGGAGTGAGATCGGCTTCACGGTTTCGTCCCAGTCTGTTCTTTCCATCCATAGTTGTTGAAAAAGAGTTTTCGCTGCTATCATTATGGGCGATAGCCATCTTGCCGGGTCGAAAAGTTTCGCGACAGATGAGGATAAGGGGGGGTCAACTGAGAACGAAAATGTATTAGTGAGAGCACCGCGTGATGGGGTAGGTAAAAGGAGAAATATTTACCGTTGCGTACGATTTCTCGTGAATGGGTTGGTTCCATGTGGTCTATCGTTAGGTATTCCTCTAGGACTTCTGAATAGGTGTTCCGAAGTTCATGTTTCTTTTCGTTAGTTCGTTCCACGCAGAGGTATTGCTGCTGTGCAGCAGGTCTGGAGTGCCCGAGTGCGATGGAGTCCGGGAATGCTGATTTGAATGGCAGCTTTACTACATACCGACTATCTTCTCGTCGATGAGTGGTTTTTTTGGAGAGCGCTTCACAATATTCATCATCGTCTTTGTATGTGGGGGCCGGTGGTACCTCTTCTTGTTCCCCGAATTTCCTGAGAAGTTCTCCTAGTGATTCTGAAGGGGTTTCAATCACCTGAGTAGAGAATGATGAATTTCTTCCACAACTGGTCCACTTAATATCCACCCAAATATAGTGTTTTGAGCTATTAAGCTGCCGCCTACATTAATTTTGAGGCCTGGGGTGAGTATTTTTGGGATTATATCGCTACAAATGACCATGTCTATTCTAGCTGGTGTAAAGCAGTTGGGGTCTGCTAATGGTAGTGAGAGATATTCTGTTAAGTCTACTTCTTTTATTTTGAAGGATGGGAGAGTGTGCGTCAATTGAGACAGTATTATCGCTTGAGCTGCGATTTTTATTGTTTAATTAGCTGAGCATATCGTAATAGAGCATATTCTATTCGATTTTTGGACTGTGTTACCGCCCAGGCCAAGAATTTGGTAGTTGGCTTTTGTGGTGGGGAGACCAAGTAACTTTTGTATACGGGATGTTACAAAAGTTTTTTGAGAGGCTTGGTCAAGGAGAGCTTTGATGTGAGTTACTTCTCCTTTGTGGAGAATGGGAATATTTGCTGTGGGAAGCAATGTCCTTTCTTTGTTACTCGAATAGTGGGATAGAGTTTGTTTTCTACCGCTTTCATTTGCCTTTGAGTTTTTTGATGCTTGCTTAGAGATGCAGGGCTGTTCTTCCTCGACTGTCACTTGAGAAGTAGTGAAGTTTCTTTGAGGTTTTGGAGAGTAAGGCGAGTGATTGCTAGCAGTGTAATGGAGGAGGGAGTGGTGACGTCTTTGACAATAAACGCACTTAAAGTTGCTTTTGCAATCTTTCTCCAAATGCGAGTACGCCAGGCAATTTTTGCAGTAGTTGTTGTCTTTAATGTTCTTGTTCCGGTCTGAGACGGATAGTTTTCAAAATTTGACGCACGTTGTCATCGAGTGGTTTGATTGGCATAGTTTACATGAAACTTGCCTTTTGTTTTGAGTATGGCTTGATTGGGTTTTGTTCAGATAATTGAATGTTGGGGGAGGGACCGCTGGTGTCCGTTGGGGGTAGCTGGGCTGATTGATCTTCGGCTTATTGGGTCTGTATGTACTGAGTCACTCCACGACCTCGTACCGAGCTGTCAGAAATTGGTCGATTTCTGACCATCGAGATAACTCCTTCCTTGAGTTGAGTGATTGCTCCCAGAGAGCTAGTTTTTCATCCGGCAGTTTTGAGGAGTAGAGGTAGACAAGCATTGGGTCCCAGCTTTCTGTAGATACTCCATTTGCCTGTAAGGTAGAAAGACAATTATTTATTGTTGTCTGGATCTGTTGAATCCTTTCTCCGTTCTCTGTGTGGGCAGGTTGGATGTTGAACAACGTCTTTATTTGGCCATGCGCTACGATTCTTCTATTTTCGTAGCGTGCCTTGAGTGCATCCCATGCTAACGAGAAATTGTGGCCACTGAGTGGGTAATTTTTGATTAGGAGTGCAGCTTTACCTCTTTTTTTTTGTCTCAAGTGGTATAGTTTCTGCATAATAGTGGATAATTGGGGGTGGTTGGGGGTAGTTGATGTACACTGCCGTGAACATGTCCCTAAATGAGGGCCAATCTTCATATCCTCCATAGAAGATTTCTATGTCACATGCAGGTACCTTGAGAAAGCTGAGTGAGTCAGCTTGTGTTGGGGGAGGGGGGGGCATCTTTGTGATGGGGGTGTTTGACCGGGAAGAATCCATATTTTGTTGGATTTGGCCAAGTAACTCACTTATCCGGAGTTTCGTGAGCATTGCGTTGTCATTTGTGGTCTCGTAAGCCTCTGCGCATGCTGAGCGTGTCTTCTCATCTTCCACGTTGCTCAGTTGTAGGTTTTGGTTGGCTGCCTCCACTAATTCCATGTGCCTTTCCAGATGGTCTTTGAAAATTTTAAAGGGTGCTTCGGAGTGAGTCTCTTCATTGGTGTTCCATCATTTACCGCAGAATTTTTCCATCCTGGATAGCTCATATAAAAATTTTTTGTGCAGCTGGGAGAATTCCTCTTCTTCCGCCTGGAATTTCGAGCGAGTTCGGGTCCTGTTAGGTGGTGGAGGGATTGTGGTTTCTCCATTTTGTCTTCCATTGTGAGATATTTATTTTATTTAATTTTAATACAAAATATTTATTTATATTTATGTGGAAGTATGTATATATATTATTTTAATTTATTTAGGGGGTAGCTTTTTTGTTTTGTACTGTGCTGTCTCAGCGCGTCTGAGCACAGCAGTGTATAAATGTATACTGGGTTTTATTATACCTTGTTTGTTTGCTGGGTGCTTTGCTTAGCTTACACGAGTATGTACGTATCTATGTATACTTATGTGCATACGTGTCTTTGCCCACTTGCTATTGTAAATATGGAAGAAGTGGAAATTGCCAGAATTTAAAAAAAAAACACTTTATGTATATATGTGTATGTATATATATGTACCACGGTTGGGTAGCAGTGACTTGCTATGCGGTGGTGAGTTTGGGCAGTGTAATGTGCTTATACTGGTCCAGTTCTGATCCTGTTGGAATGAGTTTCGGTCCTGTTGGGGTGTATATACCGAGAGTATATATATACTTGGGAGGATGTATGAGTGGCAACTGGTCCGATTCCTTTTCGAAGGTATTTTTGGACCAGTTGGCGTATATAAAAGGGGAGTTTATATACGTGAGGGGATATATAATAAGCGGTTTTTTGTATTAAATATAAGTTAATGCCACCGCTCACACATAGCACTTAACTGTAAAGTAAACATAATAGTTTAATTGAAAAGTAACTCTAAGCAATAACAAAATATTGCCAATCACTATTTGTAAACAGATTTCGGTATGTAATCAATCCAATAGACTCAAGGTTAAAGAATTTCATCAAATGATGAAATTCATATTAAAAAAAACAATAAGAAATAGTATAAATAGGCTTAAGTGTAAAATGTAAGAGGGGCTTTTGCTGTAAAAAGACGTTTCGATAAGCATGACTGAATAAAGTTGAAGCAACGGCTTAATTTGTTTTTCTTTTTAAAAACATTTCGCGACCGTGCTAAAAAATAAGTGGCGATCCTGCCAGGAGATGTAAAAAAATCTCTTGAACTCAAATAAAAAATTTTTTGGCAACTAAAAAAGGAGACAAAAATCTCCAGTTGTCCAAAATAAAGAAACAAGTCTCGTAATAAATACGAGAAAAGTAAAACAAAAACCGAAAAATCTGAGTAACAAATAAAGGAGACAAAAATCTCCAGTTGCTTAATTACAAGAAATAAGTATCGTGAATGAAGATAATTATTAACGGTGATAGTGACCAGACATCAACAGGGAGATATAACAGATAACTGTTAACGGTGATAGTGACCAGACATCAACAGAGAGATATAACAGATTATTATTAACGGTGGTAGTGACCAGGCATCAACAAGGAGATATAACAGATTATTATTAACGGTGGTAGTGACCAGGCATCAACAGGGAGATATAACAAATTATTATTAACGGCGGTAGTGACGAGGCAGCAACCAGGAATAAATATAGTTAAGTATAAGTTCATGTATTTAAAATACTAATGGGAAATAGTACCTCTAAGCTAGGATACCAAAGATTATATAGGTGTGATAAGTGTAGGGACAATCACTATCATTCCAAGTGCCCCAGGAAAAAATAATAATAAATAAATAAATAAAAGAATTTGTTTTAAGTAAAAGAAAACTGGAAGAAGTAACAAAAAAGTTTTCCGTAATGGCCTTGGCAAATAACTGTAATAATTCGATGAATATGGATGTGGTGTCTAGGTTAATAGCAGCTAGTACTGCTTCATTGCGAACAAAATTGAAGCAAGTTAGGCTCCAGCTTAGGAATCCAATAGGTGAAGCACCAATACCAGAAAAAGAAGGAGAACAACTCCATAGAGATATTTTTTTTGCACAAAAATTAAAGTTTATTTCGTGTTTGGATTCTTATTCCAAATATTTGGTTATCAAGTGTATTGAAGATAAACTAAATTTAGAAGATAAGGTTTTGGAACTTTTGCAGATATTTCCAGATGTTAAAAGTATAGTTATAGATAACGAACCGGGGTTTAGTACAATACAGTTCAAGTCTTTAATGGAAAGATTTAATATACAAATTTATTATTGTGCACCACGTCACAGCACTAGCAATGGACAAGTAGAAAGGGTTCATTCGACACTGGTGGGGATTTCTCGATGTTTGAAGAAAGAACATAATTTGATAAGTGATTACGAATCAATTATGAGGGCAGTTCAGCAGTATAACAGAACAGTACACTCGGTAACAGAAAAAAAACCTTATAATGTTTTATTTAACAAAGAAGCACATGGAAATATGAGAGAAATATTAAAAAATGCTCAGGAAAAAATGTTGAAGTACCATAATAAAAAACAGATTCAAAAAAGTTATCATAGAGGGGAAGTTATATATGAAAAAATATATGGGGAAAGAAATAAATTAAAGCCCAAATATAAAAAAACAAGTAGTAATAAAGGATTTAGGAAATAGGGTTAGAATACAAAGCAGAAACAGAATTATTCATAAGGATAATATTAAAGTGTAATTTTATAATGTTATAGAAACAATGGGGACACATAAACAAATTTTATTATTGATGTTGTATGCTACAATTATCACATCGGATATAATTGATTATACAAGGGAACACTATATACTAATAGAGGAGGAAAATGCAGCAATTTTGTATCATTTGACTAATTTATCGCTATTTGAGAACATTATAAAAAACTATAGGATCGATGAGAAAATAGTATTATTTGAAGATTTGAATATGGATTTTGAAATACAAATGATAGAAACGTTATTAAAAAAATTAAAAATTGATAATAGATCAAAAAGAGATATTTATGAGCTTGGGACAAAGTTAATGAAAAAAATGAGTCTATAAAAATTATGAAAGATGGAGCGATAGTAGTATCTGGAAAACATAAAATTAATAATCACATAATAAACGGAGTTTATTTGGAAACTTTTCAAGATAATGTAACAATTGATAGTAAAATACAATATATGAAAACCCAACAGGCAAAATCTTTAATCATTTAAAAGAAGGAAAAATTAAAACATTTTTTATAAAAGAATATATTGAAACAAAAAATTTATATTTGAGATTAAGCAACTTCAATATACTTACACCATTAAAACTAGAAATAAACAATAACCTCATTTGATGGTCAATTACTATTATAGCGTTAATGACATTATTGGTTTATTTCGTTTATAAATTTTTTAAATACATTACTTCTCAAATTAAATTAAAAAATTCTAAAGAAAAAGAAGAAAATGTATTGAGGTTGTCAAATCAAATCAACCACTTAACAGCATTATATTCGAAGACGGGATGCTTCGACTTAGAGGTGGGGGAGTTAATGCCACCGCTCACACATAGCACTTAACTGTAAAGTAAACATAATAGTTTAATTGAAAAGTAACTCTAAGCAATAACAAAATATTGCCAATCACTATTTGTAAACAGATTTCGGTATGAAATCAATCCAATAGACTCAAGGTTAAAGAATTTCATCAAATGATGAAAATCATATTAAATAAACAATAAGAAATAGTATAAATAGGCTTAAGTGTAAAATGTAAGAGGGGCTTTTGCTGTAAAAAGACGGTTCGATAAGCATGGCTGAATAAAGTTGAAGCAACGGCTTAATTTGTTTTTCTTTTTAAAAACATTTCGCGACCGAGCTAAAAAATAAGTTATATACTTGTGATGGGGAAAGCGCGCGTTTTTCATATATACGTTTTAATGTATTATAGGTATATGAGCGCTGTTATATTCGGTAAATGAAAATCCTCTAATTTTTAAAATTTAAAATTAGAGGATTTTCATTTACCGACTTTTGGGACCCGCTATGTATATTATATATATTGTGATTATATCTTATTGTTTAGCGGATTTTGAGATTTTGCTCGAATTTTCCATAAGAAGTTATTATTTAATTTGTAAGATTATGTGTGTATATGACAAAGGAGTTTCATACACAACACGAGCAAAATCCGCTAAACAAATGATGTTATGAGTAAGAATGGGTGGCATTTACTTTGGCATCCGGACTAGTACAAACCAACTTTTTGTTCTGGGGACGGGACGGGGGAGTGTTGCCTTCTGTGTAGTGCTGGTTTTCCTGTGTTTTTGAGATTGAGAATTGTGCCCTTTTGTGGCTTTTTAGCGTGCACGTTTTGTTATCTTTATTTTTTTAAATTTTTAAATTTTATGTAATTCTTTTTTTTTCTTTTCTTTTTTTTTGTATGTGAGTATGTATTTTATTTTCGACTCCTTTTTTTAATTTTTTATTTTTTGTCTCATACGTGTATGTACGTAATTGTATATGTATGTACGTACATGTATCTATACTAATATTATAAATGCGAAAGTCGTTTCGTTTGCTGCACTTTCACGCAAAAACTACTTAACCGATCATCATGAAACTTTGTACACATACTCTTGGAGGTATCAGGATGAACATAGGCTACTTTTTATTTAATAAAAAAAATTATTTTTTAAATAAAATAAAGAAACTTTTTTGTCCAATAGCCGCCTTATGGAGCTACGTTAACGCCATCTAGCGGGTAAAATCTGAAGATATTTTACATCGACTTCAGCAAGTACATACAGATATGATATACATTTAGTTCCAATAATTTCGTTATTCCAGCTAAATGGTACAGCATACATACATACATACACCACGCATGCATGAAGTGACGCGTACGTACAGTAAGTATGCCCCTTAACCGGTTACAAAGCGCACATTATATATACATAAATATTTGTTTTGCGCCAATTATATATACATACATAATTATTTGTTTTGCGCATTCAGCTGATAGTTGCCAGGGACGCGTATATTTTTATGTTAAGGGGATCGTTTTCTATTCCACAATTGCTTTTTGTTTGTTTTTTATTCTTTTCTAATTTTATTTTTTTAATGAGGAGAAGCATTATCTTCGCCAATCTATACTAATATTATAAATGCGAAAGTCGGTTTGTTTGCTGCGCTTTCACGCAAAAACTACTTAACCGATCATCATGAAACTTTGTACACATACTCTTGGAGGTATCAGAATGAACATAGGCTACTTTTTATTTAATAAAAAAAATTATTTTTTAAATAAAATAAAGAAACTTTTTTGTCCAATAGCCACAATAGAGCATATACATACGCATGCATAAGAGAGAGAGAGAGAGTGGGACTATACATAGGTATAGGCACATATGTATTGTAGTTGCATTGAGAGTAGTGTGGTATGTGTGTATGGGAGTATACAGTATACAGCATACATATCTACATGTATGGTGGCCATAAAATGTAAGCATACATACGTACATGTATGGTGGTGGCCTGGTCATCTATTTGCTGAGCGCCTATTACATTTTCGTTTCAGGTGATATTTAAAACGTCCTATTGCTCGGTAACCGGATGTGTTAGAAGAGCGAGGTTTTTTGCATCGTCGTCAGGGGCACCGGGGGTCTCTCGTACACTATACTTTCATAAACTATACTTTCAGCTATCCAATTTACTATACTATGGAGACTAAACACTATATAACCTTCAGCTATTTTGAATTTTTCTTCATTGTTATTTCTTCTGTTATTCAGAGGGGAACACCAGCAGATGAAATTCAAGTATGCTTAAAATCATCGAGCTTATGGTCGAGAGTTGAAAAGCTGAGCCTAAAAACAAATATGAGAGTGCATCTTCATAATGACGTGGATTCAGGACTTTATGCTGAAATGTTATTGAAAATTGGTGATGGTCGTTTAGATGTTGATGCTGAAGGTTGCGTATCACTTTCAAGAGAATTTTGTAATTTAGTAGAAAATGATGTGGATCTCATTGCTCATGTTTTTCCCGAACTGCAACAGAATTTGGGTTGTGATCAGTGACTGTGCGCAAGAGCAATATTAGCACCAAAAATGAAGTAGTTAATAGAATCAACAATGGCATTTTGAAAGAGGTGGAAGGGGAAATGGTGGAATATTTATCAATGGATACAATTATGGATACAGAATTAAGTACCTCATATCCTGTAGAGTTTTTAAATTCACTTGAATTGTCGGGTGTACCATCACATAAGCTTCAGTTGAAACTAAATGTACCAGTAATGCTTATGCGAAATTTAAATGCTCCTCTGCTATGTAATGGAACACGACTTCGGATAACGAAATTGGGACAGAATATACTTGGTGCTACTATTTTAACAGGTGTCGGTAAAGGAAAAAGTGTAATCATACCTTCCATTCCAATTTAAAAGAGTTCAGTTTCCCGTCAAACTTAGCTTTGCCGTAACTAGAAACAAAGCACAAGGACAGACATTACAGGTAGCAGGAGTGCATTTAGAAAAGTCATGCTTTTCTCATGGTCAACTATCAATATATGTAGCCTGTTCGCGTGTGTCTATTGCCCAGAATTTACACATATTTGCACCCAACGGAAAAACGTACAATATAGTTTATAGAAATATTTTCAATTGTTACCATTCCGAATTATTTCTTTTCTTTATAGTGACATATATATTTTAATATTTGTTGTATTGATTCAATGAAGTATACTTTGAAATTTGAAACTTCATTGCATGTTGTAATTTTTTCAAATAGATAATGTCAGACAAGCAATAAAATATATTCTTTATATTGATCCGTTTGTACTATAATGATCTCTTATTGGATGGATTTAATGCGAGCGAAGCCGCGGGTAAAAGCTAGTAAATATATATATAAAATATATATTTTTCGTTTATATTATGTTTTCTTCACCACTTTTTATGTTCACCGATTTTCTATGCGTATGTATGTAGATAATTTTTTTATTTGTACCGCATATATGTAAATGGCTAGATTTTGTTTTTTTTTTAAGCACCACTTGTTTGTAAATTTTATATATATTATTATTATTTTTTATTTAAATTTTTTGTAAATATACATACATATGTGAGTGTTTTTATATGTTGAGTTGTTTTATTTATGTTTTCACAACACTTTTATATGTGTTTTTATATGTTTTGTTGTTTTATTTTCACCTAGTTTTTTAATTTTTTTTCACTTATGCAGTTTTAATAATTATTTGTTTTTACACTGCACTCTCGCTCGCTATCACTTCGATCGCAATAATGAAAATTTTTTGTTTTTTATAACCGTTCACTTTAATTTTATGTATTTAATGTTTAATTTTTTATTTATATTTAATGTTTAATTTTTTTATTTATATTTATATACTATTTATTATATTTTTCCGTTTTTGCACATACACGTATGTACATATGTATGTAATGTATATATGCCACTAGAATTATATGTATCTCCACTTTTCTCCTTTGCTTCGTTTTAGAAAATCTATAATATGTATGCGTGTATGTGTGTGTACGTAGATTATTTATGTATATTAAACGTGATATTCACTTTCCCCGTCTACATGTGTCTCCTTTGATTATTTTGTTTAATCTTCCAACACTGAGGAATATTATTTCCTTAATTATTTATTTAGGTTCACTCCGTAATTGGGTTTCGGCACCATGTATAAATACCGAATTATAAGGAATTTATGTTTTTTAATTATTATGTATGTTTCCACTTGTACGGTTATATTTAGTACATATGTATATTACAAGAACACACGGGTTGATGTTTAGTAGATATATTTATGTATATATTTTCCTTAATTTTAGCAAAGAAAACGCACTTTATTTATTTTAGAATTGTAGTTATTATTTTTATTTTTTATTTTATTTCGAAGTTTAAATTTCACAACTTATGTTTTTTTTTATCTATAATTTATATTTAGTTTCCTTTTTTATATTTATATTATTTCTGAGGACACAACCGTTCTAATTTTATAGCGAGCGAAAGTTATTTGACTATTACTTAAAATTACCAATACATACATATTTATAAATTTTATTTTGTTTTGCTCTCTCTTTGGAAGTAGTATCGGAAATAGGGTTGCGGGTAAGTATTTTAATTAGGAGTAAATTCATGGTGGATGAGTGTAAGGATAAGTAACTCAGTATTTCATTATTAGTTTGATGGATTATATATATATGTTTAATTCCGAATTATTTGGAATTAATCTTTTAATTATGATGTATTTTCCACTTTAATTGAAAACACAGGTTTATATTTTTTAGACAATTTTATTAAATTGTTTAGCACAAATTATAATTTTAGTTATTATTCAATTTTATTTATTTACATTATTCAATACACTAGCGAGCGAATTTTATTTTTTATTTTTTTTTCTAACGCACATACGTACAACCGGACTATATTTTTAAGTAAGCGAATACTAGATTACTGATATACACAAACTGTAAGCTTAATATTTATACGAAAGAAAACTTAGCTGAGGTTTACAGTAACGGGGAAGGAGGGGAAGTTTCGATTTCCGTTTTCTTTATATTTATTTTCTTTACAGCTTTGCAGGTAAGTATGCAGGGAATAGGAGGAGAGTAATTTCAGTTAGAGGTGAGTATTTCAGGGTACGGTAAGTATGTAGGTATTATATATATGTATACTTATTTAAACATATTTTGCTTAATACATATTTTTTTTTTCTTTAAAATTCTATTAAGTTGACACTCATGTCTTCGACATGCCGGCGGGCCTGCGGCGAAGTGACTTGTACCAAATCTTCGAGCTGCTGGAGGGTTTCGCGGGCTTTATTTACTAGCCCATGGATTCTTCGTTGTAGGGCAGGAGCGCTGCTTCGTTGAGCTCTTTCAGCGCCTCTCCGGAGGA
Source organism: Ceratitis rosa (assembly GCA_037013455.1). Lineage (NCBI taxonomy): Eukaryota > Metazoa > Arthropoda > Insecta > Diptera > Tephritidae > Ceratitis > Ceratitis rosa. Next base: position 1,481,179 of record JAWMAG010000097.1, on the reverse strand, counting down.
TACTTTTGCTCGCTGGCTCCCTTTTCTTGACTTGCTTTCCACGACCGGGAGGGTTTTCATTTTTCGGCCGGAATGTCACCCTTTTTCGGCTTTGAGATGAAGTACGCTCCGACAATTCGAGCGAATTTCGATGGAGTAGGGTGTGATGCGCTAATCCGCACCGATGACAGCTGTCTGGAGAGTCGCATGCCCCTGTGGTGTGAGAGGTCGCTAAGCAGTTTATGCAGTAGCGATGCACCTTCGCAGACTCATACCTCTCGTCTGGCGTCATGGCGAGAAAAGCGCGGCAGTGGCGCAATGAGTGGGTGCGGCAGCACAGCCGACATTTGCCGAAGTTCTGTGATCTGAAATGATATGGTTCGAAAAGCAATTTTAGTATGAGGTCATTGAGAGTGGAGTTTAGCTTTTCGAGAGAGAGAGAGAGAGAGAGAGAGAGAGAGAGAGAGAGATGTATAAGCTAAGCGGGTGGCAGAAGGCAGAGTTTGGTTATGTTGCGGGTGACCGTTCCGCCTTGAATGCGGATGTCTACCACGCGAACGTTTTGGTCGGGTCCGGGATGCAGTTTGGTTATGCGACCTAGTCGCCATTCGTTTGGGGGTAGAAGGTCGTCTTTGATGACGACGAGATCACCTTCCTTCATATTTCGCTGGGATCCTTTCCACTTGTAGCGTTTTTGAAGATGGTGGAGATATTCAGTTTTCCAGCGCTTGCTGAACTGATGATGGAGTACTCTTAATTTTTGCCATTTATTAATGAGCGAGAGATTTTCTGAGTTTGGCTCAGGGATCGAGAGTAAGGGCGCGCCTCGTAAGAAGTGGCCTGGGGTTAATACCTTCAAGTCTTCGGGATCTTGAGACATAGGAGAGAGTGGTCTGGAGTTGAGTACCGCTTCGATACGAATAAGGAGCGTAGTGAACTCCTCGAACGTAAATTTTTGGCTGCCGGCTACCTTCGTAAAGTGAGTTTTGAAACTTTTCACTGCAGCCTCCCAAAGTCCGCCCATGTGAGGGGCGTATGGCGGGATGAATTGCCATGTTAATCCGTGAATGGCGTAGTTTTTTGCTATATCCTCGGAGGCTTCTGCAAGGAAGGAGGATAATTCACGTGAGAAACTACGTTGTGCTCCTACAAACGTCTTGCCGTTGTCGGACATAACTTTATGTGGGATGCCTCTGCGTCCGACGAAACGTGCAAACGCGGCTTTGAAAGATTCGGTGGTCAAGTCGGAGCACACTTCGAGATGAATAGCCTTTGTCGAGAAGCAGACGAATACACACACGTATGCTTTGGAATGGGATGCTCGGCGGAGAGTCGAGGTTTTGACGAGGAATGGGCCGGCAAAATCTACACCGGTAGTATGGAATGGGAGTGTATATGTGGACCGTTCCGGGGGTAACGCTGCCATCAGTTGCGTGCTCATCTTCTGCTTATATATCGTGCATGTCTTGCACCGAAAAATGCAAGATTTTACCTTCTGGCGGATTCGGGGAATATGGTATTCCTGTTGGACCACGCGAATCATCAGCTGCTTTTCCGCGTGCAGTAGAGTTGAGTGGAGGAATTCGAGGAGGAGGGAGCAATATCGCGAATTATCGGGGATGATAATTGGATGGCGCTCATCGTAGCTGAGGGCAGCATGAGTGAGACGCCCATTTGCACGCAGCAGTCCTGATTTATCCAAGAAGGGGTTGAGAGTACGGAGGGGGTCTCTTTTCTCTGTCGGAAATTTCGACTCCAGTGCTGTGATGGTTTTCCCGAAGTATTTTCGCTGGGTGACAGCTATGAGACGAGTTTTTGCGAACTTTATGTCGCTTTGAGTAAGAGTGGTAGAGGGCGGATTTGGCAGTTTTCTAGCCTTTTGAGCGAAACGAAATATGTACGCTGTTACTCTGAGAGCGGTGGAAAATGAGGAGAAACGGTCTAGAAAATCGGGAGATTCTAAAGCGTGGAATGCTTCAATTTGTCGTTGTTCGGGAGGGGACGAATGAGTTGGGGAACTTTTCGGCCAAAGAGGGGATGGCCAAGTTAACCACTCGGGGCCCTTCCACCAGAGTGAACAGTTGACGAGCTCTTGGGGTTTAGCTCCACGCGTGCCTAAATCAGCTGGGTTGTCAGCGCTGGAGACATGTCGCCACGTAGCATTATTCACGAGTTCGAGGATCTGAGATGTCCTATTCGCTACGTATGTTTTCCACGTCCATGGGGGTTTTTCCAGCCATGCTAATACAATTGAGGAGTCTGTCCACAAATTTAGTTCATGAGATGGCAGATTTAGAGAGGATCGGATCTGCTTTACTAATTTTGCGAGTAAAACTGCGCCGCAAAGTTCCAGCCTAGGGAGAGAGACGGTTTGTAAGGGGGCTACTTTACTCTTGGCTGCGAGTAAGTGGGATGAAGCAGATTCACCTTGCTGGACTCGTAAGTATACGCAAGCGCAGAATGCCTTCTCGGAAGCATCGGAGAATCCGTGTAGCTGAATGGAACTGTTTGGGCTGAATTGCACCCATCGCGGTATCCTTATTTCTTCGATTGCGGCGAGATTTCTCCTGAAGGAGTTCCATTTGTGGAGTGAGATCGGCTTCACGGTTTCGTCCCATTCTGTTCCTTCCATCCATAGTTGCTGAAGAAGAGTTTTCGCTGCTATCATTATGGGCGATAGCCATCCTGCCGGGTCGAAAAGTTTCGCGACAGATGAGAGGATCTGTCGTTTCGTGGCAGTGTCTGAGGATAAGGGGGGGTCAACTGAGTACGAGAATGTATCAGTGAGAGCATTCCATTTTATTCCGAGGTCTAAAGGTCCCCGGTTCATTCCCGGGTTTCGGCACCATGTTTAATTCCGAATTATTTGGAATTAATCTTTTAATTATGATGTATTTTCCACTTTAATTGAAAACACAGGTTTATATTTTTTAGACAATTTTATTAAATTGTTTAGCACAAATTATAATTTTAGTTATTATTCAATTTTATTTATTTACATTATTCAATACACTAGCGAGCGAATTTTATTTTTTATTTTTTTTTCTAACGCACATACGTACAACCGGACTATATTTTTAAGTAAGCGAATACTAGATTACTGATATACACAAACTGTAAGCTTAATATTTATACGAAAGAAAACTTAGCTGAGGTTTACAGTAACGGGGAAGGAGGGGAAGTTTCGATTTCCGTTTTCTTTATATTTATTTTCTTTACAGCTTTGCAGGTAAGTATGCAGGGAATAGGAGGAGAGTAATTTCAGTTAGAGGTGAGTATTTCAGGGTACGGTAAGTATGTAGGTATTATATATATGTATACTTATTTAAACATATTTTGCTTAATACATATTTTTTTTTTCTTTAAAATTCTATTAAGTTGACACTCATGTCTTCGACTTAAGTATAAAATTCAATGAGGTCTTCGCTCATGTCTTCAACAAAAATGGTTCGGGTTACTTGAAATTCGGTATAGGTGGCTTTTTGCTTAGATTAAAAAGAAGACTACACTTCTCTCTGGGAAATGGACCGGGAACTGACCTATTCAAACAAAACTTATTTATGGACCGAATTGCTTGAAATTTGGTTCACAGGTGGTTTTTGCTAAAATAACAGGAAGACTACACTTTTCACCGGGAAGTGGACCGGAGACAGATAATTAAACAAAAGTTATCAATGAATATAATTGCTTAAAAATTGGGTCATAGGTGGCTTTTTGCTTAGATTAACAGAAAAATTACACTTCTCTCGGAGAGGTGGACCGGGAACTGATCTTTTCAAGAAATCCGTATTTGTGGATCGATTTGCTTGGAATTTGGTACATGTAGATTGAAAAGAAGACTGCACTTCTCTCCGGGAAGTAGACAGGAGACTGACCAATTCAAGAAAAGCTTATTCATGGATTGAATTACTTGAAATTGGGTACATATGTGGCTTTTTGCTTAGATTAACGCGAAGACTAGACTTCTCTCCGGGAACTGCACATAGGTGGCTTTTTGCTTAAATTTAAAATAAGACTACCTTCTTTCCGTTAGGGGACCAGGGCTGACCTATTCCAACAAAACTGATTTATGGATCGAATTGCTAAAAATTGCGTTCATAGGTGGCTTTTTGCTTAGATTAACGGGAAGACTAGACTTCTCTCCGGGAACTGTACATAGGTGGCTTTTTGCTTAGATTAACAGGAAAACTACACTTCTCTCCGGAAAGTGGACAGGGAACTGACCAATTCAAGAAAAACTTTTTTTGAATCGAATTGCTTGAAATTTGGTACATATGCAGTTTTTTGCTAAAATAACAGGAAGACTACACTTATATCCGGGAAGTGTGCAAAGGTGGCTTTTTGCTTAGATTTATAAGAATACTACACATCTCTCCGGGAAGTGGACCGGGGACTGACCTATTCAAGAAAAACTTATTTATGTATTGAATTGGGCCGGGACGGATAATTCAGACAAAACTAATCAATGAATATAAATGCTTAAAATTTGGAACATAGGTGGTTTTTTGCTTAAATTAACAGGAAAATTACACTTCTCTCGCTAAAGTGGACAGGGAACTGACCCATTCAAGAAAAACTTATTTATGTAATGAATTACTTGAAACTCTGTACATAGGTGGCTTTTTGCTTAGATCAAAATGAAGACTACACTTTCTACTGGAAATGGACCGGGAACTGTCCTATTTAAACAAAACTTATTTATGGATCAAATTGCTTGAAATTTGTTACATATGTGGCTTTTTGCTTAGATTAACGGGAATGCTTGACTTCTCTCCGAGAACTGTACATAAGTGGCTTTTTGCTTAGATTAACAGGAAAACTACACTTCTCTCGGGAAAGTGGACAGGGAGCTGACCAATTCAAGAAAAACTTATTTATGGATTGAATTGCTTGAAACAGGAGGACACTTCTTTTCTCCGGGAAGTGGACCATAAACTTATTTATCCAAAAAAAGTTTATTTATGGCTCCATTCACTAGAAATTTGATACATATGTGACTTTTTGTTAAAGTAACAGGAAGACTACACTCCTCTCCGGGAATCGCATATAGGTGGTTTATTGCTTAAAAAAAAAAAAAGACTACACCTCTCTCCAAGAAGTGATCTTTGGATTGACCTAATCAAACAGAACTTTTTTATGGATATAATTGCTTGAAATTTGGTACATAGGTGGCTTTTTGCTTAGATTAACAGGAAAACTACACTTCTCTAGGAAAAGTGGACAGGGAACTGACCAATTCAAGAAAATTGTATTTATGGATTGAATTTCTTGAAACAGAGGACACTTCTTTTCTCCGGGAAGTGGACCAGAAACTTATTTATTCAAAAAAAGTTTATTTATGGCTCCATTCACGAGAAATTTGATACATATCTATGTGGCTTTTGTTAAATTAACAGGAAGACTACAATTTTCTCCGGGAAGTGTACATAGGTGGCTTTTTATTTAGATTAAAAAGAAGACTACACTTTTCTTTGGGTAGTGGACTTTGGATTGACCTATTAAAAGAGAACTTATTTATGGATATTGCTTGAAATTCAGTACATAGGTGGCTTTTTGCTTAGATTAAAAATAAGACTACACTACTCTCTGGGAAATGGACCGGGAATTGATCTCTTCAAACAAAACCTTTTTATGGATCGACTTGCTTGGAATTTTTTACATATGCGGGGTTTTGCTAAAATAACAGGAAGACTACACTTTTCTCCGGGAAGTGGACCGGGGACAGGTAATTCAAACAAAACTTTTTTATGGATCGAATTGATTGAAATTTGGTTGCATAGGTTGCAGGAAGATTACACTTCTCTCAGGGAAGGGACCAGGGCTGACCTACTCAAACAAAACTGATTTATGGATCGAATTACTAAAAATTTGGTACATTGGTGGCTTTTTGCTTAGATTAACGGGAAGGCTAGACTTCTTTCCGGGAACTGTACATAAGTGGATTTTTGCTTAGATTAACAAGAAAAATACACTTCTCTCCGGAAAGTGTACATTAGTGGTTTTTTGCTAAGATTAACGGGAAGATTACACTTCTCTCCGGGAATTGTACATAGGTGGTTTATTGCTTAGAAAAAAAGTAGACTTCACTTCTCTCCGGGAAGTGTACATTAGTAGCTTTTTGCTTAGATTAACGGGAAGATTACACTTCTCTCCGGGAATTGTACATATGTGGTTTATTGCTTAAAAAAGAGAAGACTACACTTCTCTCCAAGAAGTGAACTTTGGATTGACCTATTCAAACAGAACTTTTTTTTGGGTATAATTGCTTGAAATTTAATACATAGGTGGCTTTTTGCTTAGATAAACAGGAAAAATACACTTCTCTCCGGAAGGTGGACCGGGAACTGACCCATTCAAGAAAAACTTACTTATGTAATGAATTAATTGAAACTCGGTTCATAGGTGGATTTGTGCTTAGATTATCAGCAAAATGGACTGGGAACTGATTAATTCAAGAAAATCTTATTCATGGATTGAATTACTTGAAACTCGGTACATAGGAGGCTTTTAGAAGAGCACACTTCTCTCCGGGAAGTGGACCAGGAACGGACTTATTTAAAACAAAAAAAAAATAGTTCGGGTTACTTGAAATTCGGTCTAGGTGGCTTTTTGCTTAGATTAAAAAGAAGACTACATTTCTTTCTGCGAAATTGCTTGAATTTTGGTTCATATGTGGCTTTTTGCTAAAATAACAGGAAGACCACACTTTTCTCCGGGAAGTGGATCGTGGACGGTAATTCAAACAATTCAAACAAAGCTTTTTTATGGATCGAATTGCTTGAATTTTATTACATATGTGGCTTTTTGATAAGATTAACAAGAAGATTACACTTCTCTACGGAAAATGGACCGGGAACTGACCAATTCAAGAAAAACTTATTTATGGATATAATTGCTTGAAATTTTGTACATAGGTGGCTTTTTGCTTAGATTAATGGGAAGGCTAGACTTCTCTCCGAGAACTGTACATAAGTGGCTTTTGCTTAGATTAACAGGAAAACTACACTTCTCTCGGGAAAGTGGACAGGGAACTGACCAATTCAAGAATTGGATGGATTGAATTGCTTGAAACAGGAGGACACTTCTTTTCTCCGGGAAGTGGACCAGAAACTTATTTATTCAAAAAAAGTTTATTTATGGCTCCATTCACGAGAAATTTGATATATATCTATGTGGCTTTTGTTAAATTAACAGGAAGACTACAATTTTCTCCGGGAAGTGTACATAGGTGGCTTTTTATTTAGATTAAAAAGAAGACTACACTTTTCTTTGGGTAGTGGACTTTGGATTGACCTATTAAAAGAGAACTTATTTATGGATATTGCTTGAAATTCAGTACATAGGTGGCTTTTTGCTTAGATTAAAAATAAGACTACACTACTCTCTGGGAAATGGACCGGGAAGTGATCTCTTCAAACAAAACCTTTTTATGGATCGACTTGCTTGGAATTTTTTACATATGCGGGGTTTTGCTAAAATAACAGGAAGACTACACTTTTCTCCGGGAAGTGGACCGGGGACAGGTAATTCAAACAAAACTTTTTTATGGATCGAATTGATTGAAATTTGGTTGCATAGGTTGCAGGAAGATTACACTTCTCTCAGGGAAGGGACCAGGGCTGACCTACTCAAACAAAACTGATTTATGGATCGAATTACTAAAAATTTGGTACATTGGTGGCTTTTTGCTTAGATTAACGGGAAGGCTAGACTTCTTTCCGGGAACTGTACATAAGTGGATTTTTGCTTAGATTAACAAGAAAAATACACTTCTCTCCGGAAAGTGTACATTAGTGGTTTTTTGCTTAGATTAACGGGAAGATTACACTTCTCTCCGGGAATTGTACATAGGTGGTTTATTGCTTAGAAAAAAAGTAGACTTCACTTCTCTCCGGGAAGTGTACATTAGTAGCTTTTTGCTTAGATTAACGTGAAGATTACACTTCTCTCCGGGAATTGTACATATGTGGTTTATTGCTTAAAAAAGAGAAGACTACACTTCTCTCCAAGAAGTGAACTTTGGATTGACCTATTCAAACAGAACTTTTTTATGGGTATAATTGCTTGAAATTTAATACATAGGTGGCTTTTTGCTTAGATTAACAGGAAAAATACACTTCTCTCCGGAAAGTGGACCGGGAACTGACCCATTCAAGAAAAACTTACTTATGTAATGAATTAATTGAAACTCGGTTCATAGGTGGATTTGTGCTTAGATTATCAGCAAAATGGACTGGGAACTGATTAATTCAAGAAAATCTTATTCATGGATTGAATTACTTGAAACTCGGTACATAGGAGGCTTTGTGCTTAGATTAAAAAGAAGAGCACACTTCTCTCCGGGAAGTGGACCAGGAACGGACTTAAAAAAAACCAATAGTTCGGGTTACTTGAAATTCGGTCTAGGTGGCTTTTTGCTTAGATTAAAAAGAAGACTACATTTCTTTCTGCGAAATTGCTTGAAATTTGGTTCATATGTGGCTTTTTGCTAAAATAACAGGAAGACTACACTTTTCTCCGGGAAGTGGATCGTGGACGGTAATTCAAACAATTCAAACAAAGCTTTTTTATGGATCGAATTGCTTGAATTTTATTACATATGTGGCTTTTTGATAAGATTAACAAGAAGATTACACTTCTCTCCGGAAAATGGACCGGGAACTGACCAATTCAAGAAAAACTTATTTACGGATATAATTGCTTGAAATTTTGTACATAGGTGGCTTTTTGCTTAGATTAATGGGAAGGCTAGACTTCTCTCCGAGAACTGTACATAAGTGGCTTTTGCTTAGATTAACAGGAAAACTACACTTCTCTCGGGAAAGTGGACAGGGAACTGACCAATTCAAGAATTGGATGGATTGAATTGCTTGAAACAGGAGGACACTTCTTTTCTCCGGGAAGTGGACCAGAAACTTATTTATTCAAAAAAAGTTTTATTATTGCTCCATTCACTAGAAATTTGATACATATGTGGTTTTTTGCTTAGATTAACGGGAAGATTACACTTCTCTCCGGAAATTGTACATAGGTGGTTTATTGCTTAGAAAAAAAGAAGACTACACTTCTCTCCGGGAAGTGAACTTTGGATTGACCTATTCAAACAAAACTTTTTTATGGATATAATTGCTTGAAATGTGGTACATAGTTGGCTTTTTGCTTAGATTAACAGGAAAAATACACTTCTCTCCGGAAAGTTGACCGGGAACTGACCTATTCAAGAAAAACTTATTTATGTTATGAATTATTTGAAACTCGGTACATACACGTAGGTGGCTTTGTGCTTATGGTAGACTAAAAAGAGACTACACTTCTCTCCGGGAAGTGTGTGGTACATAGGTGGCTTTTTGCTTAGATTGAAAAGAAGACTGCACTTCTCTCCGGGAAGTGGACCAGAAACTTATTTATTCAAAAAAAGTTTATTATGGCTCCATTCACAAGAAATTTGATAAATATATGGCTTTTTGTTAAACTAACAGGAAGACTACACTTCTCTCCGGGAAGTGTACATTAGTGGCTTTTTGCTTAGATTACCGGAAGACTACACTTGTTGTTGTTGTTGTTGTTGTAGCGGCTAGCTAACCCCGCTTAGGGCAGGTATCATTAATCTAATTCGCCGAGATCATCTAATGGGAGGTCCAGGAAACGTGCTGTTTCGACGGGGTTGGACCGAAGGGAAAGGGGGGTTAGATGAGTAGATTTAAGGGGGCATGTGAAGAGGTGGTTAGTGTCGTGCGGGGACTCTCCACATGCAGGGCATACGTTGGGTATGCTGGGGTCGAGTCTGGATATGTAGGAGTTTAACGTACTACAGTATCCAGATCTAAGCTGTGCCAGGGTCACTCGGGTCTCTCGAGGCAGCTCGAGCTCGTTGTCTGCTATTGGTGGTGGTTTGTCTCCGAGTACGCCATTCACTGGAAGGGAGTCTAAGAAGGTGTTGACAGACTCCTGGTGAATGGCGTTCAGCGCTTGTCGGTATGCCGTCTTGTCCAGCGGTTGTTGTAAATGATGCTGTATGGTGCAGCTAAAGACTACTACTCCCTTCCTGATGTGCCTAGGCGGAGGCTCAGCTTCCAAAAGGTGCCTGCTGGGGTGCTCCGTGCGGCCTTAACTCGTAGCATAGATGCTTCGCTGTGCAAGTGGTGCTCCGGTGACATCAGGAGGTTTCCTGTCGCAGTCCTAAGGGCGCTGTTCATCGGTGCAGCGTAGTTTACGACCGGCCGGCCAGTTGCTTTGTAGGTTGCCAGCAAGGTTTCTTTGTCTTTACCCCATGTGCTGCCGGCTAGCGCTTTGAGTATTTTGTTGCGGCCCTGGAGTTTTGCGGCAATTGCGGTCGTATGCGGAGTGAAGGAGTACAGGCTATCGAATGTGACCCCTAAAATCTTAAGGTTGTTCATAGTTGGACTTTTTTGATCATCAACTTTCACATCGAGTTCTAGCCGGTACTCCTTCGTCTAGCTGGTGAAAAAGGTAGCCGAGGATTTCGTCGGCTGTATTTTTAAATGTCGTGCAGTGAAGAACCGGGAAAGATCGGCGAGGTAACCGTTCACTTTCGAACATAGGCTATCAATATCCTGGCCAGACACCAATATCGAGCAATCATCGGCATACGAGGTTAATGAAACTCCTTCCGGTGGAGGAGGGAGCTTCGAGATATAAAAATTAAACAGTAGCGGGGAGAGGACACCACCCTGCGGAACACCCTGTTTAATTTTTCTCAATTTAGATGTTTCTCCTCGGAATATAACCGATGATTGTCGACCACTCAGGTAGCCCATGACCCACCTCTGCAACCCCGGCGGTAATGAGGATACCTCAATGTCACTGAGTAGCACTGAATGATTGACAGTGTCAAAAGCTTTTGACAAATCCAGTGCTACCAGGACAGTTCTCGCGCAGGGTCGGTTTTGGTTCAGGCCATTGACCACCTGGATGTTTATGGCGTTAAGTGCTGTTGTGGTACTGTGCACTTTTCGGAAGCCATGCTGATGTGCTGCTGGACACAGCTGGTGAGTGAATGTCGGGAGCAGCAAGGCCTCAAGCGTCTTCGCTACTATGGAGAGGAGAGTTATCGGCCGATAGGACTCTCCTTTGTTGGCTGGTTTCCTCGGTTTAAGTAGCGGGACCACCCTACCGTTTTTCCACACATCTGGTATGATTAGGGCGGTCAAAGACAAATTGAGGACCTTGGTGAGGTAGTCTGCTCCCGCTGGTCCAAGATGTTTTAGCATCAGCATGCTTATTCCGTCAGGGCCGACAGATTTGGAGGCTTTCGCCTTCCCGATAACCCCCTGAACCTCTTCTCTGGAGAAATCAAGCACCGCGCCTGTGTTTGGCAGTTTGCGCATACGGCGGGTTACACGTCGTTTCGCTTTGTCTACCGAAGGCTGCAGTGTAAAAAGCCGGCTAAAGTAGCTCCCGCATATCTTCGGGTCCGACGAGACGCGGAGACTAGCCTTCTCACCGGGTAGTGCTTTTTGGATTAACCTATTCAAACAGGACTTATTTATGGATATAGTTGCTTCAAATTTCGTTCATAGGTGGCTTTTTGCTTTGCTTAACAGAAAAAATACACTTCGCACCGGAAAATGGACCGGGAACTGACCTATTCAAGAAAAACTAATTTAATTTAATGAATTACTTGAAACTCGGTATATAGGTGGTTTTGTGCTTAGATTAAAAAAAACCTACACTTCTCTCCGAGAAGTGGACCAAGCACGGACCTATTACAAAAAAAATACGGTGCGGGTTATTTGAAATTCGGTGTATAGGTGGCTTTTTGCTTAGATTAAAAATAAGACTACACTTCTCTCCGGGAAATGGACCGGAAATTGGCCTATTCAAACAAAACTTATCAATGAATATAAGTGCTTGAAATTTGGTGCATAGGTAGCTTTTTGCTAAGATTAACGGAAAGACTAAATTTCTCTCCGGGAACTGTACAAAGGTGGTTTTTTTGCTTAAATTAAGAAGACGACTATAATTTTCTACGGGAAGTGGACCGGGGACAGATAATTCAAACAAAACTTATCAATGAATATAATTGCTTAAAATTTGGGACATAGGTGGCTTTTTGTTTAGATTAACAGGAAAATTACACTTCTCTCGGGAAAGTGGACCGGGAAAGTGGACCGGGAACTGACCTTTTCAAGAAAAACGTATTTATGGATCGACATACTTGGAATTTGGTACATAGGTGACTTTTTGCTTAGATTAACGGGAAGACTCCACTTCTCTCCGGGAATTGTACATAGGTGACTTTTTGCTTAGATTAACTGGAAAAATGCCCTTCTCTCCGGAAAATGGACCGGAAACTGAACTATTTAAGGAAAACTTATTTATATATTGAATTACTTGAAACTCGGTACATAGGTAGCTTTGTGCTTAGATTAAAAAGAAGAATACACATCTCTCTGAGAAATGGACCGGGAGCTGGCCTTTTCAAACAAAACTTGTATATGAATTGAATTACTTGAAATTCGGTACATAGGTGGCTTTTTGCTTAGTTTAACGGGAAGACTACACTTCTCTCCGGGAACTGTACAAAGGTGGTTTTTTGCTTAAATTAAAAAGAAGACTACACTTCTCTCCGGGTAGTGGACTTTGGATTGACCTATTCAAACAGAACTTATTTATGGATATAATTGCTTGAAATTTGGTACATAGGTGGCCTTTTGCTTAGATTAATAGGAAGACTAGACTTCTCTAAGGAGAATGGACCGGGAGCTGACCAATTCAAGAAAATCTTATCTATGGATTGAATTGCTAAAAATTTGGTATATACACGTTGGTGGCTTTTTGCTTAGATTAACGGGAAGACTAGACTTCTTTCCGGGAAGTGTGCAAAGGTGGCTTTTTGCTTAGATTTATAAGAATACTACACATCTCTCCGGGAAGTGGACCGGGAACTGACCTCTTCAAACAAAACTTATTTTTGGACCGAATTGCTTGAAATTTGGTTCATAGGTGGCTTTTTGATAAAATAACAGGAAAACTCCACTTATCTCCGGGAAGTGTGCAAAGGTGGCTTTTTACTTAGATTTATAAGAATACTACACTTCTCTCCGTGGACTGACCTATTCAAGAAAAACTTATTTATGTATTGAATTACTTGAAACTCGGTACAAATGTGGCTTCCTGCTTAGATTAAAAAGAACTTCACTTCTCCCCGGGAAGTGGACCAGAAACGGACTTATTCAAAAAAAAAAAGATTGTTTGGGTTACTTGAAATTGGCTATAGGTGGCTTTTTGCTTAGATTAAAAAGAAGACTACACTTTTTTCTGGGAAATGAACCCTGTACTGACTAATTCAAGACAAAATTATTCATGGATTGAATTACTTGAAATTCGGTACATAGGTGGCTTTTTGCTTAGATTAACAGGAAAATTACACTTCACTCGGGAAAGTGGACCGAGAACTGACCTTTTCAAGAAAAACTTATTTATGGATATAACTGCCCGAAATTTTGGTACTTTGGTACCAAAAAAATGGTTCGGGTTACTTGAAATTCGGTATAGGTGGCTTTTTGCTTAGGTCAGCAGGAAAACTGGATTGCTTGAAATTTGGTACATCGGAGGAACTGACCAATTCAATAAAAAACTTATTTATGGATATAATTGCTTGAAATTTGGTGCATAGGTAGCTTTTTGCTAAGATTAACGGGAAGACTACATGTCTCTCTGGGAACTGTACAAAGGTGGTTTTTTGCTTAAATTAAAAAGAAGACTATACTTTTCTACGGGAACTGGACCGGGGACAGATAATTCAAACAAAACTCATCAATGAATATGCCGTTTTTGCTCTAATAACAGGATGAATACACTTCCCTCCGGGAAGTGTACATAATGGGCTCTTTGTTCAAAGGAAGACTACACTTCTCTCCGGGAAGTGGACTTTGGATTAACCTGTTCAAACAGAACTTATTAATGGATATAGTTGCTTGAAATTTGGTACATAGGTTGCATTTTGCGTAGATTAACAGGAAGACACTTCTTCTCTCCGGGAGGTGGACCAGAAACTAATTTATTCAAAAAAAGTTTATTTATGGCTCCATTCACTAGAAATTTGATACACATGTGGCATTTTGTTAAATTAACAGGAAGACTACACTTCTCTCCGAGAAGTGTACATTAGTGGCTTTTTGCTTAGATTAACGGGAGACTACACTTCTCTCCGGCGACTGTACAAAGGTGGTTTTTTGCTTAAATTAAAAAGACGACTACACTTCTCTCCGGGTAGTGGACTTTGGATTAACCTATTCAAACAGAACTTATTTATGGATATAGTTGCTTGAAATTTGGTACATAGGTGGCTTTTTGCTTAGATCAACAGGAAAAATAAACTTCTCTCCTGAAAATGGACCGGGAACTGACGAATTAAAGAAAATCTTATTCATGGTTGAATTACTTGAAATTCGGTGCATAGGTGGCTTTTTGCTTGGATTAACAGGAAAAAGTGACCGGGAACTGACCTTTTCAAGAAAAATGTATTTATGGATCGAATCGCTTGAATTTTGATACATAGGTACCAAAAAAATTGTTCGGGTTACTTGAAATTCGGTGCAGGTATATTTTTGTTTAGATTAACAGGAAGACTACACTTCTCTCCGGGAAGTGGACCGGGGACTGACCTATTCAAGAAAAACGTATTTATGGAGCGAATTGCTTGAAATTTGGTACATAGGTAGCTTTTTGCTTAGATGAACAGGAAAAATATACTTCTCTCGGGAAAGTGGACCGGGAACTGACCTTTTCAAGAAAAACGTATTTTTGGGTCGAATTGCTTGAAATTTTGTATATAGGTACCAAAAAAATGGTTCGGGTTACTTGAAATTCGGTATAGGTGTCTTTTTGTTTAGACTAACAGGAAGACTACACTTCTCTCCGGAAAATGGACCGGGAACTAACTAATTCAAGAAAATCTTATTTATGGGTTGAATTACTTGAAATTCTGTACATAGGTGGCTTTTTGCTTAGATTAACAGGAAGAAATGTCTCCGGGAAGTATACCAGAAACTGATTTATTCATAAAAAGTTTATTTATGGCTCCATTCACTAGAATATTGATACATATTCGGCTTTTTGCTTAGATTAACGGAAGACTACACTTCTCTCCGGAAGATGGACCGGGAACTGGCCAATTCAAGAAAATCTTACTTATGGATCTAATTGCTTGAAATTCGGTACATACGTGGCTTTTTGCTTATATTAACGGGAAGACAACACTTCTCTCCGGGAACTGTACAAAAGTGGTTTTTTGCTTAAGTTAAAAAGAAGACTACACTTATAATTGCTTGAAATTTGGTACATAGGTGGCATTTTGCTTAGATTAACGGGAAGACTACACTTCTCTTCGGGAACTGTACAAAGGTGGCTTTGTGCTTAGATTAAAAAGAAAACTACACTTCTCTCTGGGAATTGGACCTGGAACTGACCAATTCATGAAAATCTTATTTATGGGTTGAATTACTTGAAATTCTGTACATAGGTGGCTTTTTGCTTAGATTAACAGGAAGAAATGTCTCCGGGAAGTATACCAGAAACTGATTTATTCATAAAAAGTTTATTTATGGCTCCATTCACTAGAAATTTGATACATATTCGGCTTTTTGCTTAGATTAACGGAAGACTACACTTCTCTCCGGAAGATGGACCGGGAACTGGCTAATGCAAGAAAATCTTACTTATGGATCTAATTGCTTGAAATTCGGTACATACGTGGCTTTTTGCTTATATTAACGGGAACACAACACTTCTCTCCGGGAACTGTACAAAAGTGGTTTTTTGCTTAAGTTAAAAAGAAGACTACACTTATAATTGCTTGAAATTTGGTACATAGGTGGCATTTTGCTTAGATTAACGGGAAGACTACACGTCTCTTCGGGAACTGTACAAAGGTGGCTTTGTGCTTAGATTAAATAGAAAACTACACTTCTCTCTGGGAATTGGACCTGGAACTGACCAATTCATGAAAATTTTATTTATGGATTAAATTACTTGAAATTGGTACATAAATGGCTTTTTGCTTCAATTAACAGAAAGACTCTTCTTCTCTCCAGGAAGTGGACCAGAAAATGACTTCCTGAAAAATAGTTTATTTATGGCTCGATTCACTAGAAATTTGATACATATTTGGCTTTTTGTCACTTCTCTCCGGGAAGTGTACATAGGTGCCTTTTTGCTAAGATGAAGAAGAGAGTACACTTCTCTCCGGTAAGTGGACCGGGGACTGACCTATTCAAACAAAACTTAATTATCGATATAATTGCTTGATATTAGTTACATAGGTTGTTATTTGCTTAAATTAACGGGAAAACTACACTTATGTCCGGGACCTATTCAAACAAAATTTATTTATGGATATAATTGCTTGAAATTCGATACATAGGTGGCTTTTTTTTTTGTTTAGGCCAAAAACCTAAATTATCAAACCAACTAGTACCGCCCTAATATTTCAAGCAAGTCCTTGGTTAAGAATTCATAACACGAATTACGGGTTTACTGAAAACGGGTTGGTATGATTTTATGTAATATTCTTACGGCACTGCGAAATTACGATTGCAAGTGATCAGACATAATTGTCTCGCGAGTTTTATTCATCAACGTTTGGAAGCGAACTCCAGCCATCACGTCCACCAGCCCGTATAATTGTAAAGGTATATATGAACACTGATTTAATAAAAAATTTTACTTGAACAAAACTGATATTTTTCTTGATTCTTTTTTATCCCATTTTCATTGTGTACACCGGCGTGCTCTGCTGACACGACGCGCCGATGTATACATATATTGATCCTTCGAGCCAGATATTAATCAAACTTTTCAAGTGGAAAGCACCAGGGAGTACACCACCAATCACATCAACGAAGGTTGCACAGCCCCTAAAAAACATTTCACCACACGATTAACATCCGCTAATATTCAAAGGCTTTTGTGCAATACACGCCAACCACGTATACGTTTATATTTCTTAACACTTTGTGGAATAATAATGTAGAAGTTCAAAGGTACGTGGTGAAATTTCAAGTGCTTGCATAAACAAAAATTATTAAAACAAATTTTCAAAAAAAGGCGAATTTTTGAGAAAGTCCATTTATTGATCTGCATTTGCACTTGTGTATTGAAGTTGATGTATTTTTTTTAATTGGCACTGCACATTGTAGGAATTAACTTCTCTTTGTGCATTGATTATTTTTCCTCATTATAGTTGTGACAGCTTATTTAAATTAACATCCATCATTAAAATTTTGCTGCGGCACATTATCACTTGCTGTTGCCGCTGCATAATATCACTTGAGGTTTACTGTTATAACCTTTTTTAATATTTGAGAGGATAAAACCTCTAGGTTCACATAACAACTTTCAATTGATCTTTTTCACACAAACTCACTTTCATTATAATATAATAAAATCTTTAATTTCGATCAAATTATTTTCATCATCTGCAAATTCACGGCACATATCTTTACTCATTTTCTGATTAAACAGTTGGGTGACGAGATTATCATTCATAGAAGCTTATATAGCTATATACTACATTATTTAATAAAACCAAATATATATATACATACATATTACTATATATATATACACACTTTTTACTATATATATATACATACAAAATATTAAGTTCTTTCTTCATAAAATAAAACTCGTTCACTGCGATTTCACTCCATATTGTGGCTTAACTAGAACACAATACGTACATAAATATATAACATGGAGAATTTTATACGTTTAGTTGAGTCAGTGTTGGAATTCGAAATCGATTTCAATAATGCCTCGGTTTCAGAGCATTCCAAACACTCTTTAGCGGTAGAACAAGAGGAGCTGAAGGCGCTATGGGGGAAACTAAATCTGCCTTTGAGGGGATAGTGAGTACCGAGGGCATCCCTCCAAAAGAAGTGGCAGCAATCAAAAAGAAGAACAAACTAACATACACTAGTTATGTTAGATGCATTTCAGCAATGGCCGATATGGCCGAAAAGTTAACCAAAACGGAAAAGGGAAGGGAAAGGATTTCCACGATTATGTTCCTGATTCCTGGATTTAACTATTGCCGAGAGACTTGAAAGACCAAGAAAGTTTGCTTAAACTGCCTTTCTACAGTACATAACTTATCAAGATGCACAAGCTCATACAATTGCAGCACTTGTCATTTAAGACATAGTACGCTGCTTCATATTCCTAACTTTCAGCCAAGGGCAACCGTTCTCAGAAGCAGTCCAAACTTCTCCGACGGTATTCCCTCAACATCAAGGCAAGCCCAATAAAGTTCTGATAGGGCAAGGGTTCCGACAATCCAGCAAGTAAACTCTTGCTTTGCTAACACAAACAAAGGTGTATTACTGGTGTTGAAGACATGAGTTCGAGTTCAGGCCTTTCTAAATAGTACAATTAAAATATAGAATAATAAAAGTAAACATACTTACATTCCTATTACTTTCCAATACATACCCAAATACTCACCATACTGAATCTACTCCCATTCCAAAATACTTACCAGCAACCCTACTTCCGTTACTACTCTAAAGGAGAAACTAAATCAAATGTATATAAATATGTATGTATTGGTAATTTTAAGTTAATTAGTCTAAATAATATTGTTCGCTTGCTAATCTTCAAACGGCTCGGTTGTGTAAAAAATATAAAGAAAAAAACCTAAAGTGCTTAATTTGAGAAAAAACCGTGTAACAAATAAATAGAAAAGAAATAAATATATACATCAAAATATATCTATATTAAAATAAATATATACGTAAACCTATATCTGTGTCTATTAAGCTAAAACGGGTGTGGTATAAATAAGTTATTTATATACATGTAAATAATAAAACACCGAAACTGTGAAATTTAAAACTCTAAACGAAATAAATTAAAATACATTTCTAAAATAAAAACCTTGCATTTTTAATTAAAAGTGGAAATATATATATAGAAAATAATAATAATATAATATTCAAAGGTTGAATATTATACATGGTGCCGAAACCCAATTACGGAGTGAACTCTTGTATTTACATAAACTTAAAATAAAAATCTTCTTTTTTTAACATATGTAAATGTTTATACATACATTTTATTTACATACAAAAAAAAAAAAAAAAACAAAAAGTTCAAAAAGAAAACATATACATAAACATATATATTAAAATATAAACGTGGAAGAAAAAATATATATACATATATGCATGCATATCCAATTGCATATGTACATACATGTGACACGCAAAAAGAAGTGAAACATTAAATACAAATTAAAAAAAAAATATATGTATGTACGTGTATATATAAAGAAAAACAAACATAAAAATGCATACATAAAGTGCAAGTGCTGTGCTACAAATATGTATGAATTAAAATAGAAAATTAAAACAAAAAATGGAAAACCCCAAAATAAAATCCAGTATACATATATAAATAATTATATGAAAATATACATATAAATATACAAAGAACCTTAAAAAGCGGTGACACAAAACATAAATAAATAAAAAAAAAAAAAAATAGTGAAAAAATACATACATAGCTATATACATAAAAAAAAAAAAACGAAAAAAAAGGAAAAAGGAATTAAATAAAATTTAAGAAAATATATAAATATTTACAAAATTTATATAATCAAAAAGGAAACAAATATACACGTACATCAGCAGTCCAAGCCACAATCAAAAAATTAACAACACGGAAACAACACACAGAAGACAACACTCCCCCGTCCCGTCCCCAGAAAAAAAATGGTTTGTAAAAAACTCCGGATGTCAAAGTAAGTCCCACCCATTCTTACTCATATTTGTTTAGCGGATTTTGCTCGTGCTGTGTATGAAACTCTTTAACCATACACATAAATATTCTCAAAAATTAAATTATAATTCCCAAGGAAAGTTCGAGCAAAATCTCAAAATCCGCTAAACAAAAAATTAATCCAATATATTATAATATATAGCGGGTCCCCAAAATCGGTAAATGAAAATCCCCTACTTTTCATTTACCGAATATAACAGCGCAAACTCGCGCTTTACCCATAAAAAGAATATATTTAATACAAAAAAACCGCTTATTATTATATATCCCCTTACGTATATAAACTCCCCCTTTTATATACGCCAACTGGTCCAAAAACACCTTCGAAAAGGACCAGTTCGGACCAGTTGCCCCTCCCATATATCCTCCCGAGTATATACATACTCTCAGTATATACACCCCAACTGGACCGAAAACCCATTCCCACGGGCCCATAACCGGACCAGTGTAAGCACATTACACTGCCCATAGTCATCACCGCATAGCAAGTCACCGCTACTCAACTGTGGTACATGTGTATACATACACATATATACATAAAGTGTTTTTTTTTCAATTCCGGCAATTTCCCCTTCTTCGCTATTTACAATAGCAAGCGGACAAAGGCACATATGTACATAAGTATACATACGTACATACTCGTGTAAGCTAAGCACCCAGCATACAAACGGGGTATAATAAAAACCCAGTAAACATTTATACATTGCTGTGCTCAGACGCGCTGAGACAGTATAAAATATATATACACAACTTAAAAGCTTCACACAAAATAAATAAATTAATAATAATATATATACATACATATATATAAATATAAATAAATATTTTATAATAAAATTTTATAAAATCAATATCCCACAATGAAGGATATACTGGAACCACCCCAACACCTCCAAACTCAATTGGAACCCCGCGACTACCAAAAACACTCAACAATGGCTCACACAGAATTTTTATTCCACTTGAGGAGTTTGGATAAATTCTGCGAAAAGTGGAAAAGCATCGAAGAATCAACTCACTCAAAGGCGGCGTTGATGGTATATAAGGAAAGGTTAGAAAGACTTATAGCCCTGGCAGATGCAGCCAATGATAACCTGCAGCTGAGTAACACCGTGGATGAAAAACCCCGAACGGTATGTGCAGAACGTTATGACACCTCCAGAGCCAACGCGATGCTAATGAGGACTCGGATAAATGAGTTACTCCTTCAACTCGCCTCAAAACTCGAACCCGTAGCATCAAAGCCCCACGCGCACTCCCTAGCGCAATCCCAATCTCAACCTTCTCAGAACCTCAAACCTATCTGTACCATATTCCACGGAGAAGATAAAGAATGGCCGTCGTTCAAGGATTATTTCACGGCACAAAATTCTAAATTATGGCTAAGGCAAAAAATGCTGCAATTAAAAATGAGAACAAGAGGAGAAGCGGCGCAAATAATTCACGAATTCTCATTAAATGAGTCCAACTTTAACCCTGCCTGGCAAGCACTCACAGTCAGATACGAAATCTCTCATCCAAAAATCGTTTCTTCCGAAAGCTCGGAACTCCAACTTCCAGAAGCAACACCCGAACTTCCAATCTCTGCATCGAATTTCGAAATTAAAGCTTCTATTGCTCACATTCAGCCGCAGCTATTCTCGTGCAAATTGTGCAGCTCTCATCACTCAATGATAAAGTGCGCAGAATTCAAAAAGCTATCCGTCCCCGTTCGGATCAAGTTCACGAAGAAATATAATTATTGCATGAATTGTTTGGCCTACTCTCACTCCAAGAGAGATTGCAAAAGCAACTTCACATGCTTATATTGTAAAAAGCGCCACCACTCACTTCTCCACTTGAGGCAACCCCAAAGGCCAAGTGAACCAACCCCCCATCGAAATAATGCCACACCCCAAGTGGCAAGTCCTGTACCTCTAAACATATGTACAGTAACATTCAACTCAAAATACTCAACCCACCCAAAGGGTACTCATCACGTTACAAATAGCAGAAATACAGTATTGCTACCCACAGCCTACGTGCCCATCCTCCACAAAGAAAAAATAATTAGAATACGTGCCCTAATAGATCAAGGCTCCCAGAAAACTTTTGTATCGTCTCGAATGCATAAGTCCCTTGATCTACTAACACCTAAGACTCACTACAACATTTTTGGAATCGACGGAGTACCAGTTGGAAACTCAAATGAAACACCCACTCTAACAATACTCTCTTCAAATAAGGAAAAGAGGATCGCAACTCCCGCTGTAATACTACCCCAAATAACACACTCTCTACCGTCGTTGAAGCATATGGACCCTAAAGAATACTGCTCACTTCCCCTAGCAGATCCCGATTGCTTCGCACCAACCAAAATCGAAATGGTAATTGGCAGCGACATTCTTCCCCAAATTCTTCTCCCAGGTTTCAAGACCTGCGGAAGCTTAATAGCCCAAAACTCCATCTTTGGGTGGATATTAAGCGGCCCAATAGCACAAGAAACTAATATTTCACTCACTCCACCTCGTCCTAACACGTATACAGAACTTAGGTCATCGGCCAAGATGAACTCCTCAAAAATCTCAACTCAGCAGCATTGGATACAAAAACCAGTCCGCGGTCACAAACACAACTCATTGCACAATTACAACTCTTTTCATAAGCATAATCCCCCAAATACGAAAATTAAAAACTCACTCACCAGAAAGCCTCTCAAAAGCTACCTCGTTCCCGAGACTGTACCCTTTCTGAAAAAAGGTCCACTCCTCGTGACTAAAACTCCGTCGAACAGAAGTTCTGAAGTCAGAAAAGAAGATTGGATTCCCTACCGTTCTAATTCCTCACGTAATAGTGTGGTTCATCGTCCCATTCATCGTATCGGCAGAGTTGGAGCGATTATAAGGAAAACGAAAAAGCCAAGAATGAAGACGGACGTCAGAAATTTCCCGACGCTGCAACAGATCCACACGTCGAATTGCTTTCAGCGCAGAAATCCCTCCGCATTTTGGAAACTCTTATATAAAGGAGGACCTTCCAGATCTTCAAGAATAGCAACAATAAGCTACCACTCGTGTCCACATCCAACGACTCAACCATTCCAGGTTCACAGAGTAGTGACAACCGAACATCATTCACTTCGGTGGAAAAATCTAAAATGGCTACCCAAGTCATCCGAGTCCTGTCCAAAAATCTTATCAAATGGCTACTCTTATCCGGTGCAAATAAAAACTCAGAATGCCCGAAATAGACGGCCCAATACTCCCAATGATGGACAAACTCAATCCCAACGAGTAACATGTTGGCAACGTGGACATCCGCATCTCTGGCGGAACTGTCACACTCTGCAGAACTAGCTCTAACACTCTCACTCTCTCTGGGGAGTCTCTCTCTCTCTCTCTCTCTTTCTCTCTCTCTCTCTCTCTCTCTCTCTCTCTCTCTCTCTCTCTCTCTCACAGATACCAATTTTTTCTCTCATTATCCCATTACATCGATACATTCACAGTAATTCATATACTAATAATGTGTTTCGATGAAAATTCTCTTTGCAGACCCTATTACACAGCCGGACCTTAAACTTCCACCTCCCATTAAGCAATCAGAAGCTTTTCAAGACGTCATGACGCCGCAGGCCCGCCGGCATGTTGAAGACATGAGTTCGAGTTCAGGCCTTTCTAAATAGTACAATTAAAATATAGAATAATAAAAGTAAACATACTTACATTCCTATTACTTTCCAATACATACCCAAATACTCACCATACTGAATCTACTCCCATTCCAAAATACTTACCAGCAACCCTACTTCCGTTACTACTCTAAAGGAGAAACTAAATCAAATGTATATAAATATGTATGTATTGGTAATTTTAAGTTAATTAGTCTAAATAATATTGTTCGCTTGCTAATCTTCAAACGGCTCGGTTGTGTAAAAAATATAAAGAAAAAAACCTAAAGTGCTTAATTTGAGAAAAAACCGTGTAACAAATAAATAGAAAAGAAATAAATATATACATCAAAATATATCTATATTAAAATAAATATATACGTAAACCTATATCTGTGTCTATTAAGCTAAAACGGGTGTGGTATAAATAAGTTATTTATATACATGTAAATAATAAAACACCGAAACTGTGAAATTTAAAACTCTAAACGAAATAAATTAAAATACATTTCTAAAATAAAAACCTTGCATTTTTAATTAAAAGTGGAAATATATATATAGAAAATAATAATAATATAATATTCAAAGGTTGAATATTATACAACTGGGAACGGCAAGAGTTCATATAAATCATAATGGAACAATTTTTTCCGCTATAGCATTGATCGACTCTGGATCCGAGTGTTCCTTTATATCGGAAGCACTGCAGCGCCGAATTAATCTACCAGCAAAAAAGTTGCATGCCCAAGTGTCGGGCATCAATAGCTGCAAATCGGCGCAGGTGAAGGAAGCATGCTCGATACAGTTGAGTTCACCCAATGACCCATTAATAAAACTCAAGGCTTTGGTGCTCGGCTTACCATAGCTCACTGGGAACCTACCAACTTGCAATATATGTGCCAACACAAAGCAAGTGTTCCCAGACCTAACCTTGGACGACAAACGCTTTTTCATGAATGAACAAGTGGATCTCATTCTTGGAGGAGAAATATGTCCCCAAATTATTCTGAGTGGAATAAAAAAGAACCCATCTTGCTAGCTGCTAGCTCAAGAAACCATCTTTGGATGGACAATAACAGGCAATGCCGATGCGCCTCATCCAACAACAAAGATACTATCGTTTTTCAATGAAATTACCTTGGAAAGGCAGCTTTCAGCATTTTGGGAATCGGAAGACGTCCCGAGAAAAAAATGCATGACTGAGGAAGAGAAGTATTGTGAAGAGCTATACCAAAGAAACACGAAGCGACGTGAAGACGGAAAACACATCGTCTCCTTACCGTTTAAGTATGAGGTTCCAGGAATCGTTCAGCTTGGTCCATTGCTGAAAAGTGCCTTTTCACAGTTTTACAGGATTGAAATCCGACTCGCGGGAAATCCAGCACTGCAAAAGGAATATAACCAAGTTTTATCAGAATATGAAACTCTTGGACATAAGGCGAAACTCACCTGCAACATAGCTGATGACTCCAACGACAACTACTACCTGCCGCATCATGCAGTGATAAAGGAGGAGAGCACCTCTACCAAGGTCCGCGTAGTGTTTAACGCATCCAGTCCGACGGCCAATGGGAACAGTTTAAACGACGTGCACATTCCGGACCTGTCCTACAGTTTGACTTGCCGATATTAATTCTGCGTTGGCGACTTTTCAAATACGTTTTTAGCACCGACATAGAGAAAATGTATCGCCACATTTATGTCCATGATGATCACACTAAATTCCAGACAATAGTGTAGCGTGACAGCGCAAACAAACCAATAAGCCTGTATGAGCTGAAGACAGTTACTTCCGGGGTAAATTGTGCTCCGTTCCTAGCTATACGGACTTTGATATAGCTAGCTGGAGACGTTGAAAGCACGAATCCTATCGCATCAAATATATTACGTAAATGCATGTATGTGGATGATGTTCTTGCTGGAGGTCATATTGAGGATGTCATAATAGCACGTAATGAAATCTCTCAAGCCTTGGAGTCAGCCGGCTTTCCATTGAGGAAATGGACCAGCAATTGTGTAGCCGTATTGAAAGGCATTCCAAAACAGCACTGGTTGAAACAAGATTTTCTGAAATTCGAGGATACCAGCACCGTGAAGGCTTTAAGTATCCGATGGAACGCACGTTCCGACTATTTCTATTTCACAGTAAAACCAATAGAACACTGTGAAACTACAACAAAAAGAGCGATACTTTCAGCTATCGCAAAACTTTTTGTTCATTTCGGTTGGTTGGAGCCCATAATCATTGCGGCAAAAATTCTTATGCAGGGCGTATGGCTAGAAGTCACTGATTGGGATGAACCGGTGTCCCGAACTATATTGGATCAATGGCAAAACTTTCAAAATGATTACCCTGAAATCAACCATATAAAAATTCCAAGGTGGGTATACTACTCTCCGAAAGATAAAATGGAGATCCATGGATTCTGTGACGCCTCAGAAAAAGCCTATGCAGCGACATTATATCTGCAAGTTCAAAACCAAGATGGCACATCTGTCAGTCTGCTCTTAGCAAAAAGCAGAGTAGCGCCGGTAAAGACTATCTCTTTTCCACGCCTGGAACTTTGTGGAGCAGTTTTACTAGCAGAACTCGTGGAATCGTTAACAGACAACTTGGACTTAAGGCAAATAAAAATGAGTCTCTGGACAGACTCAACAATAGTCTTAGCTTGGATTCGGAAGCCACCATGCTCTTGGTCAACCTTCGTTGCACACCGGATTACGAAGATAGTGGAAAAGGTAGGAATCCTAAACTGTCATCATGTTGAATCCGCCTCGAACTCGGTGAACTTAGCCAGCAGAGGATTGTCTGCGAAGGAATTAAGCAACAATTCCTTGTGGTGGAAGGGACCTACTTGGATACAAGAAGACATTTCAAAATGGCCACGACAATGCGACAGCTACGAGATGGAAATCGAAGAATAAAGGGAGCGTGTTCACGCAACAAGTGTTAATAGTTGTATTACTATTCTATAATTTACCGACAGCTTTAAGAGTTATCTCATATATTATGAGGTTCTTAAAGCGTACTCATCCACGAAACAAAACTTCATTTAAAGCTAATACTTTTCTAATTTCCTCCGAGGAAATTAAAGAAACTAGTTCTCGCTTAATAATAATCTATCAGAAGTACTTTTATAAAGAAGAATACGTGAATTTTAAAACTGGAAAACCAGTTAATAATAAGAGTGAAATTTTGCTCTTAAATCCCTTCATAGACACCAACGAGATACTGAGAGCTGGAGGCCGTCTAGGTGCATCGTTAAACTTATCATACAACGAGCGCCATCCGATTGTCGTTCCTTATGACTGCAAACTTTCCCGTCTTATCGTACAATTCGTCCACGATATAACGGAGAAATCCAACTAATGCTACGTCTTATCCGTACATAATACTGGATTCCCAGAGTAAAAAACATGATCCGGTCCATCATCCACAATTGTAAAATCTGTACAATCTTCAAGAAGCAGGTTCAATCCCAGCTAATGGGAAATCTTCCACAGGAACGCATTTCTTTCTCACGCGCATTCACGGTCACCGGTGTGGACTTCGCAGGCCCTTTCGAGATTAGAAATTTTCCCGGCAGAGGATGTCGCATTTCGAAAGGCTATGTATGACTATTCGTTTGTTTTTCAACAAAGGCAATTCTTTTAGAAGCAACCAATGATCTGAGTACCCCATCCTTTCTGGCAGCCTTTGCTATATTTGTAGTAAGGCGCGCATGCCCAAGAAAAATCCACTCCGACAATGGTACTAACTTTGTCGGAGCTTCACGATCTTTGCGATCAGTATTCAAAATTTTCTTGCAAGGTGCTCGTAAAAGCACGACAAATAAGTGTAACCATCAGATGCTATCATGGCATTTCATTCCCGCTGGCGCTCCTCACATGGGTGGATTGTGGGAAGCTGGGGTAAAAAGTTTTAAAACCCACTTCAAAAAGGTTGCGTCAGGCAATAGGTATACATTCGAAGAATAGTGTCGTGTCTCAATTCCCGACCTTTGAGTCCCTCTTCGAATGAGCCATCTGATTTGGAGCCGCTTACTACAGGTCACTTCCTGGTTGGCGGACACCTTTTAGCGCCATCCGAAATAGAGGCTAATGAAAATCCTGCCT
Organism: Ceratitis rosa; assembly: GCA_037013455.1. Lineage (NCBI taxonomy): Eukaryota > Metazoa > Arthropoda > Insecta > Diptera > Tephritidae > Ceratitis > Ceratitis rosa. The sequence continues at coordinate 1,453,635 of JAWMAG010000097.1, read as the reverse complement.
CTATCGTAAACCGATGGCAAAAACGCAAAACCCTCCATCAAGGCTTTTGCAAGCAATGGAAAAATGAATACCTGACTGAACTTCAGAAACGTACTAAGTGGAAGCATTCTCAAAGAAGGTAAATTTCCCCCTATTGAATGGCGACTATACCCCGGTTAGGATAACCGAGTACGAGTGGTGGACGTTATGACTGAAAAGGGGCAAGTGGCACCAGAACCAGATAGTATAACTTCTAATCCTACACAAACTCTACCAGAAATTACCGTAACTACCCAGAATTGCCACTAGTTCATAATGTTTGTTTATTGAAACAAAACAAAACAACAGAGCGAGTTAGAGAAACAAGAGTCGAGCAAATAGGTTTTCATGAAACAAATTTTTTTAATTAAAGCAACTTAGAACAGTTCAATTAACAAACCTAATATGTAATACAAGAAGGTAAAGTGAATCATACATAAACCTAGCACATGATATGTAATACCCATATAATAATATAATAAGGTGACTCACCATATTCATATTCGTCGGCATTTCCACTTCTTAACTTGTATCTTCCAGCAGAACCTAAATAGAAACAAACTCTATTAGTTACAAAGGCATCAAAGAGATATACATAATAATATAACACATTATGTCTTCTACAAAAAATTAAAGTAGTATGCCATACGCCATCTTATATAAAAACAAAACTTTCAAAAATGTTTATTGCATTTTTTAAAGGTTGTCACCTTGTAAGTATATGCGGTTAAGTAGGTATTGGCTAACGATTATTCACACTATTAACATAATAGTTCTTGCCAGCAAAATAACAAAATTTATTTCAAAAAAAAAAAAGGAAAAAAATCGATCATTTAACCAAATGAAGGTGCTGGTTGTAATATTAGCAACTATTATTAAAAGGCAACTTGTTCGTTAATTTATTAATACTGAATGTCTGTGAAAATAAAGATAAATTACCGATTGGAAGGAAACAAGATAACAAGATTTCTCTTTTTGTTCGGATTTCAATTTACTCTCATCTAATAATAGTTCAGTTGACCATAATTTCCTGTATTCTAAATGTAAAGCTTGATTGTCGATAAGTGTTTAAATAATAGTCAGGCGTGATAATAATAATGCTATTAATTTCGTAATTATAATAAAAATATCGAAACAAATTAAATATCCGTTCAAAAAGTTTAAGTAGTTTATTAGCAATCAAATTCCTATTATTTATTGAGCTAGTTCTTTCATATGGTTAAGAGCACTGCCAGCTTTGAACCAACCAATTTGCAAGTCATTCAAGGTATGGCTCAGCTTAATCTTATCAACCTTTTTTTTTTTTTTTTTTTTGTAACATTAATATTTATTTATTGAATCTACTTCGACTTCGGAAGCCTAACAATAAGTAATAAAATCTTAAACTAAATTAAAACATAAAGCCCATTAGTACGAATGGGCTGCTGGCTTGACGTTGCTCTTTAGAAGGCTGCTTTGTCTCTTCTCCGCAGGCGGGTTTGACTTGTTGCATGGGCCAAGGTGTTAGCCAAAGGGTTCGGATGGTTACGCAGTTTTGTTAAGTATTTTTTTGCTGCGATTTCAATTTCTTCCTTGATGGTAGGTATATTTAGATCTCTATGAATATTTTCATTACGCATGTACCATGGTGCGCCCGTTATTACTCTTAACGTTTTCGATTGGAATCTTTGAATTATATCTATATTCGTTGCGCAAGCTGTGCCCCATAACTGGATCCCATACATCCATATCGGTTTTATTGTTGCATTATATAAGAGGACTTTGTTGCTAAGGCTAAGTCCAGACTTCTTGTTTAAAAGCCAATGTAAACTGGCAGATTTGAGTTTAAGCTGCAGCTTTTTAGCTGCAATGTGTCGTCTCCAGGTTAAGCGCCTGTCCAAGTGGATTCCGAGGTATGTAATTTCGTCAGCTTGCGGTATTGATACATTGTTGAGCTTAACAGTAGGACACGTTTTTGGCCTTAATGTGAAAGTTATGTGTTTGCACTTGTTTTCATTCACTTTTATACGCCATTTCGCTAGCCATTCTTCAATTTGTTTAAGATGCTGCTGTAACACCTTTGGGGCATTTATGTCGACTTAGTATAGCAGTATCATCCGCAAATGTTGACGTAATTACTTCGTCACTTGTAGGGATATCTGCGGTAAACAGTATGTACAATATTGGTCCAAGAACACTACCCTGCGGAACACCTGCCGAAATCGGACACTCTTCTGTTATGTAATCATTTACTTTTACTGTGAATCGCCTGTTGGATAAGTAGGATTCAAGGATATTGTGGAACGTGTTAGGTAATGATTTTTTAATTTTATAAATGAGGCCATCATACCACACTTTGTCAAATGCTTGCGCCACATCAAGAAAAACAGCCGAGCAATACTCTCGCATTTCGAAAGCTTTCCTTATTTCATTTGTTATACGATTTACTTGTTCAATTGTGCCGTGTTTTTCCCGAAATCCAAATTGATGTGTAGGAATAATATCATTTTGATGGAGAAAAGGAGTAATTTTTGATAGCAGCACTTTTTCGAAAAGTTTTGATAGGCAAGGCAACAGGCTGATTGGTCTATATGATGACGGCAGGGTTGCGTCTTTACCTGGTTTAGCTACCATAATTATCTGCGACTTTTTCCAGATTTGTGGATAATATCCCAGCATCAAAATGGCACTGAAAAGCTTTGCAAGAAAAACGAGAGCAATGCTTGGCAATTCTATTAGCATTTTAGGCGAGATATGATCGTCTCCTGGAGATTTTTTTGGATTTAAGGCGGCAATAGTGTTTTTTAGATCAGACACAGATGCTCCGCAAGCAACAGTGTATCTAGGAGCAGTATGGGTCGGTGACAAAGGTGCACTATATGTAGCAGTATTTGGTTGAAATACTGTGCTGAGGTGCTCTGCGAAACAAGACGCCTTTTCTTCATCCGTTCTCGCCCATGAACCATTACGCATTCTCAACGGCACTTCAGTGCTTACTGGCTGCTTAAGGTTTTTGCTAGCTTTCCATAGAGATAGAAACGTTGGGAGACAAAGACGTTATAAGATGTTTGATATTTCTTTCTTCTTCGTATACTAATGCTTTTTTTAGTTTGTTTACTGCCGCCTTAAGACGAATTTTTGCATCGGGAGATCGGCAGGCTTGCCATTCGCGACGCAAACGTCGCTTATTACGGACCAGTAATTCTATTCCACTATTAGTTATCAATGCCTTTGCTTTTGTTTTCTGCTCTGGTGTGGCTATAGTTGCTGCTGTTGCTAGTATACTGTTAAATACAAGTAACTCATTTTCAACGTCAGTTCCTCTCCCTATTTGCGGATTGGTCTGTATATGACTGCTAATGTATTTTTTATATTTAAGCCAGTTAGTTCTTGATGTAGTAAGTCGAAAAGCATGCTCACTTTCAATTGGTTGTTCGTTCAATTTTATGATTATTGAGGAATGATCAGAAGATAAGTCAGCACAGGCTTCAGCAAGTACTAAACTCCTATCTACGTTTTTAGTGACTGCAAAGTCAATCAGGTCAGGTAATTTCCTTGAGTCCGTAGGCCAGTAAGTTGGTTGTCTTGGGGAGATAAAATCGTAACTATTTTTTGTACTTATGATCGTGTTATATAACTGACGACCTTTCGGGTTAATTAGCCTCGATCCCCAATGAGTATGCTTCGCATTGTAATCACCTCCAGCTAGGAACCTATCTCCTAGAGTCATAAAAAAGTCGCTAAATTGTTTTTCTGTTATTACGAAGCGTGGCGGACAGTAAATTGCAGCTAAAGTAAGGTCAACCCCCCTATTTTTAAGGGTGATCGAGGTTGACTGCAACCAATTTGTTGAAAAGGAATTAAGAAAGTTATGCTTTAAACGATTCCTTATGAGTATAGCTGTGCCACCATGTGCTTTGCCATCTGGGTGATTAGTGTTGTACAGCTTAAACCCAGGGATGTAAAAATTATACTTCTGGGTGAGATGTGTTTCAGATATAAGCATAACATCAATTTCGTGGGTCTGTAAAAATAATTTGAGTGCTAATTTATGCTGGTTTACACCATTAGCATTCCATAAGCAAATCCTGAGTTCACTCATTTTTTGGTCAACAGGGTTTGGAGCATTTGGTTTTGCGCCTTTATTAGGTCTTGAACCATATTTTACATGGTTGACATAAATTGTGTCATGCACTGGGTTAGATTAAGAATCATGGTCTCAACTACAGTACTGGATGGGGTGACTGGTGGGGCCTGTACATTGGCTTTTACTACGTTGGCATAGGACATTAGACCAATATTTGAGCTGCTGTTTTTTTTAATTCGAAATCAACCTGCTTTCCTGGTGCAAGACTATTTAGGCCGAGCAAAGAAATTTTACTGTCTGGTTTTATCTTGTCGTAATCAGCTTAATTTTTAAATGTTAAAGGCAACAGCCCTTGTTTCTTCAATTTTGTTTTATGAATACGGGCAAAAGATTTAATAATAATGGCTCTGCCACCAAGGTGTCGTGGCTCCAGTGCAGTATGTTCCCGAGATGAACCTTCACCGTAATTTTCATCTCCGACAGCAACCCATTTAATACCGTTAGCTTTGTAATCAAGCGCCACGTCAGGAACGCCTCTCCAGTCACCCGTTCGTTGATTTTTTAATCCTATTCATTTACACATTTACACTTTCCTTTTACTTTAATAACAGTTAAATCTTGCAAGTCTTTGCCACCTCATTTGTCGAAGGGATTTAAAAGTTGGAGACGTTGGCTTTTTGGATCCACATCCACTTTCACAGATTCACCACTCTTCATCACCAAACGTAGCAGCTAGTTTGAATTTTTTACCATCAGCACAAGTAAGTTCGTCGGTTATGGGATTAAAGTCCAATCGACCAACAAGTTCAGGGCTGGTAACAAATGAGTGTGTTGCTGGGTTAGCATCATTACGACCAACAAAGTTGCGATTATATGATGTAACAATAGTGTTCTTTTCGGGTCGGCTTTGTGAGGGTGCGCCAGGCTTTGAAAAAAATTTCCTCTTGGGGGGCTTAGAGGAGGTCATACATATATGCCGTTCCCCGAGGTAACTTATAGTTTTCGAGAAATTTGTTGTTAAAGTTGATTTTTTGACCCACCGAAATCTCCGAATAAAAGCTAATATAATCACCCGGAACACTTAAATATCGCTTATAATAATGCCTAATAACGTTTACAAAGATTTTATTTAATTAATTTCTTCAAAATATTAACATTTTCCATAATTTTTACACATAAAATATGCATTCCCACGTTTGTTTACTTTAGTAAGAAAAATGAAGTTTACATGTCCGTTAGAACAAGAAAAAACTGTGCTGCCACCTTTGAAGAGTAAGTATATTAATTTAATATCACGCTCGATCTTACAAAGGTGTTTCACTTAAAAATACTGTGCAAGGCGAAGCCGGTGTTGGTACTGCCCAGGGTTACTTTTTAAATTCGGCCGAAGGCCGCCAACTTATAAAGGTGTTTCACTTAAAAATACTGTGCAAGGCGAAACCGGTGTTGGTCCGGACCAGGGTTATTTTTTTAAATGCGGCCGAAGGCCGCCAACTTACAAAAGTGTTTCACGTAAGAATACTGTGCAAGGCGATGCCGGTGTTGGTTCGGCCCAGGGTAATTTTTTTAAATGCGACCGAAGGCGGCCAACTTACAAAGGTGTTTCACGTAAGAATACTGTGCAAGGCGAAGCCGGTGTTGGTCCGGCCCAGGGTAATTTTTTAAATGCGGCCAACTTACAAAGGTGTTTCACGTAAGAATACTGTGCAAGGCGAAGCCGGTGTTGGTACGGCCCAGGGTTATTTGTTTAAATGCGGCCGAAGGCCTCCAACTTACAAAGGTGTTTCACTTAAAAATACTGTGCAAGGCGAAGCCGGTGTTGGTCCGGCCCAGGGTAATTTTTTTAAATGCGGCTAACTTACAAAGGTGTTTCACATAAAAATACTGTGCAAGGCGAAGCCGGTGTTGGTCCGGCCCAGGGTTATTTTTTTTAAATGCGGCCAAGGACCGCCAACTTACAAAGGTGTTTCACGTAAGAATACTGTGCAAGGCGAAGCCGGTGTTGGTACGGCCCAGGGTTATTTGTTTAAATGCGGCCGAAGGCCTCCAACTTACAAAGGTGTTTCAATTAAAAATACTGTGCAAGGCGAAGCCGGTGTTGGTCCGGCCCAGGGTAATTTTTTTAAATGCGGCTAACTTACAAAGGTGTTTCACATAAAAATACTGTGCAAGGCGAAGCCGGTGTTGGTCCGGCCCAGGGTTATTTTTTTTAAATGCGGCCGAAGACCGCCAACTTACAAAGGTGTTTCACGTAAGAATACTGTGCAAGGCGAAGCCGGTGTTGGTCCGGCCCAGGGTAATTTTTTTAAATGCGGCTAACTTACAAAGGTGTTTCACGTAAGAATACTGTGCAAGGCGAAGCCGGTGCTGGTCCGGCGCAGGGTAATTTTTTTAAAACAAACACCATTTCCATGATACTCAATTATTCTCCTGTGCACCCTTTCACGGTAAGAATGTCAGCTGCCTTCAAGATAATATCTTTTGGAGAGGTCCATCCACTAACTCGGTGAATCTACAAAGAAATTGCAAAAAAGAAAAAAGTTAATTCATAACATTTATGATGTCATAATGTCATAACATTTATGATGATGATGGCGCTGCTACCTCGTGTATTGTTTAAATGACATCTCAGTCAAGGAAAATGGAAGAAAGTATGGGCAGCACATGAAATTAAGAAAACGGCAATGCCACTTATAGAAAGTACACACGAATTTAAGAAAACGGCAACGCCACTTATACAAAGTACACACGAGTTTAAGAAAACGGCAATGCCACTTATGCAAAGTACACACGATACAGCGTGCTGTAAAACAGGTTGCGCCCTTTACTACATACGATGCAACTGCTCCACTGTAGCTGACTTATATTTTTTGGTAAAAATATTGCATCAAGCAAAACAAAAAAAAAAGATGCTTTCCAATCGGAAATGGATAAAAGAATTAAAAGAAATAAGGCCACTGGGTTTTGAAAACATCATTTACCTATCATTATATATATACAAGTGGGAAAACATCGAGACGCAAAACCACAACTTGGAGGGGGAGCTCGGCCGAAAATCGCTTCAGCGGTTACAAAGTGCCAATTATATTTATATATATATATAAAAGTAAAGTAAAAAGTTCGTTCGGTTTTTTTTATGCAAATGGTTCCAAACGTTTTTCTGGGTTATCTTTAGTTCCTCAGCAATTAAATAAGTGCTCACGTGACGGTATGTTTCCACATGGAAATTTTATCGCAATTTTCGACGACAGGCCTCCCGATGCGTAGTGCATCTTTGACATCGAAATTACCGGAACGGAACCTAGCAAACTACTTTTGTGCTACACGTTCGTTTACAGTATGGGGCTCATAAGCTAAATTAATTTTTTCAGCCGTTTTGGCTGCTTTTTCGCCTTGATCGAAGAAAAATTGTAAAATATAGCGAATTTTCTCTTTGCTGGTGTCCATCTTTGACGAGCGCTCACAACGTACTGAATCAATCAATCGAAAAACTGTCAAAGACAAACTTTTAGCGCGAATAAACACGTTTTCAGCGCCGTATAGTATGATGTGACACGTAATACGAATACTAGTACTATGGACAATAACGCCATTTCTTAGATAAAAACCAAACGAACTTTTTACTTGACCTAATATAGGTATATATGTTAGTTTATATTCAACGAGTAATGTATTTTTAGGTTATTTTATACTTGTTTTTGGGGAAAAGATTGTAAACCACATTCTTTGAAAGGTAATTAGGTCAAGAAAAATCGACCAAATTAAGGGGTTAGGGGTAGTCAGAGGCACGAAAAAATGAGAATTTTCAGTATTTTTTTTTGCTATTAAATAATTTTATTTTACAAAAGTAGCGATATGGTATTATTAAACAATGTTTTGACTTTAAGTCACGAAAATTTCAAAAAAAAAAAATTATTTCCGAAGTTACAGCTGTCTGTGTTAACCCAGTTCCAAAAAAAGGTCCTTGCGGTGACAATCATAAGTCCTTGGAGATTAATCTGAAATCAATCGGATAAAAAAAAATTAGTTTTATAAATAAATAATCCTGGGCCTGATCGAAGGATTATTTTTTTCAAAAATTAACAAAATGGCGGCCTCAGGAAATTTTTGTCTAGATTTTTGGGTCTTAAAAAATCGAAATTTTTCAAAAAAAAAAAAAAAATAATTCTATCAGGCCCGAGTTTATTATATATTCTAAAAGCTGTATAAATTTCATTAAAATCAACTGAGCGGTTTTCGAGTTACAGTTGTCACCAGTTCAAAAAACATAGTTTTGAGAAAAACGCGTTTAAAGTTTCACACTAGCGCTTTGAAAGGCCCGAGCTCTCTTTGTTATTTGTCGAATAACTTAAAAACGATTTATCGGATTAACTTGAAATTTTCAGCAATTATTTTTAAGATATTATACTTAACGAAAATGCAAAAAAAAATTTTGATTTTTTGAAAATTCTGACTACCCCTAACCCCTTAAGGATGGGAATGTCCATAGGCATTATCACTGCCGAGTTCCCTATACTCATTGAAAAGGGCAACCAAAAACAGTACTCCAAAGTTCCGCCCACCAACAAAATGCGAGGCTACAGCGGCCTAATTATACCACCGTATACAAATATATGAATTTCATTATACATTAGATAATATACTCGCCACCCAACCTAAATAACAATTATCACATCGTTCCTAAAAATAAATAACGATCGCATTATAGAAAAATGACCCGATTCACCGCCATACGTAATAAAGCCGAGCGGGAACATCAGCGGTTTGCAGTTCCGTGCCACCTATGCAACCAAAAGCACCCAGTACGAGTCTGCACAGTTTACCGCTACCGTTATTAGGTCGTTTTTGCGCAAATTGCCTATCTATCTCGCACAAGGCCAGTGAACGCCCAAGTGAGAGTAGATATCGACGATGCGGAGAGAAGCAACACACCACCTAGCATATGAATGAGGATTTGAGATCGTGGAGCCAGCAGGTGGCCGACGAAGAAGAAGACATTCTATCTATAGACGCCTCTGAGTCAGGGACGGAGACCAGGCCTCACCAACCCGACAAGGGCACAAGAAGTGAGTCCGGAGCAGAAACTCGGACTTTCCGCCCGGCGACACCGAGAGGATCGGAAACCCGGGCTTTCCGACCTCTGTTAACACATGAACGAAGAAGACAAAGTGGATTGGAAACTCGGCCTTTCCAACCACGCCAATCTAATCGACGACAGTGTGGAGCGGAAACTCGGACTTTCCGCCCACCACAAAACCTACGCACAATAAGACGCAGAGGCAGAAGGGACGCAAGGCAGCTTCCAAGTAGCTTCAGGACAGGGCTCCTCCATCATGAAGTCGTCATAGGCAGTCTACGCCCATGTAATAAGATAGCTTCAACGGCAGTCGCCAAGGTGGAGGCTCAAGGACGCCTCCATTTAATGAGGTCTTTGATAGATGCGTGTGCTCCCATCTCCATAATCTCCGCCGACTTAGCGTAGGACCTTGGGTTGGAAGAGACGTTTGTAGGAGGACAACGGGGATGCTTACTGCATCTAAGAGGGAAGCATGGGCAGACCAAACAGGTCTCAGTTCATGCTGCCGTCGTTGCCAAACTACCGCCGGATCAGCCCTGCAACCAACATAGATCCCACATTAGCGACAAACTACGAACACATCCGTCTTGCGGACCCGCGTTTTTATGCATCGACGCCAATACGGTTAGTACTGGGGGTTGATGCATACTCCGAGATCATGTTGAGCGGCACCCTGCCCAATACCTTCGGGCCATTCTTGGCACAGAGCACGATCTTTGGATACGTGCTTTCCGGATCATGCCGAGCATGAGAGGAAAAAAATACCCTTTCAATAGAATAATTATATTTAGTCAACATTATGATTACATAAATTTTTTAATTTTGAAAAAAAAGGAAAAAAGATAATAAATGAAATAAAGCACTGAAATTTCGCACACTTATATTTCTAATGTTAATTAAAATTTCTTTCCTTCCATAAACCGCAGCAACAGAGTTCTCAAGCGCAACGAAGGAAAAGGACATTAAAGATAATATTGTAAGTGGAAATGATGGTTGGGCCGCGATTGTGGACAGGTCTTGCGCATCGCAAGGGGGCCGGCATGTTTAGGCCAAAAACCTAAATTATCAAATCAACTAGTACCGCCCTAATACTTCCAGCAAGTTTTCCTTCGTTAAGAAATCATAACACGAATTACGTGTTTACTGAAAACGGGTTGGTATGATTTTGTGTAATTTTCTTACGGCACTGCGAAATTACGATTGCAAGTGATCAGACATAATTGTCTCGCGAGTTTTTCTCATCAACGTTTGGAAGCGAATTGTAAAGGTATATATGAACAAGGTATATTGAACAAAATTGATATTTTTCTTGATTCTTTTTTATTCCATTTTCATTGTGTACACCGGCGTGCTCTGCTGACACGACGCGCCGATGTATATAGCTTAGATTAACATTAAGACTTTTCTTCTCTCCGGGAAGTAAACTGATTTATTCAAAAAAAGTTTATTAATGGCTTGATTAACTAGAAATTTAATACACAGGTGGCTTTTTGCTTAGACTAAGAGGAAAAATACACTTCTCTCCGGAAAGTGGACCAGGACCTGACCTATTCAAGAAAAACTTATTTATGTATTGAATTACTTGAAACTCGGTACATTGGTGGCTTTGTGCTTAGATTAAAAAAATACTACACTTCTCTCCGGGAAGTGAACCAGGAACTGGCCTATTCAAACAAAACTTATTTATGGATCGAATTGCTTGAACGTTGGTCCATACTATAGGTGGCTTTTTGCTTAGATTAACAGGACAGCACTGACATTCGGAAGGCTCGGGCTCAAATCATGGTGCTACCGACATCCAAAAATTATATGGAGAATTAATTTAAATAAAAAATTAAGTTAAATTTTCTAACTGCAGTCGCCCCTCGGCAGGGAATGTCCACCCCTCCGAGTGTATTTCGGATATAAAATAAAGGCTCCTCGTAAAAAAGCATCAGCCGTTCGGAGGCGGCTTAGTATAAACTATAGGTCCCTCCATTTGTTGGAAAAACATAAAGAGGCAAAACTACGAATTTGAAGGCGGAACACTGCCGAAAATCGCTTCAGTGATTACAAAGCGCCAATTATATATATATATATACTAGCGGACCCCTATGCGCTTCGCCGGATACAGTCATAAAATGCAATGAGAAATCCTAGAATTTTTTATATGAAAGTCATTTATTTAATTTCAAAATTTTTATTTTCAATCCAAAACATTTGGATAAACTATATTTTTCGTCTGTCCATTTGGAGCGTACACAAATAAAGAGTTTGGAATGCCATCTCTTGAACAGGCCAAGTATAGCTGCCCGTGAGAAAAACACGGCTCTTCCGAATTCAATCCGCATATTTGAAGCGTTTGTGCTTGTGCCTTATTGATGGACATGGCAAATGATAGACGCACTGGGAATTGCACTCGCTTGAATTCAAATTGCATGCCTGTTGGTATCATCGGAATACGCGGTATGAGCACAATTTCTCCTTTCGCTTTGCCAGTCAATATTGTGGCGTCAATTAAATTCGGCATCAATTTTCTTACAACCAATCTTATGCCATTGCACAATATTGGTGTATTTGAATTCCGTAGTGAAATTATTGATGAGCCGATTTTTAAATTCAAACGATGCGGTGGCATACCAGGCGGTTCTAGGGAATTTAAAAATTCAACTGGATAATTCACTGCATCATCTTCATTCATTGCGCTATCAAAAGATTTATATGATGTCAGTGCGCCTGGCAATTTTTCTTGAATGTGAAAATTGATGTCATTGACATGTACATTTTTTGGTGACAATATTGCTCCTTCTGTCAACCAATCGTGATTTCTATGATTTTGAATAATATTTGAAACACGCGTTCAATTAATTCGCCTTTGGATTGTAGAATTGTACAAAAATTGTTTGGCAAGGTAGTCAAGCCATTTGTATTTGGAACTTTGCAACTTCCGATTTCTAACAATTGCTTCGAAAACCGTTCTGCAGATTGATCTTTGTGCAATTGAACACGCATGTTTATGTTCAATGGCAATGTTTGTCGGAAATCACCTGACAAAAATATTAGTGCACCACCAAAAATTTGTTGATTGCGACGTAGATCTTGCATTGTACGGTTTAATGCTTCCAGAGATTTTTTATGGGTAATTGTACATTCATCCAATAGAATAATTGCTGCTTGCTGCAAAAGTTTTGCCATTGCGGAATTTCTTGATATGTTGCATGTGGGATTGTCAATCACCTGTACGTTCAAAAATAATATAATAGTAATTAGCACTAATGTATTTTAAATCGATCAATCAATAAATACAAACAAACTCGCACATTTAACGGCAAATCTAATGCTGAGTGTGCTGTTCGTCCACCATCCAATAAAGTAGCAGCGATTCCAGACGAAGCAAATCAATGATACCACAAATGTACCTCCAGGCGCATCCAAAAAAATAAAATAATGCACCCACATCATTTTGTACTGCTTGCATAATGGTATCGTAAACATGTTTTTGTTGGCCGTTCAATTTGGGAAAATTCGAATTCACAAGTGTTTGCAATTCATTGATATTGTTGTTGTTCACGTTGCAATTCTCGATCAAATAAATCATGCATTGGACGATTGGGTGAAGGCATACCTAATTGACCTAATGCTTTATTTGCCATCGCAAGGCACACATCTTCAATTGATATCAATGCCTCGTTATACATTTCCAATGAAATCAGTAAATCGTGATTTCTGGTGTGATGACGCATTCGATTTAAAAAGTCTTCGGCCATAAAATCTCCACAAATCAAGTGGATTCGATGGAAAGCATGTCGATAATACGTATTATGGCATATAACATACGTATTTGGTGTGGAGAGGAAGAAATCGATGCATCGTTAAGTGTCAAATCCCAATGTGCATCATTTTCCAACAAATGTAAGTGTTCACATACTTCGCGATATGTCTGACATAAATGACCATTAACTCTTCTCAAATGTTGAAATGAGCGTGGTCCTACAACGTTTACCAACAACAATCGCAAATAATAGTACGCCTGGATGACCATCAACTGGTGCTCCTCTTTTACGTCGGTGCCACCTTTTTGCAGTCCAAATGAAATAGTGTGGTACGTCCGAATACAGCAATGTTCAGGCAAATTCATCACTTTCACACAATTGGAAGAATGCAGTTAATGATGTTGCTGGTGGCTATGCCGCTTTCTGCTCCACATTTGTATCAGTAAAATAAACACGTTGTCCATTTTCCAAATGAACAGCCAAATGAACCACGGCGGGATATCGCTCATGCATTGGAAATGAATACATTATCCAAAGAGCTTCATTAGTGCTAATGTAACGTCCAATTTGATATTGTGAAATTTCATCATATCTATTGTCATCAGCTACTCCAAAAACAGCCATGTAGCTTCCTTTGTTGCATATACCTATATTTGATCGACTTCACTGAATGACAATATTCAACGTTAATGTGAACTTCAAATATTTTTGATAATAGTGGTGAATATGGCACTACCCAACGATTATCAATGAAAGTGTCTTGATTTCGAATTCTAATTATTGTTGTATGGCCAAAATCGTCTGGTGACCGACGTCGATACGATGGGTATACGTCATTGCCTGTTATTGTTTCGGAGATCAATGATCTTGGATACCGCTTTGAGCATTTTCCATCGATCATGCATGGCGAATTTAAATTTAGTTCACCGCATGGGCCGTGAATCATGTTTTTCGTAACAACTTCAAATAATTGTGGATCGCTGTTTTGATCTGGAATTTCGGCTGATATAATGCGATCAATCACATTTGGTGTAACTTTTTGAATCAACCATATCAATATGTGTGCGTGTGGTAGACCTCGTTTCTGCCATTCAATCGAATACATCCAGCAACGCACGTCTCCAAATATTTTAAATTTGACAATCAAATCCATCAATGCCTTTAATTTCTGTCGAAATACACGCGCAGTTATATCGTGCCGATCAATTGGTTTTTGACCAACGAATAAATTATCATATACGTCCTCCCACTGTGGATTACAGTAAATGTTATAAAAAAGTCTGGTCGACCATATTTGCGGACGTCTGACATTGCATCTTGCGTGTATTCATGATTGTGACGCGGACTGCCGACATATGTGGATGGTAAAATTGTTAAACGTCCGATATCATTTGCATTACCATCATTCACTATTGCATCTCGCAAGTGTATATATTCTTCCGATTGTAAATTTGCTTGATTGAATCGAAGGTAATTAAGACGTTCTGTTTCGATTTTTGCGTACATGTCAACAGCGTATTGATGGAAAAGTTTGCCACATCTGAAAATGAAATTGTCTTCTTATGGGCGAATCATGAATCTGTACAAATAATAGTTCATCGCACTAACTTTCTTTTGTATGTAACGACCTGTAATGAATGCATTATCAAAAAATTAAAATGTCTTCTTGTGTTAAAATGAAGACATTGAACTTTTATTATATTTTACCGGTTTGTGGATCTATCATTGGTATATTGATATGATAGGCGTCACCTTCCCAGTACAATAATGGATATTGTAATGCATCATAGCTGCGGTGAAGCTCTGAAACACGTTGTAATTGCTCATTTATTTGATGTAGCACGATGTCGCGAGATCGAAACTGGTCCCCAACAATTACAATAGCCACTTCATCGATTGTCGGTGCATTAAATCGTCTTGCATGCTCTATGAAACATGTTCTATTGGCTTTTATGATGATTTTGTGGTTATCCGATGGCATACGATCGAGAGCGATTTTGAATAATCGACCTAATTCATTGTGTTGATGAAAAACTGTTTGAAGCTCAGAAACAATTTGTGGCCTTGACCTCGAAGCAATTGTACATCGGCGATCCAATTCGCGATTTTCATCTCCAATGAAATAGATTTGTAAGAATTGATGATCGGTATCAGGATACGGTAATAATGAGCTAGCGCGATGGTAAATCTGACCCTGAATCTGTAACATGTAAAGTATGTAATTCGATTTTGGGTCTTAATTTTCGAAAACCTCGAAGAAATTGTTGCTATGATTGCAATTTTCATGAGATATTCCATATGAACTAATCACCTTAAACGTCGGCATAAAATTGTCTCTTACAATTTTTGTCGCACCAAGAGAAGTCATTCGAAATGATGCATTGTATTCTTGAATATGAGACAAAAAATGTGTCGACGTTGATGACATTCCAAAAATCTGCGAACGTAGTGGATCCGGTGGAGATTCAAATTTTGGCAATTTCACTTTGCCGTTAGCACAGCACATGCCATCTGTTTCATTTGGAAATTTGGCTGCATCACAATGTGCACATCTCACCGTCATTCCACCAATACAGCCATATGCACTGTAATCAATCGCACTATCGTAATTAAAAGCAGCAAGGAGCTTTTGCTGCAAAACACGATCTCCCGTTCGCATTGGCCGATTTCGAAGTGGCTGGCTATCAAGAGATCGATTAGGTGAATTTCGATTTCGTGCATATCGGTCTCTGTTATCGGCATTAATTTGTGCACGCTGTTCCTCACATTGCAATCTTCTAGTCGACGATAAAGAAGAAGCATTACGTGTACGGCGACCAATATTAGCGCGCCTTGGTCGTGGCATTTTTTTACTGTATGATGAAATTTGAGGCTCGAGTATTTTATGAAATTTGAATACAAGCTTTGCAATAACGAAACTAATCATTTAGCTGCACGTCTACATAAGAACAACAACCAAAACAATAAAAATCAACACACACTTATGCATGTGAACAGATTGATGAACGAATTCGAGAAGACGTATGAAGCACACAATATAATAGAAATAGCACCATTGAAATCTCACCAAATCTGTAAAAAAAAAGAAAAAAAAGCATTTTAAATCAAATTGCCACTTTTCAATGGGGAAACAAAACGCAAATTAAAATAAATTGCGCAATAAATCAAAATGAAATGCGAAGAAAAAAACAACGCACTAACAACAACACATACCGTACAATTCAATAAAGCACGTGTATAGCAAATCCGGTTTATTACGAATCTAAAAAAAAATTGAATTTAAAAACACTATAAATATATAATGCAAAATACTTACATGGAATACGATTTCCAAATAAATTATCCAATTTGATTTCCAAAAGCACAAAATTGAAGGAAAGAGAAAAACACGTGTTTACCGCTCAATATACAAATGAAAGCATTCATCAGCAGACTAGCTTGTCATTGCATGTCGTTCGTTTTTTTTTGTCGTTTGCTTCATCTCTTTCTTCAAATACACTTACGCTAGCAGCAACATTCATACATTCGCACATTTTATGCTCCTTTCGAATGACTATGATTTTTGAACGCACTCAAAGCAAATATCAGCAGACATGCTTCATGCTTGTTCATAAACCATCTACATAACTACCCGAAAGCCTTCTGAAAATTTCAAGGCGATCGGTTTGGTGATATTTGAGTTATAAAAACACATGATAACTTGTTAATTTTTATATATAGGCCTTTTGCTAAAATAACAGGAAGACTACACTTCTCTCCGGGAAGTGTACATAGGTGGCTTTTAGCTTAGATTAAAAATAAGACTACACTTCTCTCCGGGAAGTGGACCAGAAACTGACATATTCAACAAAAGTTTTTTTATGGCTCGATTCACTAGAAATTTAATACGTATGTGGCTTTTTTGCGGGAAGACTTCACTTCTCTCCGGGAAGTGTACAGAGGTGGCTTTTTGCTTAGATTAAAAATAAGACTACACTTCTATCCGGGAAATGGACCAGGGCTTACCTATTCAAACAAAACTGATTTATACATCGAATTACTTGCAATTTGGTACATAGGTGGCTTTTTGCTTAGATTAACAGGAAGACTCTTCTTCTTTTCGGGAAGTGGACCAGAAACTGACTTATTCAACAAAAGTTTATTTATGGCTCGATTCACCAGAAATTTGTGGCTTTTTGCTAAAATAACAGGAAGACTTCACTTCTCTCCGGGAAGTGTACAGAGGAGGATTTCTGCTTAGATTAAAAATAAGACTACACTTCTATCCGGGAAGTGGACCAGGGATGACCTATTCAAACAAAACTGATTTATACTTCGAATTGCTTAAAATTTGGTACATAGGCGGCTTTTTGCTTAGATGGACTTTGAACTGACCAATTCAAGAAAAACTTATTTATGGATTGAATTACTTGAAATTCGGTACATCGGTGGCTTTTTCTTCTTCTTCTTCTGTATTGGCGTTGGCACCGCTTACGCGATTATTGCCGAGTCAATTATAGCGCGCCATACATCTCTTCTTTTCGCTGTTAGGCGCCACTTGGAAATGCCAAGTGCACCCAGGTCACTCTCCACTTGATCTTTCTAACGGAGTGGAGGTCTTCCTCTTCCTCTGCTTCCACCAGCGGGTACTGCATCATATACGTTCAAAGCTGGAGTGTGTTCATCCTTTCGACGACATGGCCTAGCCAGCGTAGCCGCTGTCTCTTCATTCGCTAAACTATGTCCATATCATCGTATAGCTCGTAGAACTCATCGTTCCATCGTCTGGAGAGAGCCAAGTAGCTTGGTGAATTTTTTTGTGCTGGAATCTAGTGCTACAGATAACCATATTTCGGGCCCCGGCTAAGTCGATCAGCCTCAGCCCATTTGGAGATGTCTCGTCGTGGAGACTGAATTTTCCGACAGTCGTACCAAAGATACTTCTTTGCCCACCCTAGCGTTCAAGTCGCCAAGCACAATTTTGACGTCGTGGCGGGGGCAGCGCTCATAAGTGTGTTCGAGGCGCTCGTAAAAGGCATCTTTGGTCAAGTCATCCTTCTCTTCCGTCGGGACGTGGGCGCAAATTAGGGTAGTGTTGAAAAATTTTGTCTTGATGCGAATTGTGGCTAGATGTTCATCCACCGGAGTGAATGCCAGTACTCAGCGACGGAGTCTCTCTCCCACCACGAATCCGACACCAAATTTGCGCTCCTTTATATGGCCGCTGTAGTAAATTTCACAAGGACCCACCTTCTTCCGTCCTTGTCCCGTCCATCGCAATTCTTGGATGGCAGTGCTGTCAGCCTTTAACTTTATGAGGACATCAACCAGCTGGGCAGCGGCACCTTCCCAATTAAGGGACTGGACATTCCAGGTGCATGCCCTAAAATCGTAATCCTTAAAACATTTCCGGGGGGTCGTCATCAAAAGGGGGTGGGGGGGGGGGGGGGGGGGGGTTATCTCCAAACCCTACGCACAACCGCATGGGATTCGCCTTCTCACTTTAGCTCGCCTTCAAACGGATGTTCGTTGGCTACCCAGAGGATACGTGGTCTTCTAAGACCGGACGTCGTGAGCTGCTTGAACCATATGCACAAGAATTGTTTCTGGCCACTCCCAGGTGAATGGCAGTCAAAAACTTTCCTCACTTGCGTGAACTTCTGCACATGGTCCCATCCCCCAGCATAACACTTATAGAGAAATTTCGCATGTATCTCTCTGTCAACCCAAAACCAAAAAGAATTGTCGCCGATAACGAATTTAATTAAACAAATGTGAAAGATTTTTTTTAGACAAGAAGAAGTTGAAATCCATTTCAAAAAATCGAATTCCCACACGGGAAATGCAGATATGGAAAGATTTCACAACACCTTAAGAGAATGATTTAGAATGTTAGAAATTGAAAGGTCAGACTTAACTATCCAAGGAAAAGTATATAAATGTACTAAATGGTACAACAAATCTATGCATTCCGTAATTAAAGCAAGATCAATAGATATAACAAATGGAAAAGTCGACAAAAACAAGATTTATAATTTGCTAAAAGCTATAAAAGAAAAGCAATTTCAAAGTTAAATCTAAACAGAGAAGAATATCAGAATACAAACCAGGAAGGGTACGTAAAAAATTATAAAGCTGTTAGACATAAGCAAAAACCTAGATACAGAAAAATGAAACTAGATAATATCCATCCAACAAACATAAAAAGAACTCCAAAATTTTCAGGTACATATAACACTGCAAATGACAATAATAATAATGCTTTTTGCTATGAGCAACACCAACTTAATAATTGAAGACATCAATAGCTCCAATGGTTTCGCTGAAATTACATTAGAAGACGTTGATATAACATACAATACTATTCTACACATCATCGACCCTAAAGAAATTCAACATGTCATAGAAGAGCTAGAGGAAAACACAAGAATTATATCAAATGTCAATGACAAACACTTTCAAAATTTAGAACTAGAAAAAGCAAAAGCAAAACTTCAAACTATCATCCCGACTAGACACCCGAGAGGACTAATAAACTTCATTGGGACAGGAATGAAATGGTTATACGGTACAATGGACGACTTTGACAGGACAGAAATAGAACGACATTTACAAACAATCGATGACAACAATCATGTAGTAATAGAAGGTTTAAACAAAAATATTGAAATAAATAACGCATTTAATAATACAATTTCGAAGCTAAAGAACGCAATAGAAAGCAATAGAACACAGATTACTCAACATTAAATCATATATCAAAAAATAACGAAGAAATAGAAATTAAGCTTCTATATTTGGATATACGTGTATTGCTAAAAATTAAAATCTTGCTGGATAATGTCGAACACATACAGAATAATTTTGTTGCCGCAAAAACAAACACTATGAATAATAATGTATTAACAAGTGAAGAAATAGTTCGTTACAGTATTGATCTTTATAAAATGAAAAATATTAAACTAAGCACAGCTCAATACAAAGAAAATAAAATAATTTTTGTAATTCAAATACCTAAAGATATACGTAAAGTAAAAAGATCATTTTTTGTAGCTATGTCTAATGAAAACCAAGAAGAACTTATTTTTGAAAACAGAGAAATTTTAAACATAAACAATACAATGTATGATTTTAATAACAAAGTAAGAAGAAGCTATTTAAAAAAATCGAACCTCTGTATCTTCGTAAATAATTGCTTAAAGAAAAATAATAAACAAATGGAAACCATAGAAAGAAAACCAGGCTAAATAGTTATAAAAAACCATTTAAACTCCATTGTTAATAGTACTTGTAATAACAACCAGTACAATCTAAAAGGGAATAAACTTATAACATTTAACGATTGTAAACTAGAAATAAACGGAGACATTTATCATAACTCTGACGATAAGTTTGAACAACATTTTTTAATAAACAATAATTTTAATCTAAGTAATATTACACCTCAGCTAACGTTTGATGAAATAGTGTCCAACCAGATCGAAAATATTAAAAAAATTGAAGAAATTAGATTTCACAAAAAACTTAACTACACTTTTAATAGCATAGCTTTGACAGTCAGTCTGTTAACCCTAAGTGCAATTGCCATTATATACATATGTAAAAAAGGAAGAAATAACAAGACAGAAACTATCATTAAAACTCAGGAGAATTTCAAATCAAATGGGGGAGGAGTTACGTCAACCACCCATTCCAATAACTCATCACATTCACTTCCCATTAATTGGTAACAGTAGACAAGTCAATAAACTGCTTCGTTTAATTTGACAATATTTTGCAATAAATTTTCTTTAACTAAAAACAATATCAATTTATTAAAGTCAATAAACTTCTTACCTTTATATATTTCACAATGGTGTAGAATAATTTGTATTAATAATATTTCGCAATATAATAATCAGCATTAATTGTTTCATTTTTTTATAAAAAATTGACAAACAAGCTTTTTCAACAGACGTCAGCTGAAAACCTCTAAAATAATAAATATTGTAAATTGTTAAAAATTAATCAGTCTGTAATGAATAAAGGGAGAGTTAAGACGTGAAAAATAAAATGAAGGAAATTTGTTTTTTTTTAATACGGAAAACCCTCGGACTCGTAACTTGCGCGTTTCTTCACTGCGGCAAGATAGTGATCCGAGTCGAATGTACGCACATCTAAAACATATATATTAGGGTGATTCAAAAAAACAAAAATTTTTTTTTCTTCTTTCCAACATGCTTAAGAGTTCAATATAGATGTAAAAAGATCCCAGTTAAAATTTGAGCGCTTAATATTAATATTAAGGACGTCCGCATCCCACTTTTCTATTTCCCATAAGAATAACATAGGCAAATATTTGTTTGCGCCTTCTGATTTTTATTGCTTCTCCATCGTAAGTCATACAAAAAATCCCTGCACATATTTTTGTAGATAATTGAACGCTCTACAAAAAAGGTCTGCTACGATTTTTCCAAAAACCTAACCAGCTGAAAGTTATTCGAGGTCAAAGTTCAATATGCTGAAAATTTGACCGTTTGTAATGCATTACAGTGAATTCGATGAAGTTATGGAAATCATTTATCAAAGTTTTATGTTTGTTCAAAACAAAATTTTTTTTGGTCCTACTTTCGAATGTGCTTGTCAAAAATCCTTACTGGTGGAAAATTTATACTCAATGGTTTTTTTTCCAAAGTAAATTTAATAGCTGGTAAGAATGTAAAATGAACACATTCTATAAATTTCAAAAATCTTACAATTGCGACCATTTTAATAAATTTCATTAGTTACACTTTAGATTTTAAATATCGGTAAGAAAGATTAGCATTTAGCCTAATAAAATCCAAATTCCATATACCGAATAGTCAAAAGCTCAACGAAATAGAAGAGATGTTTCCATTTCGTTCTGATACAAAATAATAAATATTATATATAATACCACAATCTTTTTTCTAATGTTCAATCTCTTTAGTCAATGTCCACATTATAGTGACTTATACCAATATTTAAAGGAGTATTATTCTTGAAGCTTCTCTCACGTGTGCATTATCTTTTTTTTATTCTCCACTCGCTATATATAGACTCTCAAACTGTATAATGGGCAGATTTTTTAGGGAAATTTTTTCTGACAATCGTGTCATATTCAATGTTTAAAATTGTTTCTCTTAAATTTTAATGTATTCGTATGTATAGTACATGAATTAACTTTACATATTTAAACTTCGAATATAAAAATTTACTGCTTAGAAAACTTTCAAAGTTGGTGTATTCATACCCATCCGGACCACATGGCCCAGCCGGTCTTTAATTTTGAAATTAATCTAATGTAACTAAACTCGGACTGCAATTTTTATTGAATACTATATTACGCCGCAGTAGGGTTTTGCTTGAGCCTCCAAGGAAAGTGTTGTGCTGAGCGCATTCCACCAATTTAAAGAAAATGGAATGATGAAAACTCACTCACTTCCTTTTTTTGTAATTATCAAATTTCACTTCAATCAACTTATTTGAAGCAGTTAAAGTTGGAAGTACGAGGTGTGACAATTAAGTAATGAGACTGATTCCATAAAAACCGTATATTTCCAAATTATTCTACAACTCTGCCATCCCCCAAGTAGTCCCCTTGGGCAGCAATACAACAATTCCAGAGCATTTTCAATGTCTCGTAACATTTCTGGAACGCTTCGACTAGGATGTCCGCGAGTACCCTCGTCTTGGCCGCCTGAATGTCCTCAATCGACTCAAAATGGGTTCCTTTGACCACCGATTTTGTTCTAGGGAACAAAAAAAGTCACAGGGTGACCTATCGGGCGAATAAGGCGGTTGTTGCAACACGGCGATCCCTTCAGAGGCCAAATACTGGGACACGCTGAGGGCGGTGTGGCACGGCGCATTGTCGTGATGAAGGATTCAGTTACGAGTGATATCTCGTAAGAGAATGATTTAGAATGTTAGAAATTGAAAGGTCAGACTTAACTATCCAAGGAAAAGTATATAAATGTACTGAATGGTACAACAAATCTATGCATTCCGTAATTAAAGCAAGACCAATAGATATAACAAATGGAAAAGTCGACAAAAACAAGATTTATAATTTGCTAAAAGCTATAAAAGAAAAGCAATTTCAAAGTTAAATCTAAACAGAGAAGAATATCAGAATACAAACCAGGAAGGGTACGTAAAAAATTATAAAGCTGTTAGACATAAGCAAAAACCTAGATACAGAAAAATGAAACTAGATAATATCCATCCAACAAACATAAAAAGAACTCCAAAATTTTCAGGTACATATAACACTGCAAATGACAATAATAATAATGCTTTTTGCTATGAGCAACACCAACTTAATAATTGAAGACATCAATAGCTCCAATGGTTTCGCTGAAATTACATTAGAAGACGTTGATATAACATACAATACTATTCTACACATCATCGACCCTAAAGAAATTCAACATGTCATAGAAGAGCTAGAGGAAAACACAAGAATTATATCAAATGTCAATGACAAACACTTTCAAAATTTAGAACTAGAAAAAGCAAAAGCAAAACTTCAAACTATCATCCCGACTAGACACCCGAGAGGACTAATAAACTTCATTGGGACAGGAATGAAATGGTTATACGGTACAATGGACGACTTTGACAGGACAGAAATAGAACGACATTTACAAACAATCGATGACAACAATCATGTAGTAATAGAAGGTTTAAACAAAAATATTGAAATAAATAACGCATTTAATAATACAATTTCGAAGCTAAAGAACGCAATAGAAAGCAATAGAACACAGATTACTCAACATTAAATCATATATCAAAAAATAACGAAGAAATAGAAATTAAGCTTCTATATTTGGATATACGTGTATTGCTAAAAATTAAAATCTTGCTGGATAATGTCGAACACATACAGAATAATTTTGTTGCCGCAAAAACAAACACTATGAATAATAATGTATTAACAAGTGAAGAAATAGTTCGTTACAGTATTGATCTTTATAAAATGAAAAATATTAAACTAAGCACAGCTCAATACAAAGAAAATAAAATAATTTTTGTAATTCAAATACCTAAAGATATACGTAAAGTAAAAAGATCATTTTTTGTAGCTATGTCTAATGAAAACCAAGAAGAACTTATTTTTGAAAACAGAGAAATTTTAAACATAAACAATACAATGTATGATTTTAATAACAAAGTAAGAAGAAGCTATTTAAAAAAATCGAACCTCTGTATCTTCGTAAATAATTGCTTAAAGAAAAATAATAAACAAATGGAAACCATAGAAAGAAAACCAGGCTAAATAGTTATAAAAAACCATTTAAACTCCATTGTTAATAGTACTTGTAATAACAACCAGTACAATCTAAAAGGGAATAAACTTATAACATTTAACGATTGTAAACTAGAAATAAACGGAGACATTTATCATAACTCTGACGATAAGTTTGAACAACATTTTTTAATAAACAATAATTTTAATCTAAGTAATATTACACCTCAGCTAACGTTTGATGAAATAGTGTCCAACCAGATCGAAAATATTAAAAAAATTGAAGAAATTAGATTTCACAAAAAACTTAACTACACTTTTAATAGCATAGCTTTGACAGTCAGTCTGTTAACCCTAAGTGCAATTGCCATTATATACATATGTAAAAAAGGAAGAAATAACAAGACAGAAACTATCATTAAAACTCAGGAGAATTTCAAATCAAATGGGGGAGGAGTTACGTCAACCACCCATTCCAATAACTCATCACATTCACTTCCCATTAATTGGTAACAGTAGACAAGTCAATAAACTGCTTCGTTTAATTTGACAATATTTTGCAATAAATTTTCTTTAACTAAAAACGATATCAATTTATTAAAGTCAATAAACTTCTTACCTTTATATATTTCACAATGGTGTAGAATAATTTGTATTAATAATATTTCGCAATATAATAATCAGCATTAATTGTTTCATTTTTTTATAAAAAATTGACAAACAAGCTTTTTCAACAGACGTCAGCTGAAAACCTCTAAAATAATAAATATTGTAAATTGTTAAAAATTAATCAGTCTGTAATGAATAAAGGGAGAGTTAAGACGTGAAAAATAAAATGAAGGAAATTTGTTTTTTTTAATACGGAAAACCCTCGGACTCGTAACTTGCGCGTTTCTTCACTGCGGCATGATAGTGATCCGAGTCGAATGTACGCACATCTAAAACATATATATTAGGGTGATTCAAAAAAACAAAAATTTTTTTTTCTTCTTTCCAACATGCTTAAGAGTTCAATATAGATGTAAAAAGATCCCAGTTAAAATTTGAGCGCTTAATATTAATATTAAGGACGTCCGCATCCCACTTTTCTATTTCCCATAAGAATAACATAGGCAAATATTTGTTTGCGCCTTCTGATTTTTATTGCTTCTCCATCGTAAGTCATACAAAAAATCCCTGCACATATTTTTGTAGATAATTGAACGCTCTACAAAAAAGGTCTGCTACGATTTTTCCAAAAACCTAACCAGCTGAAAGTTATTCGAGGTCAAAGTTCAATATGCTGAAAATTTGACCGTTTGTAATGCATTACAGTGAATTCGATGAAGTTATGGAAATCATTTATCAAAGTTTTATGTTTGTTCAAAACAAAATTTTTTTTGGTCCTACTTTCGAATGTGCTTGTCAAAAATCCTTACTGGTGGAAAATTTATACTCAATGGTTTTTTTTCCAAAGTAAATTTAATAGCTGGTAAGAATGTAAAATGAACACATTCTATAAATTTCAAAAATCTTACAATTGCGACCATTTTAATAAATTTCATTAGTTACACTTTAGATTTTAAATATCGGTAAGAAAGATTAGCATTTAGCCTAATAAAATCCAAATTCCATATACCGAATAGTCAAAAGCTCAACGAAATAGAAGAGATGTTTCCATTTCGTTCTGATACAAAATAATAAATATTATATATAATACCACAATCTTTTTTCTAATGTTCAATCTCTTTAGTCAATGTCCACATTATAGTGACTTATACCAATATTTAAAGGAGTATTATTCTTGAAGCTTCTCTCACGTGTGCATTATCTTTTTTTTATTCTCCACTCGCTATATATAGACTCTCAAACTGTATAATGGGCAGATTTTTTAGGGAAATTTTTTCTGACAATCGTGTCATATTCAATGTTTAAAATTGTTTCTCTTAAATTTTAATGTATTCGTATGTATAGTACATGAATTAACTTTACATATTTAAACTTCGAATATAAAAATTTACTGCTTAGAAAACTTTCAAAGTTGGTGTATTCATACCCATCCGGACCACATGGCCCAGCCGGTCTTTAATTTTGAAATTAATCTAATGTAACTAAACTCGGACTGCAATTTTTATTGAATACTATATTACGCCGCAGTAGGGTTTTGCTTGAGCCTCCAAGGAAAGTGTTGTGCTGAGCGCATTCCACCAATTTAAAGAAAATGGAATGATGAAAACTCACTCACTTCCTTTTTTTGTAATTATCAAATTTCACTTCAATCAACTTATTTGAAGCAGTTAAAGTTGGAAGTACGAGGTGTGACAATTAAGTAATGAGACTGATTCCATAAAAACCGTATATTTCCAAATTATTCTACAACTCTGCCATCCCCCAAGTAGTCCCCTTGGGCAGCAATACAACAATTCCAGAGCATTTTCAATGTCTCGTAACATTTCTGGAACGCTTCGACTAGGATGTCCGCGAGTACCCTCGTCTTGGCCGCCTGAATGTCCTCAATCGACTCAAAATGGGTTCCTTTGACCACCGATTTTGTTCTAGGGAACAAAAAAAGTCACAGGGTGACCTATCGGGCGAATAAGGCGGTTGTTGCAACACGGCGATCCCTTCAGAGGCCAAATACTGGGACACGCTGAGGGCGGTGTGGCACGGCGCATTGTCGTGATGAAGGATTCAGTTACGAGTGATATCTGGGCTCACCCTGTTGACTCATTTTCACAATCTTTCGAGTACTTGGCGATAGTAGACTTGATTAACGGTTTTCCCCGGTAGAATAAATTCTTTGTGGACGATTCCACGGCTATCAAAAAAGGCAATAATCATCGTTTTCACCTTCGAATTGCTCATGCGAGCTTTACTTAAATTTAAACTCTTTATGCCATCGAAAGACCTGGGCACGACTAAGAGCACTAACACCATTCACTTTTACAATTTTAGCGTACGTTTCCGAAGCTGTTTCGCCCAATTTGGAGCAAAATTTTATCTCGACGCGTTGCTCTTGATTTCGTTTTTTGATCTTCGTGACGAGCACCACGAACACACTTTTACTTAACACGACACAGCATGCGAACTAAACGAGCTAGAGCGATGGCAAATATATCAATGGAGAGGAGAAGGAAGCCGGGCTTCCCACAATCGCTGCAATATAATCAGTCTCATTACTTAATTGTCACACCTCGTATACTTAACCTTCAAGCGGTTGCGCGGTCATTTTTGTAGCGGCAGCGGTCGCGTGTAATCGAAAAGACTAATTAACTAATAATAGTTTACTTTTTTCTATTTAGATATATTATCATTGTGTTTAGACTTAAATTTGTCGCAAACAAGTAACTTAAATTCAGAAAAAAGAAATAATTATAGAATCAAATAACATAACTCAATAATTGTGAACGGAAACATATATAGCATGGTCGATTCGAAACCACGCACCCGCTTGAAGGTTAAAAAGACAATGATCTGCTCCGTTCGAAATTCAAAGTAAAAAGAAAGAATAGGTTCACGAAAACTCTTCAGTTTTTCTGAACTTGGTTCTCTATTAACTGTTAACAGAGCTCTGACAAAAGCAAACGTCAAAGTGCTATATCTAACACAATTTTCTTTCTCTACCACAAAAATGGTAGAATATATCTATAATATTATATGTAGTAAAAAGAAACCCATTATTTTTGTGTAAAATTAAATGGCTTAATTTTTTCTTTTCGTATCCAGCCTTATTCAAATGGTTTCAAATGGTTTTTTGTGCAATCTTTAGCTCTTGGGCAATTGAAACAGTGCTTACATGACGGTCGGACTCGACAATGTCCATGATTTCATCGACATTTTCCACAATTGACCCTCCACTCCGTGAAGCATCTTTTACTTCAAAATTTACGGAATGAAACCGAAATTCTGCACAAATAACTGTAACAGTATCAGGACCATAGACGCTATTCCCATTTTTTTGTCATATCAAATTTGCGATTTAATACAATGAAAATTATTTCTAAATGAAAGATCTAGAACATGATGTCTCTTAAGGGGTAAAGCCATTTTAGAGGTTGAAAGAATTTCTATTTAACCATTTAATTTTAATTTACATATAATGAGGTATAAAAAAAATATTCTTTAGTTATTATTTTGTTGCAAAATGGCGGTGACAAGGTCCATTATTTAATCCATGTTTTTTTGAAATGCGATCACGGGAGGACCGACTTACACTAAAGGATGAGACCTAGAACAGAAAAGCAAAAGGTTTTATGATCTATGAACTATGGTTCTTGGAAGTACGTACGGATTTATTTTTTAGCTAATTTTTGTAATAGCGGCACACCTTTTTTAAAAATATTGATTTAAGACTAAAAAATACGCACTAAATTATTAAAAAAGAAAATTTACATTTAATCGATAAACGGCCACGTACTTCCAAACAAAAAATGGATTTCTGAAGCTACCATCAAAATATCGAATAAATCGATGCAAATAGGGTCCGAATAATCTGTCTTCCCAGTGGCAAAAATGTGATTTTGAGAAAAACGCGTTTTAAGTTTTCATTGGACTCAGCGCACGCTCGGAGGGGCTGCAGCAAAATAAAAAGTTCAGCTATTTGAAAAATTTTTTTCATCATAAAACCAATTGCATATCATTTCTAGGACCCTAAGACACACTGTGAGCAAAAAAAATTGCGTTTTCCAAAATTCTAGAGTGGCTCGTATCCCCTAAGTCTAATGGTTTCTTTGTTTTCTTGCAGTAAAATTATTGACAAAGGATTATCATGATAGCTTATCCTGCGTAGGTATGCTCTGCCAAATCTTTTAATTTAATTTTTAATAAAATACATATTAAGATCTGAATGGACGGCTTTATTTGTGATGTATCAAGGGGCATTTGTAATCAATTTTAGAGTTTTTGATTGGTATTTTTGCAAAATTTCAATATTTGAGTTACTAGCAGTTGAATACCGTAGGTCCATATAGGCTTTAGTATGACTTGGTATAGTACAATAGTTATTTATTTTGAAGATATAACGGTGATTTATGGCCGAGTACCCAATAAGTTTGTTTAATTTTTATTTTTGGCTTGTATGTGCTGTTTCCTTGCTTGGCGAGATATTTAATTCCATCATTTTTAGGAATAATATTACCATTTAAAAAGAAGACTGTCATTTCGCCTTATTGTAAAAACATAACATCTTATTTAATTCTTCTTGCACTAAATTAGTTGCTTCTATTGGAGTCTCTCTCGATGACAATAGAGCTGTGTCATCAGCATATGTAGCAATTAATACATTTTATGTTACAGGTATGCCAGGTGTAAAAATGTAGTAAAGTTCAGGACCGAGCACGCTTCCCTTATCCATTTATCTTTACATGAAATAAGACATACTTGGGAAGAGAATATTTCTTTCAAATTTAAATAGTAGGCCATGGTGCCACACTTTATCGCATGCTTGCTGTATGTCTAAGAATGCAGCTGAACAGTATTCATTACGTTCGAAGGAGTCTGTAATGTAGTTAACGGTGGCATTGTTCAAGTGTACAGTGATCCGAAATCCAAATTTATTATCAGGTATTGTTTTCATTCAATAAAGCCAAAATTGTACGTAAAGATATTTTATCAAATATTTAAGAGAATAGAGATAACAAGCTGATTGGTATATACGAACTGATTTCATTCTCTGGCTTAGCAGGTTCGAGCATCATCACAATAGCACACTTCCACTGAGTAGTGAAATGGTCAAGCATTAATATTGAAGTATATATAAGCGTTAGAAACATATTGCATTTCCAGGTAAACACTTAGCAACTTTAGCATCAATTTCATCATATCCTAGTGTATTCTTCTTAGTCAATTTCTCGATCTCGTTACGTATCTCTGCAGGTTTAATTTGACTCATTGGTAAAGATAATTGAAATGGTGCATCAAGGAATTCAAATATTTCAGCATCGTTGTTATTGCTGCTACTGGTAAAAGTAGTTCTGGTTGCTTCAAGGTATTTAGCTTATGCATTGCTTTTATCTGTTCTACACCAAACTTGGTTACTGTGTTTTATAGGTACATTTCGTTCTTTAGGCGGTTTTAAATATTTTGTAGCATTCCATATCTTATGGCCCTCACAATTTCTACAATTTAAACTCTCAATATATTAGGAAATCGATTTGTATCTGAAATCATTCAATTTCTTTTAGCTCCCTTGTAGCTTTATTCAGATTAGTTTTATCTATTGGGTTTCTACTAGTTTCCCACTTTTTCCATATGCGCCATTTACGTTGGATTAATGTTCTAATGTCAGCAGAAACTTGAATTGAGCTATAAGGTGAGAACTCATTTCTTCTTTGTGAAGTAGCAGTAAAGGCTGCTTCGTGTATTACGTTTGTAATATTTTCAACTGCATTATGAAGTTCTGTTGAAGTCTTAATAGAGGTGTTATGTACTACATTTTATGTTATCCAATTTTGAAAAATACCAAATTCGCTTTTGTTATTTAAGGTTTTTTCATTGCTTAGCATTAAACAACGTGTTGTAGCTAACTATAATAGGCCAGTGATCAGAGCTTAGTACTTCAGAATTAGCAAAATCTAATTACTGAATTGGAATGCATTTATATACGACAAAATCTAGAAGGTCAGGAATTTTCCATTTTTTCTCGACCAGTAGGTAGGTTCCCCACAAAGTTTTTAAATTATTCTTTATAATGCATTTATAAAGCTCTCTACCCTTTGGGGTTGGTGTACGTGAACCCCAAAAGTTGTGCTTTGTAATCACCTCCGACAAAGAATCTGGGACCGAGGAATCTAAAGAAATTTTCATATTTTATAGTTTTTATACCGTGACTTGGTAGTGAGTACAGGGCATATGTAAGCCAATATTGTTCGATCTTACTTTTATTCCAGCATCTTGTATTAATGGTGTTTGAATTGGTTCGAGCGCGTCATATTTGATACCACATTTAATTAAAACAGCTCAGCCAGCATGAGCTCTGTTACTTTTATTATTAGAGGTAATTAAGTCATAATCTTTTATTTTTAAAACTGTTTTATTTGAGAAGTGTGTGTTTGAGTGTTACTGGATAGGCCATTGGTAATCCATATTGCTAATCTTGAATTCACTTGCATAGCTTATTAATAATTAGCGACATCATATTTAAAAGTGTGTTTGTTATTTCTAATTGCAGTCTCCGACTGATACTCACCGCGAGTGAACGTGTTTTCAGACTGTGTTTTTTCTGTGCTTGATCAGCTCTCTGCTTCTTACTTAGGAATTTTCTTGTGAACGTGACTTTAAATTTCAAACGATACACGTGTAATTTCTTTATGACTGTTTGCAGAAAAAATTTCCCCAATGGCCACTGGGCCACAAAATTTGGGGGACAACAGGTTCGTTTCGCTAACTGAAAGTCCCCAAACCAAACGCAAGAAGACCATATAAGCCTCTAATATTTCCTGAATTACCAAAAACTAAACAGGAAAATCCAAAATCATTACCATATTAACAATTGACTGAACCATTATCAAAGTATTCAGGTTTTGCAGTTCATAAAGCTTTGGAAGCGGTAAGAAAAGAAATAGTTTCCATTTTTTAGCTACGTGATGGTAATTGGATGTTGCTAGTGAAAACAGCAACCATTGCACAAAATTTTTTAGCTACGACGCGATTGAATGGAAAATGCGAAGTAGAGGTAAATTTTCATGATAAAGTGAACTTTTCAAAAAGAACAATATATGCACCATGTCTCAACGATGTTCCTGAAAAAGATATTTTAGAATATTTGAAAAATCGCGGAGTAGTAGGAGTGTACAAGTTTAAAAAAAACGTGAACAATACCCTGCAACAATCCGGAGTACAACTTCTCACATTTGACTTGTATAAATTACCTGAAAAAATAGAGGTAGGCGCCCATGCCAAGGTATATTCAAACAAAACAAATTCTCAAAATCAAAACTGAGAAAAGATATTCGATGCGAAAAGCTATCAGTTTACACAAAGCGCAAGTTCCAATTCTGCCAAACATCTTTTTCGACCAAATGGTAAATCAAACTCATCAAACCAAAAACCAGAACCCTAAAAATACTACCGCAGACACCATTCATACACCTTCCGTACCCACAAGTTCTCCTCCACGAGTTCCTCATCATGAAACTGCTGAGAGCATTAACACTGCTCAAACATTTCTTACTCCAAATTCCAACGACGACTTACACCCGCCAGCAACTTCCTCTTTCGTTTTACAATCAAATGACACTCCACAAAACAGCAACACCATAAATCCTAACACCAACCTCTTTCTTTTAGTTCTCTCAATTCCACTTTCCAGAACATTCTTAGCTACGCTAATAACTGCACAAATCAATTAACTAATCCCTCCCATCAATTTAATAGCGAACTACAATCTCACCATAACTCAAACGCTTCTGTCAACACGTCACAAACCAACTCAATAACAACTCAAGAGTACAGTCTACAAGATGATGATCAAACTATGCCAACCTCAGACGACGAAGAAATGTAATCCATTTTTCTTTATCCTATGATTCGTATTTTTACTAAATATTTAACATACTATAGTGGAATATCAAGGGCTTCTACAACAACTACACCTTCTCATTAAAGAAATCTCCCCACACTTCAATGCTTTACAAGAAACTTACCTTGCCGTAAATAACGATGGTTCTGTCCCAAATAAATATGTAAGTTATTTTTTTTAATTTGCTATAAACAAACAGAATGGCCACATAAATACTCGCTTCGTTAGCTATTAAGGATATATAGGATTTAAAGTTATGATTACTCGTATTTGTCTATACATACCCCCACAACAAAAATATACGTTTGCTGAGCTTAGACATATTTTAACGTCAGTACGCAAACCCGTAATCCTTGTCGGAGATTGTAATGGTTACCTGCAGTGTGCGTAGAAAATTTTAAAGCTCCCGCTTTAACATTTCTTAGGCTACCTTCGTGTGTACCTTGATTTTTATCCAGCCCGTAGTTTCAGTCAATGCCGTGGGTAAGAGATAAAGTGCAACTTTAAGATTGCATACGTAGGCTGTTATATATATTTCTGGCCGAATAATGAAAATACGAATATTTATCAACGAAAATTTTTTTTTTTTTTGGATTTGGCTCGTCTTGGAAGACCCCCACGGTCGATTGCTGTTTTATTTTGGGCTCATACGCATAGATCCATGATTCTTAATGATCTTATAAACGTCTTTTGAAGCACCGCGATCGTATTTTTTCAGCATTTCTTTACACCAATCCACACGAGCCTTTTTTTGAGCGATTGTCAAATTGTGCGGGATCCAAAGAGAACAAACCTTTCTTACGGCCAGGTGTTCATGCAATATCGAATGTATGCTGGTGGGAGAAATGCATAGGCATGCCACTATCTGAAGGTATGTTACATGACGGCCACGATTGAATTCGTTGTACCAGTTTTCACAATGCTATAGGATGGTGCTTCATAGCCATACAAAGATTTTAGTTCATCGATGCACTCTTGTCGTGATAATCCTCGTCGAAAGTTGTGAAAAATGATCGCACAAAAATGTTCACGAGTTAATTCCATTTTTTGGCCGAGATGAGTTTTTTAATTCCCTGTAAATAAAACAATTCACGATTAAATGACGAAACGTTCTGAGTGATGTTATGCTAAAAAATGTCAAACTTTCCAATGGAAATGTCAGATAGCATCTGGCAACACTTCGTGTTGCCTAGGCCAGACCTATATATAGCAGCCTATGTACACTTACAAGCCATACAAAACAAAATTATGTGAATATTAGCAGACTGACAAAAAAAATATCAAAAATAAATTTGATGACAAAAAAAACTGGAATTAAGTCAAGTTAAGTAGAAATTGGAAAAAAGTCTTCCTTGCTTATTTTAAATGATTATAGTTAACTTGGTTAACTATTTCCAATCCCTCCCTAACCTTGGCTTCTATGATGGTAATTGACTAGAAGCTCCATATTCCTTAACAGCAAACTTATTTGGTTTCGGCCATATTAGAATACAAACTTAGTGGTTCATTTCTAATTCACAATTTTATTAACAAAAAAAATCTTAGCTGATACATAGGTATAGAATGTTAGCCTAATTAATTTAAACATGGGCCCTTACAAGGGTCAACTATAAAATATTGGTTGCCCAAAAAGTAATTGCGGATTTTTCATATAGTCGGCTTTGACAATTTTTTTGAACGGCGGTGACTCTGTAATTGCACTCTTTCTTTTGTCAGTTATTAGCTGTCACTTTTAGCTTGCTTTAGAAAAAAAGTGCGCGAAATTTTGTTTACATTTGTTTGTTTGGCGTCAATTTTAATATGGAGCCCACAAAGGAGCATTTTCGTCATATTTTACTTTATTATTTCCGTAAAGGAAAAAACGCGGAGCAGGTTGCTAAAAAGTTACGAGATGTGTATGGTGATAAAGCCTTAAAAGAAAGACAGTGTCAAAATTGGTTTCGCAAATTCCGTTCTGGAGATTTTTCACTTAAAGATGAGCCACGTTCAGGTCGGCCAAGTGAAGTTGCCGATGACGATATCAAGGCTTTAATCGAATCGGATCGTCATGTAACTGACCGTGAGATAGGAGAGAAATTA
Organism: Ceratitis rosa; assembly: GCA_037013455.1. Classification (NCBI taxonomy): domain Eukaryota; kingdom Metazoa; phylum Arthropoda; class Insecta; order Diptera; family Tephritidae; genus Ceratitis; species Ceratitis rosa. The sequence goes on along the minus strand of JAWMAG010000097.1, from coordinate 1,418,913 downwards.
AATATACCAAAGTCAACCGTTCATTATCACATAAAAAGTCTTGGACTCGTAAAGAAACTCGATATTTGGGTACCACATGAATTGAAAGAATTTCATTTAACAAACCGAATCAACGCTTGTGATATGCACCTTAAACGCAATGAATTCGATCCGTTTTTAAAACGAATCATAACTGGAGATGAAAAATGGATTGTTTATAATAACGTCAATCGAAAACGATCATGGTCCAAGCATGGTGAACCAGCTCAAACCACTCCAAAAGCTGATATCCACCAAAAGAAGGTTATGCTGTCTGTTTGGTGGGATTGGAAGGGTGTGGTATATTTTGAGCTGCTTCCAAGGAACCAAACGATTAATTCGGATATTTACTGTCAACAAGTGGACAAATTGAATACAGCCATCAAGGAGAAGCGACCAGAATTGGTCAAACGTAAAGGTGTCGTATTCCATCATGACAACGCCAGACCACACACATCTTTGGTCACTCGCCAAAAACTGAGTGAGCTTGGCTGGGAACTTTTGATGCATCCACCATATAGCCCTGACTACCATTTATTTCGATCTTTGCAGAACTCCTTAAATGGTAAAACTTTCGGCAATGATGAGGGTATAAAATCGCACTTGGTTCAGTTTTTTGCAGATAAAGGCCAGAAGTTCTATGAGCGTGGAATACTAAATTTGCTGAGAAGATGGCAAAAGGTTATCGAACAAAATGGCAATTATATATTTGATTAAAGTTCATTCTAAGTTTTATTAAAAATGCATTTACTTTCTTTTAAAAAATCCGCAATTACTTTTTGGGCAACCCAATATATATAACGAGAAAGAAGGAAATAAAAAAAATAGTGTACAATACAGCGCACAAGCAAAAGAGAATATAAATGTTGATGAGGTATAAGAAAGAAGAGTGAAGTTCAAGTTGAGCAAAAAAATATGTCTGCATATTTTGAGTTTAATTTTATATACGTGTACGTGCAAAATTGAAGCAAAAGTAAATCCATAGGCAAAGAACGCATATGAATAAGAAGCGGCATGATCGTCTCGTAAATTGGGTTTTTCAGAAAGAGCGTAAATTGTAGGGTCAATCTCAGGACTTCGCGTCCTCTTCACACTATTCGAAGTTTGGAGGGGCGATATGTTAAAGCGAAACCAAATTTTTACCCAGAATCGTACCAAAACAAAACAAAAGCTCAATTGTATGAGAATTAGCAGAAATTTTTGAATGGAGTTGTGAAAAATGTAAACATCCGAAATTGTGCTAAAATATCTACAGTAAATTGTGGAACATTCAAAAAGTGACATTAGCAATAAAGTAATTATGAAAATTTAATAGAAGGTGCAGTGTAAAAAGTGTTTTTTTCGTGGATTAAGAGAATGTAAATTCAAACAAAACCAGTGCACATTTTCATATTTATCATTGTAATAGTTCACTAAAAAATCTATGCACTTTTATATGAGCGTGCATATGTTTTTTGACATCAAAATTTAAATACATACATACATACATATGTATGTATGTGGCTAAAGTAGAAATCGGAATTACATTTATTCCTTATCCATTCATATTGTCCAGTTTAATATGGGTGTTTTGAATATTATTCTGGATTTATTCAATTGCTCGTTTGGTCCGCGGGTTCAAATCCGTCTCTCGCTACATCGTTTTCGATTTTTATTTTTTGAAATTCGCAAATTTTCAATCGTCGCCAAAGAATTGCATGTAGATGACGGGGTGCAAGGGAAACATGTTGGCTTGCTTTTGTGTATGTATGGGTCTTTCATATACGTACAGGGACATTTGAATGTGTTAGCAATTGACTTCAACTCAACTTAAAATTCTGATTTTTGTAGACTTTGTGATAGTCGCGAAGAATTCGCTTGTTGATGGCGGGTACAAGGGAAGAGAATGTGCAAGTTTTTGCGCATGTGTGTGTTTTTCGTGTACACATTGGTCTCTTTGAATGTATGTGTCTTCAACCTCAGACCATGAATTTCTGATTTTTGCAAATTTTGTTATCGTCGCGAAGAAGTCGTTTGTGGATGGAGGGTTGAAAGAGGGAAGGGCATGCGCATTATTAAGATTGTGTGCGTTTTTCGTATAGATATTAAAATGTATGAATGTATGAGTTTTCACTTTGGCGTGAGTTGAACACCAATTTCAGATTTTTAGCAAAATTTGACATCGTCTTGAGGAAACTGTTTGTTGATGAAGAGTAGAAGGGAAGGGGGTGTGTATGCGGTAGTTGTTTTTGTTGCGTTTATGTTTCTTCTTTTTATAGCAAATAGCTTTTTGAATAAAGAAGTGAACAGAGGAGTAAAACAAGCTGCGTGTATGGAGTTGTTTCTGTGATTTTTAGTACGAATGGCTTGTGGTTATGAATGAATGGAAATATTTGAAGTAATTTGCTTTTAAATGACTTTATGCATGCTTTAGGTATTACATATAAATGCCCATATTTTCATGCATACATACATACACGTACATACATATGTATAATATATATAAAAATTTAATTAATATTAAAATAAAAATAGATACAAATATTTAATATAAAATAGCTATTTAATTTTCTAATTTCGCTTCATAGTATTTTCCAATTTATTTTATGACTTGGCTTAATTGTTATATTTATTTATAACTTTTATGAATTATTCAACCCAAAAATCGAGCATATTTTACCCACCACCAAACATGCATACATATGTATATATGTTTGTATGTACATATTATGTCTTCATTTGTAAACGCATATAATTACCATGACAACATGCATACATACGAGTACATATATGTGAAAGGGTGGCAGCACCCTCTACACGACTATAAAGCAGCGTAAAGAATTGTCAAGATAAAAACGACAGAGTCGAAGTTGGACAACAGTAGGGAACAGACGAAGGAAGCGCGTGAATAAATCGGAAGTTGAACGAAGCTTATTCATACATTCAGTACATTCATCATTTTTATTTTAATAATACATAATTCAAATTACATACAACTAATTTCATTTCTGCCGCGGTAGCCAAGTAGTTAGCATTGCGTACTGCCATTCGGAAGGCTAGGGTTCATATCCCGGTGCCACCAACATCAAAAAAAAAACTTATGGAAAATTAATTTAAATAAAAAATTAAGTAAAATTTTCTAATTGCGGTCGCCCCTCGGCAGGGAATGTCCACCCCTCCGAGTGTATTTCGGACATGAAATTAAAAAAACCATCAGCCGTTCGGAGGCGGCTTAGTATAAACTGTTGGTCCCTCCATTTGTTGGAAAAAAAAACATCAAGACGCAAAACCACAAATTGGAGGAGGAGCTCGGCCGAAAATCGCTTCAGCGGTTACAAAGCGCCAATTATATATATATAATTTCATTTCTATTGTAAAGATTACTTGGAATAAACTTATCTTTCTACATTTGGGGGCTCAACCTCAAGAGTCATTATAAGAAGTAGCAGCAGACAGCAGAAAAATCTAGAAAAAAAAGGCGAAAAGTACAAAAGTTGCGTAAGTGTGAAGGAAAAAGAAGTATGCTCGGAGTACCTATGAAAACTAGAGCGAAAAAACACAGGAAAGCGAAAGCAGCGAAGACGTGGTAAAAAACGGAAAAAATACAGCAGAAGCTGGCGCAGATGAAAAAACAAGATCAGAGAGCGAAAGCAGAGAAGAAGAGTTGATAGAAGGTAGCACGAAATTGCACGAAGGAGACATGAATAATTTAAGCGAGCTCATAAAACTTTTTGCGGCGAAATTAGATAAAGATGAAGTGAATAGAAATTACATTACAGTTGAAAGCTTCGGAAAAATAATTCCAGATTACGATGGTTCTACGATGTCAGTACGTCAGTGGTTCGACAACTTTGAACAAAATGCAGCAGCGTACGAACTAAACGAAAAGCAGATGTATGTTAACGCTCGAAATAAAGTGACAGGAATAGCGAAATTGTTTTTGGACTCCGCTATTGTTTCTACATACGAAGAGTTGCGAAATGCTCTGCTAGAAGAATTCCATAAAAAAATGAGTAGTGCAGATGTTCATAAGCTACTGATGGAGCGGAAAAAACGAGACAATGAGAGCTTTCATGAATATGTGTTGCATATGCGAAAACTTGCGAATATGGGTAATGTTGAAGAGCAGTCCACAATAAGATATATTGTAGATGGGATAAAATGGAAACCAGAGTTGACATTTCCTTTGTATAGTGCAACCACTTTTAACGAATTACGACAGAAGCATGAGATTATAGATATGGCAAAATACAAAAAATACAACATTTCGGCGGACAAAGAAACAATGTTAAAGGAGACAGGGAAAAATATTATAAAACACGATGAGAGAACAAGTGCACATAAACAACACTGTTTCAATTGCGGATCAACTGAGCATAAGAGAGCTGAATGCAAAGCAGAGGTGAAATGCTTTAAATGTAATGGAAGTGGGCACATAGCAAAACATTGCGATAGAAGAGTACAAAAAGCAGAGGTAAATTCAATTTCTAATAAAACACGGGTAAAACTGATGAAAATAAACAATGAAGAGTTAAGTTGCCTTTTCGATACAGGTTCTGATGTTTCTCTTATTAAAGAAAGTCTGTATAAAAATAAATTTTCAAATACTTTGATGCAGAAAAGTATTGCAGTCTTGTACGGCTTAGGAAATATCAATTAAAAGCGATTGGAACTTTCACAGCAGATGTTAACGTCGATGGGCTGAAAAGCACACACAAATTTCTTATAGTACCAGATAGCAAAACCAACTATGGTGTAATAATGGGCTATGATTTTGTTGAAAAGTTCACTGTTGTGCTTAAGGGTAGTAAATATACGTTTCTGGGCTACGAAGCAGACGAAGTTGAAATTGAAGAGATAGGAAGCAATGTATACAATATAATAAACAATACAAACGAAATTGATGTACCAACGAGATTTAAGAAAGCGGTTGAAGAAATAATTTGCGAATATAAGCCATATAAAAGTACTAAAGAATGCCCAATACAGTTGAAAATAATTCCCAGTACAGAGAAAATTGTTATTCGTCAAGGCGCTACACGTTTATCGGCAATGGAGCATGCGATAGTAGAAAATCAGGTAAGGGACTGGTTAGCTGCAAACATCATTAGAGAATCTTGTTCAGACGTTGCAAGTAGAGTTGTATTAACGAAGAAAAAAGACGTGTCATACAGAGTATGCATTGACTACAGAATGTTAAATGCTTGTGTTTTAAAAGACAGATTTCCTATCCCACTGATTGAAGATGTTTTGAGTAAAATGCAAAACTCAAAATTTTTTTGCGTTATGGATCTCAAAAATGGCTTTTTCCATGTACCTGTAGAGGAAGATAGCAAAAAATATACGGCATTTATAACAAAACAGGGTCTGTATGAGTTTAATAAGGCTCCGTTTGGGTTTTGTAACTCTCCACCGGTATTCGCCAGATATGTGAGTTATATTTTTCAAAAATTAATAAACGAGGGTATCATGGAGCTATATGTAGATGATATTGTGTTGTTCGGTCAATCCGAAGAGAACTGTTAACACAATGTTGGAAAAATTCTTGGGCATGCACAGAGTTTTGGGCTCGAAATAAAATGGTCGAAATGCCATTTCTTAAAGAAGCGAATTGATTTTCTTGGGCACACAGTAGAAAGTGGTTCCGTATGGCCAGGCGATGATAAAATAAAGGCTGTAAAGAACTTTTTTAGGCCTTACGGGATACTTTAGGAAATTTATAAAGCAGTATGCTATACTTGCAAGGCCACTAACAAATTTACTTAAAAAAGATGTTGTATTCGAGATAGGAGAAGATGAATTTCGGGCAGTTGTCGAGTTAAAATCTGCGTTGATACAAGAGCCGGTACTAAAAATGTTTAAGCAAAATGCCGAAACACAACTACATGTTGACGCTTCGAAGTATGGTTTTGGCGGAACATTGATGCAAAAGCATGAGGAATCATGGCACCCAGTATTTTACTGGAGCAAGAAAACATCGGAGAGTGAAGAAAAAATGCATAGTTACTTGCTTGAAGAAAAAGCTGCATTTTTAGCAACCAAGAAATTTCGTCAATATTTATTTGGAAATAATTTTACATTAATCACTGATTGTGCTGCGTTTAAACAAACTACTATGAAGAGAGATATTCTAAGAGAGGTTGCACAGTGGATTATGTACTTACAAGATTTTTCGTACACCGTAGAGCATAGGGCGGGTTGTCGAATAAACCACGTAGACACTCTGAGTCGTTTTCCAGTGATGACGATTACATCTGAACTTCAAGCACGCCTATACAAAGCGCAGGAATATGATGACCATATCAAAGCTGTACGAGAGGTCTTAAAACATCGACAGTTTGAAAATTATAAGATTAGAGGAGAATTGCTGTATAAACACGTCAACGGGCAAGATTTGTTGGTATTACCAAGAAGCATGCAAAACGAAATTATTACAAATGCGCACAACGTCGGTCATATGGGTACACAAAAGACAATGCAGTTAATACAGCAGGATTATTTCATTCCACACTTGGAGAAAAAAGTAAGCCGACATATAGCGAATTGTGTTATGTGTATAATACACAACAGAAAGGTTGGAAAACAAGAAGATTTTCTCCATGTAATCGACAAGGGACAAGCTCCACTACATACTATCCACGTTGATCACCTAGGGCCGTTGGATGCGTCATCAAAGTGTTATAAATATATATTCGCGATTGTTGATGCATTTTCCAAATTTACATGGCTTTTCACAACAAAAACAACGGAGGCACAAGAAGTAGTTAGACACATGCATACATGGATTGATATATTTGGTAGTCCAGAAAGAATTATCAGCGACAAAGGAGCAGCGTTCACTTCCAAACTCTTCAAGGAGCTATGCACTAGCAACCAAATTGAACATATCGAAATTACTACAGGAGTTGCACGAGGTAATGGTCAAATCGAGCGTGTTAACAGGGTGATCCTGTCGGTTTTGGCGAAGCTGTCTGCGTCGGAGCCATCGAAGTGGTACAAATATACAGGTCCGGTTCAAAAGGCAATTAACGGACACGTTCATTCAGCTACAAAATATACACCATTCGAAGTTCTTTTTGGAGTTAAAATAAGACATGAGTTTAACGCTGACCTGGTAAAAATTCTCGAAGACGAATTTATTGAATCATTTAATGCAGATCGCAGTACATTAAGACAGTCAGCTAAAGAGCAAATTGCGAAAGCGCAAGCAATCTACAAAAAACAATTTGACAAGAAACGAAAGAGCAGCAATGAGTACCAAACATCAGATCTTGTAGCAATAAAATATACACAGTTCGTTGCAGGAAGAAAGCTGGCAAGTAAATATATAGGACCGTATAAAATCGTTAAAGTTAAGCGAAACTGCCGATACGACGTTGAAAAAGGAGCCGAATTTCTGGGTCCAAATCGCACATCAACGAGCGCCGATAATATGAAGTTATGGAGATATGTCGAAAGCCATGAAGATGACGTATCATCGGAGTCCGATGAAGATCAGGATGACCGAGTGTGAAAGGGTGGCAGCACCCTCTACACGACTATAAAGCAGCGTAAAGAATTGTCAAGATAAAAACGACAGAGTCGATGTTGAACAACAGTAGGGAACAGACGAAGGAAGCGCGTGAATAAATCTAAAGTTGAACGAAGCTTATTCATACATTCAGTACATTCATCATTTTTATTTTAATAATACATAATTAAAATTACATACAACTAATTTCATTTCTATTGTAAACATAACTTGGAATAAACTTATCTTTCTACATATATGCCGCCTTATTGAACTTGCAAAAAATATTCTTCGCATCGTCAACAAATCGTATGTATGGCAAAAGCAATACCTCTTCCCCCACGCAGTTCTTCCACAAGCCACAGCTCACAAATTTCAGAAGTTGAACAAATTTCTGTACCCGATGCGCACAAGCATACTCTCGATAAGGCGAACAAATGTACTGCAATTCAAATATTAATGTTCCCTAAATGCCCTCAAAGCATACGATTTTAATAAATATAACTTGAATTTAGATCTAAAAGAGTTTAGTAATGTCAAATCAATTCAAAATGTAATAAAATTAGGCAATATTACACATTTAATTCGCATAAACTAATGAGCATACCTTATTGAAATCAAGTACACATTGTTCGTCTACACGCGCGCGCCCTGTACAAATCAGCGAAGTCGAATGTGGACGAAGTGCGCGTGGGGTGAACATATTCTTTCGTACATTTAATTGAATTAGAAGAAGAAAATCCAATGTTCTATTTATTTGATTCAGTATAAGGAATATGCCACAATTTTTTCATGTGGTGCTGTGGCACAGTTGTTTTAAATATATCAGTTGAGCCCGACACTTAATTCTGCTTATACATTTTTCATTCAATTAACACCTGAAAGTATACAGAATTCAAAAGCAACTCACTAACCATTCTATTAAGTAAAATAGCGGCTAAATTAGCGCACTTAATAGTTATTGGTTAATAATGAATTGAATAATACAACAATAGATTACATGGATGATGTTGGTGCAGTGGTAGAACCCTCGCCTGTTAAATCAGGATCCGTTGGTTCGATCCCTGCCATAAGGAGACTGATGAAAAGATGTGGTGATCTCCGAAACAGCTGTCGCAAACAAAGAAAAATGGTAAAAGTTACAGCTGTTTCGGAGACCAAAAATATTCAATTCATACAAACAAACCAGGCCTTTTAGCTCACTATAAAATAACAAACATTAATAGTATGTATGGCCACAAAAAACAAGTTTAAATATATCAGTTGAGTCCGACAATTAATTCTGCTTATAGATTTTTCACTCAATTAACAACTGAAAGTATACAGAATTCAAAAGCAACTCACTAACCATTCTATTAAGAAAAATTTGGTATTTGGGTATTCACAACTTCCAGTTAAATCGCTCTCTCTCAACATTTCCATTCGGATGTTCTGTACGTTTATATATTTTGTTACCGTCGATTTGTAAGCCAGGCAAACGAGACTGATTATCTTGAACGTAAGTGTGTAACTTTTTATATTCCTCGGACTCAAATTCGGGAGATTCAAGATCTACTATCTATGTCTGGATAAACAATCGGAAACCACATTTTGTGTTCCTCTACGGTGGAGGGTTTTAAATTTGTACCCTTGGAGTTTCATGGACCATCTTGCCAATCTACCACTAATGTCTGGTTGACTCATCAGCCATTTTATGCACGAACTTTCTTTAAAGCTAAAATTGCTTGCATCACATTGAATTATAAACGGCTTTTTGCAATCTGCATTTACCAATACCGGTGCACCTGAAAGTTTTTACGTCAAAAGCGTTTTGGGCATCTTCGTTCCAAGTGAATCCTTTACTCTTCTTTAGTAAGTTGGTTAATGGTGCTGTCAAGGCAGCAAAATTGTCTGTACCACCCAACCATGCCTAAAAGTCTTCTTAATTGGTTTACCCTTGTAGGTGCTGGAAAATTTAGCATCGATGAGACTTCGTCTGAGTCCGTGCAAAGAGTACATTTACCTACAACAAAGCCTAAGTATTTGACTTTTCGGATGCAAAATTTACTCTTTTTAACGTTAATGGTTAAGTCCGCTTTTTGCAATTGATATGTCACTTCAGTTAAAACCGTTATATGTCATTCAAAACTGTTGGAAATTATGAGTAGGTCATCAAGATAAACGAAAATTTCATCTTGGAAATAAGCTCGGATAACACGATCCATTAAGAGGCATAAGGCCTGTAGGGCATTGCAAATGCCGAATGGCATCCCACAATATCTGTACAAGAGTCTGTTAGGAACTGTGAAGCACTTAAAGTTACGAGATGTTGTCTGTTTAGAAAAATCACTGCGCTCGCCTATTTCTTTCGCGAATTTGCCTCCTATGCACAATACTTGCGCCCACTTCCTGGAGAGAAGAAAAATGTCCCATTAATCTAAGAAAAGGCCAAATATGTCCTCAATTCGAAGTAAAGCCAGCCATAAATAAACTTTTCAAATACGTCAGTAGCTGGTTATCTTTCCGAAAAGAAGTGAAGTCTTCCTTTTAATCCAAGCAAAAAGCCACTTATGTACCGAATTTCAAGATATTTTGAATAGGTCAGTCCATCCCGATTCCCGGAGAGAAGCTGAGCCTTCCTGTTAACCTCAGCAAAAATCCACCTATGTACCGAATTTCAAGAAAATCCTGCCATAAATAAATTTTACGAATAGGTCAGTCCCTGGTCCACATTGCGGAGAGAATTGTATCCTTCCTGTTAACCTCAGCAAAAATCCACCTATGTACCGATTTTCAAGAAAATCCTGCCAGAAATAAGCTTTTTGAAAAGGCCAGTCTCTGGCCCTTTTTACGGAGAGAAGAAAAGTCTTCCGGTTAATCTAAGCAAAAAGCCTCCCATGTACCGAATTACAAGTAAATTCAGCCATACATAACCTTCTCTACAATAAGTTAGCCCCTGGTCCACTTTCCGGAGAGAAGTGTATTCTTCCTGTTAATATAAGCAAAAAATACGCAATGTACCGACATTCAAGTAAAACGGACCAGAAATTAGATTTTTTGAATAGTCCAGTCCCTGGTCTACTTTCCGGAGAGAAGTGTAGTCTTCCTAGTAATCTAATTATTGACACGATTTTTGGAATGGGTCAGTCCCTGGTCCACATTCCGAAGAGAAGTGTATCCTTCCCGTTAATCTGAGCAAAAAGCTTCTTCTGTACCGAACTTCCCGGAGAGAAGAAAAGTGTCCCGTTAATCTTAGAAAAGGCCAAATATGTCCTCAATTCGAAGTAAAGCCAGCCATAGATAAACTTTTCGAATTGGTCAATCGCTAGTTGTCTTTCCGAAACGAAGTGTAGTCTTTCTTTTAATGTAAGCAAAAGGCCACCTTTGTACCGAATTTCAAGATATTTTGAATAGGTCAGTCCATCCCGATTCCCGGAGAGAAGCTGAGCCTTCCTGTTAACCTCAGCAAAAATCCACCTATGTACCGAATTTCAAGAAAATCCTGCCATAAATAAATTTTACGAATAGGTCAGTCCCTGGTCCACATTGCGGAGAGAATTGTATCCTTCCTGTTAACCTCAGCAAAAGGCCACCTTTGTACCGAATTTCAAGATATTTTGAATAGGTCAGTCCATCCCAACTCCCGGAGAGAAGCTGAGCCTTGCTGTTAACCTTAAATAAATATTTTCGAAGTGGTCAGTCCCTGGTCCAATTTACGGAGAGAAGTGTATCCTTATTGCTTATCTAAGCCAAAAGCTTCCTATGTACCGGATTTTAATTAAACCGGACGAGAAATACAATTTTTTGAATAGGTCAGTCTCCGGCCCACTTCCCGGAGAGAAGAAAAATGTCCCGTTAATCTAAGAAAAGGCCAAATATGTCCTCAATTCGAAGTAAAGCCAGCCATAAATATACTTTTCAAATAAGTCAGTCGCTAGTTATCTTTCCGAAAAGAAGAAAAGTCTTCCTTTTAATCTAAGCAAAAAGGCTACCTATGTACCGAATTTCAAGATTTTTGGAACAGGGCGGTCCCTCCCAGTTCCCGAAGAGAAGTAGAGTCTTCCTGTTAACCTCAGCAAAAGGCCACCTATGTACCGAATTCCAAGTAAATTCAGCCATAAAGAACCTTGTTGAAGTCATGAGCGAAGATCTCATCGAATTTTAAACTTAAGATATATATATATGAAATTTATACTCATCCTGAATTGCTTAACCTAATAATGAAAGATTGAGTTGTACCTACCTTATTACTTTCCAATACATACCCAAATACTCACCATACTGAATTTACTCCCATTCCAAAAATACTCACCAGCAACCCTACTTCCGTTACTACTCTAAAGGAGAAACCAAAACAAAAATGTATATAAATATGTATGTATTGGTAATTTTAAGTATTAGTCAAAATCATTTTCGCTCGCTATAACTTCGAACTGCTATGTCCTCAAAATATAATTAATATAAATTCTAAATAAAATCAAATTTGTGAATTCTGAATAATTAAATAAATATAATTTGTTAGCCACAAATAGAAGAAGTGCGTTTCACTTGTAAATAAAAAAAAAATTATAAATAAATAAATATATATACTTATGTATATATATTTATTTATTTATTTATTTTTTTTTATTTACATAAGTATATATACTAAGGAAATAATATTCAACAGTCTTGAACTATTATATATGGTGCCGAAACCCGCTTATCGGAGCGAACTGTAAAAAAAAAAGATATTTTAGTTTAAAAACTAAATTAAGTAAATTTTAACGCAATCGAATTAAAAAAAACGTAAAGCGAGCGAAAAGGCGGGTTGTCAGAACACGGGCGTTGAAACAAAAAGTTTGTTAGTGCTGAAAAAAAAAATATATAATGTACACGTATGAAATGTCGGTTCGAACATATGGATGTCTCGCAAACGTAAATATTTATCGATTGTCATAAAACTTTGACCTTGTGAAGTGTCAACCTTGACTGTCGAACCACCATAGTTTTGCGCGAATCGAGCGTCATTATCGTTTACTCTCAGTGCAGTCAACATGTCGAGTTTCGTGCCGAATAAAGAGCAAACGCGGACAGTGTTAATTTTCTGTTTTCATTTGAAGAAAACAGCTGCGGAATCGCACCGAATGCTTGTTGAAGCCTTTGGCGAACAAGTACCAACTGTGAAAACGTGTGAACGGTGGTTTCAACGCTTCAAAAGTGGTGATTTTGACGTCGACGACAAAGAGCACGGAAAACCACCAAAAAGGTTCGAAGACGCCGAACTGCAAGCATTATTGGATGAAGACGATGCTCAAACGCAAATACGGCAAGCTACCAACAACAATTGATCAATTTGAACCGTGCGCTTCAGAGAAAACGACCGGAATATCAAAAAAGACAACACAAGGTCATTTTTCTCCATGACAACGCTCCATCACATACGGCAAGAGCGGTTCGCGACACGTTGGAAACACTCAATTGGGAAGTGCTTCCGCATGCGGCTTACTCACCAGACCTGGCCCCATCCGATTACCACCTATTCGCTTCGATGGGACACGCACTCGCTGAGCAGCGCTTCGATTCTTACGAAAGTGTGAAAAAATGGCTCGATGAATGGTTCGCCGCAAAAGACGATGAGTTCTACTGGCGTGGAATCCACAAATTGCCCGAGAGATGGGAAAAATGTGTAGCTAGCGACGGCAAATACTTTGAATAAATGATTTTTTCTTTTTCCACAAAATTTAACGTGTTTTTTGATTTAAAAAAACGACATTTCATACTTGTACACCGGTACATATTGAAAGTGCGTGCGGTGTGAAGTTACATACAAAATTAAAAACAAATAAACAAAAAAAATATAGTGCAAGTGCTGTGCTACAAAATACATACATAAACAGTTAAATAAAAATTGTACACAATTACAAAAAATAAAATACACATACATACATATATAAAAGAAAAAAAAGAAATAAATAAAATTTGAAAAAAAATATATATATATTGTATAAAAATTGACAAACGTGCACGCTAATAAGCCACGGAGGACACAATCCCCAACCTCAACAACATAGGAACACCAGCACTGCACAGGAGACAACACTCCCCCGTCCCGTCCCCAGAACAAAAAAAAAAAATTTGTTTGGTTTGTACTAGTCCGGATGTCTAAGTAAGTCTCACTCACTCACTCGATTTCATATTAAATTAAGTTAAGCGGATTTTGTCAAACAGGTGTATGATACCTCCTCATCATACGTATACATACAAATCTCAAAATCCGCTAAACAATAAAATATAACTCACAATATATAATACATAGCGGGTCCCAAAAGTCGGTAAATGAAAATCCTCTAATTTTCATTTACCGAATATAACAGCGCTCGTATATAATATATTAAAACGTATATATGAAAAACGCGCGCTTTCCCATCACAAGTATATATTTAATACAAAAAACAGCTTATCCCCTCACGTATATAAACTCCCCTTTTATATACGCCAGCAGCGCGCAAAGATACGTATGTATATAAGTATACATATGTACATACTCGTATAAGCTAAGCGAAGTACCCAGCATACAAACAAGGTATAATAAAAACCCAGTATACATTTATACATTGCTGTGCTCAGACGCGCTGAGACAGTACAGTACACAACATAAAAGCTACCCACTAAATAAATTAATTAACAATAATATATATACATACATTTATATAAATATAAATAAATATTATATAATAAAATTTTATAAAATCAATATCTGAAGAGGAATTCTCCCAGCTGCATAAAATATTTTTATATGAGCTATCCAGGATGGAAAAATTCTGCGGTAAATGGTGGAACACCAGTGAAGAGACTCACTCCGAAGCAGCCATTAAAATTTTCAAGGACCACCTGGAAAGGCACATGGAACTTGTGGAGGCAGCCAACCAAAACCTACAGATGAGCAACGTGGAAGATGAGAAAACACGCTCAGCATGCACAGAGGCCTACGAGACCACAAATGACAACGCAATGCTCACGAAAATCCGGATAAGTGAGTTACTTGGCCAAATCCAACAAAATATGGATTCTTCCCGGTCAAACACCCCCATTACAAAGATGCCCCTCCCAACACAAGCTGACTCACTCAGCTTTCTCAAGGTACCTGCATGTGACACAATAATCTTCTATGGAGGATATGAAGATTGGCCCTCATTTAGGGACATGTTCACGGCAGTGTACATCAACTACCCCCAACCACCCCCAATTATCCACTATTATGCAGAAACTATACCACTTGAGACAAAAAAAAAGAGGTAAAGCTGCACTCCTAATCAAAAATTACCCACTCAGTGGCCACAATTTCTCGTTAGCATGGGATGCACTCAAGGCACGCTACGAAAATAGAAGAATCGTAGCGCATGGCCAAATAAAGACGTTGTTCAACATCCAACCTGCCCACACAGAGAACGGAGAAAGGATTCAACAGATCCAGACAACAATAAATAATTGTCTTTCTACCTTACAGGCAAATGGAGTATCTACAGAAAGCTGGGAACCAATGCTTGTCTACCTCTGCTCCTCAAAACTGCCGGATGAAACACTAGCTCTCTGGGAGCAATCACTCAACTCAAGGAAGGAGTTACCTCGATGGTCAGAAATGGACCAATTTCTGACAGCTCGGTACGAGGTCGTGGAGCGACTCAGCACACACATGCCCAATAAGCCGAAGATCAGTCAGCCCAGCTACCCCCAACGGACACCAGCGGTCCCTCCCCCAACACTCAATTATTGGAACAAAACCTAATCGTTCCATACTCAAAACAAATGGCAAGTTTCATGTAAACTATGCCAATCAAACCACTCGATGACAACGTGCGTCAAATTTCGAGAACTATCCGGCTCAGACCGGAACAAGTACATTAAAGACAACAACTACGGCAAAAATTGCCTGGCGTACTCGCATTTGGAGAGAGATTGCAAAAGCAACTTTACGTGCGTTTACTATCAAAGACGTCACCACTCCCTCCTCCACTACACTGCGAACAACCCCACGCCTTATCCCCCAAAACCTCAAAGAAACTTCACTACTTCTCAAGTGACAGTCGAGGAAGAACAGCCCTGCACCTCTAAGCAGGCATCAAAAAACTCAAAGGCAAATGAAAGCGGTAGAAAAAAAATTCCAACCCACTATTCGAGTAACAAAGAAAGGAAATTGCTTTCCACAGCAAATATTCCCATTCTCCACAAAGGAAAAGTAACTCACATCAGAGCTCTCATTGACCAAGGCTCTCAAAAAACTTTTGTAACATCCCGTATAAAAAGTTACTTGGTCTCCCCACCACAAAAGCCAACTACCAAATTCTTGGCATGGGCGGTGACACAGTCCAAAACTCGAATAGAATATGCTCTATTACGATATGCTCCGCTAATCAACCAGTAAAAATCGCGGCTCAAGCTGTAATACTGCCTCAATTGACGCACACTCTCCCCTCCTTCAAAATAAAAGAAGTAGATTTAACAGAATATCTCTCACTACCATTAGCAGACCCCAACTGCTTTACACCAGCCAGAATATAGTCATATATTGACATACCCTAGTAACTCTAGCCGTCAAATATTTTATAATCGCTGACGAATATAATTAACATATGTACATATATTCCTCGCGATAATAAAAATAAACAAATAAAGACATAAGAGTCAGCTTATTCCATGGAATGCAAGCAAACAAATAAAGACATAAGAGTCAGCTTATTCCATGGAATGTATATAAACAAATACTCATACATTCATAAGCGTATCCTATTTCATAGAATTTAAGAATAAATAAGAAATTAATAAAGAGAACAGTTAGTTCAGAATAAGTATTCAGCAAAGAAGCTTGTATTTTTTTCTGCTACTCCATATCTGTGTACTATAACACGTGCACACAGAACACTGGCGACGAGGAAATTTCACATAAACGTGAAGAATTTTGAAAGAAGATTTTTGAAATTATCACACATTTTTCCAAAAGATATAAATGAAATCTTATATTTGTTAAATTAATAAAATATTAAACTTCGAAATTAAGTGCTACTTTATGAGAAAACTGGCGACGAGAAAATTTCATATAGGTAAACTTTCGAAACTTAGCGTAAGCAGCAAAAAGTCAAAAAGTCGTCTACCATATAAATAAAAGGCGCAAAGAACGTAGTGAAAAGTTAGTTACTGAAATTCCACAAATTGTCATCAAGTGCGGCGAGAAAAACTGTTTAAAAAAAAAAAAAAAAAAACTATTCGAAAAAAAAGCGAAAACCGTGATAAAAGCGAACACTTGGATTATCGCTCACGGTGCAGCTGCGAAAGAAAGAAGTTTTTGGTGAAGAAATAATTAAAAAAAAGACAAAAACAAAAAAAAAAAATTAACTAAAAAATTTGTGAAAATTTTGTCAAACACAAAAATACTGTGAAATTATATATGAATATTTTCTCGACACTAAAAAGTGATTTTACAAAAAAAAATATCTTGGAAAGAATGCTTCAATGTGAAAAACTGCTGTGCATTTAAAGCAACATTAAGAAAGCATAAATGCCACTAAATCAAAGAAATTATTAAAAACTCCACTGTGTCACGGGAAATACGTTCCAAAATCGAATTGTATTTGAAAACTATGAAAAAGAAATTATAATCAGATTGTAATTAGCGTGATTTGCATGTGTCTGCATGTGAGTGGAAATATCTTGAAGAAATCAAACAAAATAAATTGCATGACAATTGATTTTAATGTGGAAGCGCTGCTGTTGCTCGAGAGTTGGAAAAGCAATGGAACACCGCTTATAAAACTCAACGCAACTCAACTTACATACATACATACATACATTGTACTCGTGCATAGTAGTACACTACGCGTGTCGTGCAACAACAACAACAATAAGCTGTGGAAGAATTACCAAAAGCAGTCGATTGACGACTGTGTCATAACAACAACAACAAAAACAGGAGCAACAAAAAGACAAGAACAACAAAAAACAAGAACAACAAAAGCACGAGCAAGCAAAAGCAGCCACAGAAACAGTAAGCAGAAAAATGAATTGAACATTTTTTTGTTATACATATATTTATATTTTGTTCATATTTAATTGACAAGTCATATTGACATACAATAAGATATAATTTACTAATTATTCCGTGTTATATAAAGATATAGCATATATATACAACAGCATAAAGAAAAGCATACGCATAAAAGTCAAGTAAAATAAATATCTCTTATTGTCATTTCCTTTTCAAAACTGCAAATGCAAAGGGTAGATAAATTTTTCAGAAACAGTAGAGATTTGAAATAAATTATTTTATTTAAAAATGGAGGCAAATGTCATATCACACTTTCAATTTACCCTAAACTGCATTAATGGAATTGCAGAATTTGACGGACGCGACCCAAACCAATTGACGGACTTTATTAGACAGGTCGAAGACATACTACCCACAGGGTAGGAAATTATTCATAGATACGGACAAATCAATAACTGGGAAACACTGAAACCAATACTTTTGAGCAATTGCGGGGAAAAGAGGAGTTCAACGGAACTCATGGACGAGCTGAAGACCACCAGACTCGATTCCACAATAGAAAATTACCACTTTAGAATTAACAAAATTAGGAACAAACTACATAATAGAATATTGGCGCATAATGACTTGAGCTTTTCAACGGAAGAAGTGAACAGAATAGCGCTACAAGCATTCAAAGAACATCTTCCAGAGCCTACAAAAACAATGATTATAGCAAGAAACCCTGATAATCTAGATAAAGCATACAAAATCATCTTAGAAGCTCGACATCAAACCTTTACAGCACTTGGGCAAACAAGGAAAGATCCAAACCCAAATAGCTACCGTAGGACTAATTTTAGTGATAACACGAATAATAGGACATCGTTTGGATCCAATCAATATATAAATAGCAATAACAATTATAACAGGAACAGATTTAACAATAATATGCCACACAACAGATATGAAGGCGGCTACGTTCCAATGAATATGAACAATAATAATAATAATAAATACAACAATAATGGCAACAGATCAAACCAAACTAGAATGTCGTATCAGACAACATACACGAGTCAAAACCAACCGGGAAATTCTAACCCACAGAGAAATTTTAACCAACAGGGAAATGGATACAAAGGAGAAACTTTAATCAATCAGGAAATTATAATCGGTCAGGAGTATCCAATAGTAATAGACCAGAGCTAATGGATATTGGAAACACAGCATTACATTTTCGAAGGGATACAAGAAACAACTACCCTATATAGAAATAAACACACATGTACGTAAACTACATTTCATCATTGACACAGGAGCAGAGTTCAGTTTGATCAATGAGCACGTTTGTGATCCCAAATGGAAGAGCGAAATAAATGTACAAGTCACAGCACTGGGAAGAACAATGCAAGTTAAGAAACTTTGCAGATTCCCAATTTTCAAAGAATTCAATGAAAAAGATTTCATATGTGAAATTCTTGAATGTAACTTCAACAAAAACTTCGACGGACTCATAGGTAACATTATTTTAACGAAATTTAACTGCATAATAGATTACCCGAACAGAATTTTAAAAACAAATAAAGCAACAATAAATTTCTATCTAACAGAAGAAGAAGAAATATACAACAGAATAAGTTATAAAGAAAATGAAGTGGAAATCTTCAATAACGATGTAAGAGATAAATGTGTCACAGAATTCGTTGACACTAATCACCTTAACGGTATAGACAAAAATAAACTCAGAAATATTCTTAAAAGACATAAGAGCGTATTTTATAATGAAGATGATAATTTAACATTTACTAATACAACGAAACATAGAATAATGACCAAGAATGACATTCCGGTTTACTCTAAAATTTACCGATATCCAGAAATCCACAAACCGGAAATAGAAAAGCAAATAGACCAAATGTTAACTCAAGGCATAATCAGAGCATCCTCTAGTCCTTACAACAGCCCTATTTGGCTGGTTCAAAAGAAGCTGGACGCAACTAATGAACAAAAATGGCGTCTTGTAATCGACTATAGGAAGTTGAACAGCGTAACTACGGAGGACAGATTTTCAATTCCAAATATAGACGATATATTTGACAAATTGGGAAGATGCCAATATTTCTCAACTCTCGATTTAGCTAAAGGTTTCCATCAAATTGAAATGGACGAGCGCGACATATACAAGAAGGCGTTCTCCACAGCAAACGGACATTACGAATTTTTAAGAATGCCCTTTGGATTACGAAATGCACCGGCAACATTCCAAAGGCTAATGAACGAAGTTTTAAAAGATTATATTGGAAAATTTTGCATCGTATACATGGATGACATCCTAATATTTTCTACAAGTATAGAAGAACATTTGGAATCACTGAATAAAATTCTAATTAGATTAAAAGAGAAGAAAATAAAAATACAAATAAATAAATGCAATTTTCTAAGGCAAGAGACAAAGTTCCTAGGCCACATGATTACAAAAGAAGGAATTAAACCGAACCCGGAGAAAGTGGAAGCAATAGAAAAGATTCTACCTCCAAAAAACGTTAAGGAGATTAAAGCATTTCTAGGAATTACGGGATATTACAGGAGATTTTTTAAAGATTACTCGAAAGTGGCGTATCACATTATCAAATATTTAAAGAAAGATATGAAAATAAATCATAATGATAAAGACTATATAAAAGCATTTAATAAACTAAAAGAGCTAATAAAAGCAGATCCAATTTTAATCCACCCAGACTTCAATAAAGCTTTCACACTAGTGACAGATGCCAGCAACTTTGCTTTAGGAGCGGCATTACTGCAAACCGATAAAGTTATCTCTTATGCAAATAGATCACTAAACGGACATGAAAAAAACTATAGTACAATAGAAAAAGAGTTACTCGCAATAGTTTGGGCAACGAAATATTTTCGTCCTTATTTGTTTGGCCGACATTTCACTATCAAAACGGACCATAGACCATTAATTTGGCTGAGCAACTTAAAAGAACCAAATGCTAAACTCCAAAGATGGAAAATTAAGTTAAATGAGTTCGATTTCGATATCAACTATATAAAGGGAAAAATGTAATTGCGGATGGCCTAAGCAGACTAAACTATGAAAATAATAACACGGCGGAAGTAAATATAAATGAAATGTTCAACGATGACGACATAGATACGGTACACAGTGCAGAAACTGACAGTACGTATTACATAAAAATAACGGAAAACGCAATTAACATATTTAAAAACCAACTCATACTTCAAAGAGCGCAAAGACAAACAATAACAAAAATAATATTATATAAGAAGAAAATAAGAAATACAATAAATGTGACAACTGAAAGCGATATTTTAAAATTAATGCGAGAAAATTTACCTGAAAAAGGACTAGTAGTAGTTTATTGCCCAGATGACAAACTATTTTTACAATTTCAAGAGTTATATATAAAATTTTTCGCAAATAATGCTAAACTAAAAATAATGAAATCAAACATAATTTTAAGAGACATAACAGACAAAGGAGAACTTTTAACATTGATTGAAGATAAACACTTGGAAAATAATCACAGAGGAATAAACGAAATAACAGAGGAAATAAGGAAAACACATTATTACCCTAAATTACAAAGGGAAATACAAAAGTACATTAATAACTGCGAAATATGTAATAAGGCGAAATTCGACAGAAACCCCATCAAACATTAACATTAACATTTAAATATTACAGACACTCCCAAGAAACATAACGAAATTGTTCATTTCGATATTTGGTATCCACAAAGAGGCGTAATGTACCTCACAAGCATTGATAAATTAACAAAATACGCAACAGCTAAATCATTAAAAGACAGAACTTGGATATCAATTATAAACGCCATAAAAGAAAGAATCCAATATTTAGGCAAACCAGAAACTCTAGTAACAGACAATGAATTGGATACAGTCTTAAAAAAACAATTCTTAAAAGATAATAAAATAAACCTACATTTAACAACCACTTATAATAAAACAGGAAATTCAGATGTCGAAAGATTACACTCTACACTAAACGAACACTTAAGGATTTTTAATGCTGATGGAAAGAACAATGACAATCTGAAGGAGAAAGTATTCAAAGCAATAACCGCTTATAATAACACTATACATTCTACGACAAAAAAAGAGACCAATTGATCTCATAAATAACATTCTCCCGGAACAAGAATTGACAAAATTTGCGGAAAATCTACAAAAGCAGAAAGAAGATATAATAAATAATATTAATAGGAAAGAAAATAGAGTAGACATTCAAGATTTCCAGAATAAATATATAAAGAATTATAGAGTTAGCAAAACACAACCCAAATATAAGAAAATAAGTAATTATAATAGAGAAGGAAACCATTTAATATCAAAAGATAATAAATTCAAGAAAGCTTGTAAAAATCAAATTAAACGAAAATTTAAATTTCAGGACCATAATGGCGAAAATCACGATAATTCTAGCAATTATAACGACAATTAACGCACTCCTGCAAATAAACAAACTAGAGAATGAGACGGGATACGCAAAAATAAGGATCAGAGAAGTAGAGATAGTAAACCAAACGACAACAGTTATACATATAATACACCCTAAAGAATTCGAAGAAATTGTAAATAACATTGAAAATAATTTAGAAACTAATTTTAAAATATATGACAGGAATGACAGGGAAATGTTATATGAGGAAATAAAAATTATAAAAGCGAAAATAAATACATTAATGCCAATAGAAGAGAAAAGGAAACGTAGAGGACTAATTAATATTATAGGGACCACACATAAATGGCTTTTCGGGACAATGGACAACGAAGACAGGGAAAACATATTACAACACATAGAAATAATAGATAAAAATAACCACAACATAATAGGAGCGGTAAATCAACAAATATATATAAACGACAATTTTAATAAATCAATTAATACTCTCAAAAGAACCATAGAAAATGATAGAATAGAGATACTAAAAACTTTTGAAAAAATAAACGGATCAAATGAAAAAATTATGAAACACATGCTCTATTCCGATCAAATGTTTAAACTTAAACATTTAGATAACAAAATTGAACAAATTCAGGATAATATAGCTTCAGCAAGACGTAACATATTACATCCTAGCATACTATCAACAAAGGAAATCGAAAGATTCAATATTGACATCTATAAATTAAAACACATAGAGACAGGGCTACTCTCATATAAAGATGACTCACTACTCTTAGCTTTAAAAATACCTATAACACATATTAAGGCACAATTAACACTAATAACCCCACTACCTAATAGTCAACATTTTGAAATTATAGGAGAACAAAAATATGCTATTACAATAGGAAGCAAGATATGTAAATACAAAGAAGGGGCACATTTCAAAAATTTAAAAGAATTTGACATATGTTCATCCAAGCAATGCAAATTTGAATATAACAATAAAACAACAATTGAAGAAATCGAAGACGATACAATCTTAATAAAAAATGCATACAAAATGGAAATAAAACAAAATTGCGATAATAGAGAAATTATACTCGAAAAGAACGCGTTAATAAACTTTTATAATTGTAAAATTGAGGTAGTAAATAAATCTTTCCAAAATACAAAAGTTATAGTAGAAGAAAAATATATTTACCCCGAAAAAGAAAATAACGCATTGTATTTTGAAAGGAAAATTAACTTCTCAGAAATAATATTAACCCAAGAAAATAACGTAGGTAAATAAGCTTGAAGAACTAAAAGTTCATAAAAATATAAATTATGGAATAAATATACTAACAATATTGTTATAATATTGTTAATAATAGGAATTCTAGCGATATATATAATATACAAGAAGAAAAATAAGAAAAATGAGACCACAAATGTAAACTTACAATTATCAATACAAAATGCCTTAAATGATAAACAAAAAACAGAGAGAATAGGTCCATTGCTAAGTCCAAAGCAGACAATAATATAAGCGAAAAGTAAATTTATTTCTAAGAACTTATTTATAATTAATAAATAATTGTACCCATATTTTATAAATTAATTGCAACATACCAAGTGAACTTTGAGAAATTTAATTAATTATTCAATGGAGACCATTGAACTTAGGGGCGGAGGAGTCATATATTGACATACCCTAGTAACTCTAGCCGTCAAATATTTTATAATCGCTGACGAATATAATTAACATATGTACATATATTCCTCGCGATAATAAAAATAAACAAATAAAGACATAAGAGTCAGCTTATTCCATGGAATGCAAGCAAACAAATAAAGACATAAGAGTCAGCTTATTCCATGGAATGTATATAAACAAATACTCATACATTCATAAGCGTATCCTATTTCATAGAATTTAAGAATAAATAAAAAATTAATAAAGAGAACAGTTAGTTCAGAATAAGTATTCAGCAAAGAAGCTTGTATTTTTTTCTGCTACTCCATATCTGTCTACTATAACACGTGCACACAGAAAACTATATACATGGTCATTGGTAGTGATATAATCCCAAAAATACTCACCCTAGGCCTCAAAATTAATGTAGGCGGTAGCTTAATAGCCCAAAACACAATATTTAGGTGGATATTTAGTGGACCAGTTGTGGAAGAAATCTCATCATTCTCTGCTCAGGTGATTGAAACCCCTTCAGAATCACTAGGAGAACTACTCAGAAAGTTCTGGGAACAAGAAGAGGTACCACCGGCCCCCACATACACAGACGATGACGAATATTGTGAAGCGCTCTACAAAACAACCACTCATCGACGAGAAGATGGTCGGTATGTAGTAAAGCTGCCATTCAAATCAGCATTCCCCGACTCCATCGCACTCGGGCACTCCAGACCTGCAGCACAGCAGCAATACCTCAGCGTGGAAAGAACTAACGAAAAGAAAGATGAACTTCGGAACACCTATTCAGAAGTCCTAGAGGAATACCTAACGTTAGACCACATGGAACCAACCCATTCTCGAGAAATCATACGCGACGGTAAATATATCTCCTTTTACCTACCCCATCACGCGGTGATTAAACCTGGAAGTAAAACTACTAAAGTTCGTGTAGTA
This sequence comes from Ceratitis rosa, assembly GCA_037013455.1. NCBI lineage: Eukaryota > Metazoa > Arthropoda > Insecta > Diptera > Tephritidae > Ceratitis > Ceratitis rosa. Next base: position 1,394,357 of record JAWMAG010000097.1, on the reverse strand, counting down.
TTCAATGCCTCAAAAACCTCGCATTCCGGTCTCTCACTCAATGACGTATTACATACTGGCCCCGTTCTCCAAAATGACTTAATGCTCATTATTTTAAAATGGAGATTATATAAGTATGTATTTAACGGCGACATTGAAAAAATGTACCACCAAACATACGTCCATAAGGAAGACCAAGACTTCCAACGCGTTCTATTCCGTAGAACCCCCAATAGTCCGATAGAAGACTTTAAACTAAATACGGTCACATTCGGTGTCAACTGCGCTCCATAATTGGCAATAAGGATACTCCACCAATTAGCCGAGGACTCTAAGGAGACATAGCCCCATGTCTCAAAAATATTAAGAGGAGGGACATACGTAGATGACATCCTCTCAGGCGGACACAATCTAGACTCAGCCGGCGAATCGATACATCAAGTTATCGAAGTACTCAAGTCAGCCGGATTCCCGTTAAAAAAGATCACAGCAAACCACAAGTCACTGCTGAAAGACATCCCCCCGTCTGATCTTTTAGATGAAGAATTTCTCCAATTTCAAGAGGCAAGTTCTACAATACAAAAACCCTCGGAATAAAATGGAATGCTCTCACTGATACATTTTTGTACTCAGTTGACCCCAGGATGGCTATCGCCCATAATGATAGCAGCGAAAACTCTTCTTCAACAACAGACTGGAACAAAACCGTGAAGCCGATCTCACTTTACAAATGAAACACCTTCAGGAAAAATCTCACCGCAAGCGAAGAGATAAGGATACCTCCCCAAACAGTTCCATTCAGCTACATGGACTCTCAGATGCTTCCGAGAAGGCATTCCACGCTTGCGTATATTTACGAGTCCAGCAATGTGAAGCTGCTACATCCCACTTACTCGCAGCCAAAAGTAAAGTGGCCCCCTTACAAACCGCCTCTCTCCCTAGGCTGGAACTTTGCGGCGCAGTTTTACTAGCAAAATTAGTAAAGCAGATCCGATCCTCCCTAAATCTGCTATCTCATGAACTAATTTTGTGGACAGACTCTTCAATTGTATTGGCTTGGCTGGAAAAACCCCCATGGACGTGGAAAACGTACGTAGCGAACAGGACATCTCAGATCCTCGAACTCGTGAACAATGCTACGTGGCGACATGTCTTCAGCGCTGACAACCCAGCTGATCTAGGTAGGCGTGGAGCTAAACTCCAAGAACTCGTCAACTGTTCACTCTGGCGGAAAGGCCCCGAGTGGTTAACTAGGCAATCTCCTCTTTGGCCGAAAAGCTCACCAACTCATTCGTCCCCTCCCGAACAACGACAAATTGAAGCATTGCACACTTTAGAATCTCCTGATTTTCTAGACCGCTTCTCCTCCTTTTCCACCGCTCTAAGAGTAACAGCTTACGTATTTCGTTTCGCGCAAAAGGCTAGGAAACTGCCAAATCCGCCCTCTACCACTCTCACTCAAAGCGACATAAAGTTCGCAAAAACTCGCCTCATAGCTATCACCCAGCGAAAATATTTCAGAAAAACCATCACAGCACTGGAGTCGAAATGTCCGATAGAAAATGCATAAATCAGGACTGCTGCGTGCAAATGGACGTCTCACTCATGCCGCCCTCAGCTACGATGAGCGTCATCCAATTATCATTCCCGATAATTCCCTATATTGCTCCCTCCTCCTGGAATTCCTCCACTCAACTCTACTGCACGCGGAAAAGCAGCTGATGATTCGCGTGATCCAACAGGAATACCATATTCCCCGAATCCGCCAGAAGGTAAAATCTTGCATTTTTCGGTGCAAGACATGCACGATATATAAGCAGAAGATGAGCACGCAACTGATGGCGGCGTTACCCCCTGAACGGTCTACATATATTCTCCCATTCCATACTACCGGTGTAGTTTTCGCCGGCCCATTCCTCGTCAAAACCTCGACTCTCCGCCGAGCATCCCATTCCAAAGCATACGTGTGTGTATTCGTATGTTTCTTGACAAAGGCCATTCATCTGAAAGTATGCTCCGACCTAACAACAAAAGCGTTTAAGGCAGCATTCGCACGATTTGTAAGACGAAAAGGCATTCCCCACAAGATGATGTCCGACAACGGCAAAACCATCATAGGAGCACAGCGAAGCCTACAAAGAGAACTATCCGCCTTCCTTGAGGAAGTTTCGGACAAAACCACAACGGAATATTATGCCATTCACGGACTTACATGGAAAGTTATACCGCCTTATACTCCACATATGGGTGGTCTTTGGGAAGCGGCAGTGAAAAGCTTCAAAACTCACTTCACTAAAGTCGCTGAAAATCAAAAGTTCACCTTTGAGGAGTTTACCACTCTCCTAATACGCATCGAAGCGGTACTCAACTCCAGACAACTCTCTCCTATGTCTCAGATCCCGAAGTTTTGAAGCCACTTCTTACGAGGTGCACCTTTACTCTCGATCCCTGAGCCAAACTCAGAAAACCTCTCACTCATTAATAAATGGCAAAAATTAAGAGTACTCCATCATCAGTTCAGCAAGCGCTAGAAAACTGAATATCTCCATCATCTTCAAAAACGCTATAAATGGAAAGGATCCCAGCGAAATATGAAGAAAGGTGATCTCGTCGTTATCAAAGACGACCTCCTACCCCCAAACGAATGTCGACTAGGTCGCATTACGAAACTGCATCCCGGACCCGACCAAAATGTTCGCGTGGTAGACATCCGCATTCAAGGTGGAACGGTCACCCGCAACATAACCAAACTCTGCCTTCTGCCACCCGCTTAGCTTATACATCCCCCTCTCCCTCTCTCTCGAAAAGCTAAACTCTGCACACCTCCACTCTCCATCATCTCATACTAAAATTGCTTTTCGTACGATGTCTTTTCAGATCACAGAACTTCGGCAAGTGTCGGCTGTGCTACCGCACCCACTCATTGCGCCACTGTCGTGCGTGCACAAATATTACATCAATTGTTTGGCAACATCGGACGCGACGGGAAGCTGTAACTCTCGAGAAAGCTGCCACCGCTGTGGACTTGCACACCATACTCTGCTGCACAGCCATCACGGTAGTGAATTAAATAAATTATCCATAATATATAAATAAAATTATAAGTTGTTAGATTTTTAAACAGTTTATTAAAATTCTCAAAAAAAATATAAAACTGTATTTTCAGTGCAAGTGAAAAAATACCTAATAGATAAAAAAAACATAAATTCCATATAAACCAGGAATTTATACACTATGTATCGAAATTCAAGTAAACCGGACCAGAAATAAGTTTTTTTGAATAGGACATTATCTGGCTCACTTAACGGAGAGAGAAAACTCTTTCCGCTAATCTAAACAAAAAGCCACCGATGTACCGAATTCCAAGAAAATTCAGCCATTGTTGAAGACATGAGTTCGAATTCAGGCCTTTCTAAATATTACAATTAAAATATAGAATAATAAAAGTAAACATACTTACATTCCTATTACTTTCCAATACATACCCAAATACTCACCATACTGAATCTACTCCCATTCCAAAATACTTACCAGCAACCCTACTTCCGTTACTACTCTAAAGGAGAAACTAAATCAAATGTATATAAATATGTATGTATTGGTAATTTTAAGTATTAGTCAAAATAATATTCTCACTCGTTATAACTTCGAACGGTTGTGTGTTGAAATAATATAAATAAAAAAAGGGAAACTAAACATAAATTATAGATAATAAAAAACATAAGTTGTGAAAATTAAAATTCTAAAATAAAACATAAAAACTGCAATTCTAAAATAAGAAAGTGCGTTTTCTTTGCTAAAATTAAGGAAAATATATCTATTAAACATAAACCGGTGTGTCCCTGTAATATATGTACATATATACTAAGTGGACAAATACATAATAATTAAAAAACATAAATTCCTTATAATTCGGAATTTATACATGGTGCCGAAACCCAATTACGGAGTGAACTCGTGTAAATAAACTTAAAATAAAAATTTTTTTTTTATCATATGTATATGTTAATACATACATAATATTTACATACAAAAAACAAAAATAAGTTCGTGAGTGCAAATTAAACTATAACACATACAAAATAAAATTAAACATATACATAATACGTTCAAAATAAAATTAGACGAAAAAAATTATATATATATATACATATAAAACATAAAAGTTTAAAAAATAAGTGGAACCCAAAAAAAAAAAAAAAAAACGTACATAATAATATTGAAAGTGCTCTGTGTTCCAACATAACGAAAAATATATATTATTATATATATATATGTACATATAAAACAAAAGAATTATAAGCATAAAAAATATGCATATATAAATACATAACATATATTATTGTACATACACACATACATAAATACATACATGCGGTGAAAAAAAAAAAAAAAAAAAAAAACCACAAAAAAGTAGTGAAAAAAATTTGCATACATAGCAACATACATAAAAAAAAGGAAAAAGAATTAAATAAGATTTAAAAAAAATATATATATATACAAAATTAACAAACAGTGCACATACTTATTTACATAAATAAAAAAGTGTAAAAATTAAATAAGACTAAAATTTTTTTATATTAAAACATAAACATAAAAAAACAAAAAAAAGGGTAGTGGAAAATAAAATAGACATATACATACATACATAAAAAAAAAAAAAGAAAAAAAAGAATTAAATAAAATTTAAAAAAAAAAATAAAAAAAAGCACACGTAAAATATACATATAGCAGCAGTCCAAGACGCTCAAAACCAAAGCTGCAGAGGACCCCAGCAAAACCTCAACAACACGGAAACAGCACTACACTGAAGACAACACTCGCCCGTCCCCGTCTCCAGAATAATTTTGGTTTGTACTAGCCCGGAAGTGAAAGTAAGTCCCACCCATTCTTACTCATATTTGTTTAGCGGATTTTGCTCGTGCTGTGTATGAAACTCTTTGCCATACACATACTACATATTCCCAAAAATTAAATTATAATTCCCAAGGAAAGTTCGAGCAAAATCTCAAAATCCGCTAAACAAAAAAAAATTAATAACAATATATAATAATATATAGCGGGTCCCCAAAATCGGTAAATGAAAATCCCCTACTTTTCATTTACCGAATATAACAGCGCAAACTCGCGCTTTCCCCATAAAAAGAATATATTTAATACAAAAAAACCGCTTATTATTATATATCCCCTTACGTATATAAACTCCCCTTTTTTATATACGCCAACTGGTCCGAAAACACCTTAGAAAAGGACCAGTTCGGACTAGTTGCCCCTCCCATATATCCTCCCGAGTATATACATACTCTCAGTATATACACCCCAACTGGACCGAAAACCCATTCCCACGGGCCCATAACCGGACCAGTGTAAGCACATTACACTGCCCATAGTCACCACCGCATAGGAAGTCACCGCTACTCAACTGTGGTACATGTGTATACATACACATATATACATAAAGTGTTTTTTTTCAATTCCGGCAATTTCCCCTTCTTCGCTATTTACAATAGCAAGCGGACAAAGGCACATATGTACATAAGTATACATACGTACATACTCGTGTAAGCTAAGCACCCAGCATACAAACGGGGTATAATAAAAACCCAGTAAACATTTATACATTGCTGTGCTCAGACGCGCTGAGACAGTATAAAATATATATACACAACTTAAAAGCTTCACACAAAATAAATAAATTAATAATAATATATATACATACATATATATAAATATAAATAAATATTTTATAATAAAATTTTATAAAATCAATATCTCACAATGGAGGATATACTGGAACCACCCCAATACCTCCAAACTCAATTGGAACCCCGCGACTACCAAAAACACTCAACAATGGCTCACACAGAATTTTTATTCCACTTGAGGAATTTGGATAAATTCTGCGAAAAGTGGAAAAGCATCGAAGAATCAACTCACTCAAAGGCGGCGTTGATAGTATATAAGGAAAGGTTAGAAAGACTTATAGCCCTGGCAGATGCAGCCAATGATAACCTGCAGCTGAGTAACACCGTGGATGAAAACCCCCGAACGGTATGTGCAGAACGTTATGACACCTCCAGAGCCAACGCGATGCTAATGAGGACTCGGATAAATGAGTTACTCCTTCAACTCGCCTCAAAACTCGAACCCGTAGCATCAAAGCCCCAATAAGTTAGCAAATGGTCAACTTTCTGGAGAGATGGGTATGCTCCCTGTTAATCTAAAGAAAAAGCTTCCTGTGTACCGGATTTCAAAATTTTTGGAATAGGTCAGTCCCTCCCAATTCCCGAAAGTAAACTGAGTCTTTCTGGCCACCTATGTACCGAATTTCAAGTAAATCCAGCCATTAATATATTTTTCTAAAAGGTTAGTCCCTGGTCCACTTTCAGGAAAGATTTGTATTCTTTATGTTAATCTAAGCAAAAAGCTTCCTATGTATCCAATTTCAAAGTGAAGCGGATCAGATATAAGGTTTTTTGAATAGGATAGTCTCAGGCCCACTTAACGGAGAGAGGAAAAGTCTTCATAGTAATCTAAGCAAAAGGCCACCTACACTTATGTACCGAATTTCAAGCAATTCGAACCATATATAAGAATTTTTGAATGTGTCAGTCAACCCGGAGGGAAGTGTAGTCTTCCCAGTAATCTATGAAAGATGCTGTCTATGTACCGAATTTTTAGTAAACTGGCTCAGAAACAAGATTATTTGAATAGGTCATTCCTTAGAGAAATGTATCCTTCCTTTAAATCTAAGCAACAACCTTCCTTTGCACTGAATTTCAAGTAAAATGGACCAAAAATAAGATTTTCTGAATAGGCCAATCCCTGGCCCACCTAACGGAGAGGAGAAAAGTCTTTTCGTTAATCTAAACAGAAATCCACCCATGTACCGATTTTCAATTAAATTCACCCAAAAATAACCTTCTTTCCAATAGGTAAGCCAATGGCCCAGTCTCAGGAAAGAAGTATAGGCTTCCTGCTATTTTAAGCAAAAGGCCACCTATGTACCTAATTTGAAGATATTTTTGAATAGGTCAGTGCTTCCCAATTCCCGAAGAGAAGCTGAGCCTTCCTGTTAACCTCAACAAAAGTCCACGTATATAGTTTTCGGTGTGTACGAATTATCGTACACTTTGAGGGCTTCAGAAATCTTTTTCTAAAGGGAACCTCAACCGATATGGAGTAGCAGAAAAAATAAAAGCTTCTTTATTTACTAAGTACTTATTCTGAACTGAACTGTTTTCTTTATTAACTTCTTATTTATTTTTAAATTCTATGAAATAAGATACGCTTATGAATGTATGACTATGAGTATTTGTTTACATACATTCCATGGAATAAGCTGACTCTTATGTATTTATTTGTTTGCTTGAATTGAGGAGTGAGTGATACTTCTATTTTTGTTTATTTTTATTATCGCGAGGAATATATGTACATATGTATGTTAATTATATTCGTCAGCGATTATAAAATATTTGACGGCTAGAGTTAATAGGATATGTCAATATGTGACTCCTCCGCCCCTAAGTTCAATGGTCTCCATTGAATAATTAATTAAATTTCTCAAAGTTCACTCTGGTATGCTGCAATTAATTTATAAAATATGGGTACAATTATTTATTGATTATAAATAAGTTCTTAGAAATAAATTTACTTTTCGCTTATATTATTGTCTGCTTTGGACCTAGCAATGGACCTATTCTCTCTGTTTTTTGTTTATCATTTAAGGCATTTTGTATTGATAATTCTAAGTTTACATTTGTGGTCTCATTTTTCTTATTTTTCTTCTTGTATATTATATATATCGCTAGAATTCCTATTGTTAATAACAATATTGTTAGTATATTTATTCCATAATTTATATTTTTATGAACTTTTAGTTCTTCAAGCTTATTTACGTTATTTTCTTGGGTTAATATTATTTCTGAGAAGTTAATTTTCCTTTCAAAATGCAATGCGTTATTTTCTTTTTCGGGGTAAATATATTTTTCTTCTACTATAATTTTTGTATTTTGGAAAGATTTATTTACTACCTCAATTTTACAATTATAAAACTTTATTAAAGCGTTACTTTCGAGTATAATTTTTTATGCATTTTTTAATTTGTATGCATTTTTTATTAAGATTGTGTCGTCTTCGATTTCTTCAATTGTTGTTTTATTGTTATATTCAAATTTGCATTGCTTGGATGAACATATGTCAAATTCTTTTAAATTTTTGAAATGTGCCCCTTCTTTGTATTTACATATCTTGCTTCCTATTGTAATAGCATATTTTTGTTCTCCTATAATTTCAAAATGTTGACTATTAGGTAGTGGGGTTATTAGTGTTAATTGTGCCTTAATATGTGTTATAGGTATTTTTATAGCTAAGAGTAGTGAGTCATCTTTATATGAGAGTAGCCCTGTCTCTATGTGTTTTAATTTATAGATGTCATTATTGAATCTTTCGATTTCCTTTGTTGATAGTATGCTAGGATGTAATATGTTATGTCTTGCTGAAGCTATATTATCCTGAATTTGTTCAATTTTGTTATCTAAATGTTTAAGTTTAAACATTTGATCGGAATAGAGCATGTGTTTCATAATTTTTTCATTTGATCCGTTTATTTTTTCAAAAGTTTTTAGTATCTCTATTCTATCATTTTCTATGGTTCTTTTGAGTGTATTAATTGATTTATTAAAATTGTCGTTTATATATATTTGTTGATTTACCGCTCCTATTATGTTGTGGTTGTTTTTATCTATTATTTCTAAGTGTTGTAATATGTTTTCCCTGTCTTCGTTGTCCATTGTCCCGAAAAGCCATTTATGTGTGGTCCCTATAATATTAATTAGTCCTCTACGTTTCCTTTTCTCTTCTATTGGCATTAATGTATTTATTTTCGCTTTTATAATTTTTATTACCTCATATAACATTTCCCTGTCATTCCTGTCATATATTTTAAAATTAGTTTCTAAATTATTTTCAATGTTATTTACAATTTCTTCGAATTCTTTAGGGTGTATTATATGTATAACTGTTGTCGTTTGGTTTACTATCTCTACTTCTCTGATCCTTATTTTTGCGTATCCCGTCTCATTCTCTAGTTTGTTTATTTGCAGGAGTGCGTTAATTGTCGTTATAATTGCTAGAATTATCGTGATTTTCGCCATTATGGTCCTGAAATTTAAATTTTCGTTTAATTTGATTTTTACAAGCTTTCTTGAATTTATTATCTTTTGATATTAAATGGTTTCCTTCTCTATTATAATTACTTATTTTCTTATATTTGGGTTGTGTTTTGCTAACTCTATAATTCTTTATATATTTATTCTGGAAATCTTGAATGTCTACTCTATTTTCTTTCCTATTAATATTATTTATTATATCTTCTTTCTGTTTTTGTAGATTTTCCTCAAATTTTGTCAATTCTTGTTCCGGGAGAAGGTTATTTATGAGATCAATTGGTCTCTTTTTTATCGTAGAATGTATAGTGTTATTATAAGCGGTTATTGCTTTGAATACTTTCTCCTTCAGATTGTCATTGTTAAATATTTCCATCAGCATTAAAAATCCTTGAGTGTTCGTTTAGTGTAGAGTGTAATCTTTCGACATCTGAATTTCCTGTTTTATTATAAGTGGTTGTTAAATGTAGGTTTATTTTATTATCTTTTAAGAATTGTTTTATTAAGACTGTATCCAATTCATTGTCTGTTACTAGAGTTTCTGGTTTGCCTAAATATTGGATTCTTTCTTTTATGGCGTTTATAATTGATATCCAAGTTCTGTCTTTTAATGATTTAGCTGTTGCGTATTTTGTTAATTTATCAATGCTTGTGAGGTACGTTACGCCTCTTTATGGATGCCAAATATCGAAATGAACAATTTCGTTATGTTTCCTGGGAGTGTCTGTAATATTTAAACTATGTTTGATGGGGTTTCTGTCGAATTTCGCCTTATTACATATTTCGCAGTTATTAATGTATTTTTGTATTTCCTTTTGTAATTTAGGGTAATAATGTGTTTTCCTTATTTCCTCTGTTATTTCGTTTATTCCTCTGTGATTATTTTCCAAGTGTTTATCTTCAATCAATGTTAAAAGTTCTCCTTTGTCTGTTATGTCTCTTAAAATTATGTTTGATTTCATTATTTTTAGTTTAGCATTATTTGCGAAAAATTTTATATATAACTCTTGAAATTGTAAAAATAGTTTGTCGTCTGGGCAATAAACTACTACTAGTCCTTTTTCAGGTAAATTTTCTCGCATTAATTTTAAAATATCGCTTTCAGTTGTCACATTTATTGTATTTCTTATTTTCTTCTTATATAATATTATTTTTGTTATTGTTTGTCTTTGCGCTCTTTGAAGTATGAGTTGGTTTTTAAATATGTTAATTGCGTTTTCCGTTATTTTTATGTAATACGTACTGTCAGTTTCTGCACTGTGTACCGTATCTATGTCGTCATCGTTGAACATTTCATTTATATTTACTTCCGCCGTGTTATTATTTTCATAGTTTAGTCTGCTTAGGCCATCCGCAATTACATTTTTCCCTTTATATAGTTGATATCGAAATCGAACTCATTTAACTTAATTTTCCATCTTTGGAGTTTAGCATTTGGTTCTTTTAAGTTGCTCAGCCAAATTAATGGTCTATGGTCCGTTTTGATAGTGAAATGTCGGCCAAACAAGTAAGGACGAAAATATTTCGTTGCCCAAACTATTGCGAGTAACTCTTTTTCTATTGTACTATAGTTTTTTTCATGTCCTTTTAGTGATCTACTTGCATAAGAGATAACTTTATCGGTTTGCAGTAATGCCGGTGCATTTCGTAATCCAAAGGGCATTCTTAAAAATTCGTAATGTCCGTTTGCTGTGGAGAACGCCTTCTTGTATATGTCGCGCTCGTCCATTTCAATTTGATGGAAACCTTTAGCTAAATCGAGAGTTGAGAAATATTCGCATCTTCCCAATTTGTCAAATATATCGTCTATATTTGGAATTGGAAATCTGTCCTCCGTAGTTACGCTGTTCAACTTCCTATAGTTGATTACAAGACGCCATTTTTGTTCATTAGTTGCGTCCAGCTTCTTTGGAACCAGCCAAATAGGGCTGTTGTAAGGACTAGAGGATGCTCTGATTATGCCTTGAGTTAACATTTGGTCTATTTGCTTTTCTATTTCCGGTTTGTGGATTTCTGGATATCGGTAAATTTTAGAGTAAACCGGAATGTCATTCTTGGTCATTATTCTATGTTTCGTTGTATTAGTAAATGTTAAATTATCATCTTCATTATAAAATACGCTCTTATGTCTTTTAAGAATATTTCTGAGTTCATTTTTGTCTATACCGTTAAGGTGATTAGTGTCAACGAATTCTGTGACACATTTATCTCTTATATCGTTATTGAAGATTTCCACTTCATTTTCTTTATAACTTATTCTGTTGTATATTTCTTCTTCTTCTGTTAGATAGAAATTTATTGTTGCTTTATTTGTTTTTAAAATTCTGTTCGGGTAATCTATTATGCAGTTAAATTTCGTTAAAATAATGTTACCTATGAGTCCGTCGAAGTTTTTGTTGAAGTTACATTCAAGAAATTCACATATGAAATCTTTTTCATTGAATTCTTTGAAAATTGGGAATCTGCAAAGTTTCTTAACTTGCATTGTTCTTCCCAGTGCTGTGACTTGTACATTTATTTCGCTCTTCCATTTGGGATCACAAACGTGCTCATTGATCAAACTGAACTCTGCTCCTGTGTCAATGATGAAATGTAGTTTACGTACATGTGTGTTTATTACTATATAGGGTAGTTGTTTCTTGTATCCCTCCGAAAATTTAATGCTGTGTTTCCAATATCCATTAGCTCTGGTCTATTACCATTAGATACTCCTGACCGATTATAATTTCCTGATTGATTAAAGTTTCTCCTTTGATATCCCTTTCCCTGTTGGTTAAAATTTCTCTGTGGGTTAGAATTTCACGGTTGGTTTTGACTCGTGTATGTTGTCTGATACGACATTCTAGTTTGGTTTGATCTGTTGCTATTATTGTTGTATTTATTATTATTATTATTGTTCATATTCATTGGAACGTAGCCGCCGTCATATCTGTTGTGTGGCATATTATTGTTAAATCTGTTCCTGTTATAATTGTTATTGTTATTTATATATTGATTGGATCCAAACGATGTCCTATTATTCGTGTTATCGCTAAAATTAGTCCTACGGTAGCTATTTGGGTTTGGATATTTCCTTGTTTTCCCAAGTGCTGTAAAGGTTTAATGTCGAGCTTCTAAGATGATTTTGTATGCTTTATCTAGATTATCAGGGTTTCTTGCTATAATCATTGTTTTTGTAGGCTCTGGAAGATGTTCTTTGAATGCTTGTAGCGCTATTCTGTTCACTTCTTCCGTTGAAAAGCTCAAGTCATTATGCGCCAATATTCTATTATGTAGTTTGTTCCTAATTTTGTTAATTCTAAAGTGGTAATTTTCTATTGTGGAATCGAGTCTGGTGGTCTTCAGCTCGTCCATGAGTTCCGTTGAACTCCTCTTTTCCCCGCAATTGCTCAAAAGTATTGGTTTCAGTGTTTCCCAGTTATTGATTTGTCCGTATCTGTTGAGGGCGGGAACAAACTTTAAAATAAAACTTCACTTGACTAGGTTTAAAGTATAACTGGATCCACAATCTGTGGAGCGTTTATTTATATAAATTTGTATATGATAATTTACATGCATGCATATGTATACATAAGTATGTTAATATTTTACATTAGAAGATTACCCACGAATAGATAATCTTATCTTATGTTTTAGTTTTATTGCTTTACATATTCATGATAAGAGCATCAGTGTACATAGATGCATATGTGTATATAAGTATGTTAAACATTTTACATTAGAAGATTACCCACGAATAGATAATCTTATCTTATGTTTTAGTTTTATTGCTTTACACATTCATGATAAGAACATCAGTATACATAGATACATATGCAACAACCCTTATGTTGTTGTAAATCAATCAAGTATCAATATTCATATCATGAATATGTGTATATGGACATCTGTTTGTACTTTAATTTTTATTGCATTGTGCCTATAAATGTCATACAGCATATGAATTTATGGCCGTACATTTTAATTGCTGGCTTATCGTTTCCGAAAACTAAACATATTGCCCGTGTTAAAAGGCTTAGTCTTTTGAAGATGTATCTGATTATATATAATTTTAAACCGTTAAATTTAAATTATTTTTTTTTTTTTTTGTAAATAATTGATATCTATATATATACATTTTGTGCCCTTTTTTAATCTTATACATTATTTGGTTACTGACACATAAATACCATAATTTTATTATTTCTAAGCTAAACGCCGAAGAACAATCATATTAGGTATATGTGTTAACGATATTCTCCACATTTTCCTTGCTATCAGTATGATGACTATGATGTTTATGATGATTATTGCCCAGGATCCGGCGTTTGATGTGTAGTGCATTAGATGATGAAATTCGAAATCGATCGGAAACCCCATTAGACCTCGCGACCTTGGAATGTTTCCTATTTTAAACGTCTGCATTTCCCCTTTTATTTGTAGTTTCTCAAAAACTGGTAATTGTTGGGTCAAATTAACTTTTGGTATTTGGTAGTCTGCAATTGTTGTGTACGTATTGTAAGCCCATATATTGACATGCTCCGCTTTCAAATGGCAATTCGGTTTTAAACGTAAAATACCTTGCTCATGTAAGTTTACGCTTGATGTTTGGTTGTCGCAAATGATGTCAGCCGAAACTTTATCAGCAATTGAAAATAACCATGTATTTTCCGAATGCATCTGACTCCAATAATTGGTTCGGGGTAAGATGGTTAGTGCGCAATCTGTAGATAATTCTTTTTTGTTTATGAATAGCTGTATTTCACACTCCGCATCTTTTCCGATGTTGTACAGTAGATGTATTTGTGAACATAAAATTAATTTTTTCATTTTTTCGCAATGGTCGAAATTGTTATCAGCAAGACCATAGTACATTGATTTCTTGTCGTCGATTATAATGTGCTTGAACGTAGTTTGGATTTTTACAAAATATTCTGAATGACTAATTGGGTATGTCAATACAGAGTATAATTGCAAGTTATTTTTGTTCATTAACGGAATTTTTATTTTAAATATTAACATCTCTTCCGATGTACGAGTTGTTATTTTTGCTATTTTGGCCAGTTCGATTGGGTCGATATCTGGAAGCATTAAATGCTGATTGAGGTGAGTTTTAATTAACTTAATCTGCTCTTGAAATTTATGTAGCGGTAATAAGTTTTCTAGGAATTTTCCTTTTGAATTCCAAATCATTCCTATAATATCTTGTTGCAGCTCTTCATATGATGACATAGCCACTAAGGCCGATGTTACCACATTTTTCATTATATTTTGATCTATGTTCTTATTAATTGCAATTTTGAACATATAAATGGAATTGTTCAATAATTTGAAATTGTTCCAAATAATTTCGTTTTGATGCCTCATTACATCTACAGTCATATCTTCAATCGAAGACTGGTTTTTAAAAAGTTCAGCCAAGTATTTTTCATTTTGGTAGCTTCTTTCAACCTTTTCTGATAGTTCCTCAGCATGTTCTTCATCCATTACTCCATACAGGGCATGCATCAGGCTTCCTATAAATGATAACGGAGCTGATCTTCTCAGTTTTTTAAACGTCGCTGATTTATTTTGTAGGATAATTTTATCCCTTCTTTCTATCCTTATAAACTTCGCTTCTAATTGTCTAATGGTGTCCGAATAGTAGAATTCATCTGCGGGGCGCTTCACTTTCTGCAACGCTGCCTTAGCTTCATCAACGGTATTTTTGTATCGCCAATAGTCATTCAAATTTACGTGGACTATTATATCCCACGATGTCTTGGTTAATACGATTGTTCCCCGCGACTCAAATAAAATTCCTGACTTATCTTTAAATTTTTCTACAAAAATATTTTGTGTGCTAATACTGGGCAAAATCAACAAAAAAGAGAGAATTGTTAACAAACAGTTTTTATTTTTTATTCTATGCGATTGTCTATTTTTATTTTGTACATCTTTTTCCTGTAAGTTTACGGTTTCTTCTTTAATAATTTTTTCTTCTGTAGGAAACGGACAAACATTGTGTATCGCTCTGGTCGATATGCCATTGCTGGTACGTACGTCTACTACTCTACATTTTCCGTCTTCTTTTAGAAGTACAAGTGTGTCTTTTTTAATATTTTCTGCTTGGTTTTTTCACTTAAACTTTTTTTGCAATTCACATAAATACTCATTGGACCATATTTTCTAAAATTCTAGAGTATTCTTTTCTACTGCCTTCCAGTGGTCACGTAACCCGTGATAGCATTTATTGTCATTATTATCAATAATTGTTACCATTGGTTCGCCTATAATGAAATGACCAGGAGTTATTATATATAAATCGTTCGGATCATTGGAACAGGGTATTAGGGGTCGTGAATTTAAAATTGCTTCGATTTGTGCCATTAAGGTACTGATTTCTTCAAAGGTCATTGTTCCTTCAGTTACTCTGAAGAAGTGTTTTTTGACACTTTTTACTGCTGCCTCCCATAATCCTCCCATGTGTGGCGATTTTGCTGGTATGTTGATCCAGTTAATTTGTCTTTCTGCGCAAAATTTTTCTAAACTATTATTGTGGGTTTTATTTTGAAACAATTTATAAATTTCGTTCAAGCTATTCGCTGCTCCTATGAAATTGGTTCCGTTATCGAAATAAATCTTTATTGGACAACTGCGTCTAGCTACAAACCTTTTTAGGGATTCTATAAATGCTGCTGAGGTGAGGTCCGATACAACTTCTAAATGTACAGCTTTTGTTGCGAAACACACAAAAACGCACACATACGCTTTATCAATTCTTTTCCCTTTTATTTTATGGTGAATATTTATCGGACCTAAAAAGTCAATACCTACATTTAAGAATGGCCTAGTCTTTGTGACTCTATCTTCTGGCAGGTTACCCATCAGTTGAGGTAATGGTCGTGGATTTACTTTAAAACACCTATAGCATTGCTTTACGATTTTTGTTGTTAATTGTTTACCCCGCAATGGCCAGAATTTTTGCCTCACAATTGCAAGTAGTCCTTGAGGTCCTACATGTAGATGTTTACTGTGAAGACATTTTATCATCAATTCTGTGTGCTCATCTCCGTATGGAAGTAAAATAGGATGCCTTGCTTCAAAAGGAAGCAAACTGTTTTCTATTCTACCTCCAACTCGAATTAAACCATCATTGTCCAAGAAGGGAGACAATGTACTATATGAATTCGAGGGTACTACTTTATTTTTTTGTAGGTTTTTAATTTCTTCTTTAAAGTGTTTGCTTTGTATGTTATTTACAATTATATCTAGAGCTTTTTTTCTGTACTCTACCCAAGGTTTCGATTCCTTTTTCTTGCAAATTTGAGTAAATTTATATATTTGGGCAATTATATTTTGAAGGTGGTTAAAATTATTTTTGTGGTTTATTTTTTCCCACATTGAATTTTTATTTATTACTACCCCGATTTTTTTAATGTTTTTTATGTCTGGGATTTCATCGTCAAACATAATTTCTTTTATGCTTTTCCAGGTCAGTATTGCGTTGAATTGTTTTTGGGTTTTCATTAGTGGAATTAGTGAAAAAATTACAACAATAGCTTTGGACGGTAGAAGTTATAGCTGCTATTTCGGAAACCACCACGTTTCCTCATCAGACTTCTTTTTCCAGACACCTTTTGTTCGAATGGAATTCGAACTTAGGATGCCCACAGCACGAGCCAATGGTAATCCCATTAAGCTACATGTGTGCCGCTTTCACATATTGTTGTTTTTCACTTTTTTCCTTTTACCTACATATCCACGATCAAGTGCTCAGATATTCTGTAGCTGTAAACTTGACGCGATGTAGTTGTTTTTGCGAAGAATTTACCAACAAATATTTTAAAGCAACGCCTTTTTTATTATTGGAAAATTTCATTCGCACGGCAAGGCTCTTCCGTAATTCCTAGATGCTTTTTCAGGTCATTATTGTGTTGAATTGTTTTTGGGTTTTCATTTAAATGGAACTGTTTCAGACCATATATTTTTTTGGAAATAGTGAAAAAATTACAACAATAGCTTTGGACGGTAGAAGTTATAGCTGCTATTTCGGAAACCACCACGTTTCCTCATCAGACTTCTTTTTCCAGACACCTTTTGTTCGAATGGAATTCGAACTTAGGATGCCCACAGCACGAGCCAATGGTAATCCCATTAAGCTACATGTGTGCCGCTTTCACATATTGTTGTTTTTCACTTTTTTCCTTTTACCTACATATCAACGATCAAGTGCTCAGATATTCTGTAGCTGTAAACTTGACGCGATGTAGTTGTTTTTGCGAAGAATTTACCAACAAATATTTTAAAGCAACGCCTTTTTTATTATTGGAAAATTTCATTCGCACGGCAAGGCTCTTCCGTAATTCCTAGATGCTTTTTCAGGTCATTATTGTGTTGAATTGTTTTTGGGTTTTCATTTAAATGAAACTGTTTCAGACCATATATTTTTTTGGAAATAGTGAAAAAATTACAACAATAGCTTTGGATGGTAGAAGTTATAGCTGCTATTTCGGAAACCACCACGTTTATATATATTAAAATATATTAAAAATATCGTCTTGTAGTCTTGGACCTGTATATAATAATTCATTGAGAGAATTATTATTTGTTGTTTTGCATGACGCATCGAAAACCACACGTAATTTGGTTGAGCTACTTTCAGGCCGAAACACACAATGATGTGGTAGAAAATATTTATGTTTCAATTGATTGGCGTTATTTATTAATTCCATGTGGCCGAAGCTTAAATATTGGTCCATAAACTCCTTGTATTGTACTCTTAATTGTGTATCTTTATCTAATTTCCTTTCTAAAGCAAAAAATCGCCGTTTTGCTATTAACTCCGAATTACCTAGTTGAAGTGGATTAATTTTAAATGGCAATGCTACGGAAAACTTGTTATCTTTTGAAATTTTGAAATTTTTGTTAAAATGATATTCACAATTTTTCTCATCCTCTGTTAAATATCTTTTTTGTGTATCTATTTCTTCAAGTTCCCAAAATTTCCTTAATTGATTATCCAAGCTTTCGCTATGGTAGGCTAATACTCCACAATGATTTGAGTATAATTTAATATCTGCTCTACCTCGGGCTAGCCATCCTAGCACACTATTTTGAAGATTGTATTCTTGATTTTTTATTTGTATTTGACCACTCTTCAATAAAAAGTGATAAATTTCTGCTCCAAGTAATATATCAATTTTGCTTGGTATATCAAATTCTGGATCAGCTAATTTTATTTTTGTAGGAATTTCTCCACGTTCTATTTTAATAGATGGTAATGGTGAAATAATTTTTTCCACTACTAATGCTTCAATGTATGTTTCATATTCGAATACTTTCGACTTTATTTCAATTATTATCCGCTCCTGTGCTTTAGATATGTTTTGCCCAATACCTTCTATAATGCTTTTTTATTGTCTCCTTTTATTTTTAGTCTATTTTTTAATTGCTTTGTTACTAAATTAACTTGCGATCCATTATCTATTAATGCTCTTGCATTAATGAATTTCCCTTCAAAATCCTTTATTTTAATTACGGCTGTTGATAAAAGGACATATTTGTTTTCTTTTAAATTTACACTGCTTACTGTGCTAGCCACTGCATTTATATCTTTATGGAGTAACCAATGATGCTCCAAATTGCAAAACCGACAGTTTATGTAGCTGCAGTTTTTAAACACATGCCCACCGTTTAGACATTTTTTACAAATATTTTTGTTTTTTATTATATTCCATCTTTCTTTTATGGATAAACCTTGAAATTTCTTACACTGATTTAAATAGTGCTGCATTCCGCAGTTCATAATACAATTTGGTACTACTGAAATATTACCTTTTTTTTGAATATTTACAGCTTTTTGTATTCTGTATTCACTTTGTTTTGCTTCTAATGCAAAAAATTCTTTTCCGAGAAATTGTGTTAATGAATCTAGCCTCGGTAATTCTTTGGAGTCTTTTAAAGAAGATTCATATTTTGTTCTGAGAGAGTCGTCAAGTTTTCTCACAAGCAGAAAATTCAGTAACGCTTGAAGTATTTCTTCTAACGATAAATTTGTCGCCTTTAGAGTTTGAATACTTTCTTCAATAACTTCTTTTAATTTTTTCACACTAGCAGCTGTGGAATTTGTAAAGGGAGCATCTACTAAATTTTTGAAATAAATGTTTGTTAAAGCTCGCTTATTATCAAAGTTGATTTTTAGCAAATTCCATGCGACTGAGTAGCTTTCTTCCGAAGATGGAAGATTTTCAATTAATGTGGACGCATATCCTTTTAATTTTGATTTTAAAATGCACATTTTTTGCACTGTGGATATATTTTCAGAATCCACTAATTCATGAAATAGTTCCTTGAACATATTCCATTTAGTATAGTCCCCTTCGAAACAAGGAATATCAATTTGTGGAAGATTGAGGGGTCTTCCTCTTATTTTTTCTTCCACTTTATATTCATTTTTACTTTTATTTGGCATTAAGTCTAAGTTTTTCCTCAATTGCCTAAATTTACTTGTTAGTTCATCTTCTGCATGAACTTCAATATATTTTAAAAATAATTCTTTCGCCAGATCTGAACACTTATTTACTTCTTCTAGATTCCCTGTTCCAGCAAGAAGAGCTTCAAAGTTTTCTTCCAAATCACTTACGGCGAATTCGAATTTTATTTGGAGAAAAGAATTCTTATTTTCACTATCCTTCATAGTTAACTTTTCAATATTTTTTATTTGCAGGGATTTTAACATCTCCTGACTCAATTTAATTAGCTCCCTAACTTTTGGAGCATATTTTTCCGTATAATACGGGTTCCGTGACATTGTTGCCGACGGTTGCCCTAATTCTCGATCATTATTTTCCAGCTGGTGGGACAGGTGAGTTATACGTTTTTCCTTGTCGTTAACCTGTTCCCTGGTCACTGGAGTTGCTCTGAGGCTTACTAACGCGTTATGTAAGCTCTCAATTTCACTTCCAATGGCCTGCTGTTCGAAAATTACTTTTTCCATTTTTAGAAAATTTTGTTTTTTTTTTTTTTTTTTTTATTTTAAGTTGTTAAAAATATTTTTATTGTTATTTTTTAAATTTTTATTTTCAAAATATTAAAAATATTTTTGAAAGCGTACTCTTACCTAAGGCCACCAAATGTTTAGGGCGGGAACACTTTAAAATAAAACTTCACTTGACTAGGTTTAAAGTATAACTGGCTCCACAATCTGTGGAGCGTTTATTTATATAAATTTGTATATGAAAATTTACATGCATGCATATGTGTACATAAGTATGTTAATATTTTACATTAGAAGATTACCCACGAATAGATAATCTTATCTCATGTTTTAGTTTTATTGCTTTACATATTCATGATAAGAGCATCAGTATACATAGATGCATATGTGTATATAAGTATGTTAAATATTTTACATTAGAAGATTACCCACGAATAGATAATCTTATCTTATGTTTTAGTTTTATTGCTTTACACATTCATGATAAGAACATCAGTATACATAGATACATATGCAACAACCCTTATGTTGTTGTAAAGGCATCAAGTATCAATATCATGAATATGTGTATATGGACATCTGTTTGTACTTTAATTTTTATTGCATTGTGCCTATAAATGTCATACAGCATATGAATTTATGGCCATACATTTTAATTGCTGGCTTATCGTTTCGGAAAACTAAACAGTATCTATGAATAATTTCCCTGGTTTTTCCTACGCATCTTCCTTTCAAGTAATTAAACAATATTCTTTGATTGTTTTCATCGAAGATTGTTATTGTGGGTAGTATGTCTTCGACCTGTCTAATAAAGTCCGTCAATTGGATTGGGTCGCGTCCGTCAAATTCTGCAATTCCATTAATGCAGTTTAGGGTAAGTTGAAAGTGTGATATGACATTTGCCTCCATTTTTAAATAAGATAATTTATTTCAAATCCCTACTGTTTCTGAAAAATTTATCTACCCTTTGCATTTGCAGTTTTGAAAAGGAAATGACAATAAGAGATATTTATTTTACTTGACTTTTATGCGTATGCTTTTCTTTATGCTGTTGTATATATATGCTATATCTTTATATAACACGGAATAATTAGTAAATTACATATATCTTATTGTATGTCAATATGACTTGTCAATTAAATATGAACAAAATATAAATATATGTATAACAAAAAAATGTTCAATTCATTTTTCTGCTTACTGTTTCTGTGGCTGCTTTTGCTTGCTCGTGCTTTTGTTGTTCTTGTTTTTTGTTGTTCTTGTCTTTTTGTTGCTCCTGTTTTTGTTGTTGTTGTTATGACACAGTCGTCAATCGACTGCTTTTGGTAATTCTTCCACAGCTTATTGTTGTTGTTGTTGCACGACACGCGTAGTGTACTACTTACTATGCACGAGTACAATGTATGTATGTATGTAAGTTGAGTTGCGTTGAGTTTTATAAGCGGTGTTCCATTGCTTTTCCAACTCTCGAGCAACAGCAGCGCTTCCACATTAAAATCAATTGTCATGCAATTTATTTTGTTTGATTTCTTCAAGATATTTCCACGCACATGCAGACACATGCAAATCACACTAATTACAATCTGATTGATTTATAATTTCTTTTTCATAGTTTTCAAATACAATTCGATTTTGGAACGTATTTCCCGTGACACAGTGGGGTTTTTAATAATTTCTTTGATTTAGTGGCATTTATGCTTTCTTAATGTTGCTTTAAATGCACAGCAGTTTTTCACATTGAAGCATTCTTTCCAAGATATTTTTTTTTGTAAAATCACTTTTTAGTGTCGAGAAAATATTCATATATATTTTCACAGTATTTTTGTGTTTGACAAAATTTTCACAAATTTTTTAGTTAATTTTTTTTTTGTTTTTGTCTTTTTTTTAATTATTTCTTCACCAAAAACTTCTTTCTTTCGCAGCTGCACCGTGAGCGATAATCCAAGTGTTCGCTTTTATCACGGTTTTCGCTTTTTTACGAATAGTTTTTTTTTTTTTTTTTTTTTTTTTTTAAACAGTTTTTCTCGCCGCACTTGATGACACTTTGTGGAATTTCAGTAACTAACTTTTCACTACGTCCTTTGCGCCTTTTATTTATAGACGACTTTTTGCTGCTTACGCTAAGTTTCGAAACTGCTTCACAAATTTATAATTTTAATATTTTGTTAATTTAACAAATATAAGATTACATTTATATCTTTTGGAAAGATGTGTGATAATTTGAAAAATTTTCTTTCAAAATTCTTCACGTTTATATGAAATTTCCTCGTCGTCAGTTTTCGGTGTGTACGAGTTATCGTACACTTTGAGGGCTTCAGAAATCTTTTTCTAAAGGGAACCTCAACCGATATGGAGTAGCAGAAAAAATAAAAGCTTCTTTACTAAGTACTTATTCTGAACTGAACTGTTTTCTTTATTAACTTCTTATTTATTCTTAAATTCTATGAAATAAGATACGCTTATGAATGTATGACTATGAGTATTTGTTTACATACATTACATGGAATAAGCTGACTCTTATGTATTTATTTGTTTGCTTGCATTCCGGAGTGAGTGATACTTCTATTTTTGTTTATTTTTATTATCGCGAGGAATATATGTACATATGTTAATTATATTCGTCAGCGATTATGAAATATTTGACGGCTAGAGTTAATAGGATATGTCAATATATGACTATATACCGAATTTCATGTAAACCCAGCCATGAATAAATTTTTCCAATAGGTCGGTCCCTGGTCCACTTTCCGGAGAGAATTGTATCCTTCTTGTTAATCTAAGCAAAAAAATTCCTTTGTACCGAATTTCAAGTACACCGCACCAGATATAAGATTTTTGAATAGGCCACTCTCTGGCCCACTTAACGGAGAGAAGAAATGTCTTTCCCATAATAAATTTTTCGAAAAGGTCAGTCCCTGGTTATTTTTGCGAAAAGAAGGGAAGTCTTCCTGTTAATTTAAGCAAAAGGCCACCTTGGTACCGCATTTCAGGGAAATACAGCCATAAATAACCTTCTTTCCAAGATATAAGCTCCTGATCCACTTTCTGAAAGGAAGTGTAGTCTTCCTATTAATCTATGCAAAAAGCCACACATGTACCGAATTCCAAGTATATTCAGCCATTTATAACCTTCTCTCCAATAAGGTTAGCCCCTGGTCCACTTTCTGAAGAGAAGTGTAGTCTGTCCCTGGTCCTCTTTCCGGAGAGAATTGTATCTTTCCTGTTAATCTAAGCACAAAGCTTTCTATGTACCGAAGTTCAAGATTTTTGAAATAGGGCAGTCCCTCCCAATTCCCGAAAAGCTTCTTATGTACCGATTTTCAAGTAAACTTTACCAAATATTAGATTTTTTAAACAGGTCAGTGTCTGGCCCACTTTCCGGAGAGAAGAAAAGTTTCCCGTTAATTTTTAAAAAGGCCAAATATGTCCTCAAATCGAAGTAAAGCCAGCCATAAATAAACTTTTCGAATAAGTCAGTCGCTAGTTATCTTTGCGAAAAGGAGTGAGTCTTCCTGTTAATCTAAGCAAAAGGCCACTCATGTACCGAATTTCAAGTAAATCCAGCCATAAATAAATTTTTCGAATAGGTCCGTCCCTGGTCCACTTTATGGAGAGAATTGTATCCTTCCTACTAATCTAAGCAAAAAGCTTCGCTTGTACCGAATTTCAAGTAAACCGGACCAGAAACAAGATTTTTAGAAAAGGCCAGTCTCTGGCCCAATTTACGGAGAGAAGAAAAGTCTTTCCGTTTAGCTAAGCAAAAAGCCACCCATGTACCGAAATCAAGAAAATTCAGCCATAAATAACCTTTTTTCCAATAAGTTAGACCCTGGTCCACTTTCCGGAGAAGAGTTGTCGCGTACTGGCCGCAACAAAAACTTCTTTACTTTTTGTTTGTTCATTTCCTTTGTTTTGTCTAATATTCCTTTCACTCCAAGCGTTGGCACTGGCATCTGTCGGCAAATAGTTGTACATTTTAAAGCCAGGAATTGTAGGCACGGTTGCACTCGGAAGGCCGACGCGTAGCTTGCGGCCTGGCTCGTAAGTGCGTGCCGGATCATATTCTAGTAGTCTTTGAAAGGGTGAACATCCTTTTTGTGCAGACGTGCGTATTTTCGTGAAAAAGATTTTCGATAAATATAAAGAGTTTTATAGTGTTTTGCCAGACGGGGCAGTAGTAAAAGGGCAGTCGGAGCCTGATTTTTGTGTGGCAGTAGTTATTCGCGGCATAGTTGTTTTGTGTTATAGTGGCGGAACCGGAGTTTGGCGGCAACATCGGAGGAGCACCGAAGTTGGGTACTCACACCTGACTTAGAAACCCTAGGTATCATTTTGTTGATTTATTGTTTATCTACTTTTTGTCCTGCCGACAGTGTCGTTCCCTCCGTTCGTCCTAACCCATCCTTATAGCTTCCCGTACCCACAGCCCAGTCATACAGGCGGGTTAAAGTTACCCCCGGCAGCACGGGAGTAGTGCGAGGGGTTCGTAACCAGTTTGGTTGGACCACACCTCGGGGGCACCCCAAAAATATACTTTGTTTATTTTGCCGCCGAGGTCACGGCGCTCATTTGGCCGATATTTTGTTACATACATAATTGAGTAATACCAATATATCATAATAAAATAAAATTTCAATAATTTCCTAAATAGTTTGTGTTTTATTCAAAATCAACATCGGCCCTTGAAAATTTAACCACCCTTTATTATCTCCCTGACTTAAAGTGGGTGTTCGACCCGCATTATTGCTGGGAAGCTGTAAATTAATCAATCAGTGGTTGTCAAGGTGCAGAAAAGACAAAATGTTTGTGCTGAAAAAAAGTTGAATGGACCATTGCCTTCTAACAGACTCTGACGCTCGACTTATGGTATCTAAAAAGAGAAAAAATAGACTTTTAACGCCAAAAGAAGCTGCTACAAAAATAAATAAAGGCGTGAGTCGATGGATAGCTAGAAGAGCGGTAGGATTGAGTACGTCGCAGCAGTGAAAAAAAAAAACAAACTAGCTCTATCCGAGAAAAATGTTAAGGCTCTGCTAAAATTTGCCAAAGAACACAAGAACTGGACAATAGAAGACTGGAAACGTGTTATCTGTCGGATGAATCTAAGTTTAATCGTTTTCAATCGGATAGAAAGCAATACTGTTGGCGGAGACCTGGTGGCAAGGCATCATATGAAGTGAACTTTGTTTAGTTTGTCTTATATCGTTGCTTCATTGCTGTCGTGCATTTGTTTACCTAAGTCAGCGTTGATCACTTCTCATGACGTGTGTGGTTGTTGGTAGGCGCTTAACCAACAGCCACTGTATGAACACATATGTACAGCAAAAGTGATTCCACGATCAATGTTTTCATGTTTGAGCTCACATAAATATTAACCGAATAAAGTAAATGACAAAAACTTTTTTTTTATTACCTTGTTTAGTTACCTTGTTTATTTTTTACAATTAGACGTATATAGCAAAATAGAAAAAGAAGAAATTGAATAGTTATTATTTAAAAACAAAAACAAGCGGCTTGTACTCAGTTTTGCACCGACCGTTATTCGCTCATATTTTTGCTCTTCTTACTTTTTTATCAGCAATAGATCTGCAGATTTACCGTTAGTGCCTTTTGCATTTATTATTCGTTGTCAGAATTCAGAAAATCACTCTCTTTCACTACTTTATAG
This sequence comes from Ceratitis rosa, assembly GCA_037013455.1. NCBI lineage: Eukaryota > Metazoa > Arthropoda > Insecta > Diptera > Tephritidae > Ceratitis > Ceratitis rosa. The sequence goes on along the minus strand of JAWMAG010000097.1, from coordinate 1,368,586 downwards.
TTGATTTGTTGAATTTGGAACTTAGTCTCTAACTATTCACTGAAAAATTAAGAAGCTGTCTTCTGATAAAGAAAATAACATTATCTCCCTGACTAAAAGTGCGTGTTCGACACTCACTACTGCAGAGAAGCTGCAAATTAGTCAATCAGTGGTTGTCAAGGTGCAGAAAAGACAAAATGTTTGTGCTGAAAAAAAGTTGAATGGACCATTGCCTTCTAACAGACTCTGACGCTCGACTTATGGTATCTAAAATGAGAAAAAATAGACTTTTAACGCCAAAAGAAGCTGCTACAAAAATAAATAAAGGCGTGAGTCGATGGATAGCTAGAAGAGCGGTAGGATTGAGTACGTCGCAGCAGTGAAAAAAAACAAACTAGCTCTATCCGAGAAAAATGTTAAGGCTCTGCTAAAATTTGCCAAAGAACACAAGAACTGGACAATAGAAGACTGGAAACGTGTTATCTGTCGGATGAATCTAAGTTTAATCGTTTTCAATCGGATAGAAAGCAATACTGTTGGCGGAGACCTGGTGGCAAGGCATCATGTGAAGTGAACCGTGAAACATGGAGGCAACAACATAATGGCATGGGGGTGTTTCACGTATTCGCACGTTGGACCGTTGCACAAACTTGACGGGATTATGCAAAAGGAAGACTATTTGAGCATTTTGCAAACCCATCTTCTCAATTTTCTTGACCAGTGTGCGTACCCAGAGCAGGAAATCACTTTTCAGCAAAATGGCTCGAAAACCAAAATTTTAAGAATTTGAAAACCTATGGTCAATCGTAAAGCGACGGCTCGGACAGTATCAATCAGCCCCATCCAACTTGGACAATCTTTGGGGGCGTTTTGAACAAGAGTGGAATAATATTGCGAAAGGACTATTCGAAAAATTAGTTGAAAGTATGCCAAAACGTATGAAAAATGTCATACAGAATAAGGGTCTCTGGACCAAATATTAATAATGAATTTATTTTGTTTTTTTTTTTTTTAATGGTGCAAAACTGAGTATATGCAGCTTGTTTTCGTTTTTGAATCATTGGTATTCTATAGCTTCTTCAACTACTTTTTTCTTACGCATTGTTGTTACAAATAAAATACTATTAAAAAAAGTTTCATCATTTACTATGTTCGTTTAGTTTTTAGGCGCTCCCAAACATGAAAACATTGATCGTGGAATCACTTTAACTCCCCACTGTATGTACGTATGTACATTCGCACATACATATTGTTAAAAATAAAAAGTGGAGGTAACAAAATGTATCCTTCCTGTTAATCTAAGCAAAAAGCTTCCTTTGGAACGAATTTCAAGTAAACCGGATCAGAAATAAGATTTTTTTGAATAGGCCAGCCTATGGTCCACTTAACGGAGAGAAGAAAGGTCTTCCCGTTAATCTAAGCAAAAAGCCACTCATGTACCGAATTCCAAGTATATTCAGCCATTTATAACCTTCTCTCCAATAAGGTTAGCCCCTGGTCCACTTTCTGAAGAGAAGTGTAGTCTTCCTGTTAATATAAGCAAAAAACTTCCCATGTACCGAATTTCAAGGGAACCGGACCAGAATTAAGTTTTTTTGAGTAGTCCAGTCCCTGGTCCACTTTCCGGAGAGATATGTAATCTTCCTAATAATCTAAGTAAAAGGCAATCTTTGTACTGAATTTCAAGAAAATCGAATTATAGATACGATTTTATTAATGAGTTAGTCCCTGGTCCACATTCCGAAGAGAAGTGTATCCTTCCCGTGAATGTAAGCAGAAAGTTTCTTATGTACCGAATTTCAAGTAAACCGAACCAAAAATAATATTTTTTGAATTGGTCAGTCTCTAACCCACTTCCCGGAGGGAAGAAAACTGTCTCGTTAATCTTAAAAAAGACCAAATAGGTCCTCAATTCGAAGTAAAGCCAGCCATAAATAAACTTTTCGAATAAGTCATTTGCTGAATCTAAAGATTTTTGGAATAGGGCACTCCCTCCCGATTCCCGAAGAGAAGATGCGCATTCCTGCTAAACCAGCAAAAGCCACCCATGTACCGAAGTTCAAGTAAATTCATCCATAAATAAATTTTTCGAATAGGTCAGTCCCTGGTTCACTTTAAAGAGAGAATTGTATCCTTCCTGTTAATCTAAGCAAAAAATTCCTTTGTACCAAATTTCAGGTAAACCGGATCAGAAATAAGATTTTTTTGAATAAGTCAGTCTCTGGCCCACTTAACGAAGAGAAGAAAAGTCTTCCCGTTAATCTAAGCAAAATGACAGTCATGTACCGAATTTCAAGATTTTAGGAAGAGGGCGGTCGCTCCCAATTCCCGAAGAGAAGCTGAGCATTCCTGTTAAACTCAGCGAAAGCCACCCATGTACCGAATTTCAAGTAAGTCCAGCCATAAATAAATTTTTCGAGTAGGTCAGTCCCTGGTCCATTTTCCGGAGAGAATTTTATCCTTCCTGTTAATCTAGGCAAAAGGATTCCTTTGTACCGAGTTTCAAGTAAACCGGGTCAGCAATAAGATTTTTTTGAAAAGGCCAGACTTTGGCCCGTTAATCTAAGCAAAAAGCCACCTATGTACCGAAATCAAGTAAATTAAGCCATAAATAACATTTTTTCCAGTAAGCTAGCCCCTGGTCCACTTCCGGAGAGAGTTGTATCCTTCCTGTTAATCTAAACAAAAAGCTTCCAATGTACCGGATTTCAAGTGAAACGGATCAGAAATAAGATTTTTTTGAATAGGCCAGTATCTGGCCCTCTTAACGGAGAGAAGAAAAGTCTTCCCGTTAATCTAAGCAAAAAGCCACTCATGTACCGAATTTCAAGTATATTCAGCCATTAATAACCTTCTTTCCAATAAGTTAGCCCCTGGTCCACTTTCCGAAAAGAAGTGTATCCTTCCTGATAATCTAAACAAAAAGCTTCCTATGTACCGAATTTCAAGTGAACCGGCCCAGAATTAAGATTTTTAGATTAGTCCAGTCCCTGGTCCGCTTTCCGGAGAGAAGAGTAGTATTCCTAATTATAGAAGTTTGTTTCTATATATTTAAATATAAGCTTTTATATTTTATTTTTTATATAAAATTTATTTCACAACTCTTATTTGTTTCAAAATAAAAATTACAAGATTTCAGAAAATGAAAATATTTGAAGTTGAAAATTCAGTAACATAAAATTTCAAAAATTCTAAATTGTAAAGTAGAAAATGTTAAAGTAGATTCCTACATTTACTCACCCTCCAGTGAAATGCATATTTATTAATGTTTTATTTTTATTTATATAAGATATAGCTTACAGCATAAATCTTATAAGCTATTTGTTTGGGAGCTGTAGCTACTAGGCCTTAAGCTCAAATTTATTAATGTTAATTAAGGTTAAATGTAACTTTTTTTGTTTAGTGTTTGTCAGTGTAGTTGTGTTTTTTGAAGAAGTAGTTGACATAATGTTTGCAGGTTTAAGTAAATCTATTGATATTGTTTGAATTTTATTTCCATATTGTATATCAAAAGTTTTGTTATCTTTGGATATAACTTTAAATGGTCCTTCATAAGGACGTTGAAGATTAGACTTACGAATAACTTTAACAAATACGTATTCACAAGTACTTACATTTTTAGGAATGAAACCATTTTCTTTATTACGTTGTATTATTTTCGATCGAACAAGTGAGAAATGTTTTCTTAATTTAGAAAGAATTTAATTTGTATTTTCGATTTCGCTATTATAATTATTATTAGAAACAATAAGTTCACCCGGAAGCCTCAGTGTTTGGCCATAAACTAAATCAGCTGAAGAACATTTTAAATCTTCTTTAATCGCTGTTCGTAAACCTAAAAGAATCTACGGTAAAATTTCAGACCAATGAACTGAATCATTTGATGCTGTAATTGCAGTTTTCAAAGTTCTATGAAATCTTTCAATCATTCCATTTGACTGTGGATGATATGGAGAAGTGTGTGTTTTGTGAGAACCTAATAACTTTGTTAATTCATTAAATAATTTTGAAGTAAATTTTGTTCCTTGATCTACCGTTATATTGAGTGGAATACCGAAACGAGGAACATAATTTTGAATAAATGTAGTTGCAACAGAAACAGCTGAAATGTCTTTAAGTGGATATGCTTCCGGCCAACGAGTATGTCTGTCAATGATTGTTAATATGTATCGATTCTCTTTTGAAACTGGAAGAGGTCCTACTAGATCCATGTGAATATGTTCTAATCTTCCAGAAGGAATATTAATCTTTTGAATTGGAATTTTTATGTTTTTATTAACTTTATTTTTCTGCGTATTATTATTTAGTTAATGCATATTAGGCCAAAAATATTTAGATTGAATGAGATGTCGAGTTGTTCGATCACTTGGATGTGATAAAGAATGAATTTTTTCAAAAATAATTTTTCTCATTGAATTAGGTACATATGGTCTAAAAGGTGTTTGTGTAACATTACACCAAGTATTGAGATTTATAATAGGTACATTAATTTCTTTTAAATTGCTATTAGCATTTGGATCTGAAATAATATTTTTAAGTATTTCGTCTTTTTGTTGTTCTTCATAAAGGTATTGGAAATTAATGTCTTTTGTTGAAATTGAATTAATTTTCGGGATACGAGAAAGAGTATCAGAATTTTATCATCTTTACCACAAATATATCTGATATCAGTAAATTGGGCAATATATTCTAAATGTCTAATTTGACGAGGAGATCTATCTGCTTTAGAATTTAGAACATGTGTAAGTGGTTTATAATCGGTGTAATACAGTAAATACTCTACCCTCGAGAAAATGTTTAAAGTGTTTAATTGAATAATATATTGTCAAGAGTTCTCTATCGAATGTTGAATAATTAATTTCAGTTGGAGTTAATTTTCGCGAAAAATATGCTAACGGTTCTAATGTGTTATTACTCTTTTGTTGTAAAACAGCTCCAATAGCAAAATTTGAAGCATCTACTACAATTGATAATTGACCGTTTTTGTTTTTCAAAAGCTTGTGTGGTTTCATCTGTCCATTTTAATTCTTTAAGTTTTTTAATTGTAAATGTTAACATTTCGTGCAGAGGACTTAATTCTGCTGTTAACATTTTAATATACCCATGATAATAATTATAATAGCGAAATCGAAAATACAAATGAAATTCTTTCTAAATTAAGAAAACATTTCTCACTTGTTCGATCGAAAATAATACATCATAATAAAGAAAATAGTTTCAATACGTTCTAAAGAAGGTCTGATACCTTCACTTGAAATTTAATTTATTTGTTCCAGAAATACATTTTGCAGGTTTAATATTTAAATTGTAATTTTCAAGTCTTTTAAATCCTGATTTTAAAAGTTCAATATGTTGATCTTCATTATCACTAACTACTAGAATATCATCGATGTAAACAAATACGAAATCTAATCCAGAAAATACTTCATTAATAAATCGTTGAAAGGTTTGAGCACTGTTTCTAAGTCCGAAAGGCATACGTACAAATTCAAACATTCCAAAAGGAGTGGTTATTGCTGTTTTGTGTATATCTTCCTCAGCCATTGGTATTTGATATGCACGAACTAAATCAATTTTTGAAAATATTGTTTTATCTTTTAAATCAATATTTAAATCGTCAATGTGAAGTAACGGATATCGATCTGGAATAGTTATAAAATTTAATCTTATACAAATGAAAATTTTAGGAGTTAAAAATTCAGTAACATAAAACTTGAAAAATTCTAAATTGTAAAGTATTGTAAAAAATGTTAAAGTAGATTCCTACACTAGTAATCTAAACAAAAGGCAGCCTATGTACCGAATTTCAAGTAATTCGAATTATAGATAAGATATTTTGAATACGTCAGTCCTTGGTCTACATTCCGAAGAGAAGTGTGTCCTTCCCGTTAATCTAAACAAAAAGGCTTCTTATGTACCGATTTTCATGTAAGCCGTACCAAAAATAAGATTTTTTGAATTGGTCAGTCTCTGGCCCACTTCCCGGAGAGAAGAAAAGTGTCCCGTTAATCTCAAAAAAAGCCAAATATGTCCTCAATTCGAAGTAAAGCCAGTCATAAATAAACTTTTCGAATAAGTCAGTTGTTGGCTATCTTTCCGAAAAGAAGTGTAGTCTTCCTAGTAATCTAAGCAAAAGGCCACCTTTGTACCGATTTTTAAGATTTTTTGAATAGGTCAGTCCATTCCAATTCGCGGAGAGTAGCTGAGCCTTCCTATTAACCTCAGCAAAAGGCCACCCATGTACCGAATTTCAAGTAAATCCAGCCATAAATAAACTTTTCGAATAAGTCTATCCCTGGTCCACTTTACGAAGAGAAGTGTATCCTTATTGTTAATCTAAGCAAAAAGCTTCCTATGTACCGGATTGCAAGTAAACCGTACCAGAAATAAAATTTTTTGAATAGACCAGTTTCTGACCAAATTAACGAAGAGAAGAAATGTCTTCCCCTTAATCTAGCTAAAAGCCACCCATGTACCGAATTTCAAGTAAATATTGCCATACCTTCCTTCCAATATGTTAGCTCCTGGTCCACTTTCCGAAAAGAAGTGTAGTCTTCCTGTTAATCTAAGCAAAAAGCCACCCATGTACCGAATTTCAAGATTTTTGGAATAGGTCAGTCCATCCCAATTCCCGATGAGAAGCTGAGCATTTCAAGTAAATCCAGCCACAAAAAAATTTTTCGAATAGGTCAGTTCATGGTCCGCTTTCCGGAGAGAGGAAGGATACTTCCTGTTAATCTAAGCAAAAAAATTCCTTTGTACCGGATTTCAAGAAAACCGGACCAGAAATAAAATTTTTGGAATGGAACAGTCTCTGGCCCACTTAAGGGGGGACATCTGAGTAACTCAAAAAAAATAAGCGGATTTTCTAGAATTTTTGTTGACCAAACGAAAGAGCCAATCGAAATTTTGTAAAGTAGGTTTTATAATATGCGATCCGATGTACAAAATATGATTTTTTGAAAGAAATCGAAAACAAAATGGCGGCTGTGCAGCATTTCTTCGTAGGCCCTATTTTTGGGAAGGGGGTCCATGGCCGGAAAGCTAACATCCTTAATTTTTGATCTGGAACAAAAAATAAATTTTTGTTAGTTTCTATACATCAACAGCTATCGACACACGTAGGATTTTTTCGATATATTGATTTTTCGCAAAATGGTGCGTGATCGAAAAAAAAGTTCAAATTTTCACGAGGAAAAAAAGTCCAAAAATTGTTTATAAAAAAAAAAGTAAGCAATATAAAAAAAAAATTATAAGTGTGTCGATAGAGGAAGGAATTTTGAATATACTGTCAAAATTTCAGATCGATCGGTTAAGATTTGCTCGAGTTATGTTTCCGGCCGTCTAAAAAAAAGTGGTTTCGAGAAAAACGCGTTTAAAGTTATTATATATATATAGAATATGCCTATGAGGCATTGCCGCAGAATGGAAAATTTGGACATTTAGACACTTTTGCCGGATTCTATCTTGTGGTATATTATTTCTAAGATCCTAAAGCATCTTTTAAACGAAAAAAAATTTTTTTGATTTTTTCAAAATTTTACTCAGATGTCCCCCCTTAACGGAGAGAAGAAATGTCTTCCCCTCAATCTAAGCAAAAAGGCACCCATGTACCGAATTCCAAGTAAATACAGCCATAAATAACCTTCCTTCCAATATATTAGCTCCTGGTCCACTTTCCGAAAAGAAGTGTAGTCTTCCTGTTAATCTAAGCAAAAGGCCACCCATGTACCGAATTTCAAGATTTTTGGAATAGGTCAGTCCATCCCAATTCCCGGAGAGAAGCTAAGCCTTCCTGTTAAACTCAGCAAAAGCCACTCATGTACCGATTTCCAAGTATATTCAGCCATTAATAACCTTCTTTTATATAAGTTAGCTCCTGGTCCACTTTCCGAAGAAAAGTGTAGTCTTCCTGTTAATATAAGCAAAAAGTTTCCAATGTATCGAATTTCAAGTGAAACGGACCACAATTAAGATTTTTTGAGTAGTCCAGTCCGTGGTCCACTTTCCGAAAAGAAGTGTAGACTTGCTAGTAATCTAAGCAAAAGGCCATTTATGAACCGAATTTCAAGCTTTTTGGAATAGGGCAGTCCCTCCTATTTCCCGAAGAGAAGCAGAGTCTTCCTGTACACCTCAGCAAAAGGCCACAAGTAAATCCAGCCATAAATAAATGATCGAATAGGTTAGTCCCTGGTCTAACTTCTGGAGAGAAATGTATCCTTCTCATTAATCTAAGCAAAAGGCTTCCTATGTAGCGAATTTTAAAGTGAACCGGACCATAAATAAGATTTTTTGAATACGATAGCATCAGGCCCACTTAACGGGGAGAAGAAAAGTAAAGTAAATACAGCCATAAATGACCTTCTTTCTGATATGTTGGCTCTTGGTCCACTTTCCGGAAAGAAGCATAGTTTTCCTGGTAACCTAAGCAAAATGCCACCTATGTACCAAATTTCAATATTTTTAGAATAGGGCAGTCCCTCCCAATTCCCGAAGAGAAGCGGAGTCTTCCTTTTAACCTGAGCAAAATGCCAGCTATGTACCGAATTTCAAGTACGTAAGTCCAGCCATAAATAAATTTTCCGAATAGGTCACTCCCTGTGTTAACGCGAGGTACCTTCTTCGAGTTTGTCCGAAAAGAAACCACTGGCGTATTCGTTTTAAAGAGTACAAAGTTTTAGTTTATTTATTTACAAAATATAATATAATTTATTTAAGTTTGTTTGGTTTGGTTTGGTATTTGTGTATTACACAGTTTTTCTTATATAAATGTTTCTGTGTATATTAGGGTGATTCAAAAAAACAACACATTTTTTTTTCTTCTTTCCAACATGCTTAAGAGTTCAATATAGATGTAAAAAGATCCCAGTTAAAATTTGAGCGCTTAATATTAATATTAAGGACGTCCGCATCGCACTTTTCTATTTCCCATAAGAATAACATAGGCAAATATTTGTTTGAAATAAAAATAATGTGGGTACCAGCGCACATAGGAATTCAAGGCAATGAAATAGCTGATAAAAGAGCTAAACAAGCTTGCGCTGAACCACTATACGTATCGGGACACTTCACCGATAACGATATTAAAAATTTAGCTAACCAAGTTCTCAGTGACAAATTCATTAACGAGTGGAGTAGCTACAACCATCATTACAAATATTTTAATACGTCAGGGACAAGGCCAGTCTACCCTTCATACCCTTTTTCCAAGGATATAAGAACATTTATGCGTCTTCGCATTGGGCATACACTAGCTACTCATGAACATCTTTTGAAAGGCCTACCTAAACCAACCTGTCCGCATTGTGGTTGTACTGAATTCAATGTTATCCATATCCTCGACAACTGCCCAAACTCACAAGTAATAAGAAGTGGAATATTCAACAACTCCAAGCCATCTGATCATCTTAAAATCCCTAGTGACCGTAACATTAAACTAATTGTATCTCTTTGTAAAATAACCATATAATAATAAAAAAAAAAAAAAAAAAAAAATCATTATCCAATATAAAATATTATTGATATTTTTGTAGTATTTTTATTATTATCACATAAGCTAGAAATAATTTATAATTTTGATACTTTAATAACAGCCGAAGGCCCTGGCAGCCAGTGCTTTAGTTTGTAAGTGGAATAATAATTAATAATTGCTTCTCTTTTAAATAAATTTTAAATAAATAAATAAATAAAAAATTTGTTTGCGCCTTCTTATTTTTATTGCTTATCCATCGTAAGTCATACAAAAAATCCCTGCACATATTTTTGTAGAGAATTGAACGCTCTACAAAAAAGGTCTCATATGATTTTTCCGAAAACCTAACCAGTTGAAAGTTATTCGAGGTCAAATTTCAATATGCTGAAAATTTGACCGTTTGTAATGCATTACAGTGAATTCGATGAAGTTATGGAAATCATTTATCAAAGTTTTATGATTTTCTTTAATGTAGGCTTTCAGGAAATTTTCATAAATTTTCCGCAGTAATTTGGAGAAGTAAAATAGTTTCATAAAAAATTTTTAACATTATTTAAAAAATTTTTATTTTTCTAATTTTTATTTATAGAAATTTCGAAATCATGTTAAGAACAACACTTCATTTGATTGGTTTTTTAATAAGAATATAACAACTACCTCACCAAAGATGAAGAGCAGCTACAGTATTTATTACAAGTAGTACGAGAACATCGGTAACGTTACCCAGATTGCTTAAAAAGAAATCTTCAATTATAATAATATAAAGTATTTATAAGAATTAATTACTTGAAATCATTGTATGAGCTGAATAATAAATTATTTCCTTAAAAAAATCAAATGCAACTTAATTTTGACCTCATGTTAGTAATCCTCAATGTCAAAAAGAATTTTTCGTTTAAAAATCAAAATAAACTGAAATTTTTAATCTAAAAACTTTCTCAATGAGTTTCACTGGGCTTATTACTCCATAGAATTGAAGTTAAAGGTTTTCTGAACGCCTACATTAAAGAAAAACATAAAACTTTGATAAATGGTTTCCATAACTTCATCGAATTCACTGTAATGCATTACAAACGGTCAAATTTTCAGCATATTGAACTTTGACCTCGAATAACTTTCAGCTGGTTAGGTTTTCGGAAAACCTTTTTTGTAGAACGTTCAATTCTCTACAAAAATATGTGCAGGGATTTTTTGTATGACTTACGATGGATAAGCAATAAAAATAAGAAGGCGCAAACAAATATTTGCCTATGTTATTCTTATGGGAAATAGAAAAGTGCGATGCGGACGTCCTTAATATTAATATTAAGCGCTCAAATTTTAACTGGGATCTTTTTACATCTATATTGAACTCTTAAGCATGTTGGAAAAAAGAAAAAAAAATTTGTTGTTTTTTTGAATCACCCTAGTGTATATATGTACATACACATATAGTTTATTTTATTTAATTTTAAATTTATCGACCCGTGCGCGCTCGCCGATTATTTGATAGGAAATCTCGCTTGTTTATTATTATTCTTGTAATTAAGACATGACTGAGTGTCATTTATGTGCAAAAGAGAGTTATGCCTTTGTTGGCAAGTCAAGCATGTGTTTTTGTGATGAACAACGTTTAAGGGTATGGCGCAACGCAAGACAATTTACACAAATTTTATTATTTTTTATAAATTTGTACCGTTGGGGTATCGGCAGTTTCTTGAATTGCTTGCAATGCTTGAGAGTTGGTGGTTATTCTGTGGAGAAATAATAGGCTTAGTTTTGTTAAGCGAGGGGATTTCGCGAGCTTGTGTTCAACGCATTCTTTAATTTCGAATTGCCTGCAAAGCAATTCTTTCATTTGTTGCCATGTTGGGCACTGCTTTCGGGATGCGAGAGATTGCTCCCATAGCAGTAGAGAAATTTCTGGTAATGCGGTTGAGCATGTATTCACCAGAGTTTCAAACACGGATAAATAATTTGTGATTGTGGAATATAAATCAATAAACTCTTCACTAGTTTCTTTTCGAACTTTGGGTAAGTTCAATAATGTTGTGACCTGATTGTCGACTAATTGGCGCTTGCTTTCATATCGGGAGTGGAGAGCATCCCAAGCCAATTGGAAATTGTCGTTAGTTAAAGCGAATCGTTTAACTATTTCTCCTGCTTGGCCTCTTGTTTTATACCGGAGATGTTATAACTTTCGAGCTGGAGATAGCAGCGGGTGGTTTATGCATACGGCAGTGAACATGTCTCGAAAAGACGGCCACTCATCGTATCCACCATAAAATGTTTCAGTGTCACAGGGCGGAAGTTGAAGATATACTTCCGATTGTTCAGCCATTTTAGGAGTTTGTCCTATTTGGGATCTAGAACATGGCTGATTCACTGCACTAATTAACTTGAGTTGCTTAGCAATTTTTGCTTTAGTGTTTTTATAAGTATCAATGCTAAATTTCTGCCAGCGCAAGAAAATTCGTGGGGAGGTCTTCTGTGTCTTTTTGGAATAAGACATCGTATGCGTCTTGAACACGTTTACACCAATTGTCACTAGAATTATTTTTAATTTTCAGGAGATTTTCTGAAAATTCCTCTATGGGGGAAGAGGTAAATTTGGCACAATATCTTATTAAGCCATCATTTGTTGTGTCAAATATTTGCGCACACGGGTAGTGTGGTTTGTATTTTGAGGCTTGATGCTCCAATTTGCTTTTGCTGCTACATGAGGAGAAGCAGCATTAGTGGCGGGGTGTGCCTTAAGTTGCATTGGAGATTTCTTTGGGGGTGTCTTGGATGAGATACTTAGCAGTGGACTTTGATCTTTTGGCATTTTGAAATATTAAGTTACTTAAATCTTTTAATTTATAATTCTTGTTTTTAAACAAGTTTACACTTAGCCTCGGGGAACTAGTGTTGCTGGAAATTGGGTGTAGTTGAGAACTACTTGAATATATAGTGCCCCAGAAGTGTCTACTGCTGGGCTGGGATGCAGTTTATATGTGTGTATGTTTGGCCTGAGTCAGCAAAGAAACTTTCTCACGCTAGCCAGCAAACTGCAACGTAAGCGTCTACAGCCCGTCCGCTGGGAACGTAACAGCAACCTAACACCTTCAAGCAGTCACGTACGCCAACGGTGACCGACTCTTCATTAAAGATAGGCTTAGTTTTAAGTTTTAGTTTCTAAGTAGAACTCGCGGGTGCCAGAGCACCGAAGCATGTAAAAAGAAATAAATATTAAATAAAATATAATTTAAATAAATATAAATCGAACCTAAATAATTGGCGCCCAACGTGGGGCAAAGTGAAAAAAGTAACCGGTAATTTTAACAAGTAATCGGAAATTTTAAGAATATAACTCAAAACCCCAAAAGTTAAAAAAGAGACTTCATGAACATCTAAGAAAATAGCAATAGCTGTAAAGTGCAAATGCAAACAGATTTTGCAGAACTGTTTGAACAAAATTAAATTAAAGTGTTAAAAAAGGATACTTCATTTACAATCATTTATAAATCATAAGCATCAAGATAAACATAATCGTAACGCCGTACACAACGACAAGGAAATACAAAGGCGGAGAAAGCAGCAAACAACAATTCAAGAAGGCGAAAATAGTTGATCTATTACTTTCTAATATTATTCTGTAAAAATATTATTATGATGTAAGTAGATATAGTAAATCTTATTAAAAATTTTTAAATCTTTGCAAGAATATTTATGAATGATCTAGATAATCTCTTTGAAAAACTACGAAATATAAGAATTGATAGGAAAAGGTACTGCAATAGGGACTATCAGGAAAATTGGTGGAAAGTAAAAAATAAAATGGCTTTAGAAGCTGATCAATTAAAAGCATTAATAGAAAGTGCTGTCAGTTCTGCGCTGGCAGTGCAAAGGGAGAATTTTGAAGAAAAATTAAAAGGAATTAGCCGCCGCATAAATGAGATTGAAATTAGTGCACCTGAAATAGAAACATTTAAGGAAATAGAGATAATTCCGGGGAGACCCTGCGACGAGTCTGTAGATGTAATGAATTCGCTACCGGATTTTGAGGGAAAACATGAAAATTATGTCTCATGGCGATAAGCGGTACACACCGCTTACAAAATTTTTGAAAATTTTGAAGGTAGCAGCAAGCATTACCAGGCTGTTGCTATCATTAGAAACAAAATAAAGGGCCCCGCCGACATGGTGCTGGCATCTTACAATACAGTTCTAAATTTCAGAGCTATAATTAGTCGTCTGGACTTCACCTATTGAGACAAACGGCCGATTTATTTGATAGAACAAGAGCTATCAACTCTCCGCCAAGGCAATATGACGCTTCTACAATATTAAGATGAAGTTGAAAGAAAACTTACCCTCCTTACAAACAAGACTATAATGACATACGACAAAACAGTATCAGCTCCCCTTAATGAAAAATATAGAATGGACGCATTGCGGGTGTTCATATCAGGAACAAAAAAACCACTTTGCGACGTACTCTATTCAGGTCGTCCAAACGACTTACCTTCTGCTCTAGCCCTAGCACAAGAAGTAGAATCTAATCACGAGCGATACCTTTTCGCAAGCAATTTTGCAAGGACTTTGGAGGACAAAGCTCAAAAAATTGAAACGAACAAACAATTTAAAGATACGAGTGCAGGTGGAAGAGGAATAAGTAGTGACACAATTCAGATGAAAAACCCCCATTTCAGTAGACCACAGAGCTTCCTTCGTAGATTTCCGCCACGGTTTGAACCTGTCCAGCCGATAGATGTAGACTCTTCACGACGCTACAGAGAACCTACGCAGCAGCAATCTAATCATTTTACAAGAAACCCATTCTTGCAGCCCCAAAATCAAGAATACAGACAGGCAGCCAAAAGACCGCACAGTGGAACTGCAAGATTTACAGGGCAAAAGCAGCAGAGGATTAATCACCTCACCTCACATAATGAAGAAGATACAACTTATCAAGAAATGACAGCTTCAGAAAGCTCAAACATTTTCGACGACCTTACTGAACAGGACCAAATTAATTTTTTAGCCAAAGCTCCCTGCTACCCTTCATTAAAAGGACAATCGCAGGGAAAGAAATAAAATTACTCATAAATACAGGGGCAATGAAGAATTACATAAAACCTCTACCGATGCTTAAACATATAGCATCAGTAGAAAAACCCTTTTTAGTGAAATCAATAAATGGCTGCAACAGCATTCAGAAAAAATGTATTGTCAACTTGTTTGGCACTAATGCAACCTTTTTTATACTTCCGTCACTTTCTACTTTCGACGGGATAATAGGCCTTGATTTGTTAACACATAAAAAGGCTAAATTAGACTTTAAGAAGAAAAAATTAATTACCGATACAGAATCGGAAGCAATACAATTCTGAGAGTGTGCTAATGTAAATTTCACCCGAGTAGAGAGCATAGAAGTGCCACAAAGTGTAAAGAATGAATTTCAAAAAATGTTAAAAGATGTAGTTGGAGTATTTTCCGAATCTAACGAATCACTCCCTTATAACACGAATATTATCGCTACTATTCGCACCGAAAATAGCGATCCAGTATACTCAAAACTGTACCCATACCCAATGGGTGTAGCAGACTTTGTGAATTCAGAAATTCGTGATTTATTGAAAAATGGTATAATAAGGCCATCGAGATCCCCTTATAACAACCCGATATGGGTTGTTGATAAAAAAGGGACAGATGAGCATGGAAATACAAAGAAGCGTCTCGTTATAGATTTTAGGAAATTGAACCAAAAAACAATCGACGACAAGTATCCTATTCCAAACGTATCTGTCATACTATCAAATTTAGGAAGAGCTAAATATTTTACAACGATTGATCTTAAGTCAGGATTCCACCAAATAACACTGGCAGAACGGGATAGAGAAAAAACTGCATTTTCGGTAGGCAACGGAAAATACGAATTTTGCAGACTTCCGTTCGGTTTGAAAAATGCACCTAGCATTTTTCAGACGGCAATTGACGACGTGTTAAGGGAGCAGATAGGAAAATTTTGCCATGTCTACGTCGATGATGTTATTATCTATTCAGAATCCGAAGAAGAACATGTAAAACACATTGAATGGGTTCTAGAGAGGCTATATGAAGCCAATATGAGGGTATCTCGTGAAAAGTCACACTTTTTTAAGGAAAGTGTCGAGTACCTAGGTTTTGTTGTATCAAGTGGTGGCATCAAAACGAGCCCTAGCAAAATTGATGCAATTCAGAACTATGCGCAGCCATCTACGCTTTTTAATGTCAGATCCTTTTTAGGGCTGGCAAGCTATTACCGTTGCTTTATTAAAGACTTTGCATCAATAGCGAAACCCTTGACTGATATTTTAAAAGGTGAAAACGGAAAAGTTACCGCCACACAATCAAAAAAAATCAAAATTAATTTCGATGAAAAGCAAACAAATGCTTTCAATAAATTAAAAGAAGTCCTGGTATCGGAGGACGTAATGTTGCTTTATCCCGACTTTAAAAAGCCATTTGATTTAACGACAGTTGGTTCATCGTTGGGTATAGGAGCTGTTTTGTCTCAGGGTGGAAAACCAGTCACAATAATTTCTAGAACCTTGAAGGACAGAGAGCAGAGCTTCGCTACTAATGAACGCGAATTACTTGCTGTCGTTTGGGCTCTAAAGAGCCTTCGAAATTATCTTTACGGAGTAAACACGCTAAATATATTTACAGATCACCAGCCACTTACATTTGCGGTTTCAGACCGAAATCCAAATGCTAAAATTAAACGCTAGAAAGCATTTATCGATGAGCACAATGCTCACATTTTCTACAAACCGGGTAAAGAAAATTATGTTGCTGATGCACTATCACGACAGAATATCAATACCCTAGAAGAGGAGGCTCAATCTGATGTAGCAACAATCCACAGCGAAAAATCGCTTACTTATACGATTGAAACAACTGACAAACCGCTCAACTGTTTCCGAAACCAAATTGTTCTAGAAGAAGCAGACTCCTCTCTAAAACGAAACTTCATATACTTTGGGGAAAAAACTCGTCACGTAATTCAATATACCGACCGAGATAAACTAAGTGATGAAATAAAATTCATAGTAAACCCGAATGTGGTAAATGCAATATATTGCAGTCTATCCACATTGGCCATAATCCAGCACGAGTTAGTTAACAGTTTCCCTTCAACGAAATTTTGGCACTGTAAAAATATGGTTACGGATATAACTAATAAGGATGAACAGAAAGAAATAGTTATTACCGAGCATAATCGCGCTCACAGAGCGGCTCAGGAAAATGTAAAACAAATTCTTTGTGATTATTACTTTCCAAAAATGACAAAACTGGCAAATGAAATTGTTGCAAATTGTAAAATTTGCAGCAAATCCAAATACGATAGACACCCACGTAAACAGGAACTTGGTACAACACCAACACCTACCTACGCAGGAGAAATGCTGCATATAGACATTTTCATGACAGACAAAAAATACTTTCTTACTTGTTTAGACAAATTTTCCAAGTTTGCTGTAGTTCAGCATATCTCATCTCGTACTATTGCGGATGTAAAAATCCCAATCATGCAAATAATGAACATTTTTCCAAAAACGAAAACGATTTACTGCGATAATGAGCCATCTTTCTGCTCAGAAACGATAACATCATTACTAAAAAATCTATTTGGTGTCAACGTCGTAAACGCACCACCGCTTCATAGCACTTCAAACGGACAGGTCGAACGATTTCATAGTACCTTACTAGAAATTGCAAGATGTTTGAAGCTTTCAAAGAAAATTGACGAAACAATTGACCTCATTTTACTGTCTACAATAGAATACAATCGGACGGTTCATTCTGTGACCAAAAGGAAACCAGTTGAAATAATTCATGACATGCCGGTGGAAGCGAGATATGAAATTGCGAACGAAATTGCAAAAGCTCAGCAAAAACAAATAGAAAGGAATAACATTTCCAAACAAAATAGAGTATTTGAAGTCGGAGAACTGGTGTTAGTGAAAACAAACAGAAGGTTAGGTAACAAGCTGTGTCCTTTATATGTCGAAGAAAGAGTAGAGGCAGATCTTGGAACCACAGTTCTCATTAAAGGGAGGGTGGTCAAAAAGGACAACTTAAAATGAATATCTCCGTATAACATTTTTACGGATAACTTTTCAATTTTTAATTAGCTAGTAGTGTTTAAGTAGTGTTATTTTTCAACCTTATCTTTTAGGATCTTTGCGCTGATACTTTACATTCAGTTATCGACTGCTAAGTTGACGGACTACTTGAACTCTGATTACATACCGATCCAGGACGGAGATTAGACTATTTGGCAGGACTACGATTATATAAAACACACCACTAATCTAAAAACGTACATGGATATAGCAGACGAAACAAAGAGGCTTACATCTCATTTCCCTTCATCTCATTTGTGAGTACTTTTAGACTCAGACATTGAACACATAAGAATACTTCTAACAACATTAGATACCCACCATAGACAAGCTAGGAGCATAAACCTGTTAGGCACTGCACTAAAAGTGATTGCAGGAACACCAGACTTTGATGATTTTGAAAATCTTAAATTCCGACAACAGGATCTTATTAATTCAGAAAATGAACAAATAGAAATAAACACATTAGTCCAGGAAAGAATAAATGAATTAACTGAAACTGTTAACCAGATTATTAAAATTACGAATAATAAACAGATCGATACTAGCTATTTATATGAGACACTACTTTCAAGAAATAGGATTATAATTTCAGAAATTGAAAACTTAATTTTAGCTATAACTCTTGCAAAGATAGGAATAATAGATCCATTAATATTAAACCCTAATGATGTAAAAAGAATTATTAATATGACCTTTACAAATACCACTATAACTGATTTAATGGAAGTGTCGTTAGTTAAGGTCTTACTAGATAATAATTATTTGTATTTTGTAATTAAATATCCAAAGCCTATATTAATATGTAAAAGAGTCGTACTGTTACCTGTACAACATAATAGAACGGTCATAAATATTACAAATGACAACAACGTCGCTGAGTGTGGTAACCAAGTTCTTGCATTTACAGACTGCAAGAAAACACTGACATCAACATTCTGTAAGAAGCTGCCAAATCCGACATGCGCCCAGCAGCTTCATTCCGGTGCCACCGCTCACTGCAGCATCCACCCTAGTCACCTCGAAGCAATTACAGTGGTGGACGAAGGGATCATAGTTATTAATGACAACACCGCTGTTATCAGAACTATAAATGGCTCAGAAAAAATTGTTAGCGGAACTTACCTGGTCACATTCGAAGATAAGGTCCAGATCAACGGATCTAACTTTGAAAGCCATAATGACGTAATAAAGGGATTACCAGGATCAGCGAGTACAACATTTCTTAATATCACAGGACAACAAGAGGTGCTAAGCCTGTCATACCTTCGAAGGCTGAGCGTAGAAAACTTGCGCTATATTGGAGCAATTGAAAAAGGAGCGATGATAGGGCCAGCACTATCAACTATAACTACCATCATCATTTTAATTGGCTGCTACATTCTCTTTAAGCTTTATCAGAAGAGAATTAGGAAGCGCCACCTCCAAGCTGTAATTGATAGTTTCCGGAGGCCCGAGGACGTATTTTTTCAGAGGACCTCCTGGAGATCAGCTGTAGCTCTTCTCCAGAGAAATATTTTTACTAGTTATAAGGATTAAAATATTGTTGAATAATACCATAATAAGTACGTAAACTTTTTGAATCAATAAGTTCTAAAGACTTCTCAAAAAAATTCTTAAAAATTCGCTTTTCTTTGGCCCATTAACTGTATATAACCCCTTAATGCACTCAGCGGCTGCAGAATATGTGCGGTTGAGTGTTCGCTGTTATGCTGAAGCTGTGCTTGAGAAAGCACAAAATAAAATAGAAAAGCAGAGCACAAGAAGGAATTTATCGTCGAAATTTGGTATTTGTAAGTATGCACGTATTTTAAAGAAGTGATCGCGGGAATGGATGCACTTTTTTTTTGGAATAATTGTTTTTGCCGAGTAATGACACAGGAGAGTATCTATTTTGAAATCTGTGAATTTGGGAACACTATTGTTGTAATAAATTCCCTAGGATATGTAGGTATGTATGTACGTATGTTTAATTTGCAAATACTTAAATTCAAAATTGAGGTCAACAACCTTCAAGATTGCGTTACTGAAATTCTTGTTATTGGAAACGCAAGTATATTTTGTAAACTTAGAGATTTTTTAATTCGAAATTTTTTAAATTCATTCAAATCTTACGTTCCTTTTTTACTGTTTTATTGGCGCCAGCGTTGTTTTCCAAATCATGCATCCGGGTGTTGGAGTGGGGATGCTTTGCTATTGTTGTTGTTGATGCTGATGTGGTGACAACCTCTTGCTGCAAGTTCCTGTTCCTAGTTGCCTTTGTTGTAATTTTGCTTTTCGTTTGTAAAAATGTGTGCATTAATTTTTAATTATTTTTTTTTGATTGTAAGTACTTATATGTTTTCTTTCACTTCCCTTTGGAATAATAGTTTTTCAATAGAATACAATTAAGTAATACACTCTCAACGTCTTGTATTTTTTTCGTTTTTAGCAAATTGCATTTGCTTACACTTATTTTTTTTTTTGGTTTGGTTGTATGTCAGTTTTTTCGAAAGTGCACATTCAGTTTTGATTAATTTTATTATGTTTATATGCACAATCAATTGATTTTCTCTCTAGTATCACCTCAATATTTTATATAAAAGTTTGAGTTTTATTTTAGTTCTGTTAGTTTTTCAATTTTTTTTTGTTTAATGGTGGCTGTACACCATAAATAGGCTCAACTTCAGCCTCGAAGGACCATGTGTACGCGAGGTAACTTCTTCGAGCTTGTGCGAAATAAAACCACTCGAACCGTATTCGTTTTAAAGAGTACGAAGGTTTAGTTTATTTATTTACAAAATATAGAAACTTTTATTATGTTAATTTGCAGATCATAAAATAACAGATTTAATTTAATTTAAGTTTGATTGGTTTGGACTGGTATTTGTGTATTACACAGTTTTCCTTATACAAATGTTTTTATGTATATATGTTAGAATCTCGCTTGTTTGTTTTACAAGCACGGCTTATATAGGCCAAAAGCGCATTAGGGTGCGTACAAAAGATATGAATGTGCTAATGGTTAAGCACATGCTTAACACCCTGGTCTACTTTCCGGAAAGAATTGTATCCCTCCTGCTAAACTAAGCAAAAATCTTCCCTTGTACTGAATTTCAAGTAAACTGGAGCAGAAATAAGATTTTTTGAATAGGCCAGTCTCTGGCCCACTTAACGGAGAGAAGAAAAATTTTCCGTTAGTCTACGCAGAAAGCCATCCATGTACCGAAATTCAAGTAATTTCAGCCATAAATAACCTTCTTTCCAATAAGTTAGCCTCTGGTCTACTTTCCGGAGAGAAGTGTATACTTCCTGTTAATATAAGCCAAAAGCTTCTTATGTACGGAATTTCAAGTAAACCGTACCAAAAATAAGATTTTTTTAATAGGTCAGTCTCTGGCCCATTTATCGGAGAGAAGAAAAGTGTCCTATTAATCAAAGAAAAGGCCAAATATGTCCTCAATTCGAAGTAAAGCCAGCCATAAATAAACTTTTCGAAGAGGTCAGTCGCTGGTTATCTTTCCGAAAAGAAATGAAGTCTTCCTTTTAATCTAAGCAAAAGGCCACCTTTGTATCGAATTTCAAGATTTTTTGAATAGGTCAGTCCATCCCAATTCCCGGAGCGAAGCTGAGCCTTCCTGTGAACCTCAGCAAAAGGCCGCCCATGTACCGAATTTCAAGTAAATCCAGCCATAAATAAATTTTTCGAATAGGTCAGTTCCTTGGTCCACTTTACGGAGAGAAGTATATCCTTCGTGTTAATCAGAAATAAAATTTTTTGAATAGACCAGTCCCTGGCCCACTTAACGGAGAGAAGAAATGTCTTCCCCTCAATCTAAGCAAAAAGCCACCCATGTACGGAAATCCAAATAAATACAGCCATTAATAACCTTCTTTCCAATATGTTCGCTCCTGGTCCACTTTCCGGAGAGAAGTGTAGTCTTCTTGTTCAGCTTCCTATGTATCGAATTTCAAGTAAACCGGATCAGAAATAAGATGTTTTGAATATTTCAGTCTCTAGTCCACTTCTCGGAGAGAAGAGTAGTGTTCTTGGTAATGTAAGCAAAACGCCACCTATGTGCCGAATTTCAAGGAAATCGAATCATAAATAAGATTTCTTAGAGTAGGTCTGTCCCCGGTCCATTTCCCGAAATTTTCTGGCAAAATCTTCAAAGAAATCATAGAAGTAATCTGGAAAAATTTCAAGTCAATCAGTAGGTTACTTTCGGAGGACACCCGTTATAGGAGAACATAAGAGTTTTTTAATAGGCTTTTCCGGAGGGAAGTGTAGTCTTCCTGTCAATCTAGGTAAAAAGCCACCCATGTATCCAAATTCAAGGAAATCCAGCCATATATAATTTTTTTTTGAATAGGTCAGTGCCTAGGTCCGTCCTTGGTCCACTTCCCGAAATTTTTCTTGCAAACTGTTTAAAGGAGTCATAGAAATAATCTGGAAAAAATTCAAGTCAATCAGTAGGTAACTTTTGGAGAACTTCCTTTACAGACGGATGTTAGAGTTTTTCTCGAAAAGGTCAGTCCCCGGTCCAATTCCTGAACACGTTTTTTGACTAAATCTTCCCAGGTGTCACAGAAATAATATGAAGAAATTTCAAGTCAATCGGTCGGTAATTTATGGGGAACACTCGTGTCAAACGGACATTGGAGTATTTTTCGAATAAGTTAGTCCTTGGTCCACTCCATGCACACCATTTTTCGACCAAATCTTCCCAGGGGGCATAGAAATAATATGAAGAAATTTCAAGTCAATCGATCGGTAACTTATGGAGAACACTCGTTACAAACGGATATAGGAGTTTTTTTTTCGAATAGGTTAGTTAACTGTTCGCTTTCCGGAGAGAAGTACAGTATTCCTGGTAATCTAAGCAAAGCACCATCTATGTACCGAATTTCAAGGATATCTAAGCATAAATAAAATTTTTTTAACAGGTCAGTCTCTGGTCCACTTCTTGGAGAGAAAGGCTACCTATGTACCGAATATTAAGTAAGTCAACACACATATAATTTTTTTTTTAAATAGGTCAGTGCCTTGCCCACTTTCTGGGGAGTAGTGCGAGCTTCCTAGTAATCTACGCAAAAGGCCACCTGTATAACAAGATTTGAAGATTTTTGAATAGCTCAGTCCCTTCCAAGTCCCGGAGAGAAGCAGAGCCTTTGTGAATAGGCCAATCTCTGGCCAAGAAGAAAAGTGTTCCCGTTAGTCTAAGCAAACAGCGACCCATATTCCATCACGAGAAAAGTGTAGTCTTCCTGGTAATCTAAGCAAAATGCAACCTATGTACCGAATTTTAAGCAATTCGAACCAAATATAAGATTTTTTGAATGGGTCAGTCAACCCGGAGAGAAGTGTAGTCTTCCTAGTAATCTATTCAAGAGGCTGCCTATGTACCGAATTTTAAGCTAACTTGACAAGAATTAAGATTTTTTGAAAAGGCCAGTCTCTCGCCTACTTTACAGAGAGAAGAAAAGTCTTCCCGTTAATCTAAGCAAAAAGCCACCCATGAACCGAATTCCAAGTAAATTCAGCCATAAATAAATTTTTCGAATAGTTCAGTCCCTGGTCCACTTTCCGGAGAGAATTGTATCCTTCCTGTTAATCTAAGCATTAAACCACTCATGTACCGGATTCCAAGTATATTCAGTAATTAATAACCTTCTTTCCAATAAGTTAGCCCCTGATCCACTTTCCGAAGAGATGTGTATCCTTCCTGATAATCTAAGCAAAAAGACTCCTATATACCGAATTTAAAGTGAACCGGACCAGAATTAAGATTTTTTGAGTAGTCCAGTCCCTGGTCCACTTTCCGGAGAGAAGTGTGGTCTTCCTAGTAATCTAAGCAAAAGGCAATCTATATACCGAATTTCAAGTAATTCGAATTATAGATAAGATTTTTTGAAATGGTCAGTCCTTGGACTACATTCTGAAGAGAAGTGTATCCTTCCCGTTAATCTAAGCAAAAAGCTTCTTATGTACCGATTTTCTAGTAAACCGTACACTAATAAGATTTTCTGAATAGGTCAGACTCTGGCCCACTTCTCGGAGAGAAGAAAAGTGTCCCGTTAATCTTAAAAAAGGCCAAATATGTCCTCAATTCAAAGTGAAGCCAGCCATAAATAAACTTTTCGAATAAGTCAGTCACTGGTTATCTTTCCGAAAAGAAGTGAAGTCTTCCTGTTACTCTAAGCAAAAATATTCCTTTGTACCGATTTTCAAGTAAACCGTACGAAATTAAGATTTTTTGAATAGGTCAGTCTCTGGCCCACTTCCAGGAGAGAAGAAAAGTGTCCTGTTAATCTTAAAAAAGGCCAAATATGTCCTCAATTCAAAGTCAAGCCAGCCATAAATAAACTTTTCAAATAAGTCAGTCGCTGGTTATCTTTCCGAAAAGAAGTGAAGTCTTCCTGTTAATATAAGCAAAAGGCCACCTTTGTACCGAATATCAAGTTTTTTTGAACAGGGCAGTCCTTCCCAATTCCAGAAGTGAAGCAGAGTCTTCCTGCTAACCTCAGCAAAAGGCCACCTATGTACCGAACTTCAAGTAAATATAGCCATAAATAAATTTTTCGAATAGGTAAGGCCCTGGTCTAATTTCGGGAGGGAAGTGTATACTTCCCGTTAATCTTAGCAAAATGCTTCCCGTATAGCGAATTTCAAAGTGAACCAGAAAAGAAATAAGATTTTTTGAATAGGATAGTCTCTGGCCCACTTAACGGAGAGAAGAAATGTCCTCCCCTTAATCTAAGAAAAAAGGCACCCATGTACCGAATTCCAAGTAAATACAGCCATAAATAACCTTCTTTCCAATAAGTTAGCCCCTGGTCCACTTTCCGGAGAGAAGTGTATCCTTCCTGTTAATATAAGCAAAAAGCTTCCAGTGTACCGGATTTCAAGTGCAACGGACCAGAGTTAAAATTTTTTGAGCAGTCCAGTCCCTGGTCCACTTCCCGGAAAGAAGTGTAGTATTCCTAGTAATCTAAGAAAAAGGCAAACTATGTACCAAATTTCAAGTAATTCGAATTATAGATACGATTTTTTTATTGGGTCAGTCCCTGGTCCATTTTCCAGAGAGAATTGTATCCTTCCTGTTAATCTAAGCAAAAAGCTTCCTTTGTACCGAATTTCAAGTAAACCGGATCAGAATTAAGATTTTTTTGAATAGGCCAGTCTCTGGCCCACTTAACGGAGAGAAGAAAAGTCTTCCCGTTAATCTAAGCAAAACGCCACTCATGTACCGAATTCCAAGTATATTCAGCAATTAATAACCTTCCTTCCAATAAGTTATCCCCTGTCCCACTTTCCGAAGAGAAGTGTAGTATTGCCAGTAATCTAAGCAAGAGGCAACCTATGTACCAAATTTCAAGTAATTCGAATTATAGATACGATTTTTTTAATGGGTCGTCCCTGGTCCACTTTGCAGAGAGAATTGTATCTTTCCTGTTAATCTAAGCAAAAAGCTTCCGATGTTCCAAATTTAAAGTGAACCAGACTAGAATTAAGATTTTTTAGTAGTCCAATCCCTGGTCCACTTTCCGGAGAGAAGTGTAGTCTTCCTAGTAATTAAAGTAAAAAGGCACCCATGTACCGAATTCCAAGTAAATACAGCCATAAATAACCTTCCTTCCAATATGTTAGCTCCTGGTCCACTTTGCGGAAAGAAGTGTAGTCTTCCTGGTAATCTACGCAAAAGGCCACCTTTGTACCGTTTTTAAAGATTTTTGGAATAGGGCAGTTCCTCCCAATTCCCGAAGCGAAACTGAGCATTCCTGTTAAACTCAACAAAAGCCACCCATGAACCGAATTTCCAGTAAATCCAGCCATAAATAAATTTTTCGAATAGGTCAGTCCCTGGTCCACTTTCCGGAGAGAAGTGTAGTCTTCCTGGTAATCTATGCAAAAGGCTTCCCATGTACGGAATTTCAGGATTTTTGGAATTGGGCAGTCCCTCCTAATTTCCCAAAAGCTTCTTATATACCGATTTTTAAGTAAACCGTACAAAATAAGATTTTTTGAGTAGGTCAGTCTCTGGCCCACTTCCCGGAGAGAAGAAAAGCGTCGCGTAACTCTTAAAAAAGGCCAAATATGTCCTAAATTCGAAATTAAGGCAGCCATAAATTAACTTTTCGAATAATCTAAGCAAAAAGTCCAAATATGTTTTCAATCCGAAATAAAGCCAGCCATATATAAACTTTTCGAATAAGTCAATCGCTGGCCACCTTTCCGAAAAGAAGTGAAGAATTCCTGTTAATCTAAGCAAAAGGCCACCTACACGTATGTATGGAATTTCAAGACTTTTGGAATAGGGCAGTCCCTCCCAATTCCCGAAGAGACGCTGAGCATTCCTGTTAAACTCAGCAAAAGCCACCCATGTACCGAATTTCAAGTAAATCCAGCCATAAATAAATTTTTCGAATAGGGCAGTCCCTGGTCCACTTTACGGAGAGAAGTATATTCTTCCTTTTAATATAAGCAAAAAGCTTCTTGTGTACCGATTTTCAAGTAAACCGTCCAAATTAAATTTTTTTAAAAGGACAGTCTCTGGCCTACTTTACAGGGAGAAGAAAAGTCTTCCCGTTAATCTAAGCAAAAAGCCAAATATGTAATACAAAGTAAAGCCAGCCATAAATAAACTTTTCAAATAGGTCAGTCGCTAGTAACTTTCCGAAAAGAAGTGAAGTCTTCCTTTTATTCTTAACAAAAGGCCACCTTTGTACCGAATTTCAAGATTTTTGGAATAGGTCAGTCCATCCCAATTCCCGGAGAGAAGTAAGCCTTCCTGTTAACCTTAAATAAATTTTTTCGAAGAGGTCAGTCCCTGGTCCACTTTACGGAGAGAAGTAAATTCTTCCTGTTAATATAAGCAAAAAGTTTCCTTTGTACCGAATTTCAAGTAAACCGGACCAGAAATAAAATTTTTTGAATAGACTAGCCTCTGGCCCACTTAACGGAGGGAAGAAATGTTTTCCTCTTAATAAATTTTTCGACTAGGTGAGTCCCTGGTCCACTTTCCGTAGAGAAGTATATTCTTCCTGTTAATATGAGCAAAAAGTTTCCAATGTTCCGAATTTCAAGTGAAACGGACCAGAATTAAGGGTTTTTGAGTAGTCCAGTCCCAGGTCCTCTTTCCGAAAAGAAGTGAAGTCTTCCTTTTAATCTAAGCAGAAGGCAACCTATGTATCGAATATCAGGTAAATCCAGCCATAAATAAATTTTTAGAATCTTTCAGTCCCTGGTCCACTTTTCGAAGATAATTGTATCCTTCTTATTAGTCTAAGCAAAAAGCCTAGTTTATGCCGAATTTCAAGTAAAACGGACCAGAAATAAAATTTTTTGAATAGACCAGCATCTGGCCAACCTTAATCTAAGCAAAGAGGCACCCATATACCGAATTCCAAGTAAATACAGTCATAAACAACTTTCTTATATGTTAGCTCCTGGTCCACTCTCCGGAAAGAAGTGTGGTCTTCCTGTTAATCTAACCAAAAGGTCACCTGTGTACCGAACTTCAAGTAAATCCAGCCATAAATGAATTTTTCGAATACGTCAGCCCTTTTTCCACTTTCCGGAGAGAAATGTATCCTTCCTGTTAATCTAAGCAAAAAGCGACCTATGTACCGAATTTCAACTAAATGCAGCCATAAATAACCTTCTTTCCAATATGTTAGCTCCTGGTCCACTCTCCGGAAAGAAGTGTAGTCTAACCAAAAGGTCACCTGTCTACCGAATTTCAAGTAAATCCAGCCATAAAAAATGTTTTCGAATAGGTCATTCCCAGGTCCGCTTTCCAGAGAGAAATGTATCCTTCCTGATAATCTAAGCAAAGACCTTCCTATGCACCGCATTACAAGTAAACCGGACGAGAAATAAAATTTTTTGAATAGACCTGTCTCTGGCCCACTTAACGGAAAGAAGAAAAGTCTTCCCGTTAATCTACGCAAAAAGCCAACCATGTACCGAATTCCAAGTAAATATAGCCATAAATAACCTTCCTTCCAATATGTTAGCTCCTGGTCCACTTTCCGAAAAGAAGTGTAGCCTTCCTGGTATTCTAAGCAAAAGGCCACATTTGTACCGAATTTCAAGATTTTTTGAAATGCAAAAGCCACCCGAGTTTCAAGTAAATCCAGCCATAAAAAAATTTTTCGAATAGGTCAGTCCATGGTCCACTTTCCGGAGAGAATTGTATCCTTCCTGTTTATCTAAGCAAAAAGATTCCCTTGTACCGGATTTCAAGAAAACAGGACCAGAAATAAAATTTTTGGCCCACTTAACGGAGAGAAGAAAAGTCTTCCTGTTAATCTAAGTCAAAAGTCACTCATGTACCGAATTCTAAGCAAAGACAGCCATAAATAACGTTTTTTCCAATATATTAACCTATGGTCCACTTTCCGGAAAGAAGTGTGGTCTTCCTGTTAATCTAAGCAAAAGGCCATCCATGTACCGAATTCCAAGATTTTTAGAATAGGGCAGTCCCTTCCATTTCCCGAAAAGAAGCAGAGTCTTCCTGTGAACCTCAGCAAAACGCCACCTATGTACCGAATTTCAAGTAAATCCAGCCATAAATAAATTTTTCGAATAGGCTAGAAACAGGTCCACTTTCAGGAGAGAATTGTATCCTTCCTGTTAATCTGAACAAAAAGCTTCATATGTACCGGATTTAAAGTAAGCCGGACCAGAAATAAAATTTTTTGAATAGACTAGTCTCTGGCCCACATAACGGATAGAAGAAAAGTCTTCTTTCCAATATGTTAGCCCCTGGTACACATTCCGGAGAGAAGTGTAGTCTTCCTAGTAATCTTAGTAACAGGCAACCTATGTATCGAATTTCAGGATTTTTGGAATAGGTCAGTCCCTCCCAATTCCCGAAGAGCAGAAAAGTCTTTCCGTTAATCTAAGATAAAACCCCCCAGGTACCGACTTCCAAGTAAATCCATCCATAAATAAACTTCTATCCAATATGTTAGCTCCTGGTCCACTTTCCGGAAAGAAGTGTATCCTTCCTGTTAATCTAAGCAAAAAGCCACCCATGTACCGAATTTCAAGTAAACCGGACCAGAAAAAAAATTTTTTGAATAGACCAGTCTCGGGCGAACTTAACGGAGAGAGGAAATGTCTTCCCCTTAATCTAAGCAAAAAGGCCAGTCATAAATAAAGTTTTCGAATAGGTCAGTCCCTGTGTTTACGAGAGGTACCTTCTTCCAGCTTGTCCAAAATAAAACCACTCGCGTATTCGTTTTAAAGATTACAAAGTTTTAGTTTATTTATTTACAAAATATAGAAACTTTTATTATGTAAATTTGCAGATTATAAATGAACAAAATTGATTTATTTAAGTTTGATTGGTTTGGTTTGGTATTTGTGTATTACACAGTTTTTCTTATACGAATGTTTCTGTGTATATATGTACATACACAAATATTTTATTTTATTTAGTTTTATGGTAAATTTATCGCCCCGCGCGCGCTCGCCGATTATTTGATAGGAAATCTCGCTTGTTTCTTATTATTCTTGTAATTACAATAAGATATGACTGAGTGTCATGCTGTCACCTTGAGACTGTTCTACGGGGATTGTGGACCATATTTGTTTGGCGTCTTTGGAAAAAGCCTGATTTTGGAGCGAACAGTGTATTTCGACTCGGAGAGGTCAATATCGCATTTATCCGTGTGTCTTGACTCGGGGTGGTCGAGTGTGCCTGTTTGTGTTTATTTTGTCTTTTATTTAGTCGGTCATACCCATGAGTTGGGTTTATGTGCAAAAGAGAGTTATGCCTTTGTTGGCAAGTCAAGCATGTGTTTTTGTGATGAACAACGTTTAAGTGTATGGCGCAACGCAAGACAATTTACACAAATTTTATTATTTTTTATAAATTTGTACCGTTGGGGTATCGGCAGTTTCTTGAATTGCTTGCAATGCTTGAGAGTTGGTGATTATTCTGTGGAGAAATAATAGGCTTAGTTTTGTTAAGCGAGGGGATTTCGCGAGCTTGTGTTCAACGCATTCTTTAATTTCGAATTGCCTGCAAAGGAATTCTTTCATTTGTTGCCATGTTGGGCACTGCTTTCGGGATGCGAGAGATTGCTCCCATATCGGGAGTAGAGAGCATCCCAAGCCAATTGGAAATTGTCGTTAGTTAAAGCGAATCGTTTAACTATTTCTCCTGCTTGGCCTCTTGTTTTATACCGGAGATGTTATAACTTTCGAGCTGGAGATAGCAGCGGGTGGTTTATGCATACGGCAGTGAACATGTCTCGAAAAGACGGCCACTCATCGTATCCACCATAAAATGTTTCAGTGTCACAGGGCGGAAGTTGAAGATATACTTCCGATTGTTCAGCCATTTTAGGAGTTTGTCCTATTTGGGATCTAGAACATGGCTGATTCACTGCACTAATTAACTTGAGTTGCTTAGCAATTTTTGCTTTAGTGTTTTTATAAGTATCAATGCTAAATTTCTGCCAGCGCAAGAAAATTCGTGGGGAGGTCTTCTGTGTCTTTTTGGAATAAGACATCGTATGCGTCTTGAACACGTTTACACCAATTGTCACTAGAATTATTTTTAATTTTCAGGAGATTTTCTGAAAATTCCTCTATGGGGGAAGAGGTAAATTTGGCACAATATCTTATTAAGCCATCATTTGTTGTGTCAAATATTTGCGCACACGGGTAGTGTGGTTTGTATTTTGAGGCTTGATGCTCCAATTTGCTTTTGCTGCTACACGAGGAGAAGCAGCATTAGTGGCGGGTTGTACCTTAAGTTGCATTGGAGATTTCTTTGGGGGTGTCTTGGATGAGATACTTAGCAGTGGACTTTGATCTTTTGGCATTTTGAAATATTAAGTTACTTAAATCTTTTAATTTATAATTCTTGTTTTTAAACAAGTTTACACTTAGCCTCGGGGAACTAGTGTTGCTGGAAATTGGGTGTAGTTGAGAACTATTTGAATATATAGTGCCCCAGAAGTGTTTACTGCTGGGTTGGGATGCAGTTTATTTATGTTTGTACATATATGGAACTTCTAATGTTATGCTTCAGCTTAGGGAAGAGCGAAGTAGATCAAATGATATTTTAAGGGGTTATATACAGTTATGATTTTCAAAAAATCGATTTTTCATTTTATTTTTTTTTTCTGTATCTACATATATTTAAGAATACACAAAAGAAACTTCAAATCGATCCGGCAAATATTTTCGAAGTTACACGCGCATTTGTAAAGACGTTTCGGAGCGCTTGGAAGTATAAGTATAACTTCAAACGCGTTTTTCTCAGAATGGTGTTTTCAAAGTCGGTGACCACTATAACTCAAATACGGCTGAACCGACTTGTCTAAAATTTTAGCACAAGCTTTTTGAATATATTTTTCAGTGAATAATCTAAGCTTTTATTTTTCCGATAAATACTTTTTTTTCATAAACAATTTAAAATCGAAATTTCACTGAAAAATCGACTTTTTCCTTTGAGAAGGCGCATTTTGACAAAAAAATTTTTTTGCTTATTCCTTCGTGGTTAATCACTAGATTTAACATTACTTTAATGAAATTTGTTTGGTTTTTTAATTTCAGATGATCCAGTTCAGAGATAGAGTGGTCACCGCAAGACGTATTTTTTCAGAGGACCTCCTGGAGATCAGCTGTAGCTCTTCTCCAGAGAAATATTTTTACTAGTTATAAGGATTAAAATATTGTTGAATAATACCATAATAAGTACGTAAACTTTTTGAATCAATAAGTTCTAAAGACTTCTCAAAAAAATTCTTAAAAATTCGCTTTTCTTTGGCCCATTAACTGTATATAACCCCTTAATGCACTCAGCGGCTGCAGAATATGTGCGGTTGAGTGTTCGCTGTTATGCTGAAGCTGTGCTTGAGAAAGCACAAAATAAAATAGAAAAGCAGAGCACAAGAAGGAATTTATCGTCGAAATTTGGTATTTGTAAGTATGCACGTATTTTAAAGAAGTGATCGCGGGAATGGATGCACTTTTTTTTTGGAATAATTGTTTTTGCCGAGTAATGACACAGGAGAGTATCTATTTTGAAATCTGTGAATTTGGGAACACTATTGTTGTAATAAATTCCCTAGGATATGTAGGTATGTATGTACGTATGTTTAATTTGCAAATACTTAAATTCAAAATTGAGGTCAACAACCTTCAAGATTGCGTTACTGAAATTCTTGTTATTGGAAACGCAAGTATATTTTGTAAACTTAGAGATTTTTTAATTCGAAATTTTTTAAATTCATTCAAATCTTACGTTCCTTTTTTACTGTTTTATTGGCGCCAGCGTTGTTTTCCAAATCATGCATCCGGGTGTTGGAGTGGGGATGCTTTGCTATTGTTGTTGTTGATGCTGATGTGGTGACAACCTCTTGCTGCAAGTTCCTGTTCCTAGTTGCCTTTGTTGTAATTTTGCTTTTCGTTTGTAAAAATGTGTGCATTAATTTTTAATTATTTTTTTTTGATTGTAAGTACTTATATGTTTTCTTTCACTTCCCTTTGGAATAATAGTTTTTCAATAGAATACAATTAAGTAATACACTCTCAACGTCTTGTATTTTTTTCGTTTTTAGCAAATTGCATTTGCTTACACTTATTTTTTTTTTGGTTTGGTTGTATGTCAGTTTTTTCGAAAGTGCACATTCAGTTTTGATTAATTTTATTATGTTTATATGCACAATCAATTGATTTTCTCTCTAGTATCACTTCAATATTTTATATATAAGTTTGAGTTTTATTTAAGTTCTGTTAGTTTTTTAATTTTTTTTGTTTAATGGTGGCTGTACACCATAAATAGGCTCAACTTCAGCCTCGAAGAACCATGTTTACGCGATGTACCTTCTTCGAGCTTGTCCGAAATATAACCACTCGCGTATTCGCTTTAAAGAGTACAAAGGTTTAGTTTATTTATTTACAAAATATAGAAACTTTTATTATGTAAATTTGCAGATTATAAAAGAACAAAATTAATTTAATTTAAGTTTGATTGGTTTGGTTTGGTATTTGTGTATTACACAGTTTTTCTTATACAAATGTTTCTTTGTATATATGAACAAATCTCGCTTGTTTATTTGACAAGCAGGGCTTATAGAGGCCAAAAGCGCATTAGGGTGCGTACAAAAGGTATGAATGTGCTAATGGTTAAGCACACGCTTAAACACCCTGGTCTACTTTCCGGAAATAATTGTATCACTCCTGCTAAACTAAGCAAAAAGCTTCCCTTGTACTGAATTTCAAGTAAACTGGAGCAGAAATAAGATTTTTTGAATAGGCCAGTCTCTGGCCCACTTAAGGGAGAGAAGTATATCGTTCGTGTTAATCTAAGCAAAAAGCTTTCTATGTAAAGGATTTCAAGTAAACCAGACTAGAAATAAAATTTTTTAAGAAAAGTTTTCCCGTCAGTTTAAGCAAAAAGCCACCCATGAACCGTATTCCAAGCAAATTCAGCCATAAATATCCTTCTTTCCAATATATTAGCACCTGGTCTACTTTCCGGAAAGAAGTGTAGTCTTCCTGCCAATCTAAGCAAAACGCAACTTATGTACCGAGCTTCAATTAAATCCAGCCCTAAAGTCTTCCTGTTAACCTAAGCAAGCGGAGAGAAGAAAAGCCTTCCTGCTAATCTAAGCAAAAAGCTTCCTATGTACCGAATTTCAAGTAAACCGGACCAGATATAAGATTTTTTGAGAGTCCAGTCCCTGGTCCACTTTCCGGAGAGAAGTGTAGTCTTCCTAGTAATCTAAGCAAATGACAACCTATGTACCGAATTTCAAACATTTCGCATTATACGTGTAGATAAGATTTTTTAATGGGCCAGTCCCTGGTCCATTTTCCGGAGAGAAGAAAAGTTTTCCTGTTAATCTAAGCAAAACGCTTCCTATGTACCGAATTTCAAGTAAACCGGACCAGATATAAATTTTTTTGAGAGTCCAGTCTCTGGTCCACTTTCCGGAGAGAAGTGTAGTCTTCCTAGTAACCTAAGCAAAAGACGACCTATGTACCGAATTTCAAGCAATTCGAAATATAGATATGATTTTTTTAATGGGTCAGTCCATGGTCCACTTTCCGGAGAGAAGAAAAGTCTTCCTGTTAATCTAAGCAAAACACTCCGTATGTACCGAATTTCAAGTAAACCGGACCAGAAATAATATTTTTTGAGAGTCCAGTCCCTGGTCCACTTTCCGGAGAGAAGTGTCGTCTTCCTAGTAACCTAAGCAAAAGACAACCTATTTACCGAATTTCAAGCAATTCGAATTATAGATAAGATTTTTTTAATGGGTCAGTTCCTGATCCACTTTCCGAAGATGAGAAAAGTCTTCCTGTTAATCTAAGCAAAACTCTTCCTACGTACCGAATTTCAAGTAAACCGGACCAGAAATAATATTTTTTATGTAAAGTTTTCCAGTTAGTTTTAAGCAAAAAGCCACCCATGAACCATATTCCAAGTAAATTCAGCCATAAATAACCTTCTTTCCAATATATTAGCCCCTGGTCCACTTTCCGGAAACAAGTGTAGTCTTCCTGCCAATCTAAGCAAAAAGCAACTTAAGTACCGAGCTTCAAGTAAATCCAGCCATAAATTATTTTTTTTGAATAGATCAGTGCCTGGGTCCGTCCAAGGTCCATTTCATGAAATTTTTCTCGCAAGCACTTCAAAGGAGTCACAGAAATAATCTAGAAAAATTTCAAGTCAATCAGTCGGTAACTTTTAGGGAACATCCGATTCAGACGGACATAAGAGCTTTTTTCGAATAGGTCAGTCCCCGGTCCAATTGATGAACAGTTTTTTTCGGCTTAGCCTTCTCAGGATTCATAGAAATAATCTGAAGAAATTTCAAGACAATCGGTAGGTAACTTATGAAAAACACCCGTTACAAACTGACATAGAAGTTTTTTTGAATAGGTCAGTCCCTTCTAATTCCCGTAGAGAAGCAAAGACTTCCTGTTAACCCCAGCAAAAGGGCACCTATGTATCAAAATTCAAGTTAGTCTAGCCATAAAAAAATTTTTCGAAAAGGTCAGTTCCTGGTCCACTTCCCGAACGAACCTTAAATAAGATTTCTTAGAGTAGGTTCGTCCCCGGTTCATTACCCGGGGATCATAGAAATAATTTGAAGATACTTCAAGACAATCAGTGGGTAACTTATGAAAAAAACTTTTTCAAACTGACATAAGAGTTTTTTTCGAACACGTCAGTCGCCGGTCCCTTCTCCGGAGAGAAGTGTAGTATCCCTGATAATATAAGCAAAACGCCATGTATGTAGGGCATTTTAAGTAAGCTTAACCATAGATAAACTTTTCGAGTAGGTTAGTCCTTGGTCCAATTGCTGAACAGTTTCTTTTGGCTTAGCCTTTTCAGGGACAATAGAAATAATCTGAAGAAATTTCAAGACAATCAGTGGGTAACTTATGAAAAAAACTTTTTCAAACTGACATAAAAGTTTTTTTCGAACACGTCAGTCGCCGGTCCCTTCTCCGGAGAGAAGTGTAGTATCCCTGATAATATAAGCAAAACGCCATGTATGGAACGAATTTCAAGTAAATCCAGTATATTTTTTTGAATACGTCAGTGCCTAGGTCCGTCAAAAGTCCACTTCACGAAAGAAAAATATCAAATCAGTCAGTCAGTAAATTATGGAAAACACCCGTTACAGAAGGACATTAGAGTTTTTTTTTAATAGGTCAGTCCCCGGTCCAATTCTTGAACACGGTTTTTGACTAAATCTTCCCAGGTGTCACAAAAATAATATGAAGAAATTTCAAGTCAATCGGTCGGTAACTTATGGAGAACACTCGTTACATACGGACATAGGATTTTTTTTTCGACTAGGTTAATTTACTGTTCGCTCTCCGGAGAGAAGTACAGTATTCCTGGTAATCTAAGCAAAGCACCATCTATGTACCGAATTTCAAGTTAGCTTAACCATAGATAAACTTTTCGAATAGGTTAGTCCTTGGTCCACTTTCCAGAGAGTATGTAATGGGCGCTTCTAAAAATATTTCAGAATTCTTAGTTTTGCTTCCATTTTACGGAAAATCATTTATTTTCAATTATGCTATGTAACTATAAAAAAATAATAATATAATATTATAAGCCAGTCAATAAAACGTACATCATTGTATTTATATTTATATTGTACAATAAAAACTAATTGACAATTGCACAACTGTTATACAACAACCTAAAGTCATTATCATCTGGCGGATATAACACTAGAAGAGAGGCTGATGACAGGTTGTCAAAAACGACTTACAGATCCGCTGTACCGAGATCGGCCCTTTTTTGATTGACCAGCGAGTGGAACGGATGGATAGCAGCAAGTTACAAACTTATACAAATCGAAAATAAAAACGTGTAAATTTTAACAAAACATTATAAGTGCTGGGTTAATAAAAATAGAAGTGGTGGTTTATCCTTCAACAAATTCAAAAATTAAGCAGATTATTTAAAGGAACAAAAGGTGTTTCAATTTACTTTTAATGTGTAATTAACACCTCGGCGCTACAAAGCTACACACATCGAGGAAAAGTGTCATGGTGAGAGATAAGATGGCGAATACTTTGCAGCTGGAAACTGGTTTTCCATAAAAAGCCTTAAAGTTTTGTACTAATTAAACTTACACGTAAGTAATTTAGTTTAAATTCCTTTTCTTTACGTAACCTAATTTAATACATACTGTTATCCTTTGTCATAACCTTGTCATAACCTTTTTGACTAAATTGATTAATTGCAATCATAAAACTTGAAATATCTAAAATCATTTTTGAGGTTATTAGAGTAAGAAATGAAAATGAAGGAAGTAAAATATTCATTATTATCAAAGCTAAATGAACATCGTAATTTTTAAATATTTAATTCAAACAATTAACATCATCATAGTCATTTAAGAGAAAATACTCAAAATGTAAAGTTCTGAGAACCACATGGTCTCAAACTAACCTTCCTCAACATTTTCTCATATCTTTATTTTTTCTTTTGCATAAATTCAATGGCAAGGTTAAATTGAAGACGCGTGAGAATTCTATTGATCGTGTTACATATTTTTTTTGTTGGTGAGCGCGTGCTAACATACCGACACCTACATATATGTTTTACTCATGTTAAACAGTTTACGGTCAAAAAGTTAGAATTACTTATTTAAATGTTAAACTTATACATTTTTTTTTTTGTTTTGAATGAATAGAAGGAAATAGCAGGCAGATGTGTAAGAACTAAAAGGTCTATGAGCGCGAATTTACCATTAATTCTCGTAATAAAATGAAATTTTAATAATACTTTATATAGCGATAACAGCGAGCATGGAAGGCCTTCTACGCATCGTCAACAATCAATGTAAGTAATATAATATTTATTAATTACTAATTGTTAATAATGGCATAATTTGTTCATTCATAATAATCTTAATTTACCTAGATTAACAGGAAGGATACAATTCTCTCCGGAAAGTGGACTAAGGACTGACCTATTCGAAAAATTTATTTATGGCTGGATTTACTTGAAATTCGGTACATGGGTGGATTTTTTCTTTATTCTCTCTGTTAAGTGGGCCAGAGACTGGCCTATTCATAAAATCTTATTACTTAGCTAGTTTACATGAAATCCGGTGCATAGGTTGCCTTTTGCATAGATTACCAGGAAGACTGCCCATTCAAAAAATTTTATATATGGTTCGAATTGCTTAGAATTCGGAACATAGGTTGAAATTTGCTTAGATTACCAGGAAGACTACACTTCTCTTCGGACTGAGTGACCTATTCGAAAAATCTTATTTATGGCTGGACTTGCTTGAAATTCGGTACATGGGTCGCTTTTTGCTTAGATTAACGGGAAGATTTTTTTTCTCTCCGTTAAGTGGGCAAGAGACTGGTCTATTCCAAAAATCTTATTTCTGGTCCTGTTTACTTGAAATTCGGTACATAGGTTGCCTTTTGCAAAGATTAACGGGAAGACCCTTCTTCTCTGCAGGAATTGGACCTGGTACTGACCTGGTAAAAACCTTCTTTGTGGTCCCGTTTGCTTGAAATTCGGCACATGTGTAGCTTTTTATTTAGATTAACAGGAAGGATACACTTCTCTCCCGAAAGTGGACCAAGGACTGACCTTGTCGAAAAGTTTATTTATGGCCAGGCTAACTTGAAATTCGGTACATGGGTGCCCTCTCTTCGAAAGGTGGACCAGAGAAAAGTTTAGTTATGGATAGACTAACTTAAAATTCGATACATGGGTGGCTTTTGCATAGATCAACAGGAAGCCTACACTACTTGTAATAAGTTTTCATTTTTAAAAACGATTTTTTTATTAAAGAATAAAGAAGATGAAAAAAAGCACACTGTACACCTATAGTACATGCTAACAAGAGGGCTGCAAATTAAAGTTCACATTTTTAACCGTCGGGAGCAAGGTCTATCGGGGCCTGTCTTTGCAGCTAGCAAGCAGTGGTTGGGGGGTTCGCGACCTCTTCCCTAAAATCTCTTACATTACAATTTTTATTGTAGTATTTTAGTAACTAGTATTTACAATATGTATGTAATAAAATTACGCTTGTTTTTGGTAAATGCCTGTATTAATAGAAATTGAATTGAAGTGAAATATGTTTGAGATAATTAAAATCTCGAATTTATAAAAGAAAAGTAATGGCTTTCTAGTACAGACTTATGTTTTCCGAGGTAATGAGGTAATGAGGTGAGTAACCATTTGGGGCCTTATAAAATTAGCGCTAAAAAGGCCGAGCGCGAGTCAACCTTCGCAGCTCACAGTGTGTGGAAAAATTAGTTTTTGATGTTCCTTTCTATGTTTTTGCATTTTTAATTTTTTTATTTAACCACGGTTACAAATTTTTTTTTGTGTGACAAAGTAAAATAAATAGGGGCTCTGTAATAAAAATTGTAATGTAAGAGATTTTAGGGAAGAGGTCGCGAACCCCCCAACCACTGCTTGCTAGCTGCAAAGACGGGCCCCGATAGACCTTGCTCCCGACGGTTAAAAATGTGAACTTTAATTTGCAACCCTCTTGTCAGCATGTACTAAAGGTACAGTGTGCTT
This sequence comes from Ceratitis rosa, assembly GCA_037013455.1. Classification (NCBI taxonomy): domain Eukaryota; kingdom Metazoa; phylum Arthropoda; class Insecta; order Diptera; family Tephritidae; genus Ceratitis; species Ceratitis rosa. Next base: position 1,329,968 of record JAWMAG010000097.1, on the reverse strand, counting down.
TTTTTCATTTTCTTTATTCTTTAATAAAAAAATCGTTTTTAAAAATGAAAACTTATTACAAGTAGTGTAGGCCTCCTGTTGATCTATGCAAAAGCCACCCATGTATCGAATTTTAAGTTAGTCTATCCATAACTAAACTTTTCTCTGGTCCACCTTTCAAAGAGAGGGCACCCATGTACCGAATTTCAAGTTAGCCTGGCCATAAATAAACTTTTCGACAAGATCAGTCCTTGGTCCACTTTCCGGAGAGAAGTGTATCCTTCCTGTTAATCTAAATAAAAAGCTACACATGTGCCGAATTTCAAGCAAACGGGACCACAAAGAAGGTTTTTACCAGGTCAGTACCAGGTCCAATTCCTGCAGAGAAGAAGGGTCTTCCCGTTAATCTTTGCAAAAGGCAACCTATGTACCGAATTTCAAGTAAACAGGACCAGAAATAAGATTTTTGGAATAGACCAGTATCTGGCCCACTTAACGGAGAGAAAAAAAATCTTCCCGTTAATCTAAGCAAAAAGCGACCCATGTACCGAATTTCAAGCAAGTCCAGCCATAAATAAGATTTTTCGAATAGGTCACTTAGTCCGAAGAGAAGTGTAGTCTTCCTGGTAATCTAAGCAAATTTCAACCTATGTTCCGAATTCTAAGCAATTCGAACCATATATAAAATTTTTTGAATGGGCAGTCTTCCTGGTAATCTATGCAAAAGGCAACCTATGCACCGGATTTCATGTAAACTAGCTAAGTAATAAGATTTTATGAATAGGCCAGTCTCTGGCCCACTTAACAGAGAGAATAAAGAAAAAATCCACCCATGTACCGAATTTCAAGTAAATCCAGCCATAAATAAATTTTTCGAATAGGTCAGTCCTTAGTCCACTTTCCGGAGAGAATTGTATCCTTCCTGTTAATCTAGGTAAAAAGCTTCACTTGTACTGAATTTCAAGTAAACTGGAGCAGAAATAAGATTTTTTGAATAGGCCAGTCTCTGGCCCACTTAACGGAGAGAAGAAAAGTTTTCCGTTAGTCTACCCAAAAAGCCACCCATGTACCGAATTTCAAGTAAATACAGCCACAAATGACCTTCTTTCCAATCAGTTAGCCCCTGGTCCACTTTCCGGAGAGAAGTGTAGTCTTCCTAGTAATCTAAGCAAAAGGCAACCTATGTACCGAATTTCAAGTAATTCGAATTATAGGTAATATTTTTTGAATGGGTCAGTCCTTGGTCTACATTCCGAAGAGAAGTGTATCTTTCCTGTTAATCTAAGCAAAAGGCTATCTATGTACCAAATTTCAAGTAACCCGGACCAGAAATGAGATTTTTTAAGAAACATTTTCCCGTTAATCTAAGCAAAAAGCAATCAATGTACCGTATTCCAAGTTAATTCAGCCATAAATAACCTTCTTTCCAAAAAGTTAGCCCCTGGTCCACATTCCGGAGAGAAGAAAAGTCTTCCTGTTAATCTAAGCAAAACGCTTCCTATGTACCGAATTTCAAGTAAACCGGACCAGATATAAGATTTTTTGAGAGTCCAGTCCCTGGTCCACTTTCAGGAGAGAAGTGTAGTCTTCCTAGTAACATAAGCAAAAGACAACCTATGTACTGAATTTCAAGCAATTCGAATTATAGATAAGATTTTTTTAATGGGTCAGTCCATGGTCCACTTTTCGGAGAGAAGAAGAGTCTTCCTGCTAATCTAAGCAAAACGCTTCCTATGTACCGAATTTCAAGCAAACCGGAACAGAAATAAGATATTTTAAGAAAAGTTTTCCCGTTAGTTTAAGCAAAAAGCCACCCATGAACCGTATTCCAAGTAAATTCAGCCATAAATATCCTTCTTTCCAATATATTAACTCCTGATCCACTTACCGGAATTAAGTGTAGTCTTCCTGCCAATCTAAGCAAAAAGCAACTTAAGTACCGAGCTTCAAGTAATTCCAGCCATAAATAAATTTTTTTTTGAATAGGTCAGTGCCTAGGTCCGTCCCCGGTCCATTTCATGAAATTTTTCTCGCAAGAGTCACAGAAATAATCTGGAAAAATATCAAGTCAATCAGTCGGTAACTTTAAGGGAACATCCGGTTCAGACGTACATAAGAGCTTTTTTCGAATAGGTCAGTCCCCGGTCCAATTGCTGAACAGTTTTTTTCGGCTTAGCCTTCTCAGGGACAATAGAAATAATCTGAAGAAATTTCAAGACAATCAGTGGGTAACTTAGAAAAAAACTTTTTCAAACTGACATAAGAGTTTTTTTCGAACACGTCAGTCGCCGGTCCCTTCTCCGGAGAGAAGTGTAGTATCCCTGATAATATAAGCAAAACGCCATGTATGGAACGAATTTCAAGTAAATCCAGTATTTTTTTTTTGAATACGTCAGTGCTTAGGTCCGTCAAAAGTCCACTTCACGAAATTTTTTTCGCAAAATCTTTAAAGGAGTCATAGAAGTAATCTGGAAAAATATCAAATGATGAAATATGAAAAATTTGAAGTCAATCGGTCGGTAACTTATGGGGAGCACTCGTTTCAAACGGACATTGGAGTTTTTTTCGAATAAGTTAGTCCTTGGTCCAATCCGTGTACACCATTTTTCGACCAAATCTTATCAGGGGGCATAGAAATAATATGAAGAAATTTCAAGTCAATCGGTCGGTAACTTATGGAGAACACTCGTTACAAACGTACATAGGATTTTTTTTTCGAATAGGTTAGTTAACTGTTCGCTCTCCGGAGAGAAGTACAGTATTCCTGGTAATCTAAGCAAAGCACCATCTATGTACCGAATTTCAAGGAAATCGATGCATAAATAAAATTTTTTTAACAAGTCAGTCTCTGGTCCACTTCTTGGAGAGAAGTGTAGTCTTCCTGTTAATCTAAACAAAAGGCTACCTATGTACTGAATTTTTATTAAGTCAACCCATATATAATTTTTTTTTTAAATAGGTCAGTGCCTTGCCCACTTTCCGAAGAGTAGTGTGAGGTTCCTAGTAATCTACGCAAAAGGCGACCTGTATACCAAATTTTAAAGATTTTTGAATAGCTCAGTCCCTTCCAAGTCCCGAAGAGAAGCAGAGCCTTCCTGTTAACCTCAGCAAAAGGCCACCCATGTCACAAATTTGAAGTTAGTCTAGCCATAAATAAACTTTTCGAATAGGTCAGTCCTTGGTCCAATATCCGAAATACTCAATTTAAAGATTTTTTGAATAGGTCAGTCCCTTCTCTTTCCTGTAAAGGAGCAGAGCCTTCCTGTTAATCTCAGCAAAAGAGCACCCATATACCGAATTTCAAGTTAGTCTGTCCATAAATAAAATTTTCGTATAGGTCAGTCCTTGGTCCACCTGCCAGAGAGAAGTGTACCCTTCCGGGTAATCAAAAAGGTCAGTCCCCGTTCCATATTTGCTTACATTTGCTATGTATATATCACATATCTACAGCATTGGCCAAAAGTATTAGCACCCACTAATTACTGATTTTTTTTTTTAACTAGTAAAGTAATGAAGTTTTGTTAGTAAAACAGTGAAAATACAAAGAAATAGTGATAATAACATTAATATTTAGTAGGCTTACCCTTCGATTTAAGAACGGCAGAAATTCTCTTAGGCATGCATACGGCAGTTTTTGATGTTATATTGTGTTCCTTAATCTTGCGTTATAAAATAGCCTACATGTACTCAATGGGATTAAGATCTGGAGACTGTGCAGGCCAATCTAACAAAACAATGTTGTTATCTCTAAGCCAACGTATCGTAGTCGCTGATTTGTGACAAGGAGCATGGTCTTGCTGAGATTGAACCCCGTCTAAATTAGTATCGCCGAAAATGCGTTAACGGGCAAGGCAAAAAAATTAATAATGAAAACAATTTTATAGTCGAGTTCATAAAAAAATCAAAGCAATTTCTTTCTTTCCCCTGTTTCTAATACATTTATGTACGTTTGACTGTCCATGCGACGCTCGCAAACGAACATTTCGCCGACACCATCAGCAGCCATGCAGCCCCAGGTCATAATGCTGCCTCCTCCATGCTTAACAGAGTGTACCATGCAATCCGGATGATATTCTTCCCCAACCCGTCACCTCACGAACGTCACACCAGGTTTTCCAAATATCTGTAGAAAAGAAAAAAATGTTTTCATAAGATTTGTATTATGTCTTCAAAATTTCTCTAGGGTAACAAGCTATGGCTGTTAATACTTTAAGACTAATAGCCTATTTCCACCAAGCACTTAACTGCATTTAAGGCCTCTGTTAAGTGAATGAAATGTCAAACGTTTCCACCGAAAGTGAGTTAACTCAAACAGCTGATTTTTGTTTTCATTTGCAGTTTGCAAAATTTGTCACAAGTATTAAAATCACGAATTCTAGAGACCGCATCCATTTTATTTTGCTATTTATACAATATTATGATTTGCAAGTGCAGATTATTGCTGCACGGACAGACGCTGCTGAAAGGAAAATGCTTTTTTGCATGCTTACAACTTTGCCAACAATGCCATTTCTTTGTATACATGAGAGTTTTTTCGGCTACCTCTCAATTCCAGAGCTCTTCTTTCCCAGCAATCCAGGAAACTTTGCTCCTCCGTAAGGTTCCACTTGCGTCGTTTTGTTTCCATTTTCAGTTTACCATAGCTTATTTTTTTAAGTAAATATTTATTTTGTTTCTCTAGAAAACCACAATTCAAGGAGTAGCTCGGCCGAAAAATCGCTTAACCGGTTACAAAGCGCACATTGTAGATACATAAATATTTATTTTGCACCAATTATGTATACATACATAATTATTTGTTTTTCGCAATCAGCTCATAGTTGCCAGAGTCGCGTATATTTTTATGTTGATGGGATAGTTTTCTAATCCACAATTGCTTTTTGTTTGTTTTTTATTTTTATTTTATTTTATTTTTTAAAGAGGAGAAGCATTATCTTCGCCGATTACTTAATATATGTTTTTATGTCAATATTAATGTAAAAAAAGTAACTTTTGCAGAAAAAATTTCAGCATGCAAGATAAAAGTCTGGCCCCTCATTAAATCCGAAAATACCCTACTCTGGCAAGAAATATACCGAAACGTCCGAAATATTTACATGAGTAGTGACAGCATCGACTGTTAACATAACATTTTCTGTTAAATTACCGAAAGTGAATTAACTCACTTTGAAAAGTGAGTTAACACACTTTTATACAACAACAATCACATGGGAATTTCGCGTTTAAATGCGATGTTTAAATGCATTCAAGCTAAAATGCAGTTAACGTTCGGTGGAAACAGGCTATAAGCTTACCTCCAAGTTTGATTCATTAGAACATCACAACAGAACATTCCACCAATCTTCTTCCCTGAAATGTTGGTATCGGTGAGCCCATTCCAAACGATGTTTCCTATTCTTTTCTGAGAGCCACGGCTTCTTTTGGGCTTTACATCCTTTTAATCCTGATTCCGGAAGTCTTCTTCTAGCTGTTTTTGCGATCCTTGAGAGACTCGCGTATAATTATTCGGTCTTCTCGTTTACTGGTTAGACGCTTTCTTCCACTTTTTGATTTATTTTTGTGGGATTTCGTCTCCACAAATCACCTGATAGCACATTGGACCGCGCACCGCGAACATCCCACCACAACTCTCAAGACGGCCGGTCTACCCACCGGAGTTGACCCGGATTTTATCCGGCCAAGGGTTGTCACCCTTTCGGCGACCTAACCCCGTTTAGGTCAACAGGTAAAATTAGTTTAAGTTCGCCATCGGAGCAACACCTCGTAGCTGGGTTGCTTCAAATCCTTCTCATCAGGGCTGGCGTCGAAACCAACCCTGGTCCGACGGATTACTTCTGCCGCGTGTGCACCAGAAGACTCCACCACTCCTCCACCTCGGTTAGGTGCAACCAGTGCAATGGTTGGAGTCATCTTAAGGTCTGCTCAGGCCTTAAGACACATAGGGAGTGGACCACACGTTATGTGGCCCCAAGCAGCCAACGCCCAAGTGCGCCCCCAGCCTCCACCACAGTGCCTTCAGCACCCTTACCCACTTTGGGTAAACCGCAGACCTCCACGGTCTTCCGGAGCTCCCCGCAGCATGACTCCCGCCAACCTTTACCCCCTTCCCCTCCCACAACCAGCTCCTCATCCTCCTCCCGTGCGAGGACTACCCAGCAGCTCCTAGTCCCCCGCACAGTCTGTTCCGTGTGTCAGACCCTAGTACGTCGGAATGTGACCTCAGTCAGATGCCATTTTTGCTCCGGCTGGTGTCACTTTCGGACGTGCTCGGGCCTGCGCACCTCCCGTGAGTGGAGTGATGCGTACGTTGCCCTTTGCTGTAGGAACTGCCCCCGCCTGTTAACACTACAACACCGCCAATGAACACCAATGTGCGGAACCAACCTCAGCGGGTATTACAGCAGCAATACACGTCATCCACGCACCACTCCCCCACCCCCCGTATCACGAACGTTCCCCCGAGACGGACCCGACTCCTTCAATTTAACTGCAACGGACTCCAGGGGAAGATCGACGAGATAGTCGACTATATGAGCCGGGAGCATCTGTCAATTGCTGCGATTCAGGAAACTAAGCTGACCGCCCGCTTGGGTCTTCTGAGTCGGGCCGGATACAACATAATCCGCAAGGATCGCGAGCGAGACCATGGAGGGGGTTTGGCGTTCATCTTGCACAACACCGTGCAGTATCGTCTCATTGATGGCGACATCGACCGCAGGGATACTACCCTAGAATGTCAGGGCATAGATATCCGGTCAGGCGATGCCGAGCTCGAAATATTTAATATATACATTCCTCCCGTTATATATATATATGACCTGATATAGGTGCGCTACTCAGAGGCGAAAACCGTTTGGTTTTGGGCGACTTTAACGCGCAATACGATCTTTGGCATTCTAGCCTGTCAAATGACCGTAGAGGAATGGAGCTGGCGGAACAGATAGGCGATTCGACATTCTGCACAATGAACGACAACACCCCCACTAGAGTTGTGGGTAATTGCCAAAGCTCGTCCGACATAACAATTGCGAGTGCTGGTCTGATAAACTGTATAGTCTGGCGACCTATACTGACACTAGCGTCGGACCACTTACCCATACACATCTCGATTGACAGACCTCCCGACTTTGTTTCCGCGGACCACCGGACCTTCGGTAACTTCAAAAAAGCTAACTGGACCGGCTGCACGGAATTCACCGAGAACGCCTTTAGTGCTCTCTCCACTCCAACAGACGTCACCTCTGGTGAACGATCATTCCGCAGGATAGTTGCGACCGCTGCCGCCTGCTTCATTCCGGCAGGCCAAATTGCGGAAATCCGCCCTAACTTCCCGTCCGAAGCGGCGGCTTTAGCAGCAAGGCGCGACATCCTCCGTAACTCCGATCCCGGGAATCCCTTAATCAGGGATTTAAATGCGGAGATTCGGACCGTTGTAAAAAGACACAAGCGGAAAAAGTGGGAGGAGCACTTAAGGTCCTGCAATATCTCCTCTGGGGCAACCAAGCTCTGGGCTACAGTCAAGTTGCTGTCTAACCCGACGAGACGCGACGACCGGGTGGAAATTTCATTCGGTGATCGCGCCTCGTCGGACCCGAAGAGATGCGCGAGCTATTTTAGCTGGCTTTTTACACTGCATCCTTCGGTAGACAAAGCGAAACGACGTGTAACCCGCCGTATGCGCAAACTGCCAAACACAAGCGCGGTGCTTGATTTCTCCAAAGAAGAGGTTCAGGGGGTTATCGGGAAGGCGAAAGCCTCCAAATCCATCGGCCCTGACGGAATAAGCATGCTGATGCTAAAACATCTCGGACCAGTGGGAGCAGAATACCTCACCAAAGTCCTCAATTTGTCTTTGACCACCCTAATCATACCAGATATGTGGAAAACCGGTAGGGTGGTCCCGCTACTTAAACCGGGGAAACCAGCCAACATCGGCCGATAACTCTCCTCTCCCCAGTAGCGAAGACGCTTGAGACCTTACAGCTCCCGACATTCACTCACCATATGCGTCTAGCAGTACATCAGCATGGCTTCCGAAAAGTGCACAGTACCACAACAGCACTTAACGCCATAAACACCCAGGTGGTCAATGGTCTGAACCAAAACCGACCCTGCGCGAGAACTGTCCTGGTAGCACTGGATTTGTCAAAAGCTTTTGACACTGTCAATCATTCAGTGCTACTCAGTGACATTGAGGAATCCTCATTACCGCCGGGGTTGCAGAGGTGTGTCATGGGCTACCTGAGTTGTCGTCAATCATCGGTCATATTCCAAGGTGAAACATCTAAATTGAGGAAAATTAAACAGGGGGTTCCGCAGGGTGGTGTACTCTCCCCGCTACTGTTTAATTTTTACATCTCGAAGCTCCCCCCTCCACCGGAAGGAGTCTCACTAACCTCGTATGCCGATGATTGCTCGGTATTGGCGTCTGGCCAGGATATTGATAGCCTATGTTCGAAAGTGAACGGCTACCTCGCCGATCTCTCCCCTTTCTTCACTGCACGACATTTAATTATTCAACCGACGAAATCCTCGGCTACCCTTTTCACCAGCTGGACGAAGGAGTACCGGCTAGAACTCGATGTGAAAGTTGACGACCAAAGAATTCCAACTATAAACAACCCTAAGATTTTAGGGGTCACATTCGATAGCCTGCACTTCTTCACTCCGCATACGACCGCAATTGCTGCAAAACTCCAGGGCCGCAACAAAATACTCAAATCGTTAGCCGGCAGCACATGGGGTAAAGATAAAGAAACCTTGCTGGCAACCTACAAAGCAATTGGCCGGCCGATCGTAAACTACGCTGCACCGATTTGGGCGCCGGGGATGAACGAGACGCAGTGGAGAAAACTACAGGCCTGTCAGAACACCGCCCTTAGGACTGCGATAGGAAACCTCCTGATGTCACCGGAGCACCACTTGCACAGCGAAGCATGTATGCTACGAGTTAAGGAGCATAATGCTTTGCTGTGCAAGCAGTTCCTGTTGGGATGCCACCGCGCGAAGCATCCCAGCAGGCACCTCTTAGAAGCCGAGTCTCCGCCTAGGCACATCAGGAATGGAGTACTTGACTATAACTGCACCATACAGCACCATTTAAAACAACCGCTGGACAGGACGGCTTACCGACAGGCGCTGAACGCCATTCACCAGGAGTCAGTCAACACCTTCCTAGACTCCCTTCCAGTGAATGGCGTACTCGGAAACAAACCTCCATCAATAGCAGACAGTGAGCTCGAGCTGCCTCGAGAGACCCGAGTGATATTAGCACAACTCAGATCTGGATACTGTAGCAGGTTAAACTCCTACATATCCATACTCGACCCCAGCATACCCAACGTATGCCCTGCATGTGGAGAGTCCCCGCACCACACTAACCACCTCTTCATATGCCCCTTAAACCTACCCATCTAACCCCCCTCTCCCTTTGGTCCAACCCTGTCGAAACAGCACGTTTCCTGGACCTCCCGTTAGATGACCTCGGCGACATCTCATCAAATTGGCAATCTCAACGTGAGACTAACCTTCTTATTTATTATATATGAATTTATTAAAAATAACAATTTTTATGTTTAGCTTACCCAGAGTGCTATGACTTAATATTACACAATTTATTCGTTTAATCAACAGTTAAACACCCATGTAAGACATTTACAAAAAGAAGTGGTAGCTTTGATAGTCACATTTAAGAATACTTGTATTTTAGTGGGGTGTCTAATACTTTTGGCCAAGGTTGTATATGTATGTATGTTTGTAGACCTATAAGCTTGCAATCATATGTTTGTTATTATATTCGCTTGCTTGTCATATTCGCTTATAGCAGGCAATAGGCATGCTGCGCTCTCATCTTTGGATAATTTCTTTTTATATATTATGTAGCATACACGGTGTGTCCCAAAAATAACCGAAATTTTTGGATATAAAATAGTTAAATACAAATTTTATTATCTTTGAAAGTTATTATTTATTCAAAATAGGTTCCATTTGACTCAACACAACGTCTGGAACGATCAACCAGCGCAAGCATAGATTTTTTTATGTCATTTATAGAAATGTTCTTCGGTTACGGCTGCTTCATTTTTTTTTCAATTTTTTTTCAAGTTTGACACAAAATTTTATATTTGCTCTTTGTTCCATTTTTTTTTTTGGAACCATTAGCACACTTTTGGTTTTATTGAAATGGCTGTCACTTTTACATCTGTCATCCGACTTACATGAAGTTAGGTGCGTTTGAAAGAGGATGAATATATCTTTTTAATGTTGCAAATTTTCAATACATGGCGCTGTATGTTGTATGATTTAAATATTAAGTTCGATTATTTTTGGGACACACCGTGTATATACCAATAACAACTAGCGTTAGGATGAGCAACCTCTATGGAATTTTAATATGTATTTACATAGAATGGGAACTTTGAGAAACTGGTTTATTAAAGTAGCGGGTTAAATTCAAAATATGAAGTAGTAATTAAAGGAAGTGAATTGTTAAAAATAAATTAGTCTAATAATTGGTCACCACATCATAGTACTTTTACTCGGCACCTACATACATACTCGTATATAGTACATTTCCAAGCGGAAACAAACCACTTGTGTTTGTAGTTGTTGCATTTGGTAAATTCGTGCGTGATTCTTTGTGATCTTACATTTTTTGGTGTCCAACGTGGGGCACGAGTAAAGTTCTTTCGGATTGACATTACGGCTTCGTTCCGTTGGTGGTCAGTACTATACTCCACCTATAACCACCATCGTCATTGGATATCATCACAGACAAACGTTTCGGCTCAATTTCTTCATCAAGAATATATCATAGCTACCTGCTCGTCCTCGCTACGTCGTCATCGCCATCATTGGCTGCTATTTTTAGGCGTTCTTTACGTCCTAAAAACGCAATATCAAACCTAAAACCTTCATCTGCCATTGTAGTGCTCCTTTCAAATTTCTAATTTCGATGAATTGAAGCAACAACGCGCTAACACCAAAAAAAAATATTACGCGCATTAAAAATATCATTGACGCTAGTTTGCGGCAAGGAGGAAGGATCGTTTCAGCCGCAGAGTACAAATGTCGTCTAGGTATCCTTGATTCATATATTAAGCAGATTCTTTCAACTCAACCGGATATAGAAAAATTAGATGTTGAGGATGGAGGACGCGCGGACCTGGAGGAATTGTATATCACAACCAAGCTAGTTATCCAGTCCCAGCTGACAGAGGATAAAAACGTTTCGCTCTTGGACACAACTTGTGTGGTACAGTCGAATTCAAGACTTCCCCGCCTGAAATTTCAGACCCTTGACGGCAAGTATTCAGAATATCATAACTTTATAACGTCATTCAAACAAATAATCGATCGTGAGTTAAATTTGACAAACATTGAAAAATTCAATCACCTTCGAAATTGCCTCCAAGCCCAAGCTTTCGAAACTGTAGATGCATTTCAGGTTACAAATGAACTGTCAATATCTGGGGTCCATTGCCAATACTCACATCAGCAATTATTCTGCGTCTGGTACTAAATCAGCAATCAAGCCAAGGAACCAACATAGAGGATACACATTTTACTGCTCTAGCATGTCATGCAAGTTTTGCTCAATTACAGGGCATAAAATTTTAAATTGTGAACGCTTCCAGTCCATGAATACCACTCAACGCTTCGATCAAATCAAGAAAATTGGATTATGCATCAATTGCCTTTCGAAAGGACATCAGGTAGTGAATTGTCCCACGACACACAGGTGCAAGATTTGTGCAAAACAACGTCACAGCCTACTACATCGCGGTTCAAACAACCAGACAATAACTCAGCAATCGATTTCACAAGAAGCAGCGGCACATACACATATGAATAATTCGTCGATAAATAATGTAATTCTAGAAACAACAAAAATCTACCTTCGCGAAGCTTCTGGCGGCTATAGGTTGGGTACCGCACTGTTGGACTCCTGTTCGCAAGTCAACTTTATAACAGATGAGTTTTCAAAGGTGCTGTTGTTGCAAAAAAAAACAAACAGAATTTAGAAATCCAAAGCATCGGTGCTTCGTCAATAAATATAAAATTCAAATCATCAACCAACACTAAGATCAAAGTAACTGGCTTCAAACTACCGTTAACATCCTGTATTACATCACATATTGCATATCAACCGGATCCTGAACTCGATATTTCAACTTGGAGTATTCCCACCAATGTAATACTCGCTGATGATGAATTTTATAAGCCCAAAAGAATTGAGATGTTGTTGGGTACAGAAACATTTTTTAGCTGGCTGTGTGTCGGCCAAATCTAAGTTGGACCTAATCTTCCCATTTTACAAAAAACTCTCTTGGGCTGGATTGTTTCTGGACGTTACCAAACAAGCACTAATAAGTTATCTAAATCATCTTGTTTACATACAGCCGACGAATCGTTAGAAAACAAATTGGAAATCTTATGGAAATTGGAAGAAGTTGCTACCATACCAGAAGCTTGGACGCGTGAACAGCAAAGTTGTGATCATTTGTACATTGAAACGGTGTCAGTAAAACCCTGTGAATCGTATACTACGGCATTGAGACGATTTAACTCACTAGAACGTCGATTAGTGAAATCACCGCAACTGAGAGAACAATACATAGAATTTATGGTCGAATATGAATGTTTGGGCCACAAGCACAACAACGAAACTTCGGTTAGTATTTGATGCGTTTGATGTCGAACTACAATACAGCGATCATTAAACGATATAGAGATGGTTGGACCTACGATCCAATGCGAACTTTTAATTCTTCTTCTTCGTTTCAGGCAATTTAGGTTTGCACTCACCACTGACATAGTCAAGACGATTGCAAGTTCCAGTATATACTTTGGAGAAAGTCCGCTACTGAAGATATTCTTACAAGCCAACTCAATACAGTAACGTATGGAACGGCGTCTGCACCATACTTGGCCATACGAAGTCTACCATATTTTATTTAGCTGAACAGCATTCTGAACAATTTAAAATTAGATCAGAAAAAGTGAAATCATCGTTCTATGTAGACAATCTACTTTGCGGTGCTGAGACCCTGGTCGAACTCTCTCGGATAAAACAAGAAGTAACACAATTATTGGAACTAGGTAAATTCGAATTAACAAAATGGCACTCTAATCACTTTCAATTCCGAGAAGACAACTCTACAAAGTATCTGAACATAAACGATTATATCACTAGTACACTTGGCTTGAAATAGAATCAAAATCTTGATTGTTTTATTTTCTCGTTTGATACAAAACTAGCATTAACTGGCAACATAACAAAACGTTCCATTTTGTCTACTGCATCAGCGCTCTTCGATCCTCTTGGGCTTTTGACTCCTGTAGTTATAACATATCAAAAATCTTGTTGAAAGAATTATGGTTGCTAAAGTTGAATTGGGATGAATCTGTGGCACAGAACATTGCACTTGCATGGACAAATTTCTTAAAAATTTATCAGATTTATCGTCAATTAAGGTACATAGGTATTGCTTCTCAACAGACATGACATCTCTTGGATTATATGGATTTTTCGACGCAGCAATTCGCGCATATGGTTGCGCAATATAAGCTCGCGTTACCAAAAGGTGTAGTTCTGCTAGCATTCGGTTACCTACCGCAAAATCTAGAGTCGCACCCAAAAGAAAAACAATCGCCACCCAAATTGCAGCTATGCGGAGCCCTTCTGCTGGCTCGTCTGTTAGCAAAGGTTAAAACAACAATTTCTAATAAATTTTTAATATTTATCTTTGGACAGATTCACAGTATTCATAGTATTACATTGGCTAAGAATGCACTCGGCAACGCTTTCAACGTTTGTTGGCAATCGAGTGTCGGAAATTCAAGACCTATCCAACTGGGTTTACTGGAGGCATGTACCAACACATTGCAATCCAGCGGATTAGACTTCTAGAGGATGTGCAGTGAAAGAACTTGCAAAGTCAATATCTTATACTGGACCGTAATTGTTAAACGAAGGTATCAATAATTGGCCAACTGACAAATGCGACGACATAGATATGGAGGTCAAACGCGAGAAAAAAAACAGCAATCATCACAACTATCAGTACCAACTAGATTTTGGAAGTCGTCCACAAGAAAGCCAACTACACAAGCATTATTCGATTAATAGCCCGGATGTTTCGCTTTAGTAACAAGTCATGAAAACGTAGTATAAATCTTAATGTAGCAGTAACACTTTCGTCGCAAGAAATATACCACGCTTTCCTATGCATTATTTGGAACATACAACAAGCTTACTTTGCTATTGACATATCTTTTACAGAAGGAGCGCACGGCAAATGGTCCACTGTGTTATTTAAACCTTTTTCTGGAAGACACTGAAGAATTTCAAATACTAAAGGTTGGTGGTCGACAACGACAAGAATTAGCTAATATCCCAGAAGAACGGAAGCACCCAATACTCTTACCACGCAAATGCGACTTCGTGATGCACTACGTTCGCCATCTTCATATTTAAAATTATCTCGCAGGACCCAAAGCACTCGTATCACTGATAAGACTTCAGTGCTGGATTGTCAACGCGTAACGAGGCGCATTGTCAGCAGCATTCATTGCGTACGCTACAAGCCAAAACTTATGAGCCAAATCATGGGACAGTCAGTCGAGTGGCTAACTCCATGTCGTCCATTTGCACGCTGCGGTGTTGATTTCTGTGGTCCAATCAACATCTACCTTTGCATCAGAGACAAGACTGCTTATAAGGCGTATATTGCGATTTTTGTCTGCCTAGCTACCAAGACGGTCCATATCGAGCTCATTTCAGATCTATCTACAGGCGCAATCTTGGCGTCACCAAAACGAATGATTGGCAGAGAAGGACTAACGTCTGATATAGTTTACGATAACGCAACAAATTTCGTTGGGGCTTGTAATAAGCTCGCTGAACTGAAGTTATTCCTGTTCAAAAAGGAAAATCAGAGGACAATAGTATATTTTTGTGCTAACGAATTTGTAAATTTTAATTTTATTGTACCTAGAGCACCTCACTTTGGCGGTATAGTGAATACCAGAATCACGGCCGGGGAGCTGACAACAGACCTGATTGAAATAGAATCAGTTCCGAATTTTCGGCCCAATAGTACCACAAGGGTGGAATCAAAATAAGTTTTGGAATCGGTCGTCACACGAATGCGTCAATGAACTTCAATCACGGACGAATTGGTGCGTTGAGAGCAAATATATTCCCAACAACTCAATGGTTATTATTCTTGAAAACAACAAATTTAAAGTGGTACGTAAGGCATCTTGGAAGAATAATTAATTGCATTCCGGGAATGGACTCCACGAATTAAAGAATTTTTGAATAGGCCAGTCCCTTCCAAGTCCCGGAGAGAAGCAGAGCCTTCCTGTTAACCTCAGAAAAAGGCTCCCTATGTATCGAATTTCAAATAAGTCAAGCCATAAATTTTTTTTTTTTTTAATGGGTCAGTGCCTAGGTCCGTCCCCAGTCCAATTACCAAATTTTTCCCGAAAACTCCTCAAAGTAGTCATTGAAATAATCTGGAAAAATTTCAAGTCAATCAGTCGGTAACTTTTGGAGAAAACCCGTTACAGACGCAAATTAGAGTTTTTTTCGAATAGGTCAGTCCCGGGTCCAATAACTGATCACGTTTTTTCGACTAAATCTTCACATAGAAATAATATGGAGAAATTTTCCTCTACAAACGGACATAGGAGTTTTTTCGAAAAGGTTAGTCCCCGGTCCCCTCTCTAGAGAGAAGTCTAGTATTCCTGGTAATCTAAGCAAAAGGCATCATATGTACCGAATTTCAAGTAAACCGGACCAGAAATAAGATTTTTTGAATAGGCCGGTATCTGGCCCACTTAACGGATAGAAGGAAAGTCTTCCCGTTAATCTAAGCAAAAAGCGACCCATGTACCGAATTTCAAGCATGTCCAGCCAAAAATCAAATTTTTCGAATAGATCAGTCAGTCCGGAGAGAAGTGTAGTCTTCCTGGTAATCTAAGCAAAATGCAACCTATGTACCAAATTTTAAGCAATTCGAACCATATATAAGATTTTTTGAATAGGTCAGTCAACCCGGAGGGAAGTGTTATCTTCCTAGTTATCTATGCAAAAGGCAACATATGTACCGAATTTCAAGTAAACTGGCTCAGAAATAAGATAATTTGAATAGGTCATTCCGAAGAGCAGTGTATCCTTTCTAATCTAAACATAAGCATTCTTATGTACTGAATTTTAAGTAAATTGGACCATAATTAAGGTCTTGTGAATAGTTCAGTCTCTGGTCCAATTCTCGGACAGAAGTCTAGTATTCCTGGTAATCTAAGCAAAAGGCCTCATATGTACTGAATTTCAAGTAAATCGAACTATAAATAAGATTTTTTGAATAAGTCAGTCTCTGGTCTATTTCTCGGATCTCAGGTAAATTGAGCAATAATTAAACTTTTTTCGAATAGGTCATTTGCTGGTGCTCTTTCCGGAAAGAAGTGTAGACTTCCTATTAATCTAAGCAAAAAGCTAGCTATGTACCAAATTTCAAGTTAATCGAACCATAATCAAGATTTATTACCGGTCAATTACACGAAATTTTTCTCGCAAAACATTCAAAGGAATCATAGAAGTAATCTGGCAAATATCAAGTTTATCAGTCGGTAACTTTTGGAGAACAGACGTTACAGGCGAACATTAGAGTTTTTTCGAATAAAATAAAATGGAGAAACTTAAAGGGAATCGCACGGTAACTTATGGAGAACACCCGCTATAAACGGACATAGGAGTTTTTTTCGAATAGGGTAGTCCGTAGTCCCCTCTCCGGACAGAAGTCTAGTATTCCTGGTAATCTAAGCAAAAGGCCTCATATGTACTGAATTTCAAGTAAATCGAACTATAAATAAGATTTTTTGAACAGGTCGGTCTCTGGTCAAATTCTCGGATTTCAAGTTAATCGAGCAATAATTAAACTTTTTACGAATAGGTCAGTTGCCACTTTCCGGAAAGAAGTGTAGTCTTCCTGTCAAACTAGGCAAAAAGCCACCCATGTACCGAGTTTCAAGTAAATCCAGCCATAAATAATATTTTTTGAATAGGTCAGTGCCTAACTTCGTCCCCAGTCCTTTCCTCGAAATTTTTCTCGCAAACCCTTCAAAGTAGTTATAGAAATAATATGGAAAATTTTTAAGTTTATTAGTTGGTACATTAGAGTTTTTTTCGCATAGGTCAGTCCGCGGTCAAATTCCCGCACACGTTTTTTCGACTAAATCTTTCCAGGGGTCATAGAAATAATATGAAGAAATTTCAAGTCGGTATCTTATGGAGAACACCCGTTACAAACAGACATAGGAGTTTTTTTCAAATAGGTTAGTCAACGAGTCATAGCAATAATATGGAAAAATTTTAAGTCAAACAGTTGGTAACTTTTGGAGAGCTCCCATTAGAGTTTTTTTCGAATAGGTCAGTCCCCAATTCCTGAACACGTTTTTTCGACTAAATCTTCCCAGGAGTCATATAAACAACATGAAGAAATTTTAAGTCAAACGGTCGGTAACTTATGGACAACACGCGCTTCAAACGGACATAGGAGTTTTTTCGAATAGGTTAGTCTCCGGTCGCCTCTCCGGACAGAAGTGTAGTATTCCTGATAATCTAAGCAAAAGGCCTCATAAGTACCGAATTTCAAGTAAATCGAACTATAAATAAGATTTTATGAATAAGTCAGTCTCTGGTCCACTTCTCGGATCTCAAGTAAATCGAGCAATAATCAAACTTTTTTCGAATAGATCATTTGCTGGTGCACTTACCGGAAAGAAGTGTAGTCTTCCTGTTAATTTAAGCAAAATGCCACCTGTGTACTGAATTCGAAGCAAGTCCAGCCATAAATAAACTTTTTTAATAGGTCAGTCCCTTCGAAATCCCGGAGAAAAGCAGAGCCTTGCTGTTAGCCTCAGCGAAAGGCCCCTTATGTACCGAATTTCAAATAAGTGAAGCCATAAATAAGTTTTTTTTAATATGTTTGTGCCTTGCCCACTTTCCAGAGAGTGGTGTTGGCTTGCTGTTAATCTACGCAAAAGGCAATCTATATACCGAAATTAAAGATTTTTTGAATAGATCAGTCCCTTCCAAATCGCGGAGAGAGACAGAGCCTTCCTGTTAACCTCAGCAAATGGCCCCATATGTACCGAATGTCACGTAAATCAAGCCATAAATAACTTTTTTTTTAATATGTTAGTGTCTTGCCCATTTTCCAGAGAGTAGTGTTGGTTTGCTGTTAATCTACGCACAATGCCACCTATACACCGAAATTAAAGATTTTTTGAATAGATCAGTCCCTTCCAAATCACGTAGAGAAGCAGAGCCTTCATGTTAACGTCAGCAAAAGGCTCTCTATGTACCGAATTCGTAGTAAATCTAGCCATAATAAACTTTTCGAATAGGTCAGTTCCTGTTCCACTTCCTATTTATCTAAGCAAAAGGCTAGTTATGTACGGAATTTCAAGTAAATCGAACCATAAATAAGATTTCTTAGAGTAGGTCGGTCCCCGGTCGCCTTTCCGGAGGGAAGTGTAGTCTTCCTCTCAAACTAGGCAAAAAGCCACCCATATACCGAGTTTCAAGTAAGTCCAGGCATAAATAAATTTTTCGAATTGGTCAGTTCCTGTTCCACTTCCTGTTGAGGACATGAGCGCCAACCTCATCAAGTTTTAGTTTTGCGTAAAAAAGAAATCTCGTTTTGTAAAATCTTTAAGATCGTAAATATGTAAATGCAACGCTGGCAATTCGATTGCCATTTGTCATTTATCTAATTTCGAGCTTTATTATTGTAAGCGACGGGGGACCCGACTTTTCCAACATAACATTCGCGTTTCATCCGCCGACGATAGCACTACATCTCTCACAAATCATTTTAAATAATCTCCAATTTTCAACAATTTATACATTGGCATTATATATACACATTTGTATAAACCTACCTCACGTACATGCGTACTTTGAAATTTTTTCCTTAATTAAACTAAACTAAAAATTAAAGAAAATTGTAATTCATTTATATCGCAATTAACGAGTTTCTTTTATTTCCATTAAAACGGAGCATATCTTAGCATAAAAGTTTTCGTTAAATTGAACATGGTGCTTCGTTGCCGTTCAAGCGAATTAGCATCCCTAAGATTCCGACTGCCATCACAGCCATTACAAAACACGATGCGATAATAGGTAGCGTCGCTGAAAAGAATTCAAGCGAGTGACAAAGCGAAAATAAACGTTTATTCAAAGTGAGTGAAAAGTGAACATATCGAAAACAAAGTTACGAGCGGTTCCATTTCAAAAAAAAAAAAAAAATTGACAAAGAAATTTGGAATTTGTGAATATATAAGTAATAAGTGGAAACCATAAAATTTCGATTTACTTACAAACCTAGCAATTTAAAAGTTCATATTACTTGGGAGCACCCAACAGAAAAGTAAAGATTAATTGGCTTTCGTGAAGCGTACAATTCGAAAAAAAATAAAAAAAAAAATATTTTTCCAACTCAGCTCGTTCAAATAAATTCGTTTGCTAGCAGCAAAAAAGGAGTGCAGCTGCGGCAGGTGAGTCACCCACAGTCCCGTTGGGAACAGCACCGTTGCGAAATACCAGCGTGGTCATTTACTCCAGCAACAACAACAGCGAGGTCAGCAAGGACAATAACGGCGGTAATAAAAATTGAGGCTAATTCAACCAACAGCCAGTACGATAACAAGAAAAATCAATTAACAAGAAAAAGCAATTATTTATAAGACTCTCTCGCGCTCAGGGAAATTTACGCGCCACTTATATATAAACTAAACTATATAAACAAAAATCATATAAGCTGTTTGCAGTAGCAGAGCAATATACGTACATACAATCATATTCCCGAATGCCGCGCACATTCGCACTCAGCCTATAGAAATATTATTACACTTAGACGCGCTAAGGCAACAGATACAGAAAAATAAACCAACAATAACGCTAACGCTTAGTTTCTCTCAAAAAACCGTAAATTCAAAAATTTATTACAAAAGCATTTCCCGTGTACATACTTCTTCTCGGATTTCCATCATAATTTTTGCGAGTCGCCATAATACACACTTGCAGTCAGGCCGTAACAGACGAACACAAATTTGCGCCCCCTCTCGTCTCGCCTTTATAATTTGTTTGCCACTTCGAAGTCATTCGATGACACATAATTTGCAAAAATATATAATTGTTGATTTTTTGCTATCGCTTTGCAAATAAAGCACTGTTATTGTACGCGCTAAAACAATACAGTGGCACACAAACTAGTGAATTACAGTAGCACAAATAAAATAACACCAATAGTAATATATACGAGATAAATTTGCCTAAAACAAATAAAATCCAGCCGTCCCCAATTCACTTAAGCTCCACACAATTTAAATTGAATTTATTAAAAAAAAAAATTTTTTGTATTTATTAAAATTAAATTATGATTCTCAATTTTATTAAGCCCCTTAATATTCCGGCAATTGGCGGCCCGCAATTGAAACAATATCCTAGTCTCCTTTTCAACGAGCTGAAATCTTTATTAAATATAATCAAATTTACAAGTTTAGTCTTCTTAAACTAATACATTTTCAATATAAAGAACTTACATTTTGTTTTATCTGCGGCGCCTATGCGCACTTGAACAACCAGAAAATATAATGAAAGAGCAATTACATGGAATTTGACATTTGCAATTAAAGCAAGAAGAACTGAGAATTGAGAACAAAGAGAAATGACAAAATGCGATGGGTTGCCAACGCAACATTTCGCAACACCCCTAATTCGCCCTTTCTCAAATGAACTTTATTCTAACTATGAGAAAAGAAACAGCAGTCACTTCTGAACAAAAGGTCTCAGACACAATCCAACAGGCTTTCATTTTTTAAAGCAACCGAATGGAATCCTTTTACTCCACATGGGCAAATTCTCTCATAACACAGCCACTTGACAGACTCGCTCGTTGAATCCTACAAAAAGACCTCATTATCCGCACATTGCACGGAGTCAACTACATCCATTGAACAAAAATATAAAAAGTGCTCAGAAAGCTACGAAAATTGCATGTCTCAAATTCTAGATGCTATATAAATATATCTCAAAGTACCACCATGTGACACCGAAGTCTTTCATGCCAGCCTTTAGAGACATGTTCTCGGCAGTCTATGGTAATCTAAGTTAACCCCTGCCCAGAAGCTCTATCATCTGCGACAAAAAACCAGAAGCCAAGCAGGGCAATTGGTCAAGCAATACCCTCAAACAGATAAAAACTTTCAGTTAGCTTGGGACGCACTAAAAGCGCGGTATGAAAGCCGACGAATATTAGTGGATAATCAATTGAAAACCCTTTTCAATCTCCAACCAATTTATTCCGAAAATGGTGAGCAAATTCAAAAAATGCAAACCACAATAAACAACTGCTTGTCCACCTTGGCAGCACAAAGAATCCCGACCTCCGACTAGGACCCCATCCTTGTGTATCTCTGTTCATCAAAACTACCTAGCGAAACCCTTGCTCTATGGGAACAATCGCTAAGTTCTCGAAAAGAACTGCCATTGTGGGCAGATATGACTGCATTTTTAACATCACGATACGAAATGGTAGAAAGACTCAATACTTACCACCCAGGTAAGGCGAGAACGCCTCTCCCAAATTTCACTACCAGAGCGATTAACCGAAATTCGACCTTGTTAAATGAAAGTAAGGCCCATAATTTTCACACTGACCTCAGTCAGCGAGTATCATGCAAATTATGCAACTCAAACCACCCTATGAAAGTCTACGTGAAATTCAGAGCGCTGCCCGTTTCCGAGCGTCTTAAGTTTGTGAAAGACAATAATTGTGAAAATTGTCTTTCATACTCTCACCTCAAGAGTGATTGTCAGAGCAAGTTCGAATGCGTATACTGCCTAACATCACTCCCTCTTACATTTTCAACCCCAGTCACAGACCCCATGGGCAAACTCAAAGGACTATGAGCCAAATAGCGACTTAAAATAGATTATATGAAGAGACGCCTACCACGTCCAAGCAAGCTGCAAAAAATACACTAGCGCAAGACTCCAGCGCCTTAAATTCTCAAAGGGTGTCATCTCATTTTTCCGACACCCGTGAAAAAACTCGACTCCCTACTGCAATAGTCCCCATCTATTTTGACGGTGAATACCACAAAATTTGCGCTCTCATTGATCAAGGGTCCCAAAAAACCTTTGTGGCATCGCGAATCCAAAAACAACTTCTCCTACCCGCCAGAGAAACCCACTATGAAATCTCTGGAATGGGAGGAAGGGTAGTACAAAATTCGAACAAAATTGTCGAAATAACGCTATGTTCAGCTGGCTTGGGTCAAAAAATCACAACGAGTGCTATCATCCTCACCCAACTCACTCATTTGCTGCTTTCTTTCAAAACGTCTGCTGTTAACACTAACGAGTTCTGCTCTGTTCAACTCGCTGATCCCAATTACTCTACACCGGCTAGAATCGACCTAGTAATAGGAAGTGATATAACTCCCCAAATTCTCCTCGAAAGTCTACACCATAACGTCAACGGTACCCTATTAGCACAAAACATCATATTTGGATGGATTCTCAGCGACCCAATCCGAGAACAAATTTCCGCCTTTACAACGCAAGTCACGGAAACAACAGAACCAGAACTTAGCACTCTACTCAAAAAGTTTTGGGAACAGGATGACATAGAGTGCGCTCAACCCAAATCAGCCGAAGACGAATTTTGTGAGGATCTCTTCAAAAGAACAACCACAAGACAAGAAGATGGAAGATACTTTGTAAAACTCTCTTTTAAGCCCGAATTCCCGCACTCGCTAGCATTAGGCCACTCCTAGCAGCGCAGCAACAGTACATAAGCATTGAAAGGACCCCGCTACACCCCATGAAATAGTAAAAGAAGGGAAATACTTTTCTTTTTACTTACCCCATCACGCTGTCTTGAAACCCGACAGCAAAACAACAAAAGTACGCGTAGTATTCAATGCATCTGAAAGATCACATTCAGGAAATTCCCTGAATGATGTTTTATATACAGACCCAATTCTTCAAAATGACCTGATGACTATTATCTTAAAATGGCGTCTTTACGAATTCGTTTTCAACGGTGATATCAAGAAAATGTATCGCCAAATACTCGTCCACAAAGAAGAAAAAACTTCCAAAGAATTCTCTTTAGGAAAGCGCCTCACCTGCCAATAGAAGATTTTAAGTTAAAGACAGTAATTTTCGGAGTTAACTGCGCCCCGTATCTTGCAATTCGTACTCTCCACCAACTAGCCCACGATTGCGAAGAAAAACACCCTCTCGCCAAAAATATTATACTGCATGAAACCTATGTACGTGTAGATGATGTACTATCTGGCGGTCACGATATGCAGTCCACTCTCCACTCAATGACCCAAACTATCGACGCTCATAAATCGGCAGGCTTTCCGTTAAGAAAAATAACGGCTAATCATCCTAAAATTCTCGAACTAGTCCCAGAGTCAGATGTCTTAGATACGCAGTTTCTCAAATTCCAAAATACAGGCTCTACAAAAACACTTGGGATACGGTGGAACGTACTTGCAGACTCCTTCTCATACTCTTACGATCCTCTACCCGCCCTTAAGTCAAACACAAAGAGGCAAATACTATCGGCTGTAGCGAAACTGTTCGACCCGGCAGGATGGCTATTGCCCATTATGATACTTGCCAAAATACTTCTCCAACAACTCTGGTTAGAAGGAACTGACTGG
The DNA here is from genome assembly GCA_037013455.1 of Ceratitis rosa. NCBI lineage: Eukaryota > Metazoa > Arthropoda > Insecta > Diptera > Tephritidae > Ceratitis > Ceratitis rosa. The sequence goes on along the minus strand of JAWMAG010000097.1, from coordinate 1,306,232 downwards.
GACGAACATGTCAAACCCACAGCCTTTCACAAATGGAACACATTTCATAAAGATCTTCAAGCTTTTAGCACCATCAACATCCCTCGTTGGGTGCGCTTTTCTCCAAATAAACGCATGCAGGTACACGGTTTTTCGGACGTCTCCGAAAAAGCATTTTGTGCGTGCGTTTATATTAGAGTGTAACACGCAGATAACTCCTGCACAACTCACCTCTTCGTTGCAAAAACCAAAGTTGCTCCTTTGCAAACGATAAGCCTGTCCCGCCTCGAACTCAACGGCGCAGTATTGCTATCAAAATTAATCGCTCATACCCGAAATAAATTGGATTTGCCACCCCACGAGTTGATGCTCTGGTCAGACTCCTCGATAGTATTAGCTTGGCTCGAAAAACCAGCACATACCTGGAAAACGTATGTAGCTAATAGAATCACCCAGATCATTCAAAACGTCAGCAATGCCACTTGGCGCCACATGCCTACCGGTGACAACCCAGCAGACCAGGAACTCGTGGTTGCAAACCGAGAGATCTGGCTGATTGTTCTTTATGGTGGAACGGGCCAAAGTGGCTTTCTACACCGCCCACTTTATGGCCAAAAGCAATCTCTTCCAATTCAGACCCTCCCGAACAAAAACGGATAGAATCCCTTCATACACTAGAATGTACGGATATTCTTGGACACTTTTCCTCACTACCACGTGCGCTAAGAGTAGTTGCCAACTCATTAGCTCTTACGCAAGAAGAAGTAAATCGCACAAAAACGAAACTTATCTTTATGACTCAAAGTAGATATTTTCCAAGCGAAATCAAGGCGTTAGAATTCTCAAATCCCATTCAAAAAAAAGCTTATTGCTAACTTTAAACCCTATATAGGATAAGTGTGGTATCATGCGAGTAAATGGTCGCCATAATCATCCCAGAAGTCTCCAAATACTGCTCATTGCTGCTGGACTTTCTCCATAAAACCTTGCTCCACGCAGAAGAGCAGTTTATGAATCGCAGTGTGCAGCAAGAGTATTACATCCCGCGCCCCAAGCAAAAGCTGAAAAAATGCATATTCCAATGAAAAACCTGCACTGTGTACAAACATCGAATGCGTTCACAAATAATGGCTGCTCTGCCCAGCGAACGTGCAATTTACTCCGTTCCATTTCACACAACTGGCATTGATTTCGCTGGGGCCTTTATGGTCAAGACGTCTCCTCTTCGACGAGCCGCTTATACGAAAGCCTACATATGTGTCTTTGTATGCTTCTCCACAAAGGCCATCCATTTAGAAGCATGCACAGACTTAACCACAGAGGCATTCAGAGCTGCATTCGCTCGATTTGTCGGTCGGCGTGGATTGCCTCACAAAATTATGTCTGATAATGGAAAAACATTTATTGGAGCACAACGAGCTATTCAGCGAGATTTCGTTATCTTCCTCAAAGAAGCAACTTCCGATGTTGCTGAAAGATATGCGACACAAGGTCTTTCTTGGCAATTTATACCACCGTACTCTCCTCACATGGGCGGCCTATGGGAAGCTGCTGTAAAAAGCTTTAAATCCCATTTTACTAAAGTCACGGAACACCATAAATTCTCCCATGTCGCAAGACGCAAATGACTTACTAGCTCTAACTCCTGGTCATTTCCTCCGCGGCGCCCCTTTGGTTTCTATACCGGAACCGAACGCCGAAAACGTATCCCCAACCACAAAATGGCAAAAATTAAAGGTCCTCCACCATCATTTCAGTTCACGTTGGAAAAGCGAGTATCTACAAGAATTGCATAAGAGAAACAAGTGGAAACACCCTCAACCTTAAGCTAGGCGATTTAGTGGTCATCAAAGATGATCTCTTGCCACCAACTGACTGGCGTCTCGGTCGTAGCACCAAACTCCATATGGGCGCTTACCAAAACGTACGAGTAGTGGACGTCCGCACACAGGCTGGCGTAGTTACCCGAAATGTAAGGAAGCTATGCGTACTGCCAGCATAATATTTCTAAAGGCCCCCGTAAATCTTTAGTCTGGTTTATTCCATACTCCAAGGACCCCACACGCTCATATAAAATCCAGCTACTCATTTTCACCTCTGCATTCAAACCTGTTGAGGACATGGATCTCCTTTCGATTTCGGTGTGATCCCCCTCAGGTGGCAACGCCGCGATGTGGTGCCCAATGTCGCCCAATGTTGCTTACGTTCCGCACCAGCAACACCGGCTAAAGTGGCCAACAACGACACATTCAGCTTTAATCGTTTTTCAACCCCCAACGAATCGACATCGCGACCACGGACCGCTCTTCGTCATTTGCATTTCAATTTTGTATTTACTTATATCCTTTTAATTGTAATTTCAAATAATTTTTAAAGACCTAGTCTTGTAATAATTAAATGGTCTCAAAGACACTAAGACAATTTGTGTCTAATAACCTATACAACGAATTATAAATTTAAATTATTATTATTTTTTTCAATAATCCATCTTATAACGTAAGAAATTGAATAAACCTGAATTGATACCGTTTATGAACCCAAAAGACCTAGACTTCTACATTTCATTTGAAACGGCCCATTTTTTACCCCACTCAAAAATATACATGGTCCTTCGGTGCCGCCAAAACGAATTGGCACGACTACTGTTCAAGTATCTTTGAACATGTTTATTTGTAAGCTGATAGGGAAAACTGATTAAAATATAAAAATATAAATACAATATATACAACGGCCCATTTTTTACCCCACTCAAAAATATACATGGTCCTTCGGTGCCGCCAAAACGAATTGGCACGACTACTGTTCAAGTATCTTTGAACATGTTTATTTGTAAGCTGATAGGGAAAACTGATTAAAATATAAAAATATAAATACAATATAAACATAAAAATGCACTCAAGTGCATACACATACACACATAAACACATATATGTATATTAGGTCTATGTTACCTAAACTCATTTGTATGCACATGAGTTAGGCACATAAATTATATACATAAATTAAGCACTTGAGTGTCAAAAATGTTCCTCACACAAACCAATGTAATTAGTCAATAAGGATAAATTTAAGAAATTGTATATAAAGAGAAAATTTAATAAACTAGAATTAGAATGAATTGATTCTCCCACAAAGCAAATCTTTGAATTTGTGGCCGAAACATTTTTTGGTCCATACGAGCCTTAAAAGAGCTCAGCAAAGGTATTATAAGTCTCTAAAGAAAAAGAGCATTACCAAACAAAATTAATTTATATAAGTCGAGAGAGTAAGTCTGTTCGCATTAAAACAATAAAATAAGCCGTATTAGTGAAAACTATACGCGCAAAATAATAAATTGTAATCCAAAAGAATAATCAACAGCTGTGAGTCGAGGCACAGCAAGGTCAACCAGGCGACCAAATCAATTTCCTCCAACGGTTCTTTTGGAGAAGTAAATCAATTTATATTAAATTAAATAAAAACAATATACAATTTTTTAAAATGGCTACAAAACAAAAACTGTTAGAAGAACAGAAAAATTTGGCAGAGCAGTTCAACACGTGGCTGATAAAATTAGAAGGCCGAAAAACACGTGCAACAGAAGAAGCGAAGAAAAATATTACGAGCATTAGAGAAAAGTTTATCTCAAACCATCACCAATTAATAAAGCTGGGTGTGGAGAATGAGTCATATTTTACTTCAAATTATTTTAATGACTGGATGCGCAAAATTGACGTCAGCCTAGAAAAATATAACGCAGAATGCGAAGAAGTCGCAGAAGCTAGCACTTCAAAAAATAATAATATGACAGAAGGTCATCAGATTATAAAAAAAGAACTTGAAGATCAAATATCACGATTCAAAAAGTACGCTTCAAGAAGCAAAGAAGAAATTAAGAACGAAGTGCCAGAAATATTTCTTCAAACTTTAGAAAAGGAATACAAATCCCTTGAAAAGATATATGAAGAATATTCATCAACAAGCAGAGACATGCAATACTTAATGGATGAATGTGAAGGCGAAATGCACCACATAAGAATGGCAGTTTCTAAACATAACAGAAAACAGTCACAGACGCCAAGTGCTTTTTGTAACCTTAAAGTAGAGGATATAAAAATTTCGCCATTTTATGGAGACTTGTCACAATGGCCTACGTTTAAGGACATATTCAATAGTCTCATACATGAAAACTCTCAATTTTCTAAAGTCGAAAAAATGTATCGACTAAAATCATACCTTAAAGATGAAGCTGGACGGCTAATACAACATCTGACGGTTACTAATGAGAATTATCTAGCAGCATGGGAAATCTTAAACAACAGATACGAAAATCGTAGATTACTGTTTACGTCTCAGTTTGACAAAATCTTAGATTTGCCAACGATAAATAGTGAATCAGCAACGAGCCTGAAAGGCTGTCTAGATAATTCAAGAGAGTGCATTTTTGCAATAAAAGGCTTAGGAATCAATCTTTCTGAAGCTGAACCTTTTTTAGCAAGAATTATAGTAAGAAAGCTTGATAAAGAGGGGCTACGCTTATATGAGCAAAGCATAAAGAAGACTAGAGAAATTCAAACTCTTGAAGATGTCTTCAACTTTTTAGAGCAGCAATATCTTGCTTTAGAAGCTGTCTCTGGTAAAACTTTAAGTGGAAATAAATTCCAAAAAAGAGAAAAAAGTTTTACAAACAACTATGTCAATAGCACAAGAAATGTTGAGCAAGTATCCTGCGCGTATTGTAAAATACCAGGACACAAAATTACATACTGCAAAAAATTCAAATTTCTAACGACGACACAAAGACGAAAATTTGTAGCAAAAGCCAAACTATGTTTCGTTTGTATGGAGCACTGTTACAGCTCAAAGTGCAACATTCCTGAAAAAAAGTGCGTTAAATGTGGTTTTAAACACCACTTTTTTTTGCATGATGAATATAAACCGAAAGAAATCGAAAACACTGGTAACAAGTCGAAAATCACCAGCAGTGCTTTTAGCTACAGCTCAAGTAAGGATAAAGTCAGCTACTGGCGAACATATTTTACTTCGAGCTCTTGTTGATCAGGGATCATAAAAGACAACGATTTCCGAAGAAGCTAGTCAGCTACTTAATCTACCTCGAATGAAATCAAAAACTGAAATATACGGTCTTGGCGAGACCAAAGTTGACGTTTCTCAGAATAAGATAAAAATACAGATACAGCCAAGATTTACAAGCGATTACTCAGTGACAGCGGAAGCCTTGATTTTGCCATCGTTAACAAGTGTACAGCCAGAAAGGTCGTTCAACTATGTTTTAGCCGACCCTTTGTACAACAAGTCAGACAGAATAGATGTCGTAATAGGCAGCGACATATTTGGTGACATTTTAGAAGAAGGCGTTGTAAAAAAAGGTGGCATTCTAGGACAATCAACGAAACTAGGCTGGATACTCTCAGGAGCTGTGACAGCAACCGCTGGTAATAAACAAATTTTGTCAACAGTAACAAGATTAGAGAAGTTTTGGGAACTGGAAGAAGTCCCAACTGAAGCGGAATCATCCACCGAAGACGAGTTGTGTCTAAAAATTTACGAAGACACTACTAAATTAGACGAAGACGGAAGGATCACTGTTAAGATACCTTTCAAAGAAGACTGCGAACTAGGAGAATCCAGAAAGCAGGCTGTGGCACGTTTTCTCTCATTGGAAAAATGGATGGCACAAAACGTTAACTTGAAAAATGAATATGTCAAATTCATTGACGAATACTAAAAGCTGGGACATATGGTAAGAGTATTTAATGAACAAGATTGCAAATACTATCTTCCCCATCAAGCTGTTATTCGTGAAAGCAGTACGACAACGAAACTGAGAGTAGTATTCGACGCATCAGCCAAAACATCGAATGGAAGAAGTCTTAACGACGTGATGTACACGGGGCCTAAATTGCAAAGGGATATATTTGACATAATCTTAAAATGGAGATTATGGAAATTTGTGGTGACAGCAGACGTCGAAAAAGTGTTCCGTCAAATTAAAGTACAACAAAAAGGGTCAACAGTACCAAAACATACTGTGGCGCAATGACAGCAAAAAGCCATTAACAGTGTTCAGGCTTAATACAGTAACTTATGGAACGGCATCAGCACCGTTTTTAGCAGTACGAAGCCTATTTAAGATCGCTGAAGACTGCAACGAAAAGTTAATAAAAGAAGTTATTGAGGAAGATTTTTATAGGGATGACGTCATGACCGGAGCAGATAGTGTACAAGAGTGTAGTGAAATTAAACAAAAAATCGAACAACATTTAACGAAGTTTGGTTTTCATTTAAGAAAGTGGCTCACAAATAATTCTTCAATACTTAAAGATAATGTGCAACAGTGCAGTGAAGAAAATTACATAATAAATAGGGATGAAGCCGTGAAAACGTTAGGACTTAAATGGGATCCCAAAAGAGATGAATTTAAGTTCGATATTGACTTAAAAGATAATCAGAAAATCACAAAACGACAAATATTGTCTAATTTAGCCACTATATTCGATCCACTTGGGTGGCTATCTCCAATAACTATTGTCTTAAAACTATTTGTGCAAAATCTTTGGAATTATCAGATGAGTTGAAAACGGAATGGTTTAAATTTACAAAAAATATAAGTGCACTACATAATATACAAATCCCTAGATGGATGCAAACTTTCAAAATGATAAAAATAGAGCTGCATGGTTTTGCGGACGCATCAGAAAAAGCATACGCGGCAGTGGTGTATATTAAATATGATGAACAAATAAACATAGTGGCAGCAAAAAGCAAAGTTAATCCGATGAAAAATGGAAAAACTTTGCCAAAACTAGAGCTTTGCGTAGCTCACCTATTGTCAAAATTAATACATCGAATATTAATTACGATCAAGCAAAGAGCGAAAGTGTACACGTGGAGTGATTCTACGATCACTTTATGTTGGATAGAAAACAACAAAAGTAAAGACAAATTTATTCGAACTATAGTCAACGACATTAAAGATTTGATTCCAAGTGCAAAATGGAATCATGTGGTTTCTAAAGAAAATCCAGCAGACATAGCATCAAGAGGAATTTCACCCAATGAACTACAAATGCAAAAATTGTGGTGGAATGGTCCAGACTGGTTGAGAGCATCAGAAGACAAGTGGCCACAATCAACCAGCGAGAAGACAACATGTGCGGTAACTGGAGTGAGTAAAATTAATAAAGATCATCCTTTAGATTCGCTTACAGAAAAATACTCCAGTTTTCAAAAACTAATTAGAATTTTTGCATATGTATTGCGATTTAAAAATAAATTGCAAAAAACTTAAATTCTATCCGCAATATTGAACATCACGAGAATTAAAAGCAGCAGAAATAGAAATTATCATGCGACATCAACACAATGAGTTTGAAAATGAATTTGAAAAATTGTTAAAAAAGGCAAATTTAAAGCAACATAGTAAGTTAGCAAACTTGTATCCATTCATCGATAGCGAAGGTGTGTTGCGAGTAGGTGGTAGGCTGAAGAACTCAAACATCTCATATGAGCAAAAACATCCAGCAATTATTAACAAATCTCACTTATCATGGTTAATTGTTATGGATGCACATAATAAAACATTACATGGTGGCAATCAATTAATGGAAGCAACAATAAGAAGAGAGTACTGGGTAATAAATCTTAAAAAAGGAGTTAAAAAATGTATTCGACATTGCGTAAAATGCATAAGATATCGACAAGAAACTTCGCAACGAAAAGTGGGAAATTTACCTGAGATGCGAGTTTCACAGTCTTCACCTTTTACACATACCGGTGTCGACTACGCTGGACCATTGCTTATAAAGTGCTCCAAAAATAGAGGTATCAAAGCTCACAAAGGATACATTGCGATGTTTGTGTGTATGGCAACTAAAGCTATACATCTAGAAGCTGTGTCAGATCTAACGACAGAAGCCTTCTTAGCAGCATTAAGAAGATTTTTTGCTAGAAGAGGAAAAAGTTCACATATGTATTCAGATAATGGTACAAATTTCATTGGAGCAAATCGAAGTATAGAATCTCAATTTAAAAACGCTCGCAAAAATAATTGCTCTCCAGTCCCAATATTAGCAACCGAAAAGATTGAATGGCATTTTATTCCGCCAGCAAGTCCTCACTTCGGAGGTATTTGGGAAGCAGGGGTAAAATCAGTAAAATACCACCTAAAAAGAGTCATTGGTGAAACCAAACTGACTTTCGAAGAAATTTCCACGTTATTATACCAAATAGAAGCAGTACTGAATTCACGACCACTAGGGTCAGAAATAGAATATAACAATGTGCTGACATCTGGACATTTTCTTATTGGCAGACCGCTATTAGATATCCCAAAAATTACACAAGACATGGAACAGGTAGGGACTTTAGACCGTTAAAAAATTTATTCAAAAGATAAAGAGAGACTTCTGGAATAAATAGAACGATGAATATCTTGTTACATTACAAAGACGAAATAAATGGAAAGTCGAATATTTAAATATAAAAGAAGGCCAAATAGTGATTACAAAATATGAAAACACACCCCCATCAAGATGGCCTTTGGCCAAAGTAATACAAGTACACAAAGGTACGGATGATAAAGTTCGCGTTGCTACAATAAAAACAAGTGATGGAACTATGAAAAGATCAATACACAAGTTGTGTCCATTACATTGTATTCAAGATGTCGAAGATTATACTGAAAATGAAAAAGTTAGAGCCAACTATACTTTCATCGAATCATGCACTAATGATTTAAATAGACCTACTCAGCCAACAGTTGAAATATTACTGCTATTATTGATAATTATAGCAAAAATAATTATTATAAAAGGAGAAACATCAGCAAGTAAAAATTATATTTCGCAAACCACCCTTTCAAATAATACAGCTATGTACTTGGACTCCTACGGAAGAGTAGATATCGTAGCGTCTCGTTGGAACTTAATAATATATTATAATCTGGAACCTTACTTCAGAGAAATTGAAAGTATACCAATTTACTTAAGGGGGGACATCTGAGTAACTCAAAAAAAATAAGCGGATTTTCTGGAATTTTTTTTGACCAAACGAAAGAGCCAAACGAAATTTTGTAAAGTAGGTTTTATAATATGCGATCCGATGTACAAAATATGATTTTTTGAAAGAAATCGAAAACAAAATGGCGGCTGTGCAGCATTTCTTCGTAGGCCCTATTTTTGGGAAGGGGGTCCATGGCCGGAAAGCTAACGTCCATAATTTTTGATCTGGAACAAAAAATAAAGTTTTGTTAGTTTCTATACATCAACAGCTATCGACACACGTAGGATTTTTTCGATATATTGATTTTTCGCAAAATGGTGCGTGATCGAAAAAAAAGTTCAAATTTTCACGAGGAAAAAAAGTCCAAAAATTGTGTATAAAAAAAAGTAAGCAATATAAAAAAAAATTATACGTGTGTCGATAGAGGAAGGAATTTTGAATATACTGTCAAAATTTCAGATCGATCGGTTAAGATTTGCTCGAGTTATGTTTCCGGCCGTCTAAAAAAAAGTGGTTTCGAGAAAAACGCGTTTAAAGTTATAAGGCGGTCGGAATATGCCTATGAGGCATTGCCGCAGAATGGAAAATTTGGACATTTAGACACTTTTGCCGGATTCTATCTTGTGGTATATTATTTTTAAGATCCTAAAGCATCTTTTAAACGAAAAAAAAATTTTTTGATTTTTTCAAAATTTTACTCAGATGTCCCCCCTTAAAACAAATGAAGGACTTATGTCCAAACATGACAGGTCATACATCTTTAATATTAAGCATATTAATCATAATTATTTTTTTAATATTATACATTAAATTCATTCGAAAGAAAGAACCAAATGTAAAAATTCCCTTTGAATCACCTATAAATAATAGTCGTCTGCAAGATGTTCAACTGTAAAACAATTTGAACATATTTTATTACAGTCCACTAAATATTATTTTCTTTTCCCTCGGCAATATGTTCAAGTATCTTTGAACATGTTTATTTGTAAGCTGATAGGGAAAACTGATTAAAATATAAAAATATAAATATAATATAAACATAAAAATGCACTCAAGTGCATACACATACACACATACACACATAAACACATATATGTATATTAGGTCTATGTTATCTAAACTCATTTGTATGCACATGAGTTAGGCACATAAATTATACACATAAATTAAGCACTTGAGTGTCAAAAATGTTCCTCACACAAACCAATGTAATCAGTCAATAAGGATAAATTTAAGAAATTGTATATAAAGAGAAAATTTAATAAACTAGAATTAGAATGAATTGATTCTCCCACAAAGCAAATCTTTTAATTCCCCCCACCAGCGGTAAGGAGTTTTAGACACTACTTTGTGGCCAAAACAACTACTCTACCCAACGGCAACAGCGGCCATCATACATAAGAGAGAAAACAAAACGGAATATTAAATCGAGCGGACGTGTGTGAAGAAAAATTAAGTTATAAGCGAAACTTGATTTATAGTTAATTAATAATATAAATTGAACAAAACACGGTAAAAAGTTCAAAAAGAAAACATACTGCAAAAAATCGAATAAAAAAAATACTCAAAATAAAATTCGAGCGGTCATACACAAAAAAAAAATCGTGCGGTCACATTAAAAACAACGAAAATCGGAAATTGTGAATTGTGAAATTATATAAATATGTTTAATAAAATAAAAGAAGTGATTAAATAAATTAAGAAACCAAAAAGTGAACAGTGAAGTGTACAAAAAGAAGCGTACCTAACAACCTAAAGAGAAAGCTAAACAAACAAAAAATGTAATTAATAATAACGACCAACGCGGCAACCAAAAAGTTTAAACGTGAATAAGTTAAAATTGAGAAAAAAAAGATGTGCTACTAAGAAAAAATTAGCAAACATCATGTGAAGAAACAGATTGCAGTGGATAACAACAACAAAATAAAAAAACCATAGAAACAGTTACTGCGGCGTGAGTGCAGAACAAAATTTAAGAAAAATGAGTTCCAGTAATAAAAAAAAAGTTAATTAAAAACAAAAATTAAGTTAAAATTCACATAATTAAAAAGGAAAAATTATTGTATAAAAAAAATCGACATAACAAAAATAAACTATAATAAAATCACATCCAATATAAGAATAAATTTTTAAACTCCTATTATCAAAAAAAAATAAATAAATAAATTATATAATTTCATATAATCCTACCGCCTAAAATAATTAACATTAAAATAAAAACTACATTATAAGAAAGGAAAAGTTACTAATTAAAATCAGAAATAAATGCCAATTATAAAAACAAACAAATAAATAATAAAAACAAAATAAATGTAAAACATTCTATAAGTGCATATTAAGTAAAATATTAGCGAAAACGCGGATACATACGTAACACACAGTGCTCGTTGCGGTAAAAGTTTTTCAAGAAAATAAAAATTAATATATGCATTGTTACAAACTTTGAAAACTCGATTTAAAAATAATATTAAATAGAAAAAAAGTAAAATAAAATTGAGAAAAACTAGTACGAGAAAAAAAAGAAGACCCTCAGCTACGAATTCCGACAACAACAATCAAGTCACACGAACAAATACAAAAACACCAAGGATTCATCAACCGCCAAGGCTAAGTACAACCAATGGCGGAGTAAGTACAACCTAATCTTCACCCAATACATACAGACGTATATACTCGCATATAATAAATTTTCTCAAGCCCTCAAAAATTATATAATTATTGGTGTCAACTGTACCTCAAATTTGCAGTAGCTAAAAAATATATATTATACATCTCAGTACCGCGTTTCTCTAAAACGGTTGACATATACCCATCAAAAAATTATATACAAGCTAAACTGTACAAGCTTGTATAACACCAAAAAATCCCGTAGGCCACTTCCTCAAATTTGCAGTACTTAAAAAATATATAGTATACATCTCAGTACCGTTTCTCTCTAAAACGGTTGACATATACCCATCAAAAAAAAGTGGGACAAAAGTGAATAGATTAATCGGAAATCAGACACTAAAACCCAATTATTCCAAATAAATTTATTTAATTGTAATAAATATACACCAAAAAAAAAAACTCGCCCAATTTTTTTTTTATAAAACTCACCCCATTTTTTTACAAAACTCGCTCAATTTTTTACAATACCAACCCAATTTTTTTTATAAAAGCCACTCTATACCAATTTAATTTTTTCATAAGCCCCATTAAATCAAATCCCAAAAAATTCCACAAATGCCAGAAGATAAGGCAGAAAAAGCATCAACCAAGATGAACAGGTACTTGCAAAGGTTCATCTTTGAATCCAACAGGCTGGAGGTCTTCTGCGCAAAATGGTCAACGGACTTGGCGAGTGACCAAACGGAAATCCTACTCAGCGTCAAAATACAGCAGCTGGAAAAAAATTGGGATAGCCTCCTAGAAGCATACGAGGCTATTTTCATGGCGGATGCATACCCATACGTAAAATGTTCGGAAAGCTTCCAGAACTGTAAAGCGCAAATGCTAGAAGTATTGCAGCTTTTCACAGTTACAACTCCCACCCATACAACCCAGCAATCAACAAATACAAACACAAGCTCAGTTTCCAGTGGGCTATGTCTCAAAGTACCAGCATGCGATACTGAAGCATATTACGGAGGCTACGAAGACTGGCCGACATTCCGAGACATGTTTAGGTTCTATATAAATCACCCTCAGTTAACACCCGCCCAAAAATTATTTCACCTGCGCCACAAGGCAAAAGGTCCAGCAGGCCTTACTGTGAAACAATACCCGCTCACAGATGAAAGTTTTCCGCTTGCTTGGGAAGCACTAAAATCTCGCTATGAGAACCCAAGAATTCTGGTAGATAACCAGCTCAAAATCCTCCTTAATCTACAACCCATCTATGCAGAGAACGGGGAGCAGCTACAAAAACTGCAGACTACAATAAATAACTGCCTCTCCAATCTCATCACAAAAGATTTCCACTACATTCACACCCAGAGCTGGCAATTAAAGCTCCCCATTTGCGAATAAAAGTCGCACGCAAACCTATCACACAGAGCTCCAAAAACCCATTTCCTGTAAGTTATGCAACTCTAGTCATGGGATGAAAATGTGCATCCGATTAAGGAACCTTTCCGTCCCAGATCGACAGAAATTCGTTCGTGAAAACAATTACTGCGAAAATTGTCTTTCCTGTTCACATCAGCGAGGTCAATGTCAAAGCAAATTCACCTGCGTTTACTGGCAAAGGCGTTATCACTCACTACTCCATTATCAAAATACAACCCCATACTCAAAACCCCTCTCATCGACAGCACAGGCAGCGACCGCAGTGGAAATAGCAGACGACAGACTATCAATTTCAACAGGAATCAGCCACACCCCCCAGGCTCAGAAGAAGACAGTAAAGGTAACAACACACCATGCAAGCAGCAACGAAACCACACTCTTACCCATGGCTATAGTCCCGATATATTTAGCAGGAGAACACCACAAAATCCGAGCAATGATAGACCAAGGTTCGCAAAATACCTTTGTCACATCTCGGCTTCAAAAAACACTCAATCTACCCACGGAGGAAACCCATTACGAAATCTCAGGAATGGGAGGAACTTTCGTCCAGAACTCAACCAAAGTCTGCAAACTAACTCTATGTTCGTCAGACTTATCACACCATGTAAAAGCTAAAGCAATAATATTTCCCAAGCTCACACACCTACTATCCACAACCCAGGTGTCAACCATTGACATCAACCAAATAACCCAATTAGCGTTAGCCGACCCAAAATGTCTCTCCCCATCTCGAATTGACATGGTAATCGGCAGCGACTTAGCACCCCAAATCCTCAAACAAGGAGTGCAACACCTCCACAATGGAACCCTGTTGGCACAACAGACAATATTTGGATGGATAATCAGTGGACCAACAACTCAAAAGGTAGAGTCCTTTTCAACGCAGGTCAATCCAGCCCAAACGGACCTGATCAGCATCCAACTAAGGAAATTATGGGAGCAAAAAGAAGTCCCAGCTACTCAAACTCACTCAGAAGCGGACGAATTTTGCGAAAATTTGTATCGCAAAACCACAACGCGCCAAAAGAATGGTAAATACACCGTCAAATTACCATTCAAAAAGGAGTTTCCCAGGAACGCAGCCCTAGGCCACTCCAGACTAGCAGCACATCAACAGTACATCAGCAACGAGCGGACACTAGAGCGAAAACCAATGCTGCAGCAAAAATATCAGGAGGTCTTGGAAGAATACTTGACCTTGGACCACATGGAACCCACTTCACCTCTCGAAGTAATCAACAAGGGGAAGTACTTCTCCTTCTATCTACCCCATCACGCTGTCATAAAACCCGACAGTAAATCCACAAAGGTCCGAGTCGTATTCAATGCGTCCAGATCATCACAATCAGGGAACTCGTTAAACGACGTACTACACACAGGCCCAACACTTCAAAACGATTTAATGCTAATAATCCTCAATTGGCGACTCTATAAGTACGTATTTAACGGCGACATTGAGAAAATGTACCGGCAAATACTCGTTAACCAGGAAGATCAAGACTTCCAGCGAATACTCTTTCGCAGAACACCCGACTCTCCAATAGAAGATTTCAAGCTAAAGACAGTTACGTTTGGCGTTAACTGTGCCCCATATTTAGCTATTCGAACCCTACATCAATTAGCCGAGGATTACAAAACCGAATACCCTCTCGCAAACAATATCCTACTCAATGAAATTTATGTAGATGACATTCTTTCAGGCAGTAATGAAATACAGTCTACTATCAACTCACTCACCCAAGTTATCGAAGCGTTAAATTCAGCAGGATTCCCTCTTAAGAAAACTAAGGCAAACCACCTGAAAATACTCGAAAAAATCCCAGAGTCTCATTTGCTAGATGCCGACTTTCTTAAATTCAGCGACACAAGTTCAACAAAAACTCTAGAAATACGCTAGAACGCGCTTACGGACACCTTCTCATACTCATACGAACCTCAGCCCGCAGCAAAGTGTAGTACTAAACGCCAGATTTTATAGGCTGTGGCGAAATTATTCGGCACGGCAGGATGGTTATCACCAATTATGATAGTAGTCAAAGTACTACTCCAAACACTTTGGCTAGAAGAAACGGATTGGGACGAAAACGTAAAATCCGGATCCCTACATAAATGGAACTCGTTTCTTGAGAATCTCCCGGCAGTCAAAGACATCCAAATACCCCGATGGGTGCAGTACTCCCCCGACAAACCGATTCAACTCCATGGATTCACAGAAGCCTCAGAGAAGGCATTCTGCGCTTGTGTGTACATGAGGGTACAACACGGCGAAAACTCCTTCACCTCACATTTACTAGCTGCAAAAACAAAGGTAGCTCCTCTCCAAACGATAAGTCTCCCCCGTCTAGAGCTCTGTGGAGCAGTTCTTTTGGCAAGGTTGGTAAACCGAATACAAACAGAATTAAGTTTACCGCCTCACGAACTTGTTCTGTGGACAGACTCGACCATCGTCTTAGCATGGCTAAGAAACCACCACACTCTTGGAAAACATATGTAGCAAACAAGATATCCCAGATCCTGCAACTGATAAGTAATGCTACGTGGCGGTACGTTTGCAGCAGCGGCAACCCAGCTGACCTGGGCACCCGAGGATGTCGACTTCAGGATATCGTTGAAGATACCATCTGGTGGAAAGGTCCTGAATGGCTCGCCAAACCCGCCAATGAATGGCCTAGCTCTCGCCCCCAACACCCATCGCCTCCGGAGCAAAGGCACATCGCCACATTACATACCTCGCCATCCGAAGAGATTTTCTTCCTTCCCCCTTCCTTCCTGCATATATACCTATATCGTTTTATTCACAGGTCACGAAAATTGCCATCTCGGATGAGCATGACTCTAAGCCACGAAGAGATGAACGAAGCAAAAACGCGACTCATAACCTTAACTCAACGAAGGCATTATGGTGAAACCATAGCTCAACTCGAAGCCTCAAAACCGATCAGCAAGAAGGACACGTTGCTGACATTAAATCCTATACTCGACAGCAAAGGCGCGTAAACGGACGGCTTAAATACACAGCCCTTAGTTATAACGAATGTCATCCCACAATTATTTCAGAAAACTCGATATTCTGCACTCTGCTGTTAAAATTTCTACACGCCACCATGCTGCATGCTGGAAACCAGTTAATGATGCTAGAGTACTACATTCCCCGACTCAAACCCAAAATAAAAAAGTGCATCTTTCACTGTAAAACATGCATCATCCACAAGCAGCAGATGATATCGCGGATCATGGCAGCACTACCCTCCGAACGAACCACATATACCCTACCGTTTCATACGACTGGGGTGGACTTCGCCGGCCCGTTCCTAGTAAAAGTATCTACCCATCGGCGAGCTTCATATTCAAAGGCATACGTTTGTGTGTTTGTATGCTTCTCCACGAAAGCAATACACCTCGAAGTCTGCTCTGACTTGACTACGGAGGCTTTCCGAGCAGCCTTCTCTAGATTTGTTGGACGTCGCGGTCCCCTATAAGATTATGTCCGACAATGGGAAAACATTTGTCGGAGCTCAATGTACCTTCCACCGCGAGTTCGGCGTGTTCTTGAAGGAAGTAACAGCTGACGTCTCCGCTAAATTCGCACCAGTCGGCTTCTATTGGGAGTTTATTCCACCGTATGCCCCTCATATTGGTGGACTATGGGAAGCAGCAGTGAAGAGTTTTAAGCTGCACTTCACTAAAGTCGGCGGAAATCACAAATTTATCGATACCCGAACCCAATGCCAAAGATCTCTCTCTCGTTCCCAAATGGCAGAAACTCAAGGTGCTTCTCCATCAATTTAGTACCAGATGGAAGAACGAGTATCTCAGAGAATTACACAAGAGGTACAAACGGAAAAGGGCGGAAAGCCCCGTAAAGGAAGGAGATCTAACCCGAATATAGCCAAATTGTGTGTGCTACCCGCTGTAGTAACCTCGAACCCTATGACTTAATCCCAACATTTTACATTTACATATACCAACCTACAACTCCTTTAAAAGCATCTCATGAAATCTCTTCATATACCCTTTTTCAACCATATACTAAAGTCGTATATTTTCACTCTTCTCTCCTAGGTCACGACGAGAGACGACATTAAGGAAATGCCGTCTATGCGGCCGGTTGCATTCGCTGCGCCATTGCCCTGCTTTCCTCGCTATGGCACCGGAGGACAGGTATGAGTGCGCAACGGTGCACCGGTACTGCATCAACTGCCTGGCAACCTCCCATGCGACCGGCGAATGCGACTCAAGGTCTAGTTGCCATCGGTGCACTCTCGGGCATCATACTCTGCTCCACCGGGCGAAGTTAAGGAGGGTAAGCGGTGCAGCGAATGCGGCCAATTCCAGGCCAGCTTTATCCAGCCGGCCTGCCCAGCAGCGGAAGAAGTTGCAACAATTGGTGAAAGACGTCCGGAGTCTGACTTGCAAGCTGGAGAGGGAGATACAGGAACCAACGCCGGGGGGGGGACCATGTTGAGGACATGGATCTCCTTTCGTTTTCGGAGTGATCCCCCTCAGGTCGCCGTGAAATTGCCTCCACTAGTCGGGCCATACAGAAGCCAACCAAGAGAATCCCAGACCGGAAGCCTGCTCAGCAGCGTATAACCGATTTATTTAGCCAGGCGGTCTTGACACTCGAGAAGCTGAAACAACTGCTCGATATCGCTCCGGCTACGGCTGGCCAGCTATTTGAGAACATGAGCGCCAACCTCATCGGTTTTTAGTTTTAAGTAAAAAAGAAATCTCATTTTGTAAAATCTTTAAGATCATAAATATGTAAATGCAACGCTGGCAATTCGACTGCCATTTGTTATTTGTCTAATTTTGAACTTTACTATTGTAACCGACGAGGTGACCCGACTTCGCCAACATAACATTCGCGTTTCATCCGCCGACGATAGCACTACATCTCTCATAAATCATTTTAAATAATCTCCAATTTTCAACAATTTATACATTGGTATTATATATACACATTTATATAAACCTACCTCACGTACATGCGTACTTTGAATTTTTGTCCTGAATTAAACTAAACTATACATTAAAGAAAATTGTAATTCATTTATATCGCATTAAGAAGTTTCTTTTATTTCCATTAAAACGGAGCATATCTTAGCATAAATGTTTTCATTAAATTGAACACTTCCTATTAATCTAAGCAAAAAGCTAGTTATGTACCGAATTTCAAGTAACTCGAACCAAAAATAAGACTTCTTAGAGTAGGTCCGACGCCTTTCCATTTCCCGAAATTTTTCTCGCAAAAATCATATGTTTTAATTTTAGTTTCTCTTTAACATTATTTGCTTACGAAACTATTTTTCCGTTAACTCATTTGTTTGCATTTGCTATGTATATATCACATAACTATATGTATGTATGTTTGTAGACCTATAAGCTTGCAATCATATGTTTGTTATCATATTCACATGCTTGTCATATTCGCTTATGACACGAAATAGGCAAGCTGCGCTCTCATCTTTGGATAATTTCTTTTTATATATTATGTAGCATATAGGTATACCAATTACAACTAGCGTTAGGATGAGCAACCTCTATGGAATGTTAATATGAATTTACATAGAATAGGAATTTTGCGAAACTGGTTTATTAAAGTAGCAATTTACTTTCAAAATATGAAGTAGTATTTAAGGAAGTGAATTGTTAAAAATGAATTAGTCTAATAACTGACAACCACATCATAGTATTTTTACTCGGCACCTACATACATACTCGAATATAGTAATATTTACGTGCGGGCGACATTGGCTCTCACACCTAAAACTATTAAAGGAAAAGAAAATGTTTGCATTAGTTTTCGTACAATGGCTTTATTAAATAATATTAATAATAATATTTGTACAATTGGCTAATGGGAAATAGTTGCAGTAAATATATGTATAGATAATTTGCTATTAACTAACGAAGTGAAACAAAAAAAAAGTTTTTCAATAAGGAGAAAAAGACCGTTTCTTTCTTGTATAAGAGTTGTCAGTTACTTATGCATATGTGCATATAGGGTTACACGCACATTAGGGTGGTCCCTTATATTTAGGCCATTGGTCTAAACATTCCGGCCCCCTTGCGGTAAGCAACACTCTTATTGCAATTTCACCAACCATTGCTCCAACCAGGATGTTCATTGAATTGATGTTTATTTTATATGTAAAGAAAAGAGATTATTCAGTTTATTAATTATATTTGGATGAACAGGAGCATGCAGCTCTGCATGTGGTTTGAATTCCGCGTCGCTCCTTATCTGCTATTAGAAAAAAAAAAGTTTATTGAAATAAAAGTACCGTGGTTAAAATACAATGCACTACTTTGACTATGGTATAAGAATATGTTTTTTTTGTTTGTTATTATTGCGTTCGGGTGGCCCCCGAAAATATGAGGCCGAAAATGGATGGTTGAGTCATCAAGCCGCCTACGACCGACGGCGGTGTATTCCCGACCATTACTTGGGCGTAGACGTCTGCGCCGAGAGTTAGCCTGATCGGTGTGCATCGATGGATGTTACTATCCGCTAGCCTCATAAATTGAAATTGCATGGTTACCGACGGTTCGATGCTTGTGGCGGGGCTCAAGCGCCTGTATTGTTCGACCATTCTGGCTTGCGTGGCAACTCGTTGGGTTACCCCATATTTCCCACGTATTATCAAGGAACACCAAGTTTGGTGTCTTTCTAACTTCAATTCTCGAGCTAGATTTCCGTCGATGATGCTTGTTGGCGCACAAGGATCGATCAGGGCGCGGACCAGATGAAGGCGGATGCTCGCCTCGATGGGCGCTATAGCCGTTGGTGCAGTGGCGACAAACGGTCGCATTATTGGCGGGTGTGCCACGCTTCTATTTGAACGGCCTGACCTAAAATCTTCTGCAGGAAGCCGTTGCATTGTAAGGGCAGATGATTTTTGATGGCTGTATGGCTTAGCCCTATGACCATTGCAGTGAGGTGGGCGGAAAGGACGTGTTTCCGCGCCACGTTCTTGACAATCGCGTAAGTCGCGTTGCGATGGGCGAAAAGGACTTGTGGGCGGAAAGGACGAGTTTCCACACCATCCTGTCAGCCGTAATGACGCTTGGATTTAGATGGGCGAAAGGGCGAGCTTCCGCGCCATCATCTGTGAGACACGCCTGTTCATGACGCAGTAGTGGGCGAAGTCGCTCGGTCGGCAATGGGGTGCCCACTACTAGTTCTCCCTCTTCTTCTTCCGCGACTAGTTGCGCCCATGACTTGTGACTATCATTGATATTGATTGATAGTGCGCTGTCGCTGTCATCTGACTTCAACCGTCGTCGAGTTTGGGGCATCTTCGGCCATATGTAGTGTGGTATGGTGCTTCTCGGCGCATCGTTGTCACCGGTCCCTGCTCGTGCATATTTCCACCTTATAAAACGGGCTCAAGCAGTTAGGGCAGTACTTATGTATAAGTACGGCTCGCAGGCGTTCCTTTGCCGATTCAGAGGCGCACTGCATGATTTTTGCCGCACAGACGACAGGGGGTCGTAAAATTCTGCGCGCGCTGTTCCCTCTTCTGTCGTGTTGCTGTGAAACGAGTCGTTCTGAAAAGTGGGTTTCTTACTTTCTTTGTTTTATTTAGGGGTTTTAATGGGTGGCTAGTGACCTATTTATGTTTTGTTTGTGGCCGAATAAAGGTTGTGTGCCTAATGCGCATACCAATCGTGGCGTGTTAATCTGGCATAATTACCTATAATCGTTGGACTGCATGCGTTATCGGTGTCCATGCGGTATTTAATGTCAAGTAAGTAGAATGAGTTAAAACTTAGGTTGTCATCTAAAATTACGTGCTTAGCGTTTCTACAAATACGGTGCTTGCACTGGTTTACATCAATTTTAAATTGTGTAGAACAGAGAACAAAAAAATAAAAAAGAGATTTCTAGAAATGCGTGCTAAGAATAGGCAGGTTTATATGAGCGGCGAACATTGTAAAGGTGCCTGTAAACGAAAGGAAACTCTCATCAAGGTTTTTTATTGACAAGGAAAAGTTAAAAATTCTTGAATCAGTTTTATATTGGTGAGGTGAGTTTCGCTAATTCCCCACTTGGCCTGCCACCCGAAAGAACAAAAAGCCTTAGAAGTGTGCAAATGAATTTCCAAGAGGATTGCTCTGGTTTCATAAAATAACTTTGAATATAAATATTAGGTAAAGTAAAAATCTCGTTCGGTTTTTAGCTAAGAGATGGCGTTATTGTCCATAGTACTAGTGTTGCGTGTCACATCATGTCATACTATACGGCGCTGAAAACGTGCTTATTCGCGCTAAAAGTTTGTCTTTGACAGTTTTTCGATTGATTGACTCAGTACGCTCGTCAAAGTTGGACACCAGCAAAGAGAGAATTGGTTTGCTAGGTTTCGTTCCGGTAATTTCGATGTCAAATGTGCACCTCGCGTCGGGAGGCCTGTTGTCGAAAATTGCGATAAAATCACGGAAATAGTGGAAACAGACCGTCACATGAGCGCTTATTTAATTGCTAAGGAGCTAAAGATAAGCCGGAAAACCGTTTGGAACCATTTGTATTAAAAGAAAAATAAACCGAACGAACTTTTTACTTCACCTAATATATATTTAAGAGTTCTCTCTGGTGAACTTTCAATTTCCCCGAGATTCTTTCATCATATTTTAATTTTTGTTTTATGAAAGAAAAACTTCAGAAATTTTATTTGATTTTGGTCTCTTTAAATGGCGCAATAATAAGTCCGCGAATTCCTCATTGTGAATGGTTATTTTCTTTTACATTAGTAACTGCGGCGCAACTGATATTTCCCGCGCAGAAGTTTTTTCACCGTCACGAGGATCACCCATCAAAATTAGGTTAGTAATTTAGTTGTTCTTTACGATATTATAATTTTCTTCATTTTTTTCTAGGTTCGAAGGAAATAATATTTCCAATATTTAAAATCAATTGGAAGCAATCTCCCAATTGATTTCGCTGCTAGCGTTCGGGGCGCAGTCAAGAGTGTATGAAACGGAGATTTTTGTTTTTTCTTTACGTCGTACATTGTACTGACCTCCGTATTATCCAAAAAGCAAAGCAAGCAACTCAAAAAGTTAGCTGAGTATTTTTCGATCGGAAAAATTAAATAAGAAATAAACAAGCAAAATGACTGGTCGTGGAAAGGGTGGAAAACGTTTAGGTAAAGGAGGTGCAAAACGCCATCTTAAGGAATTGCGTGATAACCATCCAAGGTATTACAAAGCCGGCCATTCGCCATCTAGCCCGACGTGGTGGTGTAAAACGTATTTCTGGATTGATTTATGAGGAAACTCGTGGCGTTTTGAAGGTATTTTTGGAAAACATCATTAGTGATGCTGTCACCTACACCGAACACGCCAAGCGTAAAACTGTAACCGCTATGGACGTTGTTTGTGCTTTGAAACGTCAAGGTCATACCTTATACGCTTTTATAATTTAAACACAATTTTACATGTATTACAAGATATGATTGGGTCATTGTCAACCTAACCGAGATAAAAATTTTAACTACGAAGCTTTTTAATTGAAATGAAATAACTGCTATGATGTTCTTGCAAATAACAAATTAATTATGCACATATAGACGTGAAATACAATACTATTCCGTTTATTCAAAAAAAAAAAGTCAAATAGTGATAAAACAAAACTTGTAAATATTAAGGTGATGGGCTATACGATGCGCACTACAACGTACAGTTATACCGTCTGGGTACGCTTTAATGCAAATAATTTCACTAAAGAATGGAGTGATATCTTTGGAGAGGAGATGTATGATCATCGTTCGGATGTTGGTGAAGATGTAAACTTGATTAAAAGACCGGAGTTTAATGAAACGGGGAAGCGCTTGAAGGATCATTTATTATCTGCCTTTTCAAATTAATGGTCAATTCGGTCAATGCATATAAACGTATGCAGACAATAATAAACAGGATTGGCAACAGAGCTCTTCTTTGATGTTTTCCACTCACATGAAGAGACTTACAGCTGGCCCCCTCTGAATGTCTTATAGTTTTTGCCGTGTCAACAAATCTTTTCGTTTCTAACGTTCAGGATGGCATTTGGTATGGCATCTGCAACTCTGATCCCTTGACTCAGCACGGCAAAAGTTATGCCTGATAATGGTTTGAATTTACTAAAGGCAAGATGTAGCCATTTACTTGATGGAGGTGCTACGGAATTTTGTTGCAATAGTGATCAGACTTCTGTACTGAACGAGAACATCATATTGGCTGCAAATTTTCTCGTGCGCTGTCCACCGTGTATGGGGAATCTGGTGTGTCATTTATGTGACTTTACATGTCGCAGTTCGTGAAGGTCGTCACAATTGAAGTGGAGGGCAAACAATATGTTACCGCCTTTGATATACAGATAATTGCTGCTTATTTGAATAATAATAATAATAAACATATAAATCATGTTCACAGGTCTCCGTACCATCGACTGGTCAAAAGGCTTTCGATATAATGTGTGACGGTAATATATATATAATATGGCATCCCGTTGTAGTCCTACAAAATGGATTGGTTTTATGGGTGACAAAGCATCAAATCCATATGTACCATTGATACAGATTATAAGGGACACAATCACGGCCAATCCGCAGTTTGTTGAGAAGTTAGTTGATGTTCGTAGTGATTCAAGTTTATCGTATTATGAATTTTTGCAACAACAACAACAACTAAAGAATGTAAATTTGATTCTCGTTTCTAATGTACGACTGTATAAAATTAGCATTGAAGTACGTTGCGACCTACCGTAATCCACAGGTTCAACAACGGGCTGTACGCGTATTTCTGCTAATGCTTGGTGATATTTCTCAACTTGTCGTCATTGGCCTGGGGTGCCTTTCCAAAAAAAAGGTGTGTGTCGTCAATAAAAAGGTATGGGGATGCAGGCATTCTTTATTTATTTATTATTTTATGTTACCCAATACAAGATAGCTCATGATTTTACCAGGGTCGTTTTACATATTAATTTATTAATGGCAAGTACTTTTTCCGCCTATTAATTTCCCCAATAAAAAGCTATAAACTAAAACAATGTAAAACTTTTCTGATCGTTTGAAGTGTTAGGAGAAGTTTGTGCAGTTTGTGCTGTTGACTTGCTCAGTTCTTCGATGCATGTACTTATGTATGCATCAATGAAAATATATTTATGTATCGTTATGTATATACGAACATAGGTAGGTATGTGTTTGTATGTATGTATGTAAGTATGTTTACTTACTCATATACATGTGTGTACGTATGTAGGTACGTACGTATGTACGCACGAGTATATGTATATGTATATGCGTATGCATATACGTATGTAGGTACGTGTATATATGTATGTGCGTATGCAGGTGAGTATGTAGGTACGTGTATATATGTATGTTTGTATGTAAGTACGTGTACATATGTACATGCTTACATACATATGTTTGTACGAGTATATATGTAGCTACGTGAGCATGTACGTAGGTATGTACGTGTATGTATATTTGTATATATTGTATTTACTTGATATACATATATACATGTAAATTACCGTCCGAAAAGATGGGACGGGGAAAAAAATATAATTTTTCCTTTTTAGTGGTCGATAGACCTTTATTGGTTGAACTCACAATTACAACTAACAAATGTAATTACTAATTTACTTGCTAATATAACTAAATTCTGCTGAGTCGACGTATGGGTCGGTGCAGTATTCGATCGGCGCATGCCGGATGTTGTTCCCAATATAATTTGGTTTCGCTGATTCGGCAACTGGTCAATTCCCAGTTCTTGTTGATTCCCTGTTTTAACTTATTGCTGACTTCGCATGGCAGTTGTAGCTTAACTGGTGCTAACTCTTCCGCCGTCAAAAACGAACGTCCTCGTTCGTTCGAACTAACAGACTAGGGTTAATGGTTCTGCGTAATTGGGTGTTTCTGATGTTGTGACTTCTTTGGTGTCGGTCACGTTGGCGTTAATTGTGTAGCTCGATAACACTATCGGTTTTGTTTTATACATTTTTTCTATGATCAATTTGGTGATTAGTCCTGCTAGGAAGATAATGCTAATGATTGTTAAGGAAAAATTTGTTATTATGGCTTCAGCGTGGGTTGTCCGTAGTAAGTTTAAATGCTTTGTATTGTTGACATGGAGTTCTTTCATCATCTCTAAACTCAGTATTTCTTCTTCCTTATTTGAGGGGATATTTGATTGCAATATCGCTGGTAAGGGTTTACTGGTTAGAATCTCGTTGAAGGAGTATTTTTGGTTATCTATGAAGACTGTAGAATTGTGGTATTGAACTGCGTATGACCCGTCAAGAGTGATATTCTGGCTGTCGATTTCAATTGTTCCCTTGTATTGGTTTAACAAAAGTATGCCTGGTGAGATGATTTCCACCGAAGGGATGTGCTGATTATTTATTAGCGTGCATTCTGCTGGTTTGCTTTTAAGTAATTGTGGGACACAGGTAGTGTTGTTAATGTCTATAATATTCTTATTATTACAAATTCTTATGTTATTATTTTCCTTACATTTCAATTTAACAGCAAATATTTTATTTTCCTTACAAATAATAATGTCCTCATATGGGATTTTATTAACATATTTATTCTTTTTGATTGGCTTAATTAAAACTGAATTACAAACTTCTTCATTTGTTAGTGGTATACCCACAATATAGAATAACATTGAGCTATTTGAGACTACTTTTATGTTCGCTAATTCTAAGGATTCCTCAACATTATTTAATGTAAGGTTGTTATTAATAAATACCGATCTAATTAACTCTAATTCTAAATTTGACAAAATGTATGAATTTACGATTCCGGCCTTAGCCCAATGAATTGCATAATCTATATTGGTAATTTCTTCTTTCATTATCCTAAGTTTATATTTTAATTCTATCGCAAAATTATGTTGGATGTCTTCATCGGTTTGAACAGTTTTCAAAATTTTATTTGAAACTGCTGTTATGTTATTTATCCTATCAAAATTTAATTTATTTATCGTTACTTGGTTATTATTATTTTCTATTATATTATTTATTTGGCTCTGCAGGATAATTAGATCGTCATGGTCAGGATTTCCTGCGATCCATTTCCATACTTTTCCTATTTCGTCTAGTGACTTCCTAAATCTTTTAGGTTTGAGTCTATTTAGGTGTGTTTGCGTAATATTTAATTCGTTGATGAGGATGGGTAAAAGGGGATTTTCTGGAGTTATTTTGGCCTTTATGGTATAGCTTATTTCGTTCAACGTTTCTTGACATGTATCTAGGTCTATCTTATGTATTATTCTGTAAGTTCCAGTTTGAATTTTGTCGAATGTCGCCAGTTGTGAGTTCGTGTAATCTATTATTTTGAAGTCTGCGTACACTAAATGTACGAGAAATCTGTAAGAATTGGGTAAGAGTAGCTAACTGTGGGGAAATTTGGTTAGTCAAATTTGGAAGTTCTGCATCTGCAGGGGCTGCTGGCTGCGCGGTTAGCAGTGGTGGCCTAATAAGATGATTTGTGTTAGCCATTTTTATTATTTATTTAATTTCTATTTATAGTTTTATTGGTTTAATTATTAAAAAAAGAATCGTATTATTTATATGATTTCTGTTAAAGGATATTTTCAGTATTGGAGCTTAAACTACACGAATTTCTAAATTACTTATATTTACATTAATCTTAGCTGCATTGGTATGCCGGTAAGTGTGCAGATTCCGTTTTCCTTCCGGTACTAAGGGGCACTGTCTTACTCCTTGCTATTTTTGGTTGTTGTTCCGGGTTGGCTGGTGTCGTGATGCCGTTGGGACGTCAAGGAAGTTCCAGTTCCTTTTCACGTCTCTTTTATGTTGGTTTATTTTTGTGGCACTTTAATCAGTGTTTTGTGTCGCACCTTTTGAAGAATTTTTTGTGGCACTTTTTTCGAAGTCTCTTTATTTGTGGCACTTTATTGTGGCACTTTATTGTGGCACTTTTTTTAAAAAGTCTCTTTCCTTTGTGGCACTTTTATTGTGGCACTTTTTCTTAAGGTCCTTTCTTGAGCACTTCTTTTTTATGGCACTTTTTAGTCTTCTTTAGTGGCACTTTTAGTTTTTCGAGTGGCACTATTTCACATAATAACGACTTCGCGAGCGCTGCCAAGCGTATTTGACTCGGGCGCCAATTACCGTCCGAAAAGTTGGGACGGGGAAAAAAATATAATTTTTCCTTTTTAGTGGTCGATAGACCTTTATTGGTTGAACTCACAATTACAACTAACAAATGTAATTACTAATTTACTTGCTAATATAACTAAATTCTACCTGTGTCAGCAGTAATAGCGATTGGTGTTCAGTCGGCGCATGCCGGATGTTTGTTTGGTTCTGCTGAGTCGACGTCTGGGTCGGTGCAGTATTCGATCGGCGCATGCCGGATGTTGTTCCCAATATAATTTGGTTTCGCTGATTCGGCAACTGGTCAATTCCCAGTTCTTGTTGATTCCCTGTTTTAACTTATTGCTGACTTCGCATGGTAGTTGTAGCTTAACTGGTGCTAACTTGTATGTATGCCTCTTTGTATGTGCGTATGCATGTATGTATGTATATAAATATGTAAGTAAGTAGGCGTCTATACACACATATATATATGTTCCCTATACGCGTATACGGAAGTATGCATGTCCATATGTACATACATATGTGTGTATGCATGAATGTATGTATATACGTACTTATGCATGTTCGTGTTTATATGTACATATGTACATTTGTATACATGTAAGTGCAGTTATCTACATAAATGTATGTATGCCTATAGGTATGTGCGTATGCATGTACGTATGTACGTAAAAAGGCGTATATACATATATATATATATACGTTCTCTGTACGCGTATGCGTAAATATACACATATCCATATGTACATACACATGAGTGTATGCATGAATGTATGTACGTACGTATGTATATATGTATATACACATACGCCTAAAAGTCCTACTTAAACGGATTTTTTGTTTGAATATTCGTCGCAGGGATGAAGTAAGACGAATTTCGCGATTGGTCTCGTGGTTTTTCCTTTCGATGTTTCCACGTCCATTACTCGTACTCGGTTGTCGGGACCTGGATGTAATTGGGGGATTCTTCCCAGTCTTCATTCGTTGGGTGGAAGGTTGTCTTCTTTGAAGATAACTGCCTCCCCAATTTTGAGGTTGGATTGAGGATGCCTCCATTTGTTGCGCTTCTGCAATTCACTAAGATATTGGGACTTCCATCTTTTGCAGGAAGTTTGGTGTAGGGCATTG
The DNA here is from genome assembly GCA_037013455.1 of Ceratitis rosa. Classification (NCBI taxonomy): domain Eukaryota; kingdom Metazoa; phylum Arthropoda; class Insecta; order Diptera; family Tephritidae; genus Ceratitis; species Ceratitis rosa. Next base: position 1,277,953 of record JAWMAG010000097.1, on the reverse strand, counting down.
AGTTTCTCCCATCTGTTGACGATTGACACGCGGTTTTCGTCAACATTGATTTCTGGAGGAGCAAGAAGAACACTACCAACTAGAAAGTGACCTGGAGTAATCGGCTCCAAGTCTGTAGAATTGTTTGACGAGGGACTTAATGGTCGAGAGTTGAGACACGATTCGACTCGACATAGGAGAGTGCTAAACTCCTCGAACGTGAATTTATGATCATTTAAGATTTTTTAAAATGAATTTTAAAGCTTTTTACTCCCGCTTCCCATAGACCACCCATGTGATGTAAAATGCCAATTTAGGACATGATGTTGGTAGTTGGACAATGCACTAAAGCGTGCATCAGCTATGAAGGCTTTAAATTCGGTCGCCAATGATCTAGAAGCCCCAACAAAGTTGGTTCCATTGTACGAGTGTAAACTCTTTGGACATCGACGCCTGGCTATGAACCTAGCACAGGTTGTTAGAAAGGAAGCAGTACTAAGGTCACTGGTGGCTTCTAGATGGATAGCTTTTGTTGAAAAACAGACAAATAGGCAGAGCTAACATTTGGAAATTCTACAACCCCTGCCGCGGTAGGACTTAATATCGAAAGGTCCAGCAAAATCCACTCCAGTATTTGTGAACGCTCTGGAAAAGGTAGTGTGTTCTTCTAGAAGGATTCCCATAAGTTAAGTTTGCGACCTTTTTTTGTTGATTGTGCAGACCTTGCAGTTGTGTATGACGGATCGGATCATGTTTTTGACCCTAGGTATCCAGAACTGTGATCGGATGGGCCGTAGCATCAGTTGATTTTCCCCATGGATGGATACTTGGTGGCCAACCTGGACATAAAGACGGGACATCCTGGAGCTATAAGGAAGAAGAATAGGTTGGCGTTCACTATAAGAAAGGTCAGAAGATGCGCTGAGACGCCGATCAGCTCTCATAATGCCATCTTCTCCATCGTAGTATTAGAATCGGTAGGTCTGCTTGCAGAATTGGGCCGGGATATAAGACATCATTCCATTAGCAGTGGGGCATGAGGTGTTGAATACCACTCTAACTTTAGTGGTGGTGCTTTCCTCCTTCAACACTGCGTGATGAGGCAAAAAGTAGCAGTCAGTGGAGTCTGCTTGTATGCTGTACGGAATTTTGGACATATGGTCCAAAGTCTCGTATTCGCATAGGACTCTGCTGTATTCCGTCTGAAACTCAGGTTTTTTTTGCCAAACGCGTTTCGTTCCGGTAGAACTGAGCGCATGCTCCTTTCAGCGATGGCCCCAGGGAAATGCCACTTGAGTAATCCTGTTTGAAAGGTAAGGAGACCACATATTTTCCATCGACATTCCTTTTGGTAGTTGATTTAAATAGATCTTCACAGTATTTATCATTTTCGTTTAGGCTTGCTTTCTTTGGAAGATCTTCTAATTCCCAAAACGCTGTCAATTGTTTCTCCAGATTAATTTCATTATAGAAGGAGACTATATTGTGGGCTGAATGTGAAGTTTCGGCACTGCCGGTTATAATCCAACCGAATACGGTTTCTTGGGCGAGAAGCGTATTTAACACGTTCTTTTTAATTCCACCTAGCATTATCTGTGGGTAAATGTCTCCTCCTAAGACGAGATCGACGGGTTCATTTACGTAGAATCTCTTGTCTGCCAACACTAATTCTGGGAATGCTTGTTGCGTCAGTGCACTTACTTGGCAAGTAGGCAAGTCCCCTGTCAATTTTGGCATGATTAGAACAATTGCCTCTAGATTTATTAGAGGGTCAATGAGTGACCGTAATTTAATAGCATACGCTTCTTTGAACTGCGCAGATATAGAATTGTTGATGCCCGATACTTGGGCATGCAAGCGTTTAGAGGGCAGATTAATTCGGCGTTTTAGTCTTTCAGTTATGAAAGTACATTCAGATCCGGAGTCGATCAATGCTCTGGCCGAGAAATTGATGCCATTGAAAGGGATTTTCGGCACACTTTACATACATTGTTGTTAACACTCGCTTGAAAAGTGTCAAGTCTTTTCGGGTGTGCTTCTACAAAGTTCCGTGTGGGCTTCTGCTTTGGCAATCTGCTGAGCCTGTTCTTCTTAAGACCTGAGACGGTTTCCAGCGTTTGAAACCGGTTTGATAGAAATCTATCCATATACTTCCACTTGGAAATCTCCGTTTTGTTTTCTATGGTTTGTTCCCATAGAGCTAATGTGCATTCCGGTAGCTTGGTTGAACATAAATATGTCAAAAAAGCGTCCCAATTCGAAACATCAATGTTATAACATTGAAGTGACGAGATGCAGTTATTGTTGTCTCGTTGCAATTTCTTTATGGAGTTACCGCATTCGTTCTCAACTGCCTTTAAATTGAATCGAATTTTCAACTGTGTATTGACCAGAATACGTTTATTTTCGTATCGGTCAATTAAGCTTCTCCAAGCCAATTCGAAACTATCATTGGTCAATGGACATCTTCGTACTATTTCTTTTGCCTCCCCTTGTGTTTTCTGGTTGAGGTGGAATAACTTCTCAACTGAGGATAGGCGTTGATTTTGAATATAAATTGCCGTAAACATGTCTTGGAAGGACGGCCATGAAAGGTAATCTCCATTGAAAACTTCAGTGTTGCAAGGAGGCAAATGTATGTTGTGCTCCCGAGTGGACACATTCTCAATCTGTTTTGTAGATTTTTCTACCTTTTCTGCATCAGCCGCTAAGGCAGCCATTCACCTCGTGTAGCAGGTAAAACTGCTTTTCTGCTTAGCTTTTACAGCCAGCCGTTCATCTTTAGAAAAGTCTGAGTTATAGAGGTTGTCTTGGGCTGGTTTGACTTTTCGCCACATAGCCTTCAACTCATCTTGAAGTATAGCTAGGGTGTGCTTATTCTAATCTTCGAATGGTGTCTCTTGAAAATCAGCTTCAAATTCAGTGATGGCATCGGCCAATCTAATAAAAGATTCCATAGTTAAGAAAAAAGGAATTTGGAAACAGAGATACCACCAGTACTCCCTTGACAATAATATTAATGATTTAAAACTTTGATGTTTTGTAATTTTGTCTAATTTTATAGCTAGCCAAGAAGAAACCAAGAAAAGATGCGAACCCAATGCTGAGTGGGTGTATATGGTATATGTTTTCAAAATAAACGCACAGAATTTAAAACTTGTATTCTGCGTGAATGTTTATATGTTTGTTGATCAACAGCCACGAAAAATATGCAAACAGACCCAATGTTAAATGGGTGTATATATTCGTGATAAAAAAAAAAATGCAGTGAAATATTTAAAACCGATATTGGTGTATATTTATTAATCACCAGCCACGGAAAATCTGCAAACTGACCCAACGTTAAGTGTGTGTATATACCTATTTGTAATAATTAAAACGCAGTGGAATATGTGAAACTTGTATTGATGTATATTTATTAATCACCAGCCACCCGACTTTATGATAAAATAATAGACAATCTATGCTATTTTGGCTCGGAATAAAATGTAAAAAATGTCGCGATAGTGAAACAAAGCCAATTACTTATTAAATGAATCACATATAGAAAAAAAATAAAAAGTTAATTATTGCAAGGATAATTGTTAATATGTATGTATATATATGGAATCAAAATATATGTTCCGCTATATTGAATTCAAAAGAACAACAACAATATGTAGATTATACGAAATGGATGTATCTCGCGGTTCAAATTTTCCGTTTATATAAATTATTAAAGTGAATTTGCTATTTCTAGTTGATAATTTTATCGAAAAAAAATCTCTCGCGATTTGCACTGATGTATTCCCATTTTTTTGTTTTTTGCTTTCGGTAAATAAACGCGTAATCAATGGTGGTGCACAAATACTCTTTCACTTATTATTATTTTTTTTTTTTTCAATTTTATTTAACCACGAATTTATACTTTTCTAAGTGCATTGAAATAACCACGTACCTTGCAATTAGTTGTCGTTGATAAAACTTTTGTGGCTAAAGCTGATCGTGTGGCACTATCGTGTGTTGCTTTGATGCAGTTGATGGCACAATGTTGTGTTGTTGAATATAAATTCTCACTGAAGTCATAAAAACAAAGCTTGTGATGAGTGCCAAGGTATTGAATCTATATTCGCTGCGATCAATTTTAATGTATAATCCGGCTCGAAGGACCAATATTTACGTGCGGGCGATATTGGCGCTCACACGTAAAACAATTAAAGGAAAAGAAAATGTTCGCATTAGTTTTCGTACAATGGCTTTATTAAATAATATTAATAATAATATTTGTACAATTGGCTAATGAGAAATAGTTGCAGTAAATATATGTATAGATAATTGGCTATTAACTGAAGTGGCGCAATGGCTGGTGTATCTCGCTTGAAATCGTGATCGAAGTGAAACAAATAATAAGTTTTTTAATAAGGAGAAAAAGACCGTTTCTTTCTTGTATAAGAGTTGTCAGTTACTTATGCATATGTGCATATTGGGTTACACGCACATTAGGGTGGTCCCTTATATTTAGGCCATTGGTCTAAACATTCCGGCCCCTTGCGGTAAGCAACGCACTTATTGCAATTTCACCAACCATTGCTCCAACCAGGATGTTCATTGAATTGATGTTTATTGTATATGTAAAGAAAAGAGATAATTCAGTTTATTAATTATATTTGGATGAACACGAGCATGCAGCTCTGCATGTGGTTTGAATTCCGCGTCGCTCCATATCTGCTATTAGAAAAAAAAAGTTTATTGAAATAAAAGTACCGTGGTTAAAATACAATGCACTATTTTGACTATGGTATAAAAATATGTTTTTTTGTTTGTTTTTATTGCGTTTGGGTGGCCCCCGAAATTATGAGGCCGAAAATGGATGGTTGAGTCATCAAGCCGCCTACGACCGACGGCGGTGTATTCCCGACCATTACTTTGGCGTAGACGTCTGCGCCGAGAGTTAGCCTGATCGGTGTGCATCGATGGATGTTACTATCCGCTAGCCTCATAAATTGAAATTGCATGGTTACCGACGGTTCGATATTTGTGGCGGGGCTCAAGCGGCTGTATCGTTCGACCATTCTGGCTTGCGTGGTAACTCGTTGGGTTATCCCATATTTCCCACGTATTATCAAGGAACACCAAGTTTGGTGTCTTTCTAACTTCAATTCTCGAGCTAGATTTCCGTCGATGATGCTTGTTGGCGCACAAGGATCGATCAGGGCGCGGACCAGATGAAGGCGGATGCTCGCCTCGATGGGCGCTATAGCCGTTGGTGCAATGGCGACAAACGGTCGCATTATTGGCGGGTGTGCCACGCTTCTATTTGAACGGCCTGACCTAAAATCTTCTGCAGGAAGCCGTTGTATTGTAAGGGCAGATGATTTTTGATGGCTGTATGACTTAGCCCTATGACCATTGCGGTGAGGTGGGCGGAAAGGACGTGTTTCCGCGCCACGTTCTTGACAATCGCGTAAGTCGCGTTGCGATGGGCGAAAAGGACTTGTTTCCGCGCCATCCTGTCGGCCGTACTGACGATTTTCCGCGCCATCCTCTGTGAGACACGCCTGTTCATGACGCAGTAGTGGGCGAAATCGCTCGCTCGGCAATGGGGTGCCCACTACTAGTTCTCCCTCTTCTTCTTCCGCGACTAGTTGCGCCCATTACATGTGACGATCATTGATTGATAGTGCACTGTCGCTGTCATCGACGACTTCAACCGTCGTCGAGTTTGGGGCATCTTCGGCCATATGTAGTGTGGTATGGTGCTTCTCGGCGCATCGTTGTCACCGGTCCCTGCTCGTGCATATTTCCACCTTATGGAACGGGCTCAAGCAGTTAGGGCAGTACTTATGTGTAAGTACAGCTCGCAGGCGTTCCTTTGCCGATTTTGCTCGATATACGGGACAGAGGCGCACTGCATGATTTTTGCCGCACAGACGACAGGGGGTCGTAAACTTCTGCGCGCGCTGTTCCCTCTTCTGTCGTGTTGCTGTGAAACGAGTCATTCTGAAAAGTGGGTTTCTAACTTCCTTTTTTTTGATTTAGGGGTTTTGATGGGTGGCTAGTGACCTATTTATGTTTTGTTTGTGGCCGAATAAAGGTTGTGTGCCTAATGCACATACCAATCGTGGCGTGTTAATCTGGCATAATCACCTACAATCGTTGGACTGCATGCATTATCGGCGTCAGGCAGTTTGCCATGATCGAAAAATGGCACGGTTTCGACAGCATAAATACACTGCGAGAACATTTGCAATGTGCAATTAATAATTATTTGTGTATATTTTTCCGAATTAATCTTTGAAGATGTCCATGCGGTATTTAATATCAAGTAAGTAGAATGAGTTAAAACTTAGGTTGCCATCTCAAATAACGTGCTTAGCGTTTCTAAAAATACGGTGCTTGCACTTGTGCTTTTATGGTGCTTACACTGGTTTGCATCAACTTTAAATTGTGCAGAACCAAGAATAAAAAAAAAAAAAGAAATTTCTAGAAATGCGTGCTAAGAATAGGCAGGTTTATATGAGCGGCGAACATTGTAAAGGTGCCTGTAAAAAAAAGAAACTGTCATCAAGGTTTTTTATCGACAAGGAAAAATTAAATATTCTTTACTAAGTTTTATATTGGTGTGGTGAGTTTTGATAACTCACCACTTGGCCTGCCACCCGAGAGAAAACAAAAGGATTAGAAGTATGCAAATATTGTTCCAATATTTAAAATCAATTGGAAGCAATCTCCCAATTGTTTTCGCTGCTAGCGTTCGAGGCGCTGTCGAGAGTGTATAAAACAGTGATTTTTGATTTTTCTTTACGTCGTACATTGTGCTGACCTCCGTATTATCCAAAAAGCAAACCAAGCTACTGAAAAAGTTAGCTGAGTATTTTTCGATCGGAAAACTTACGTGTAAATAAGAAATAAACAAGCAAAATGACTGGTCGTTGATGATCGTACTGGTTCAAGTTTATCGTATTATGAATTTTTGCAACAACAACAACAACTAAAGAAGGTAAATTTGATTCTCGTTTCTTCCACCTAATATAACATTGCGGCGATTTTTCAGATGGTCAACTAGTCTATGACTGTATATAATTAGCACTGAAGTACGTTGCGACCTACCGTAATCCACAGGTTCAACAACGGGCTGTACACGTATTTCTGCTAATGCTTGGTGATATTTCTCAACTTGTTGTCATTGGCGCGGGTGCAGCGGGTATAATATGACAATTTAGTATTTGTGAACGCTTTAGAAAAGGTAGTGTGTTCTTCTGGAAGGATTCACATAACTTGGGTTTGCGACCTTTTTGTGTAGATTGTGCAGACCTTGCAGTTGTGTATGACGGATCGGATCATGTTTTTGACCCTAGGTATCCAGAACTGTGATCGGATGGGCCGTAGCATCAGTTGATTTTCCCCTTGGATGGATACTTGTTGGCCAAACTGGACATAAAGACGGGACAACCTGGAGCTATAAGGAAGAATAATAGAATGGCGTTCACTATAAGATAGGTCAGAAGATACGCTGAGACGCCCACCCGCTCTCATAATGCCATCTCTGTCAATAAATGGGTTAAGAGGCAGGATTTCACTTTTTCCCCCAATGGATTTTCCGGATCCCAATCATTCATATTCTTCGCTATAATACCGTTTTTACAAATGTTTATTATACACTGAGTCGTCAACTTGATTTCGTCGGGCGAAATTAAGTTAGACTCTATCTTAAAAGAAGGTTTTGTTTTTGGATGTATTCTTAGATAGAATATCCTTATATAGGCGATCACTCTCAAAGCTCGCGAGAAATTAAAAAATCTATTCAGTATATCTTGGGAGTCGTTTACTGTTGATGTTGTGTGAGTATGCACTCTTTTTCCTCTAGAGTTGTTTGTTGTTCGATTACGTTTACAGGCCAACTACTGTCGTCTTCTTGTAACCAAGAAGGTCCCTGTCGACCATTTCACCGGCTGGAAATCCTCTGATGGCCAGTTCTGCTTTGTTGGACTCTGAGTCTACATGGCGCCAGTTCTTGTTCCCAACCTTTTCGGCTATTTTTGTTACTCTATAGGCGACAAAGGTTGACCAGGAACACGGTGGTTTTCGAATCCATGCTAAATCGATGGTAGAATCCGTGCAGAAATGAGTAGTTAAATGACCCATATTAAGTTAATTGATAATGGATTCCATTGTTTCTGTAAGAAGAACTGCGCCGCATAATTCCAGTCGAGGTAAAGATATCGTTTTGACTGGAACTACTCGTGTTTTTGCCATAAGTAGGCTTACGTTAACTTTGCCCTTCATCATAATTTTTAGAAAAATCGTAGCTGCATATGCTTTCTCTGATGCGTCACAGAATCCGTGTATTTCTGCACACTGGCACACGGGGTGAAGTTGACCTATCTTGGTATACGGATAATGTTAATTTCCGTATACCCGCTTACAAAGGTCTGCCACCGATTCAAGGTAGTTGACGACACAGTTTCGTCCCAATCCGTTCCCTCTAGCCAAATGTTCTGCATTAAGATTTTGGCAACTATTATGATTGGTGCAAGCCATTCAAGTGGATCGAATAGCTTGGCGTTCTCTTCGTAATGATTCCCTTGCTGTCTATAGGTTTGGTAGTAAAGTAGAAATAGTCAGACCGGGCATTCCATCTGATTCCAAGAGCCTTTACGGTGCTAGTGTCTTCGAATTCCAAAAAGTCTGTACTTAGCAAGTGTGACTTTGGTATGCCATCTAAAACTTGAGTGTTATTGGATGTCCATTTGCGCAAGGGAAAGCCAAATGATTTCATTACTTTTGATATTTCCTCTCGAGCACGTATTGTGGTCCACCTGAGAGTAGTATGTCATCTACGTACATACAGTTACGGAGAATGCTTGATGCTATCTCTCCACATCATCTTCTAATTGATGTAAATTCCTTATAGCTAAGTAGGGAGCGCAGTTAATGCCACAGGTAACCGTCTTCAGCTCGTACAAACTGATAGGTTCCTCAAGGCTCTTACGAAAAACTATTCTCTGGAATTTCGTGTGTTCACGATTTACCAAACTCTGTCGATACATTTTTCCTATATCGCTGTTGAAGACATACTTGTAAAACCTCCATCGTAGTATTAGAACCGGTAGGTCTGCTTACAGAATTGGGCCGGGATGTAAGACATCATCCCATTAGCAGTAGGGTAAGAGGCGTTGAATACCATTCTAACTTTAGTGGTGGTGCTTTCCTCCTTCAACACTGCGTGATGAGGCAAAAAGTAGCAGTCAGTGGAGTCTGCTTGTATGCTGTACGGAATTTTGGACATATGGACATATGGTATTCGCATAGGACTCTGCTGTAGTCCGTCTGAAACCCAGGTTTTTTTTGCCAAACGCGTTTCATTGCGGTAGAACTGAGCGCATGCTCCTTTCAGCGATGGTCCCAGGGAAATGCCACTTGAGTAATCCTGTTTGAAAGGTAAGGAGACCACATTTTTTCCATCAACATTCTTTTTGGTAGTTGATTTAAATAGATCTTCACAGTATTTATCATTTTCGTTTAGGCTTGCTTTCTTTGGAAGATCTTCCAATTCCCAAAACGCTGTCAATTGTTTCTCCAGATTAATTTAATTATAAAAGGAGACTATATTGTGGGTAAATGTCTCCTCCTAAGACGAGATCGACGGGTTCATTTACTAAGAATCTCTTGTCTTCCAAAACTTATTCTGGGAATGCTTGTTGGGTCAGTGCACTTACTTGGCAAGTAGGCAAGTCCCCTGTCATTTTTGGCAAGATTAGAACAATTGCCTCTAGATTTATTAGAGGGTCAATGGGTGACCGCAATTGAATGGCATACGCTTCTTTGTGTTCAAGTCACTAACGACTTGAAGTAATTAAGGGGGTGCCGGCTGCCGAGCGGGCCCAGGTTTAACTGAAAAGTACACCTTTGTTTTAAATGGTTTTCACAATATTTTTAATCAGGTCTTTCATTTGGTATTCACAAGTTTCATTATATATTATAACACTTGAAGCATGTAAAGACTACAAAATTGGTTTATTCACATAAAAGAATAGTTAGTATCCGCGGTTGAAATGCTGCCGTGCGCAAGCGAGGGCTGTAGGTTTTATATTGATATTTCGTTAGCTCGAACGGCCGCAGCTAAGCTGTCGATCGGCTAACGAAATTCAAGGCAAAGGATAAAGGAATTGGCGCGTGATGGGACACCCGGGAATAGTGGGAATGGACGGGTAATTCCACGCACACGGCAGTTACAATAAATTTTTACGGTGGTTTAAGTGGGCGCTTAAACACTTTGAACTGCGCAGATATAGAATTGTTGATGCCCGATACTTGGGCATGCAAGCGTTTAGAGGGCAGATTAATTCGGCGTTTTAGTCTTTCAGTTATGAAAGTACATTCAGATCCGGAGTCGATCAATGCTCTGGCCGAGAAATTGATGCCATTGAAAGGGATTTTCGGCACACTTTACATACATTGTTGTTAACACTCGCTTGAAAAGTGCCAAGTCTTTTCGGGTGTGCTTCTACAAGGTGCTGTGTGGGCTTCTGCTTTGGCAATCTGCTGGGCCTGTTCTTCTTAAGACCTGAGACGGTTTCCAGCGTTTTAAACCGGTTTGATAGAAATCTATCCATATACTTCCACTTGGAAATCTCCGTTTTGTTTTCTATGGTTTGTTCCCATAGAGCTAATGTGCATTCCGGTAGCTTGGTTGAACATAAATATGTCAAAAAAGCGTCCCAATTCGAAACATCAATGTTATAACATTGAAGTGACGAGATGCAGTTATTGTTGTCTCGTTGCAATTTCTTTATGGAGTTACCGCATTCGTTCTCAACTGCCTTTAAATTGAATCGAATTTTCAACTGTGTATTGACCAGAATACGTTTATTTTCGTATCGGTCAATTAAGCTTCTCCAAGCCAATTCGAAACTATCATTGGTCAATGGACATCTTCGTACTATTTCTTTTGCCTCCCCTTGTGTTTTCTGGTTGAGGTGGAATAACTTCTCAACTGAGGATAGGCGTTGATTTTGAATATAAATTGCCGTAAACATGTCTCGGAAGGACGGCCATGAAAGGTAATCTCCATTGAAAACTTCAGTGTTGCAAGGAGGCAAATGTATGTTGTGCTCCCGAGTGGACACATTCTCAATCTGTTTTGTAGATTTTTCTACCTTTTCTGCATCAGCCGCTAAGGCAGCCATTCACCTCGTGTAGCAGGCAAAACTGCTTTTCTGCTTAGCTTTTACAGCCAGCCGTTCATCTTTAGAAAAGTCTGAGTTATAGAGGTTGTCTTGGGCTGGTTTGACTTTTCGCCACATAGCCTTCAACTCATCTTGAAGTATAGCTAGGGTGTGCTTATTCTAATCTTCGAATGGTGTCTCTTGAAAATCAGCTTCAAATTCAGTGATGGCATCGGCCAATCTAATAAAAGATTCCATAGTTAAGAAAAAAGGAATTTGGAAACAGAGATACCACCAGTACTCCCTTGACAATAATATTAATGATTTAAAACTTTGATGTTTTGTAATTTTGTCTAATTTTATAGCTAGCCAAGAAGAAACCAAGAAAAGATGCGAACCCAATGCTGAGTGGGTGTATATGGTATATGTTTTCAAAATAAACGCACAGAATTTAAAACTTGTATTCTGCGTGAATGTTTATATGTTTGTTGATCAACAGCCACGAAAAATATGCAAACAGACCCAATGTTAAATGGGTGTATATATTCGTGATAAAAAAAAAATGCAGTGAAATATTTAAAACCGATATTGGTGTATATTTATTAATCACCAGCCACGAAAAATCTGCAAACTGACCCAACGTTAAGTGTGTGTATATACCTATTTGTAATAATTAAAACGCAGTGGAATATGTGAAACTTGTATTGATGTATATTTATTAATCACCAGCCACCCGACTTTATGATAAAATAATAGACAATCTGTGCTATTTTGGCTCGGAATAAAATGTAAAAAATGTCGCGATAGTGAAACAAAGCCAATTACTTATTAAATGAATCACATATAGAAAAAAAATAAAAAGTTAATTATTGCAAGGATAATTGTTAATATGTATGTATATATATGGAATCAAAATATATGTTCCGCTATATTGAATTCAAAAGAACAACAACAATATGTAGATTATACGAAATGGATGTATCTCGCGGTTCAAATTTTCCGTTTATATAAATTATTAAAGTGAATTTGCTATTTCTAGTTGATAATTTTATCGAAAAAAAATCTCTCGCGATTTGCACTGATGTATTCCCTTTTTTTTGTTTTTTGCTTTCAGTAAATAAACGCGTAATCAATGGTGGTGCACAAATACTCTTTCACTTATTATTATTTTTTTTTTTTTCAATTTTATTTAACCACGAATTTATACTTTTCTAAGTGCATTGAAATAACCACGTACCTTGCAATTAGTTGTCGTTGATAAAACTTTTGTGGCTAAAGCTGATCGTGTGGCACTATCGTGTGTTGCTTTGATGCAGTTGATGGCACAATGTTGTGTTGTTGAATATAAATTCTCACTGAAGTCATAAAAACAAAGCTTGTGATGAGTGCCAAGGTATTGAATCTATATTCGCTGCGATCAATTTTAATGTATAATCCGGCTCGAAGGACCAATATTTACGTGCGGGCGATATTGGCGCTCACACGTAAAACAATTAAAGGAAAAGAAAATGTTCGCATTAGTTTTCGTACAATGGCTTTATTAAATAATATTAATAATAATATTTGTACAATTGGCTAATGAGAAATAGTTGCAGTAAATATATGTATAGATAATTGGCTATTAACTGAAGTGGCGCAATAATAAAAGTTTTTTTAATAAGCAGAAAAAGACCGTTTCTTTCTTGTATAAAAGTTGTCAGTTACTTATGCATATGTGCATATTGGGTTACACGCACATTAGGGTGGTCCCTTATATTTAGGCCATTGGTCTAAACATTCCGGCCCCTTGCGGTAACGCACTTATTGCAATTTCACCAACCATTGCTCCAACCAGGATGTTCATTGAATTGATGTTTATTGTATATGTAAGGAAAAGAGATAATTCAGTTTATTAATTATATTTGGATGAACACGAGCATGCAGCTCTGCATGTGGTTTGAATTCCGCGTCGCTCCTTATCTGCTATTAGAAAAAAAAAGTTTATTGAAATAAAAGTACCGTGGTTAAAATACAATGCACTACTTTGACTATGGTATAAGAATATGTTTTTTTTGTTTGTTATTATTGCGTTCGGGTGGCCCCCGAAATTATGAGGCCGAAAATGGATGGTTGAGTCATCAAGCCGCCTACGACCGACGGCGGTGTATTCCCGACCATTACTTGGGCGTAGACGTCTGCGCCGAGAGTTAGCCTGATCGGTGTGCATCGATGGATGTTACTATCCGCTAGCCTCATAAATTGAAATTGCATGGTTACCGACGGTTCGATATTTGTGGCGGGGCTCAAGCGGCTGTATCGTTCGACCATTCTGGCTTGCGTGGTAACTCGTTGGGTTATCCCATATTTCCCACGTATTATCAAGGAACACCAAGTTTGGTATCTTTCTAACTTCAATTCTCGAGCTAGATTTCCGTCGATGATGCTTGTTGGCGCACAAGGATCGATCAGGGCGCGGACCAGATGAAGGCGGATGCTCGCCTCGATGGGCGCTATAGCCGTTGGTGCAATGGCGACAAACGGTCGCATTATTGGCGGGTGTGCCACGCTTCTATTTGAACGGCCTGACCTAAAATCTTCTGCAGGAAGCCGTTGTATTGTAAGGGCAGATGATTTTTGATGGCTGTATGACTTAGCCCTATGACCATTGCGGTGAGGTGGGCGGAAAGGACGTGTTTCCGCGCCACGTTCTTGACAATCGCGTAAGTCGCGTTGCGATGGGCGAAAAGGACTTGTTTCCGCGCCATCCTGTCGGCCGTAACGATGCTTGGACTTAAATGGGCGGAAAGGACGAGTTTCCACACCATCCTGTCAGCCGTAATGACGCTTGGATTTAGATGGGCGAAAAGGGCGAGCTTCCGCGCCTTCATCTGTGAGACAAGCCTGTTCATGACGCAGTAGTGGGCGAAGTCGCTCGGTCGGCAATGGGGTGCCCACTACTAGTTCTCCCTCTTCTTCTTCCGCGACTAGTTGCGCCCATGACTTGTGACTATCATTGATATTGATTGATAGTGCGCTGTCATCTGACTTCAACCGTCGTCGAGTTTGGGGCATCTTCGGCCATATGTAGTGTGGTATGGTGCTTCTCGGCGCATCGATGGCACCGGTCCCTGCTCGTGCATATTTCCACCTTATAAAACGGGCTCAAGCAGTTAGGGCAGTACTTATGTATAAGTACGGCTCGCAGGCGTTCCTTTGCCGATTCAGAGGCGCACTGCATGATTTTTGCCGCACAGACGACAGGGGGTCGTAAAATTCTGCGCGCGCTGTTCCCTCTTCTGTCGTGTTGCTGTGAAACGAGTCGTTCTGAAAAGTGGGTTTCTTACTTTCTTTGTTTTATTTAGGGGTTTTGATGGGTGGATAGTGACCTATTTATGTTTTGTTTGTGGCCGAATAAAGGTTGTGTGCCTAATGCACATACCAATCGTGGCGTGTTAATCTGGCATAATTACCTATAATCGTTGGACTGCATGCATTATCGGCGTCAGGCAGTTTGCCATGATCGAAAAATGGCACGGTTTCGACAGCATAAATACACTGCGAGAACATTTGCAATGTGCAATTAATAATTATTTGTGTATATTTTTCCGAAATAATCTTTGAAGATGTCCATGCGGTATTTAATGTCAAGTAAGTAGAATGAGTTAAAACTTAGGTTGCCATCTCAAATAACGTGCTTAGCGTTTCTAAAAATACGGTGCTTGCACTTGTGCTTTTATGGTGCTTACACTGGTTTGCATCAACTTTAAATTGTGCAGAACAAAGAATAAAAAAAATAATAAAAGATTTCTAGAAATACGTGCTAAGAATAGGCAGGTTTATATGAGCGTTGAACATTGTAAAAGTGCCTGTAAGAAAGGAAACTGTCATCAAGGTTTTTTATCGACAAGGAAAAATTAAGTATTCTTTACTCAGTTTTATATTGGTGTGGTGATTTTTGCTAATTCACCACTTGGCCTGCCACCCGAAAAATAAAAAAAGGCTTAGAAATGTGCAATTAGATTTCCAAAAGGATTGCTCTGGTTTCATAAAATAAATTTGAATATGCTATATATTTAAGAGTTCTCTCTGTTGAACTTTCAATTTCCCCGAGATCCTTTCATCATATTTTAATTTTTGTTTTGTGAAAGAAAAACTTCAGAAATATTATTTGATTTTGGTCACTTTAAATGGCGCATGTGTGCATATAGGGTTACACGTACACTAGGGTGGTCTCTTATATTTAGGCCATTGGTCTAAACAATACATTTCTAAGTGGAAACAACCCACTTGTATTTTAGTTCTCGCATTTGGAAAATTCGTGAGGCTGCAAAAAACTCTTTGTGACCCTACACCACCTAAGTACCGAATTTCAAGTAAGTCTAAGCCATAAATAATGTTTTCTGAATAGATCAGTTCCTTGCCCACTTTCTAGAGAGTATTTAAGGGTTCCTGTTTATCTACGCAAAAGGCCACCTATATACCGAAACTAAAGATTTTTTGAATTGGACAGTCCCTTCCAAATCCCGGAGAGAAACAGAGCCTTCCTGTTAACCTCAGAAAAATGCCCTCTATGTACCGAATTTCAAGCAAATAGAACCATAGATAAGATGTTTTGAATAAGTCAGTCTCTGGTCCACTTCTCTGAGGGAAGACTAGTATTCCTGGTTATCTAAGCAAAAAGCCAACCACATACCGAATTCGAAGTAAATCTAGCAATAAATAAACTTTTTGAATAGGTCAGCTCCTGGCCCACTTCCCGAAAAAAGTGTAGACTTCCTATTAATCTAAGCAAAAAGCTGAATATGTAGGGAATATCAAGTAAATCGAACCAAAATAAGATTTCTTAGAGTAGGTCCGTCCCCGGCCCATTTCCCGACACTTTTTTCGAAAACCTTCAAAGGAATCATAGACGTAATCTGGCAAAATTTCAAGTCAATCAGTAAGTAACTTTCGGAAGACATCCGTTACAGGCGGACGTAGGTCAGTCCCCGGTCGCCTCTCCGGAGGCAGGTGTAGTCTTCCTGTCAATCTTAGCAAAAGGCCACCCATGTACCGAGTTTCAAGTAAATCCAGCCATTAATAATTTTTTTTGAATAGGTCAATGCCTAGGTCCGTGCCCGGTCCACATCCCGAAATTTTTCTCGCAAACTCTTCAAAGGAGTCATAGAAATAATCTGGAAAAGTTTAAAGTCAATCAGTCGGTAACTTTTAGAGAACAGCCGTTAAAGACGGATATAAGAGATTTTTTCGAATAGGTCACTCCCCGGTCCAATGAACACGTTTTTTCGAATAAATCTTCCAAGGGGTCATAGAAGTAATATGGAGAAATTCAAAGTCAATCGGTCGGTACCTTATGGACAACACACGCTACAAACGGTCATTAGATTTTTTTTCGAATATGTTGGTCCCCGTTGCCCCTCTGGAGAGAAGTGTAAAATTCTTGGTAATCTAAGCAAAACTAACATATGTACCGAATTTCAAGTAAATCGAACCATATATAAGATTTTTTGAATAGGTCAGTCTCTGGTCCACTTCTCGGAGAGAATTGTGGTATTCCTGATTATCTAAGTAAAACGCTTCTTATGTATCGAATTTCAAGGAAATCTAAACATAAATAAGATGTTTTGATTAAGTCAGTCTCTGATTCAATTCTCGGAGAGGAGGTTTTCCTGTTAATCTAAGTAATAGGCCACCTATTTGCCGAAATTAAAGATTTTTTGAATAGGTCACTCCGTTCCAAATCGCGGAGAGAAACAGAGACTTCCTGTTAACCTCAGCGAAACGCCCCCTATATACCGAATTTCAAGTAAGTCAAGCCATAAATAATTTTTTTTAATAAGTCAGTGCCTTGCCCACTTTCCAGAGAGTAGTGTAGGCTTCCTGTTAATCTACGCAAAAGGCCTTTTATATACCGAAATTAATGATTTTTTGAATAGGTCAGTCCCTTTCAATTACCGAAAAGAAGCAGGGCCTTCCTGTGAACTTCAGAAAAAGGCCATCCATGTACCGAATTTAAAGGTAATCTAGCCATAAATAAACTTTTCGAATAGGTGAGTCCC
Source organism: Ceratitis rosa (assembly GCA_037013455.1). NCBI lineage: Eukaryota > Metazoa > Arthropoda > Insecta > Diptera > Tephritidae > Ceratitis > Ceratitis rosa. Next base: position 1,260,789 of record JAWMAG010000097.1, on the reverse strand, counting down.
TGGCCCACTTTCCAGAGAGTAGTGTAGGCTTCCTGTTAATCTACGCAAAAGGCCTTTTATATACCGAAATTAATGATTTTTTGAATAGGTCAGTCCCTTTCAATTACCGAAAAGAAGCAGGGCCTTCCTGTGAACTTCAGAAAAAGGCCATCCATGTACCGAATTTAAAGGTAATCTAGCCATAAATAAACTTTTCGAATAGGTGAGTCCCTGGCCCACTTTCCGATGTACCGAATTTAGAGATTTTTTTAATAGGTCGGTCCCTTCTAATTCCCGTAGAGAAGCAGAGCCTTTTTGTTAACTTCAGCAAGAGGGCACCCATGCAACGAATTTCAAGTTAGTCTTGATATAAATAATCTTTCCGAATAGGTCAGTCCTTGGTTCACTTTCCGAAAAGAAGCGTTCCTGTTAATATAAATAAAAAGCTACCCATGTACCAAATTTCAAGTAAACCGGACCAGATATAAGGTTTTATGACCAGGTCAGCCTCTAGCCCAATTTCCGGAGAGAAGAACAGTTGTCCTCTTAATCTAAGCAAAAGGCCACGTATGAACCGAATTTCAAGTAAAGCGAACCATAATCAAGATTTTTTGAATAGGTCAGTCGCTGGTCCACTTTTCGGATTTCAAGTTAATCGAGCAATAATTAAACTTCTTTCGAATAGGTCAGTTGCCGGTCCACTTTCCGGAACGAAGTGTAGTCTTCCTGTTAATCTAAGCAAAATGCCAACTGTGTACTGAATTCGAAGTAAATCCAGCCATAAATAAACTTATTGAATAGGTCAGTTGCTGGTACACTTCCTGGAGAAAAGTGTAGACTTCCTATTAATCTAAGCAAAAAGCTAGTTATGTACCGAATTACAAGTATATCGAACTATAAAAAAGGTTTCTTAGTGTAGATTCGTCCCAGTTCATTGCCCGAAATTTTTCTCGAAAACCCTTTAAAGGAATCATAGAAACAATCTCCCAAAATTTGAAGTCCATCAGTCGGTAGCTTGTGGAGAACACTCGTTACAGACGGGCATTACAGTTTTTTTCGAATTGGTCAGTCCCCGGTCCAATTACTGAACACCAATTTTCGACTTAATCTTTCCAAGGGTCTTAGAAATAATATGGAGAAATTTCAAGTCAATCCTGTTAATCTAAGCAAAAGGCCACCTGTTTGGTCACCTACTTGCAACCCATGTATTTGCTAACAAAAACATTGATATACATATGCACATACTTAGTGCCGAGCTAATCATTTGTATTAATTTTAATTTCTGTTTAACATTATTTTTTTTACAAAACTTACGTTAACTTATTTGCTTGCATTTGCTATGTATATATCACATAACTACAGCCTTGGCCAAAAGTATTAGGCACCCGTCTAATTACTGAATTTTTTGTTTTACCAAGTGAAATAATGAAGTTTTATTAGTAAAACAGTGAAAATACAATGAATTAGTGATAATAACAATAATATTTAGTAGGTCCACCCTTCGATTTAATAAGGGCAACAATTCTCTTTGGCTTGCTGCGAACAAGCTTTGCATATTCGTTCGCACTTTAGCGTACCACTCGTTAATTAAGACATTCTTTCAGGCAGTTTTTGATCTTATACTGTGTTCCTTAATCTTGCGTTTTAAAATAGCCTACATGTGCTCAATGGGATTGAGATCTGGAGACTGTGCAAGTCAACCTAACAAAACAATGTTGTTATCTCTAAGCCAACGCATCGTAGTAGCTGATTTGTGACAAGTAGCATTGTCTTGCAGAAATTGAACGCCGTCTTAATTAGTATCGCCGAAAATGCGTTAACGCGCAAGGCAGAATAACAGCTTCAGCTGCAAGGGCAGTACAAGATCTTTTGCTATCCTTGAGAGACTCGCGCATAAGTATTCGGTCTTCTCGTTTATTGGCTAGACGCTTTCTTCCACTTTTTGATTTATTTTTGTGGGATTTCGTCTCCACAAATCGCCTGATAGCACATTGGAGCGCGCACCGCGAACATCCCACCAAATTGGCAATCTCAACCTGAGACTTACCTTCTTCACTTAGAACTTGAATTCGAACTCTATCAACTATGTAACTTCAATAATTTCACTTTTTTAGGCATTTCGGTAAATATGAACTGTTTTTATAAGATTGGTAACTTTTCACTAAATCTAATTTACACTTTCACTTTCTGTTGAAGACATGGATGAGGACGACCTCATCATCCTATAAATGATTAATTTTATAAGAAAAAAATGAATTATGAAACAATATATTAAATTAATTATAACTTATAAGTACATTCTGAATACTTACCCGAATCCCTACCTGAATACTTACCCGAATCCCTACCTGAATACCTACCCGAATACTTACTTGAAAAATAACCTCCCTGAATTTACTCCCACTCTAAACGCACTTACCTGCAACCCTACTCCGTTCCGTTATTCTTTCCAATATATGTATAAGCAAAAATTAGTATAAATAAAGAACGGGAGAAATTATGATCTTATTAAAATACAAGTTAACTGCTCGTGCGAGTTTGTATATGCAGCTAAATTATAAATTGTACGCCTTCTTAAAATTGAGAAATAAAAGTTAAGTGCTCGTGCTAGTTTGTATATGCAGAGAAATTATAAATTGTACGCCTTTTAAAAATTAATAAAAATTGAAAAATACATAGGGTTAAGTGCTCGTGAATATATGCGATAAATTGTACGCTTTTAAAATTTAATAAAGATTAGAATTATATCCAAGTTTTAAATCTAAATACGGAAATATTTACATGTGTTTTAAAATTAAATACGGAAATATTTACATGGTGCCGAAACACGGTTAAAACGAACAAAACTAAAAAACTAAGCTATTCAGATATAAAAAAAACGAAAATATTGTGTTGTACGAACAAAATCGCGAAAAAATTTCCCGCGCGGTATACACCTCAAAATTAAAATTAAAAGTTATACATAAAAAAATTTATACATAAAAAAAATTTATATCATAAATATATAAATCATAAAAATAAAATTTATAACACATATGTAATAACAGAAGTGACAAAACAGAAAGCAAATATCGGTGAAACAAAGTTAAATATATAAAAAGTTGATTTTACAAATATACATACAAACACACACATGTTAAAATAAAAATTATAAAGTGGCAAAACGGAAAACAAATACCGGTAGAACAAAATTAAATAAATAAAAAGGTGATTTTACAATAACATACAAAAATACACATGTCAAAATGAAAATTATAAAGTGAAAAACTTGTACATAAAATTCTAAATAACAAAACAAAAATTAAACAAGTGACAAGCATACTAAAAATCAAATAACAAAAATTAATTACCCAAGGAAAAATCATAATAGGAATATAGCAAGAGGTTAAAGCCCGCTATCATTTGCACATTAAAATAATAAGAAAAAAAAATATAAATAAATTGAATTTAAAAATCGTGACTGTGAAGAGATTGTAATGCTGAAATTTCAAATATTTCGTTTGCAAAGAAAATTTTAAATGCATATATGAAAATTAAAAATATATATACAACTTTGTGCGTAATAATAGCAGTGGCTGTTGGCGCTTAAACTACCTTGTGTAAACAGATGTAATTACTTATGGTCAAGATGGCAGCACTAATTGTCAGCTGTCAAACCTGACATGGTAGCTTCTTTCCTTTTATTAAATGATCTAAAACGAATCGGACGTGTAAAATTATTTATCTGCATCAATCCGCTTTTTTTAACCGCTTTTTTATCCGCTATCGCAAATAAACGCTAACATTGCTGGTCCTTCGAGCCGGATTTCACGATATTTCTACAATTAAATTCACTCCGCATTAATTTCCAGTTAAATAAAAATTCTCCGCAAAACAATATGTCTTCGCTTAAAGTTCGCGACTTCGCATTAAAAGCAATCAAACACTATTTGTGCTCTAGTAAAGGTAACGCGCTCTCGGTCGACGTGGAAATTGTGTCCAACTATTTACAATTGTTGGAGGAGCAATGCTTAACCTAACCTTGCAGCATGTGGGTGCGCTACGTGCACTTGAGCGGCCGGTTGAGTTTTGGGATGACAGGCTCATTCACATGACAGTTTCCAAACTAGCTTATGAGACTCGCAAGCAATGGGAATTATATCTGGTTGATGATAATTTGCCGGCATTTTCCATGCTTCACGATTTTCTCGAAACTCGCGCTCGTTCTTTGGAGATGGCGCCTATAGCCTTCAACAACACAAAACCAACGGTCAAAAATGTATTGCATACTACGCATAACCAGTCTAATGCAGAAAGTAATGGGTCGCTTGATGGTGTTAAAGCTTCGGCGTGCACATGTAAGGGTGGTCACAAAATATACAGCTGTTTGAAATTTGGTCAGCTTGACGCAGGAGCCAAGCTAGCAGCCATCAAGGAAGAAGGTGCCTGCATTAACTGCCTCAGCAAAGGGCATGTCTTTATGAAATGTCGCAGTTCATCATCGTGTCGCATATGCCAACGCCGTCATCATACGCTTTTACACGGTAGTCTCAACGGTCAACCTAACGAACCCGCTAATATATCTTCATACTACGCTGATTCTGAACGTGTGATTCTACTCGCAACCGCCGAAGTATTATTGAAAGATTACGCTGGCCGCTGGCAACCCGCTCGTGCTCTTCTTGACAACGGTTCGCATGCATCCTTCATCACTGAAGCTTGCGTACAACGTCTCCACCTTCCGAGAATATCATCGTCAGTTCGTGTCACAGGTATTGGGTCGATTGAAGGAGGTCAAACAATAAAAGAAGTCTAGATATGCGTATCTCCGCGGTCCTTAGATTCAACATTTCAAGTGAGTACGCTGATTTTATCTAAAATTACTAACGATCTGCCGCCTACCGCTCTAACCAATACGCTCTGGTCACATATTCGCAATTTGCCGCTGGCTGATCCAAACTTTTCCAAGTCCGGACCGATAGATGTCTTGATCGGTATGGATGAAATGGAGAAAGTTTTACTAAATGGTCTGAGAAGGGGTCAAAATGGCACGCCGATGGCGCAAAACACCACGCTCGGTTAGGTATTGTTTGGAAACACTAATCCATCAAAACGACAACCTTATGTTTCAACGCTCTACTGTGACACGCAACTGACTGAACTACTTACTAAGGTTTGGGAACTTGACGAACTACCACCTAGAAAGCTGTACACGCCTGAAGAGTTATACTGTGAAAAGCTGTTCGATGAAACTACGCAGCGCGCGGAAGATGGTCGTTTTATAGTACGTTTGCCAATCAAAGAGGATATTTCAATTGGGGAATCTCGAAATGCAGCAGTTTGGGCATTACTACGCATGGAACGACAGTTCAACACTGACAAGAATCTTCACGACGAATACAACGAAAACCGTATACTACATGCCGCATCACGCAGTCGTGAAAGACACTAGTGCCACAGCGAAGCTTAGAGTTGTGTTCAACGCTTCTATGAAGACATCGTCCGGGAAATCATTGAACGATGCCCTTATGGTAGGCCCTCAACTGCAGCAAGACCTTTTCTCGATTTTGGTTCGCTTCCGCACTCACCGCTACGGTCTCATTGCTGACATCGAAAAGATGAACCGGCAGATCTACGTTGCTGAACAGGACGTCGATTATCAACGCATAGTGTGGCGGGAGCACTCATCAGAGTCTATATGTGATTATCGCCTTTTAAGGGTCACATATGGAGTAGCGTCCGCCTCACATCTCGCCGTGAAATCCCTACATCGTGCAGCGCAGCAGGTGGGTGGTGTTAACCACAACATCGAAAAGGTGGTCACATCAGATTTCTACATGGATGATTTGCTGACCGTTTCAGAATCCCTTCAAGAGCTAATTACCATGCAACGAGACATCTCACACGTGCTATCTCAGAGTGGTTTCGAGCTCCGAAAATGGGCGACAAATTTCCAACCATTAAGAGAACAGATACCTCACGCGTCTACTCAAACTGCTCACCTTTTGGCGGACGGAAATAACATTAGAACTCTGGGATGTATTTGGCATACAGATCATGATTCGCTGTCAATCGCATTTAATTTAGAAAATCTGCCTAACAAGTTGACGAATAGAATTTTCCTCTCCGATTCCAGCAAGATTTTCGACCCGCTTGGACTCATCGCCCCCTGCACTATTCGCTCGAAAATAAGGTTGCAGATGCTTTGGCGCTCGAATGTGGATTGGGACGAGTTGGTTCCGCCTGAAATTGCAGCCGACTGGTTATCATGTAGGCGTGAACTGGACTTACTCTCATCGCTTAAGATAAGTCGCTGGCTTGGTACGTGCTCGAATGCTGACGAGGAATTCCACATCTTCACTGACGCGTCGGAAACTGCTTATGCTGCCGCTATTTATTGCCGTACTAAAACGGATAAAGATGGGGTGAAAATTGTGTTGATCGCTGCTAAAACTAGGGTAGCGCCTCTAAAAACGACGTCGTTACCTCGTTTGGAACTTTGCGCAGCTCATTTAGGTGCAAGGTTAGTTCGCCAAATACAAAGAAGTTTTGGCCATAAACTCGACAATCTGTATGCGTGGACTGACTCCATGATAACGCTGGCGTGGTTGCAAGGAATACCAAGCCGGTGGTCAGTGTTTGTGGCAAATCGTGTTGCGGATGTACAAGAGGTCCTACCGGCATCAAAATGGGGACATGTCGTTTCTGAACTTAATTCCGCAGATTGTGCGTCGCGGGGCATAAATCCCTCACAGTTAATCACTCATCCGCTGTGGTGGACGGGGCCGAGCTGGCTTCATAAAACTGATCGCTTTTGGTGTAAACCGTCTGTTCAACATAATACAGACCTCGAGCAAAAACCAGTTAAAATGACATCGCATGTAACGCATACCGCTGATGAATGGAGTTTGCTAACTAGATTTCATTCGTACAACATACTCAAAGGAATTACCGCATATGTGATTCGTTTCGCCCATAACTTACGCTTATCTTCTCGGAAACATAATGGAACAACGCGACTAGTGGGGCATTTAACCACCGATGAAATCCGGGAGGCTGAGGTTAAGTTGGTAAGGTATTCTCAAGCGAATGCCTTCGCAGAAGAAATTTCTAATTGCAGATTAAGTAAGCCTATACCTATATGCAGTAGTCTCGTTCGTCTTCAACCGTTCCTGGATGCCGAAGGCATTCTCCGAATTGGCGGTCGCATCAAGAACGCTTCGTGCTCCAATGATGTTAGACACCCGATGATATTGCCGAAAGGATCGTCCCTCGCAAGATTAATCGCCGCTGAAAGCCACATTATCATGTTACACGCTGGTCCTCAAATGATTCAAGCCGCAATGCAGAGCCGTTTCTGGGTTCCTGGTATTCGAAACAACTTCCGAGGAATTTATCGTCACTGCGTTCGATGTAAACGACTGAATCGAAACTCGCAACAACAACAAATGTCCGATCTACCACGGAGTCGTGTTACAAGTACGCGATGCTATTTACATAGTGCGGTCGACTTTGCTGGCCTATACAATCTGAAGTTTACACATGGACGAGGCGCAAAGTCTACAAAGTCGTATATATGTTCTTTCATATGTATGAGTACAGGCGCCATGCACTTGGAGTTGACTGGAGATCTCTCCACGATCAGCTTTATCGCTGCCTTCAAACGCTTCACTAGTCGCCGAGGATATTGCCAGCACCTCTATTCCGATAATGGCACCAACTTCGTCGGGGCCGAAAGAGAGTTGCGCGCTGCCTTTGAACGTTGTATCAATGATAACAAGCTTAAGAATTACTTCATCGGCACTGAAACTACTTGGCATTTTAACCCCCCAAGCGCTCCGCATATGGGCGGTTATTGGGAGGCCGGTATAAAGCGTATCAAATATCATCTTAAGCGTGCCTTAGCTTCTGCTTTCCTTACATACGAAGAATTCTCTACAGTTTTAACTGAGGTCGAAGCTTGCGTAAATTCTCGACCTCTCTGCTTTCTGCCCTCTGACGTCAATGACTGTGAGGTGTTAACACCTGGCCATTTCATCGTAGGGGAGCCATTGAAAGGTATACCTGATCCAGAAGTGCAAGTTTTTAAAGGAACGCTCTACGAACGTTGGCAAATCATATCAGCTATAAGACAGCATTTTTGGAGGAGATGGCGTGACGAGTATCTCGCAAATCTACAGCGGGGCGCAAAGTGGTTTCGTCCTACCCAAAATATACAAGGAGGGGATATAGTAGTTATTCACGATAACAATGGGCCTCCCACTAATTGGAAACTTGGTCGAGTTCTCGACAGTCACCCCGGTGTAGATGGATGTGTGCGTGTTGTCAACTTGAAAACATCCGAAGGAGAGTTACTACGACCCGTCGTGAAGCTATCGTTGTTACCGACGAAGGGGGACATTTTTACTATTTAAGTATTTTGTATTAAATTTACTGTAAAATTTGAATTAATTTTTGCACAGTTGTTCAAGGCGGCCGGCATGTTGGCGCTTAAACTACCTTGTGTAAACAGAGCTTATTGTAATTACTTATGGTCAAGTTGGCAGCACTAATCTGCCCTGACATGGTAGCTTCTTTCCTTTTATTAAATGATCTAAAACGAATCGGACGTGTAAAATTATTTATCCGCATCAATCCGCTTTTTTTTAACCGCTTTTTTATCCGCTATCGCAAATAAACGCTAACAGTGGCCAATGAAAATTTAATTGTATATATTTAAATGCATGAAGCGCATTGAGCTATGAGCAGAAATATATATTTTATATTGCATATGAAAACAATTGAGCTGGAAAAAATATAAATAAAACATGCAAAGTGTGCAAATAATCAGAGATTTAAATAAAATATAAAAGAAACAATTACAAAGTGAAAACTGGCAAAACCGGTTAGTTGTTACAACAACGGCAATAAAAGTGACTTATCGCTGGAAAAGAAGTTGAAAGACTATACCCCCAATTCACATTATCGCAACCCATTCCAACAGGACCAGTAAAACCCCACTCGTATATATATAAGTCGCTAAGCGTAGATTCATCTGCACGCCCTCTCGGGTAAAAGACTATACCCCACATAGCAACCCATAGTATCTCAACTGGGCCGCAACCCATTCCCACAGGACCAGTAAAACACCACTCATATATACCTATAAGACCATACAATATATGACGCAACAAACAGTTAACTAGTTCGGAATCCATTCTCATTCAGAACGAACTTAAGCAAACCTCTTTGCACGAATTATTCTCACACCCATTTTCAAAGCCACCAGTTTCCATTCGCGGTGCATTCTCGCAGTTCACAACATCACTGCATTACGTTCACACTGTTTCACACTATCTCGCTATAAAATATAGCAATATTTCCGAACATCAGTTTACAATAAATAAATAAACTAAAACCATAATGGCTTCAAGCTCCGTCGGGACCCCGAACCCGATCCAAATCCCAGGCAGAAGAAGACGAATTCGCTTGTCTTCATAAAAAATTAGTATTCGAGTTATCCAAACTTGAAAAAATTTGCGCAAAATGGTGGGACGTCAATGAATCTTCTCACTCGGAAGACGCACTTCAAATATACAAAGAGGAACTGGACAAACATATGACTCTGGTGGACAAAGCCAATCAAAATTTGGAGTTGAGCAACGTGGATGAAGACAAACTCCGGATGAGTGCAGAAGCGTATGAAACCTCCTTCGACAACGCTATGCTAACGAAGATCCGGATAAGAGAGCTACTCAGCCAGTTCAGGGTAACCACGGAAACAAGCCGAAACAACGCACCCGTCACCAGTACACGCCCACCCCAGCTAGATACACACAGCTACCTCAAGGTCCCTGCTTGTGACACCGAAACCTTTTATGGGGGATATGAAGACTGGCCCTCTTTTAGAGATATGTTCACGGCAGTATACATAAATCACCCTAAATTATCCCAGGTACAAAAGTTGTACCATTTAAGACAGAAGACTCGAGGGAAAGCTGCTCTTCTCATAAAAAATTATGCGCTCAATGATCTCAACTTCACGTTAGCCTGGGACGCGCTCAAATCTCGATACGAAAATCGTAGAATCGTTGTTGATAGTCAAATAAAAACTCTATTCAATATCCAACCGGCAAACACGGAAAACAGCGAGAGGATTAGCAAATACAGATGACTATCAACAACTGCCTCTCAACACTGAAAGCAACCGAAAGTTGGGACCCGATGTTAATTTACCTCTGCTCTTCAAAGCTCCCAGAAGAAACTTTCGCTCTATGGGAGCAGTCCCCAAAAACTCACGGAAAGAGATACCACGATGGTCGGAAAATGACCAATTTCTCACAACTCGATATGAAGTTGTAGAACGGTTAAGCATCTATAGGTCGAATAAACCGAGGCTCAACTCAGCTAGCATATCTCAACGCAAAACATACGCACAGACTCCCTCATATACCTTCAGAAACAAAACCCAAACGTTCCATACTGAACCAAAAAGGCTAGTCTCATGTAAGCTCTGTAACGCAAAACACTCAATGACAACTTGTATCAAATTTAAAGAGCTTTCCGTTTCCGATCGGAATAAATATATAAAAGAGCACAAATATTGTAAAAATTGTCTGGCATATTCACATTCAGAAAACGAGTGTTAAAGCAATTTCACGTGCGTTTATTGCCAAAGACGCCATCACTCTCTTCTCCATTACCCCGCGAACTCTCAAACGTCAAACCACTTTCGCTCCCAAAGAAACTATGTCACGTCCCAAGTGGCTGTCGAGGCCGAAAAGCCATGCACCTCCAACCAGGCAATAAAAAATGCAAAACCTTCCCAAATTAGCAATGAACAGGTTCTATCTCATTTCTCGGGACTCAGAAAAAAAACATTGCTCCCAACAGCACTTATTCCAATACTACACAATGGAGAAATGACAAAAATAAGAGCTCTCATTGACCAAGGTTCCCAAAAAACCTTTGTAACGCTAAGAATACAAAGGTTACTTGGTTTACCAACTTTAAACTAAAAACGGTAACATTCGGTGTCAACGGCGCTCCATTCTTGGCATTAAGGTCACTCCACCAGTTAGCCGAGGACTCTTAGGAGACATACCCCCATGTATCAAAAAATATTAAAAGGAGAGACTTACGTAGATGACATCCTCTCCGGCGGACATAATCTAGACTCAGCCGGCGAATCGATACATCAAGTTATCGAAGTACTCAAGTCAGCCGGATTCCCGTTAAAAAAGATCATCTTTTAGATGAAGAATTTTTCCAACTCCAAGAGGCAAGTTCTACAAAAACCCTCGGAATAAAATGGAATGCTCTCACTGATACATTATCGTACTCAGTTGACCCCCCGTTATCCTCAGACACTGGCACGAACGACAGATCCTCACATCTGTCGCGAAACTTTTCGACCCGGCAGGCTGGCTATCGCCCATAATGATAGCAGCGAAAACTCTTCCTCAACAACTATGGATGGAAGGAACAGACTAGGACGAAACCATGAAGCCGATCTCACTCCACAAATGGAACACAATCAGAAAAAAAATGTGAAGCTGCTACATCCCACTTACTCGCAGCCAAAAGTAAAGTAGCCCCCTTACAAACCGTCTCTCTCCCTAGACTGGAACTTTGCGGCGTAGTTTTACTAGCAAAATTAGTAAAGCAGATCCAATCGTCCCTAAATCTGCCATCTCATGAACTAATTTTGTGGACAGACTCCTCAATTGAAAAACGCCAATGGACGTGGAAAACATACGTAGCGAACAGGACATCTCAGATCCTCGAACTCGTGAACAATGCTACAGCGCTGACAACCCAGCTGATCTAGGTACACGTGGAGCTAAACCCCAAGAGCTCGTCAACTGTTCACTTTGGTGGAAAGGCCCCGAGTGGTTAACTAGGCCATCCCCTCTTTGGCCGAAAAGTTCACCAACTCATTTGTCCCCTCCTGAACAACGACAAATTGAAGCATTCCACGCTTTAGAACCCCCTGATTTTCTAGACTATTTCTCCTCCTTCTTAAGAGCTCTTCGAGTGACGGCGTTCATATTAAGATTCTTCCAAAAGGCACGAAAACTGTCTGCTCCCAATACCTTTAGCCTCACACAAGTGGAAATAAATCAAGCAAAAACTCGTCTCATTTTATGTACGTAAAAGAGATATTTTGCGAAAACTATTACAGCGTTAGAAGCAAAAAAAAAAATAAAGGGACCCACTGCTTACTCTCAACCCATTCATAGATACGTCTGACATTCTACGCGCGTATGGACAACTAAGCTACGCGGCTCTCAGTTATAGTGAGCGCCATCCAATTGTCATCCCAGATAACTCCAGATTTTGCACTCTTCTCCACACCACCCATTTGCACGCTGAAAAGCAGCTTATGACACGGATGATTCAGCAGGAATATTACATCCCCCGAATGAGGCAGAAGATAGACGTGTATATTCAACTGCAAAGTTTGTACAATTTACAAAAAAAATGAAATCCCAAATCATGTCGGCGCTCCCTCCTGAACGCTCAAAGTACTCGCTCCCCTTTCACACCACAGGAATTGACTTTGCAGGTCCATTTCTTGTGAAAACTTCTATACTCCGTCGAGCATCTCACTCAAAATCCTATGTATGCGTTTTCATATGCTTCTCCACAAAGGCTATTCATCTGGAAGTGTGCTCCGACTTGACCATCGGATCTTTCAAAGCCGCGTTTGCACGTTTCGTCGGACGCAGAGGTATCCCACATAAAGTCATGTCCGACAACGGTAAGACGTTTGTAGGAGCACAACGTAGTTTCTCACGTGAATTATCCTCCTTCCTCGCAGAAGCCTACGAGGATATAGCAAAAATGTGAATACATGGCAATTCATCCCGCCATACGCCCCTCACATGGGTGGACTTTGGTAGGCTGCAGTGAAAAGTTTCAAAACTCACTTTACGAAGGTAGCCGGCAGCCAAAAATTTACGTTCGAGGAGTTCACTACGCTCCTTATTCGTATAGAAGCGGTTCTTAACTCCAGACCGCTCTCCCCAATATCTCAAGATCCCGACGACTTAAAAGCTCTGACACCAGACCACTTTCTGCGTGGAGCTCCCCTACTCTCCATCCCGGAACCGAACTCGGAAAGGCTAACTCTAATGAATAAATGGGAAAAACTGAAAGTGCTCCATCACCAATTCAGTAAGCGCTGGAAGTCGGAATATCTCCAAGAGCTCCACAAACGGCATAAATGGAAAATTCAAGAGTTCAACCTCACTAAAGGAGATCTCGTTGTCATTACAGATAACCTCCTACCCCCCAACGAATGGCGTTTAGGACGCGTTATACAACTTCATCCCGCTCCCGATCAAAATATCCGAGTGGTAGATATCCGAAATCAAAACCGAGTCGTTACTCGCAATATCACTAAACTTTGTGTATTACCACCCGCTTAGCTTATGTGTCTTCAATTCATTCATCTCGTTCCCCACACGATCCCACATGCCACTTATTCTTATTCACAAATACTGCTACCCTATATTTACAGATCTCAAAGTTTCCGAAAGTGTCGTCTCTGTTGCCGCACCCATTCGCTGCGCTTTTGCTGAGCCTTCATAGCGATGACTCCCGAAAAGCGATATGAATCGGCAAAGACCCATCGGGATCCTGTGGTAGCCCCGACAGCTGCCGCCGCTGCGGCTTAGCTCTTCACACTATGCTCCATCGGCCAATACGTGACCTTCCTAAGGGCAAACCGACCACGCGAAAAGTAACCTTCCAACCGGCGGAAACTCGGCGCACCAATCAACCATCAAGAAAAATAAAACAAATACGAAGCGCCAAAGAGCAAACGTCAACACGACGAAACCAAAGAGCTGTTTCCCGCAATGCTCCTGCTGTGCAACGAATAATCCGCGGGTTGGTGAAGAAAGCTCACAAAACGCTAAATCAACTGGAAAACCTTGTCGAGGTATCGTCGCCGCAGGCCCGCCGGCATGTTGAAGACATGGATGAGGACGACCTCATCATCCTATAAATAATTAATTTTATAATAAAAAAATAAGAAAAAAATGAATTATGAAACAATATATTAAATTAATTATAACTTATAAAGAAATTTTTGAATACTTACCCGAATCCCTACCTGAATACTTACCCGAATCCCTACCTGAATACCTACCCGAATACTTACCTGAAAAATAACCACCCTGAATTTACTCCCACTCTAAACGCACTTACCTGCAACCCTACTCCGTTCCGTTATTCTTTCCAATATATGTATAAGCAAAAATTAGTATAAATAAAGAACGGGAGAAATTATGATATTAATAAAATAAAAGTTAACTGCTCGTGCGAGTTTGTATATGCAGCTAAATTATAAATTGTACGCCTTCTTAAAATTGAAAAATAAAAGTTAAGTGCTCGTGCTAGTTTGTATATGCAGAAAACTTATAAATTGTACGTCTTTTAAAAATAAATAAAAAATCAAAAATACAAAGGGTTAAGTCCTCGTGAATATATGCGATAAATTATATGCTTCTAATATTTAATAAAGATTGGAATTATATCCAAGTTTTAAATCTAAATACGGAAATATTTACATGTGTTTTAAAATTAAATACGGAAATATTTACACTTTCAAATTTTAAATGCGAAAATATTTTATGAATTTCTTAAAAATGACAATTTTTAGGTTTAGCTTACCCAGAGTGCTATGACTTTTAATATTACACAATTTATTCGTTTAACCAACAGTTAAACACGCATGTAAGACAATTACAAAAAGAAGTGGTAACTTTGATAGCCACATTTGAGAATACTTGTATTTTAGTGGGGTGCCTAATACTTTTGGCCAAGGTTGTATATGTATGTATGTTTGTAGACCTTTAAGCTTGCAATCATATGTTTGTTATTATATTCACTTGCTTGTCATATTCGCTTATAGCACGCAATAGGCATGCTGCGCTCTCATCTTTGGATAATTTCTTTTTATATATTATGTCGCATATGTGTATATACCAATTGCAACTAACGTTAGGTTGAGCAAACTCTATGGAATGTTAATATGTGTTTACATAGAATAGGAACTTTGAGAAACTGGTTTATTAAAGTAGCGGCTTACATTCAAAATATGAAGTAGTATTTAAAGGAAGTCATAGTGTTTTTACTCGGCACCTACATAGGTACATACTCGTATATAGTACATTTCCAAGCGGAAACATACCACTTGTGTTTGTAGTTCTCGCATTTGGTAAATTCGTGCGTGATTCTTTGTGATCTTACATTTTTTGGCGCCCAACGTGGGGCACGAGTAAAGTTCTTTCGGATTGACATTACGGCTTCGTTCCGTTGGTGGTCAGTACTATACTCCACCTATAACCACCATCGTCATTGGATATCATCACAGACAAACGTTTCGGCTCAACTTCTTCATCAAGAATATATCATAGCTACCTGCTCGTCCTCGCTACGTCGTCATCGCCATCATTGGCTGCTATTTTTAGGCGTTCTTTACGTCCTAAAACGCAATATCAAACCTAAAACCTTCATCTGCCATTGTAGTGCTCCTTTCAAATTTCTAATTTCGACGAATTGAAGCAACAACGCGCTAGCACCAAAAAAAAATATTACGCGCATTAAAAATATCATTGATGCTAGTTTGCGGCAAGGAGGAAGGATCCTTTCAGCGGCAGAGTACAAATGTCGTCTAGGTATCCTTGATTCATATATTAAGCAGATTCTTTCAACTCAACCGGATATAGAAAAATTAGATGCTGAGGATGGAGGACGTGCGGACCTGGAGGAATTGTATATCACAACCAAGCTAGTTATCCAGTCCCAGCTGACAGAGGATAAAAACGTTTCGCTCTTGGACACAACTTGTGTGGTACAGTCGAATTCAAGACTTCCCCGCCTGAAATTTCCGACCCTTGACGGCAAGTATTCAGAATATCATAACTTTATAACGTCATTCAAACAAATAATCGATCGCGAGTTAAATTTGACAAACATTGAAAAATTCAATCACCTTCGAAATTGCCTCCAAGCCCAAGCTTTCGAAACTGTAGATGCATTTCAGGTTACAAATGAACTGTCAATAAATGGAGTCCATTGCCAATACTCACATCAGCAATTATTCTGCGTCTGGTACTAAATCAGCAATCAAGCCAAGGAACCAACATAGAGGATACACATTTTCCTGCTCTAGCATGTCATGCAAGTTTTGCTCAATTACAGGGCATAAAATTTTAAATTGTGAACGCTTCCAGTCCATGAATACCACTCAACGCTTCGATCAAATCAAGAAAATTGGATTATGCATCAATTGCCTTTCGAAAGGACATCAGGTAGTGAATTGTCCCACGACACACAGGTGCAAGATTTGTGCAAAACAACGTCACAGCCTACTACATCGCGGTTCAAACAACCAGACAATAACTCAGCAATCGATTTCACAAGAAGCAGCGGCACATACACATATGAATAATTCGTCGATAAATAATGTAATTCTAGAAACAACAAAAATCTACCTTCGCGAAGCTTCTGGCGGCTATAGGTTGGGTACCGCACTGTTGGACTCCTGTTCGCAAGTCAACTTTATAACAGATGAGTTTTCAAAGGTGCTGTTGTTGCAAAAAAAAACAAACAGAATTTAGAAATCCAAAGCATCGGTGCTTCGTCAATAAATATAAAATTCAAATCATCAACCAACACTAAGATCAAAGTAACTGGCTTCAAACTACCGTTAACATCCTGTATTACATCACATATTGCATATCAACCGGATCCTGAACTCGATATTTCAACTTGGAGTATTCCCACCAATGTAATACTCGCTGATGATGAATTTTATAAGCCCAAAAGAATTGAGATGTTGTTGGGTACAGAAACATTTTTTAGCTGGCTGTGTGTCGGCCAAATCTAAGTTGGACCTAATCTTCCCATTTTACAAAAAACTCTCTTGGGCTGGATTGTTTCTGGACGTTACCAAACAAGCACTAATAAGTTATCTAAATCATCTTGTTTACATACAGCCGACGAATCGTTAGAAAACAAATTGGAAATCTTATGGAAATTGGAAGAAGTTGCTACCATACCAGAAGCTTGGACGCGTGAACAGCAAAGTTGTGATCATTTGTACATTGAAACGGTGTCAGTAAAACCCTGTGAATCGTATACTACGGCATTGAGACGATTTAACTCACTAGAACGTCGATTAGTAAAATCACCGCAACTGAGAGAACAATACATAGAATTTATGGTCGAATATGAATGTTTGGGCCACAAGCACAACAACGAAACTTCGGTTAGTATTTGATGCGTTTGATGTCGAACCACAACACAGCGATCATTAAACGATATAGAGATGGTTGGACCTACGATCCAATGCGAACTTTTAATTCTTCTTCTTCGTTTCAGGCAATTTAGGTTTGCACTCACCACTGACATAGTCAAGACGATTGCAAGTTCCAGTATATACTTTGGAGAAAGTCCGCTACTGAAGATATTCTTACAAGCCAACTCAATACAGTAACGTATGGAACGGCGTCTGCACCATACTTGGCCATACGAAGTCTACCATATTTTATTTAGCTGAACAGCATTCTGAACAATTTAAAATTAGATCAGAAAAAGTGAAATCATCGTTCTATGTAGACAATCTACTTTGCGGTGCTGAGACCCTGGTCGAACTCTCTCGGATAAAACAAGAAGTAACACAATTATTGGAACTAGGTAAATTCGAATTAACAAAATGGCACTCTAATCACTTTCAATTCCGAGAAGACAACTCTACAAAGTATCTGAACATAAACGATTATATCACTAGTACACTTGGCTTGAAATAGAATCAAAATCTTGATTGTCTTATTTTCTCGTTTGATACAAATCTAGCCTCAACTGGCTACATAACAAATCGATCCATTTTGTCTACTGCATCAGCGCTCTTCGATCCTCTTGGGCTTTTGACTCCTGTGGTTATAACATCAAAAATCTTGTTGCAAGAATTATGGTTGCTAAAGTTGAATTGGGATGAATCTGTGCCACAGAACATTGCACTTGCATGGACAAATTTCTTAAAAAATTTATCAGATTTATCTCAACAGACATGACATCTCTTGGATTATATGGATTTTGCGACGCAGCAATTCGCGCATATGGTTGCGCAATATATACTCGCGTTACTAAAAGGTGTAGTTCTGCTAGCATTCGGTTACTTACCGCAAAATCTAGAGTCGCACCCAAAAGAAAAACAATCGCCACCCAAACTCTCAAGACAGCCGGTTCTACCCACCGGAGTTGACCCGGATTTTATCCGGCCAAGGGTTGTCACCCTTTCGGCGACCTAACCCCGTTTAGGTCAACAGGTAAATTTAGTGTAAGTTCGCCATCGGAGCAATACCTCGCAGCTGGGTTGCTTCAAATCCTTCTCATCAGGGCTGGCGTCGAAACCAACCCTGGTCCGACGGATTACTTCTGCTGCGTGTGCACCAAAAGACTCCACCACTCCTCCACCTCGGTTAGGTGCAATGGTTGGAGTCATCTTAAGGTCTGCTCAGGCCTTAAGACACATAGGGAGTGGACCACATGTTATGTGGCCCCATGCTGCCAACGTCCAAGTGCGCCCCCAGCCACCACGTCAGTGCCTTCAGCACTCTTACCTACTTTGGGTAACCCGCAGACCTCCACGGTCTCCCGGAGCTCCCCGCAGCATGACTCCCGCCAACCTTTACCCCCTTCCCCTCCCACAACCAGCTCCTCATCCTCCTCCCGTGCGAGGACTACCCAGCAGCTCCTAGTCCCCCGTACAGTCTGTTGCGTGTGTCAGACCCTAGTACGTCGGAATGTGACCTCAGTCAGATGCCATTTTTGCTCCGGCTGGTGTCACTTTCGGACGTTCTCGGGCCTGCGCACCTCCCGTGAGTGGAGTGATGCGTACGTTGCCCTTTGCTGTAGGAACTGCCCCTGCCTGTTAACACTACAACACCGCCAATGAACACCAATGTGCGGAACCAACCTCAGCGGATATTACAGCAGCAATACACGTCATCCACGCACCACTCCCTCACCCCCCCGTATCACGAACGTTCCCCCGAGACGGACCCGACTCCTTCAATTTAACTGCAACGGACTCCAGGGGAAGATCGACGAGATAGTCGACTATATGAGCCGGGAGCATCTGTTAATTGCTGCGATTCGGGAAACTAAGCTGACCGCCCGCTTGGGTCTTCTGAGTCGGGCCGGATACAGCATAATCCGCAAGGACCGCGAGCGAGACCATGGAGGGGGTTTGGCGTTCATCTTACACAACACCGTGCAGTATCGTCTCATCGACGGCGACATCGACCGCAGGGATACTACCCTAGAATGTCAGGGCATAGATATCCGGTCAGGCGATGCCGAGCTCGAAATATTTAATATATACATTCCTCCCATTACAAGTTGCCCAGTTGGATATAACCCTGATATAGGTGCGGACCACTTACCCATACACATCTTGATTGACATACCTCCCTACTTTGTTTCCGCGGACCACCGGACTTTCGTTAACTTTAAAAAAGTTAACTGGACCGGCTTCACGGAATTCACCGAGAACGCCTTCAGTGCTCTCTCCACTCCAACAGACGTCACCTCTGGTGAGCGATCATTCCGCAAGATTGTTGTGACCGCTGCCGCCCGCTTCATCCCGGTAGGCCGAATTGCGGAAATCCGCCCTAATTTCCCGTCCGAAGCGGCGACTTTAGCAGCAAGGCGCGACATCCTCCGTAACTCCGATCCCGGGAATCCCTTAATCAGGGATTTAAATGCGGAGATTCGGACCGTTGTAAACAGACACAAGCGGAAAAAGTGGGAGGAGCACTTAAGGTCCTGCAATTTCTCCTCTGGGGCAACCAAGCTCTGGGCTACAGTCAAGTCGCTGTCTAACCCGACGAGACGCGACGACCGGGTGGAAATTTCATTCGGTGATCGCGCCTCTTCGGACCCGAAGAGATGCGCGAGCTACTTTAGCCGACTTTTTACACTCATCCTTCGGTAGACAAAGCGAAACGACGTGTAACCCGCCGTATGCGCAAACTGCCAAACTCAAGCGCGGTGCTTGATTTCTCCAGAGAAGAGGTTTAGGGGGTTATCGGGAAGGCGAAAGCCTCCAAATCCATCGGCCCTGACGGAATAAGCATGCTGATGCTAAAACATCTCGGACCAGCGGGGGCAGACTACCTCACCAAGGTCCTCAATTTGTCTTTGACCACCCTAATCATACCAGATGTGTGGAAAAACGGTAGGGTGGTCCCGCTACTTAAACCGGGGAAACCAGCCAACAAAGGATAGTCCTATCGGCCGGTAACTCTCCTCTCCCCAGTAGCGAAGACGCTTGAGGTCTTGCTGATCCCGACATTCACTCACCATCTGCGTCCAGCAGCACATCAGCATGGCTTCCGAAAAGTGCACAGTGCCACAACAGCACTTAACGCCATAAACACCCAGGTGGTCAATGGCCTGAACCAAAACCGACCCTGCGCGAGAACTGTCCTGGTAGCACTGGGTTTGTCAAAAGCTTTTGACACTGTCAATCATTCAGTGCTACTCAGTGACATTGAGAATCCTCATTACCGCCGGGGATGCAGAAGTGGGTCATGGGCTACCTGAGCGGTCGACAATCATCGGTCATATTCCGAGGAGAAACATTTAAATTGAGAAAAATTAAACATGGGGTTCCGCAGGGTGGTGTCCTCTCCCCGCTACTGTTTAATTTTTATATCTCGAAGCTCCCTCCTCCACCGGAAGGAGTTTCATTAACCTCGTATGCCGATGATTGCTCGATATTGGTGTCTGGCCAGGATATTGATAGCCTATGTTCGAAAGTGAACGGTTACCTCGCCGATCTTTCCCGGTTCTTCACTGCACGACATTTAAAAATACAGCCGACGAAATCCTCGGCTACCCTTTTCACCAGCTAGACGAAGGAGTACCGGCTAGAACTCGATGTGAAAGTTGATGATCAAAAAATCCCAACTATAAACAACCCTACGATTTTAGGGGTCACATTCGATAGCCTGCACTCCATCACTCCGCATACGACCGCAATTGCCGCAACACTCCAGGGCCGCAACAAAATACTCAAAGCGCTAGCCGGCAGCACATGGAGTAAAGATAAAGAAACCTTGCTGGCAACCTACAAAGCAATTGGCCGGCCGGTCGTAAACTACGCTGCACCGATTTGGGCGCCGGGGACGAACGAGACGCAGTGAAGAAAACTACAGGCTTGTCAGAACACCGCCCTTAGGACTGCGACAGGAAACCTCCTGATGCCACCGGAGCACCACTTGCACAGCGTAGCATCTATGCTACGAGTTAAGGAGCATAATGCTTTGCTGTGCAAGCCGTTTCTGTTGGGATGCCACCGCACGGAGCACCCCAGCAGGCACCTTTTGGAAGCTAAGTCTCCGCCTAGGCACATCAGGAAGGGAGTACTAGACTTTAACTGCACCATACAGCATAATTTACAACAACCGCTGGACAGGATGGCATACCAACAAGCGCTGAACGCCATTCACCAGGAGTCAGTTAACACCTTCTTAGACTCCCTTCCAGTGAATTGCGTACTCGGAGACAAACCACCACCAATTGCAGACAACGAGCTCGAGCTGCCTCGAGAGACCCGAGTGATCTTGGCACAGCTTAGATCTGGATACTGTAGTAGGTTAAACTCCTACATATCCAGACTCGACCCCAGCATATCCAACGTATGCCCTGCATGTGGAGAGTCCCCGCACGACACTAACCACCTTTTCACATGCCCCCTTAAACCTACTCATCTAACCCCCCTTTCCCTTTGGTCCCACCCCGTCGAAACAGCACGTTTCCTGGACCTCCCATTAGATGACCTCGGCGAATTAGATTAATGATACCTGCCCTAAGCGGGGTTAGCTAGCCGCTACAACAACAACAACAACAACAACAATCGCCACCCAAATAGCAGCTATGCGGAGCCCTTCTGTTAGCAAAGGTTAAAACAACAATTTCTAATAAATTTTTAATATTTATCTTTGAACAGATTCACAGTATTCATAGTATTACATTGGCTAAGAATGCACTTGTCAACGCTTTCAACGTTTGTTGGCAATCGAGTGTCGGAAATTCATGGCCTATATTTACTGGAGGCATGTACCAACACATTGCAATCCAGCGGATTAGACTTCTAGAGGATGTGCAGTGAAAGAATGGGCAAAGTCAATATGTTATACTGGACCGTAATTTTTATACGAAGGTATCAATAATTGGCCAACTGACAAATGCGACGACATAGATATGGAGGTCAAAAGGGAGAAAGAAAGCAATCATCACAACTATCAGAACCAACTAGATTTTGGAAGTCGTCCACAAGAAAGCCAACTACACAAGCATTATTCGATTAATAGCCCAGATGTTTCGCTTTAGTAACAAGTCACGAAAACGTAGTATAAATCTTAATGTAGCAGTAACACTTTCGTCGCAAGAAATATACCACGCTTTCCTATGCAGTATTTGGAACATACAACAAACTTACTTTGCTATTGACATTCATCTTTTACAGAAGGAGCGCACGACAAATGGTGTTATTTAAACCTTTTTCTTGAAGACACTGAAGAATTTCAAATACTAAAGGTTGGTGGTCGACAAGAATTAGCAAATATCCCAGAAGAACGGAAGCACCCAATACTCTTACCACGCAAATGCGACTTCGCTAACAAAATTATTGATATACATACATACGTGTATGCACATACTTAGTGCCGAGCTAATCATATGATTTAATTTTAGTTTCTCTTTAACATAATTTGTTTACAAATCTATTTTTCCGTTAACTTATTTGCATGCACTTGCTATGCATATATCACATAACTATATGAATGTATGTATGTAGACCTATAAGCCTGCACTCATATGTTTGTGATCATATTCACTAGCTTGTCATATACGCTTATAGCACGCAATAGGGATGCTGCGCTCCCATCTTTGGATAATTTCTTTTTATATATTATGTATCATATATACCTATTACAACTAGCGTTAGGATGAGCAACCTCTATGAAATTTTAATATGGATTTACCTAGAATAGGAACTTTGAGAAACTGGTTTATTAAAGTAGCGGTTTACATTCAAAATATGAAGTAGTATTTAAGGAAGTGAAATGCTAAAAATAAATTAGTCTAATAACTGACCACCACATCATAGTGTTTTTACTCGGCACCTACATACATACTCGTATAGTATTGTACAATTCTAAGTGGAAACAAGCCACTTGTGTTTGTAGTTCTCGCATTTGGTAAATTCGTGCGTTTGCAAAAAACTCCTTGTGATCCTACACCACCTAAGTACCGAATTCCTAAAAAGTCGAGCCATAACTAATTTTTATTGAATAGGTCAGTCCCTTTCCCACATTCTGTAGAGTCTTTTAAGCTTCCTGTTAACCTACGCAAAAGGCCACCTATTTACCGAAATTAAAGATTTTTTGAATAGGTCAGTCCCTTCCAAGTCCCGGAGAGAAGCAGAGACTTCCTTTTAACCTCAGCAAAAGGCCACATGTGTACCGAATTTCAAGTAAGTCATGCAATAATTATTTTTTTTAATAGGTCAGTGCCTTCGTCACTTTCTGGAGAGTGAAGTAGGCGTCCTGTTAACCTAAGTTAAAGGCCATCCATGTACCGAATTTCAAGTTAGTCTAGTCATAAAACAACTTTTCCCTGTTCCACTTCCCATTAATCTAAGCAAAAAGATACAATAGTTATGTACCGATTTTCAAGTAAATCGAACCATATATAAGATTTCTTGGAGTAGGTTCGTCCCCGGTTCATCCCCCGAAATTTTTTCGCAAAGTTTTCAACTTTTCGGAAAGAAGTGTAGCCTTCCTGTGAATATAAGTTAAAGGCCACCTATAAGCCAAATTTAAAGATTTTTTGAATAGGTCAGTCCCTTCTAATTACCGTAGAGAAGCAGAGCCTTCCAGTTAACCTTTGCCCGCTATATACCGAATTTCAAGTAAGTTAAGTCATAAATAATTTTTTTGAATAGGTCAGTGCCTTGCCCACTTTCCGGAGGGTAGTGTAGGTGTAGCCAACGAACATCCGTTTGGAGACGAGCTAAAGTGAGAAGGCGAATCCCATGCGGTTGTGCGTTGGGTTTGGAACCCACCACATGAAAAAAAAACCCAATGAAAAAGCAATGTAAGCCTCGGATGAGAGACCCCCATTTTGATGACGACCCCAGCAAATGTTTTAAGGATTATGATTTTAGGGCATGCACCTGGAATGTCCGGTCACTTACTTGGGAAGGTGCCGCTGCCCAGCTGGTTGATGTCCTCATAAAGTTAAAGGCTGACATCACTGCCATCCAAGAATTGCGATGGACGGGGCACGGACGGAAGAAGGTGGGTCCTTGTGAAATTTACTACAGCGGCCATATAAAGGAGCGCAAATTTGGTGTCGGATTCGTGGTGGGTGAGAGACTCCGTCGCCGAAAACTGGCATTCACTCCGGTAGATGAACGTCTAGCCACAATTTGCATCAAGACAAAATTTTTCAACACCACCCTAATTTGCGCCCACGCCCCGACGAAAGAGAAGGATGACTTGACCAAAGATGCCTTTTACGAGCGCCTCGAACACACTTTTGAGCGCTGCCCACGCCACGACGTCAAAATTGGCGTGGGCAAAGAAGGTCGGAAAATTCAGTCTCCACGATGAAACATCTCCAAATGGGCTGAGGCTGATCGACTTCGCCGGGGCCCGAAATATGGTTGTCTGTTGCACTAGATTCCAGCACAAAAAAATTCACCAAGCTACTTGGCTGTCTCCAGATCGGAAAACTACCAAACAGATCGATCATGTTGTGATAGACGGAAGACACGTATCCAGTGTTTTAGATGTGCGTACGCAGCGAAGATACGCACGCGCCTCTATGTATCGAAGAACGCCCGTCAACAAATACAAGGAAGGTTCGACGTTGAAAAGCTGCAATCACAACTTGCACACCTGCTCTCTGAGAGCACTCATCAGCAACCCGG
This sequence comes from Ceratitis rosa, assembly GCA_037013455.1. Lineage (NCBI taxonomy): Eukaryota > Metazoa > Arthropoda > Insecta > Diptera > Tephritidae > Ceratitis > Ceratitis rosa. Next base: position 1,235,831 of record JAWMAG010000097.1, on the reverse strand, counting down.
TATAAGGGAACTGTGGGACGGCATTGCAAACTCCCTGCGTGCAGCTGCAAACGAAACCATTGGATTTCGGAAAGGTCGCACAAATAGCTGGTACGATGAGGACTGCCGTGTCGCAGTGGAGAGAAAACAGACTGCCTACCTCGCAACCTTTCGATCGACCACAACACGTGCGGGGTGGGATAGATACCGAGAACTGAAGAGGGAAGCAAGGCGCGTCTGCAGACAAAAAAAAGAGGCCGAGATGCGGGAGTATGAGAAGCTTGAAAAGCTGGCCGACAAGGGTAACGCTCGAAAATTCTATGAAACGATACGGCGACTTAAAGAAGGTTTCAAGACCGGAGAAGTGAAGAAGTGCGAATAGCAATCGGCCGCTTAAAAAACAACAAAGCGGCAGGGGCCGATGGATTACCGGCCGAGCTATTCAAATACGGCGGCGAAGAGCTGATCAGGTGCTTGCATCAGCTTCTTTGCAAAATATGGTCGGATGAAAGCATGCCCGACGATTGGAATTTAAGTGTGCTCTGCCCGATCCACAAAAAAGGCGATCCCACAGTCTGCACCAATTACCGTGGAATAAGCCTTCTTAATATCGCATATAAGGTCCTATCAAGCGTATTGTGTGATAGACTAAAGCCCAACATCAACAAACTGATTGGACCTTATCAGTGTGGCTTTAGACCTAGTAAGTCAACCATTGACCAGATATTCTTCATGCGCCAAATCTTCGAAAAGACCCGTGAAAAGAGAATCGACACCCACCACCTTTTCGTCGATTTTAAAGCCGCCTTCGACAGCACGAATAGGAGCTGCCTTTATGGCGCTATGTCTGAATTTGGAATCCCCGCAAAACTTATACGGCTAAGTAAACTGACGTTAAGCAACACTAAAAGCTCCATCAGGATCGGGAAGGACCTCTCCGAGCCGTTCGATACCAAACGAGGTTTCAGACAGGGTGATTCCTTATCGTGTGACTTTTTTAATTTAATGTTAGAGAAAATAATACGAGCTGCAGAGCTAAATGGAGAAGGTACAATCTTTTATTAGAGTGTACAGCTGCTGGCGTATACCGACTTGATAAAGAAGCGAAACGATTGGGTCTGGTAGTGAATGAGGGCAAGACGAAATATCTCCTGTCATCAAACAAATAGTCATCGAAGTCGCGACTCAGCTCCCACATCACTGTTGACAGTCATAACTTCGAGGTCGTAGAGGTTCCGTCTATCTAGGAACCAGCATTAATACCAACAACAATGTCAGCCTTGAAATTCAACGCAGAATCACTATTGCCAACAGGTGCTACTTTGGGCTAAGTAGGCAATTGAAAAGTAAAGTCCTCTCTCGACGAACGAAAACCAAGCTCTACAAGTCGCTCATTATACCGGCCCTACTATATGGCGCAGAAGCGTTGACGATGTGATGAATCGGCTCTAGGAGTCTTCGAGAGGAAAGTTCTGCGAACGAATTATGGTCATTTGCGCATTGGCAACGGCGAATACCGCAGACGATGGAACGATGAGCTGTACGAGCTATACGACGATATTGACATAGTTCAGCGAATGAAGAGACAGCGGCTACGCTGACTAGGCCATGTCGTCCGAATGGATGAAAACACTCCAGCTTTGAAAGTATTTGATGCAGTACCCGCTGGTGGAAGCAGAGGAAGAGCAAGACCTCCACTCCGTTGGAAAGATCAAGTGGAGAGTGACCTGGGCGCACTTGGCATTTCCAACTGGCGAAAAGAAGAGATGAATGGCGCGCTATCATTGACTCGGCTATAATCGCGTAAGCGGTGCCAACGCCATTAAAGAAGAAGAAGAAGAGTGTAGGTGTACTGCTAACCTCAGCAAAAGGCCATCTATGTACCGCATTTCAAGTTAGTCGAGCCATAAATAGACTTTTCGATATACCGAATTTCGAGATTTTTTTAATAGGTCAGTCCCTTCTAATTCCCGTAGAGAAGCAGAGTGTTTGTTAAATTCAGCAAAAGGCCATCCATGTAGCGAATCGCAAGTTAGTCTTGATATTAATAAACTTTCCGAATAGAAGTATATCGTTCCTGTTAATATAATTAAAATGCTACCCATGTACCGAATTTCAACTAAACCGGATCAGAAATAAGGTTTTTTTACCAGGTCAGTCTCTGGCCCGATTCCCGGAGAGAAGAACAGTCTTCCGTTAATCTAAGCAAAAAGCCACCCATGTACTGAATTTCAGGTATATCGAGCAATAATTAAACTTTTTTCGAATAGGTCAGTTGCTACTCCACTTTCCGGAAAGAAGTGTATCCTTCCTGTTAATCTAAGCAAAAGGCCACTTACGTACTGAATTCGAAGTACGTGTATATCCAGCCACAAATAAACTTTTCGAATAGGTCAGTTCCTGTTCCACTTCCTATTAATCTAAGCAAAAGGCTAGTTATGTACAGATTTTCAAGTAGATCGAACCATAAATAAGGTTTTATAAAACATGTCCTTCCCCGGTCCACCTCCCGAAATTTTTTTCGCAAAGCCTTCAAAGGAATCATAGAAGTAATCTGGCAAAATTTCAAGTTAATCAGTAGGTAACTTTCGGAGGTCACGCACCAACCATAAGAGTTTGTTTTAATATGTCAATCCCCGGTCGCCTCTCCGGAGGAAAGTGTAGTCTTCCTGTCAATCTAGGCATAAAGCCACCCATGTACCGAGTTTCAAGTAAGTCCAGCCAGAAATAATTTTTTTGGGATAAGTCAGTGCCTAGGTCCGTCCCCAGTCCTTTTCCTCGCATACCCTTTAAAGGGGTCACAGAAGTAATCTGGAAAAAATTCAAGTCAATCAGTCGTTAACTTTTGGAGAACAGCCGTTACAGACGGACATTTGATTTTTTTCAAACAGGTCAGTCCACGGTACAATACCTGTACACGTTTTTTCGACAAAATCTTCCCAGGGGTCATACAAATAATATGGAAAAATTTCAAGTCAATCGGTCGGTAACTTATGGAAAACAGTCAATACAAACTAACATTGCAGTTTTCTTCGAATAGATCAGTCGCCGGTCCCTTCTCCGGAGAAAAGTGTAGTATTCCTGGTAATCTAAGCAAAACGCCAAATATTTACCGAATCTTAAGTAAATCGAACCATAAATAAGATTTTTTGAATAGGTCAGTCTCGGGTCCACTTCTCGGATTTCAAGAAAAACGAAGAATATTTAAACTTTATTCGAGTAGGTCAGTTGCTGGTCCACTTCCAGGAGAAAAGTGTAGACTTCCTATTAATCTAAGCAAAAAGCTAGTTATTTACCGAGTTTCAAGTAAATCGAACCATAAATATGATTTAGTAGAGTATATCCGTCCACGATTTTTCTCGCAAAATCTTCAAAGGAATCATTGAAATAATATATCAAAATTTCAAGTCATCATTCGGTAACTTTTAGAAAACAGCCGTTACAGACGGACATTAGAAATTTTTTCGAATAAGTCAGTCCTCGTTCCAATTCCTGAACACTTTTTTTCAGCTAAACCTTCCCAGGGATTATAGAAATTATCTGAAAAAATGGCAAAACAATCGGTCGGTAACTTATGAAAAAAACACCCTTTACAAACTGACATAGGAGTTTTTTTGAATAGGTTGGTCCCCGGTCCCCTCTCCGGAGAGAAGTTTAGAATTCCTGGTTATCTTAGCAAAACACCACATATGTACCGTATTTCAAGTAAATCGAACAATAAGGAAGATTTTTTGAATAGGTCAGACTCTGGTCCACTTCTCGGATTGAAGTGTAGTCTTCCTGTTAAGCTAAGCAAAACGCCACATACGTGTATGTAGCAAATTTCAAGAAAAACAAACCATAAATAAATTTTTTGAATAGGTCAGTGCCTAGGTCCGTCCTCGGTTCACTTCCCGAAATTTTTGTCGCAAATTCTTCAAAAGAGTCATAGAAATAATCTGGAAAAATTTAAAGTCAATCAGTCGGTAACTTTTGGAGAACAGCCGTTACAGACGGACATTAGAGTTTTTTAAAATAGGTCAGTCCCCGGTCCAATTCCAGAGCACGTTTGTTTCGACTAAATCTTTCCATAGTTTATACAAATAATATGGAGAAATTTATAGTCAATCGGTCGGTAACTTACAGACATAGTAGTTTTTTTCGAATAAGTTAGTCCCCGGTGCCCTCTCCGGAGAGAAGTGTAGTCTTCCTGTTAACCTAGCAAACGGCCACCTATGTACTGAATTCGAAGTAAATCTAGCCATAAATAAGTTTTTCGAAATAGTCAGTTCCTGTTCCACTTCCTATTAATCTAAGCAAAACGTCACATAGGTATGTACCGAATTTCAAGTAAATCGAACCGGAAATTTTTTGAATGGTCCACTTCTCGGAGAGAAGAGTAGTATTCGTGGTAATCTAATCAAAACGCCACCTGTTTAGGCCAAAAGCCTAAATTATCCCTCCTTATGTACCACCCTAATATTTATATTTACCACTAAAAATCTTTCGTTATCTTTCACAAAACATGAATTAACGAATTGATAGCATACGGCAAGAACTTATTTTTCTTATATGGCATTGCGATTCTATCAGTAAAAGCCAACGGACGTGTTCTACACAGTGAACCACCAGCCATCACCTTCATCAAACACATATCATTGTACAAAACATTTCTCATTTATTTCTCATAAAGATTTAATCCAATACCGACATAAAACTAAACTTTTATTTCATTGGTTTATTTTTATATTAACAAATATACACCGGTGCGCTCCAATCACACGACGCGCCGTTGTATCTATCGGTCCTTCGAGCCGGATAAGGCAATTTAACGTATACTTGTAGATACATTGTAGAGAGCCAGCACTACCAGAGTCTACATCCAGAACCATCAAGCTGTTCAAACATAACACGTAGCTACAGGAGTGTACACAAACACCATCACAATAAAATATCTATCTATTATCGAAGGCTCTCAAATGCTTATTTTTCCACAATCAACGGCAAAAGAAAGCAACATGCAAGCAGAAGTCTCAGCTAGCGCAAAACAGACGGCGAAGTCGGCAGAAAAACAAGAGAACACAATTGTAAATGCCGTGCGCGCCAACTTCCGGTATCCTATTCTCCCATTTCTCCTTTCACGCGGTTATCTTTCTTTCCGTGTATACCCTATTCGTTAGCCGAACTATCGTTTAGCCGCGGTAGTTCGAGCTAACGAAGAAGGGTATGTAAAAATCACTTATCATCCAACTACCTGCGCGCGCGCACGGCATACTTTATCGCGGCAGCTCAAAGCTTTAGAGAAGTGTAAAAAATTCCTTTGAAGTTTGAAATGTTTTATATATAAATTATTAAATACTTAATTATAATACAAAGGACAATTTTATAAAAAGGAAACAACAATTTTATTAGAAATATATATATAAATATTTATATAGTTAAAAAAGTGAAAATGAAACTAAAGAAAATAAAACTTAGTGATTGGTGTTTGTGCACAAAAACGAACTTATTCTTTTTAATTATTTCGGGCCAAGTGGCATAGAAAAAAAGGCAAGTTAAACATGGTCCTTCGAGGCCAAACTTGAAAAAAAAAAACATACTAAAATACCTACAGTCCACAAACGTCGCTCCTCCGTGCGTTCGCTCAAAAAAAAAATTAATTTTGAAAATAATCAAGTGTGTGCGAAACCGAACAATCAAACACATACAAACACATACATGCATACAAATATACAATAATTGCAAAAAAGAACAAAAATCTTTTTTGTTTTTAAATTTGAAAAAAACCAAAGTTGTGTGGCAATACAATACAAGCAAACAAACAAAGAAAAAGTTTCTGAAAAAAAAGAAGTTTTTGAAAAAACAAAAAAAGTTTTCGAAAAACAAACGAAGAAAAGGTTTTTGAAAAAAGAGGTTTTAAAAAAAAAAAAAATACCACATATGTATATATAAAGTACACCAACGTAAATCAAAAAAAAAAAATTTAAATTCACACAAATACGTACACACACACACATAAATAAACGAAAAATTGCCAGTCACAAAATCAATCCCAACAACAACAACAGCCAAAAGAGTGTTGGCCACAACATCAACATCAATCAACAGCAAGCCAGGAGGAAACGGAAACCACATCAGCACCACAGAAAATCCACTTCAGAGGCCCCCTCCCATACAAGAAGCGGCCTACAAACAAAAAAAAAAAAGGAAAGTAAAGAAGCCAATAAGTAGTAAGTAGGCAAACTTTTTAATTTTCTTTAAAAAGATACAAAGTTTATTGGCCTGTTTCCATTATTTTTTTAACTGCAATGAGGTTTTTTTAGACGGATCTTCAATCCCGCCAAAAACATTAAATTAGAAAATTTAATCCGCTAATTCCAGCGGAAAGCGGTTCTTCTTGCCGCTAATAAATTTATTTAATTCCGGTTAATCAAATCTGTTTTTCATATACAGTACATATGTATGCATATTCCGTACAAACTTAACTATATACATACATCTAATTGCAGTTCTTTTAATTTGCCTACTTACGGCTCTTAGCAATTTTCCTATTGCAGGCTCTAAGGTCATTGCCTTATTGACCTACTTACTCTACAGTAAATGTAAAGTTCAAAGACCTTTAAAAGAGCGACTTGTCAACAACTTTGGTAGCGGTTACCGAGTTGAACGAACTCGACAGCGCATCAAAGCAAAGAATTTACATACATACACTGAGCGCATAAAAAAAGAGTGTTATAATAACAAGTGATCTTCTCACTAAACCATTATCCACCATTCTCCTTTGTGCGATATCCGCTTATTGCAATAGAGGAGCAGTGCACTTTACAGCATCAAACTAGTTCAAGAGCATTGTGCACACTCCCACGCTCATAGTTTAACACTCTTTACCATTGCTATTTCTCAGCATTGGTCAGCTGCAATTCTCTTTGGCAGCAAAGACAATAAATCAAAACATTGATACACCAACATACATACCTATATACATATTTATTCTAATATGAGCTATACCAGAACAGCTGGTGTATCTTGTTTACATATTTAGCACACAAATACATACATAAACGAAAGCGTGCATGAAATAACATAAAAGATATATTTCTTAATATCTTGTCATCGACTTAAAAATATATTACATATTTACATAAATATTATTAATTATATATTATTATATTATATATTAATTATACTATATACTTTTACACGTATATTTCCACACGTATATTTCAATACATGTATATACATAAGTGCAAGTGTGTGTGATTTCCTTTTATTTTAAATTAAAAAAAAAATAATAATAATTTTCAAATTTCGTTTTCATAGCTTGTTTGTTTCAAAACAATAGCTTAACGATTTTCTATAAGTCACATTTTGAATTACCATTTCCGCGCACACACACACACACTCGCACATATACTAAATTCATTTTCCGAATTTAAAAAATTTTCTGTGGGCAGTAGTGCAAAGATTAATTTCACTACCTGCTGGGTGGGTATTTCTCAAAGTTTCTTGCTTTATTAAATTTTTTTCGGCCTTAAAAAGATTTTTTTTCCTAAAATCCCTCAATGCCAATTGGACACAGTCCCAAAAAATCCCTAGAGCAAGAAACGAAATTTGCCAAGATGTCAGATACTGAGGGTAAAGCGAAAACTACTTCGCTAGATTCCGCAAGTGCGAAGAAGGAATCCTCACAAACACGCTCAAGAAGTAAAGCGTACGACCCCTGTGCGCAAAAGTTCATAACAGAAAGTGACAGCCTAATGAGATACTGTGCAAAATTCGGTAATTACCGATTGAAGATCATACCGAATCGTATCTTGAAGTCAAACACAAAAGTCTAAATGACTATTTTGTTCGATTGCAAGCTGCCTTTGATAACGTTTTTTCCAAAACGGATGACTGCTTGCCTGACAGGTTCAAAGAGTCAGCTCAAGGCAAGTACGACGCATGCCTTGACATCTACGAGATTACACAAATCAAGATGTCAGACCAGCTAAAAATGCTCAAACTAGTCGATGCTCCGAGTCCACCATCCCGTGTGGAACCCACTTCAGAGCAATCAAGTGCTTCCAATGTTTTCCTACAAGTTCCTCCATGCGACACATAGACTTTTTATGGGGGTTACGAAGAATGGCCGGCTTTCCGTGTCATGTTCACAGCCGTGTATATTAACCACCCGAAGTTCCCTCGTGCTCAAAAACTATACCACCTCTGGTATAAAACAGAAGGAAAAGCCGGTGATATTGTCAAACAATATCCTTTGAGTGATGATATTTTCGATCTGGCTTGGGAAGTGCTTAGGTCTAGATACGAAAACAAACGAATTTTTTAACGAAATTTTAATGAACTTGCCTGCTATTCAATCCGAAAACAGCGAACAATTACAAAGGCTGCAAACAAGCATTAACAACTGTCTGTCTGTCTTGCATGCTCAAGACGTTTCAACAGACAGTTGGGATCCTATCCTGGTATACATTTGTTCAACAAAATTACCAGAAACAGCACTGTCACTTTGGGAACAATCGCTCTCATCAAGACGAGATCTGCCCCAATGGTCTCAATTAGACGACTTTCTAACTTCTCGGTACGAAGTTGTAGAAAGACTAAATAGGCTTCATCCTAATAAGCCTAAACCCAGTGCTCCATATGCCGCTCAGCAAAAACCTTTAATCAGGACACAAAATTTTATGGTAGAACCAAAGAAGGCATATTCCTGCCAGGTGTGCAACTCCAGCCACCCCCTAAAATTCTGCCAAAAATTCCGAAAAATGTCAGAACAAGAACGTTTTAAGGTTGTACAGAAAAACAATCTATGTAAAAACTGCCTTGCTTACAACCATAACGTCAAAGACTGTCAGAGCAAGTTTACATGTTCGAAATGCCAACAAAGGCATCATACTCTACTGCACATAGATGTTAAACCACAAGCTCAACATACCAGTAGCCGACCCCATGAAGCGACAGTACAACATACAACGTCAAAGTCGACAATTCCCGCTCGACAGCCGCAAACCAGCTCCAATCCCGACGAGCAACCGTGCTGTTCAAAACATACACACATACAATCTTTACATTCAAACATGGAAAACAAAGTTCTTCTTCCAACAGCCATGGTGGCAGTTGAACATGAAGGAGAATTATTTCAATTACGGGCCTTGATTGACCAAGGTTCCCAAAGGACTTTTATTTCCTCAAAAGTCCAGAAAAAATTGAAATTACCGTTCGAACATTCCAGGTTCGAAATTTCAGGCATGGGTGGCAGAGTGGTCCAAAATTCCTCTAAGCTTTGTTCTTTGACGCTGGTTTCTTCCAAAACCAAGCAAAGAATTAAGGCCCATGCAATAGTATTACCTCAGTTAACAAAGCTTCTTCCGACCTTTACAGCGAGTCGTGAAAAATGGCATGAACTGAGTAGTCTCGATCTAGCTGACCCAAATTGTCACATTCCAGCTCAAATCGATATGGTTATCGGCAGCGATCTTATTCCACAAATTCTAGTGGAAGGGCTGCAAAAAGTTTGCGACAATCTTCTTGCGCAAAAGACCATATTTGGATGGATACACTAAGTGGTTCGGTGACCGAAAGGGTATCCTCGTTTTTCACCCAAATGGAACGAGTTTCCAATGAAGCGCTCAGTGCACAACTGAGGCAATTCTGGGAACAGGAGGAAATCCATATACCTCCACAAAGTACGCCTGAAAACCAGGCGTGTGAAGATTATTATGTTGCAACAATGACGCGTAATTCAAGCGGTCGCTACATTGTCAGGCTGCCATTTAAAGAAGTATTTCCAGAAAAACTCACCCTAGGCCATTCCCGGTCTGCGGCATTCCAGCAATTCCTTAGCATGGAACGCACGCTTCAGAAGAAAGGGGAGTTAAAGACAATGTACAACGATGTGTTGCAAGAATACATAACGTTGGGCCATATGGAACTCACAAATCCCCGTGAAATCACTTCCAATGGCAACTACCATTCGACCGTGCCTCATCATGCGGTTGTAAAACCAGATAATATCACGACAAAAGTGAGAGTGGTTTTCAACGCATCGAAAACATCAAGTTCAGGTAATTCCCTAAATGATGTTTTACATAGAGGTCCTTCACTCCAACCCGAACTCATGTTGCTAATTTTACAATGGCGCATGTACAGATACGTGTTCAATGGAGACATTGAAAAAATGTATCGGCAAATCCTCATCCATGAGGACGATAAAGATTATCAGCGAATTTTGTTTCGTGAGTCAGAGGATTCCCCCATCTCTGATTATAATCTTAAAACAGTAACATTCGGGGTTAATTGTGCGGCATATCTCGCTATCCGTACTCTGCATCAATTGGCAGAAGATACAAAAGCGAAGTTTCCACTGGCCACACCAATACTCAAAACCCAAACGTATGTTGATGATGTCCTGTCCGGAAGTCATGACATTGACGATGCCACCGATTCACTATTCCAAGTGATCAAAGCGCTAAAGTCAGCCGGCTTTATTCTAAAGAAATTAACGGCCTATAACCTGGCCATATTGGAGACATTCCCGAGAGAATACCAAAACTCTCGGTATCCGATGGAACGCATTAACGGACAGGTTTTCATACACCATCCTGCCAGTTTCAGCAACTACAGCTGCAACAAAACGGCAAATTCTGTCGTCGGTCGCAAAACTTTTTGACCCGGCAGGATGGCTATCGCCAGTTATGATACGAGCAAAGATTCTACTTCAAGAACTTTGGCTCGATGGCATTGATTGGGATGAATGCGCAAAACCCACTTCAATGGTAAAATGGCAACAGTTTACTCAAAACTTGCCAGCCATTTCCGACAAGGAAATTCCTCGATGGCTCAATTTTACTCCGGGGCAGAATACCCAAATCCATGGGTTCTGCGACGCCTCGGAAAAAGCCTTCTGTGCAACCATATATGTACGCACAGAACCGAATACTCATGCAACATCCGCCCTACTGGTTGCAAAAAGCAAAGTTGCACCTTTGAAAACGATAAGTCTTCCTCGCTTAGAGCTGCGCGGAGCAGTACTGTTAGTAAAACTGACTGCAACTATCCAAACCCAGTTAGGCCTAGAAGCGTGCAACACATTTTTATGGTCAGACTCTGAAAAAGTACTGGCATGGCTCGAGAAACCACCGTGCACATGGAAGACATACGTGTCTAATCGCACCTCCCAAATTCGGGAATATGTCCCAAGCGGAGTATGGCGTCATGTAGCAAGCGGAGATAACCCCGCTGATCTCGGCACACGTGGTTGCAAACCCCAAGACTTAGCCACCAATTCTCTCTGGTGGCACGGACCAAAGTGGCTCATACACCACATCGATTTTCTTGATCGATTCTCTTCACTCCCTCGAGCAATTCGCGTGACTGCGTACATGTTCCGTTTCGTGAATAATGTCCGGAATAAATCAAGAATGCAACCAACAACTACCATGCCACATCTGACTCATGCTGAATGCTAATTCGCAAAACAGCGTCTAATCGAAGTATCGCAATCCAGCTATTTTCCTGGCGAAAAAGATGCGTTACAAAACAAAAAGCCAATTGACAAAAAAAGTTCACTCCTCAACCTGAATCCATTTCTGGATAAAAACGGACTTCTCCGCGTCAATGGCAGACTAGCGCATGCCGCACTCAGCTATAATGAGCGGAACCCAATCATCATCCCAAATGCTTCAAGATTCTGTTAATTACATTTGAATTTCTTACACGCACTGCTTCTCCATGCAGATACGCGCCTCATGCTTCAAATGGTCAGGCAAGAATACTTCATACCGAAGCTAAAGCCCTTAATAAAAAATGCATTCTTCAACGCAAAGCTTGCACTCTATACAAGCAACAAACGCGATCCCAGTTAATGGCCGCTCTACCCCCTGAGCGGTGCACAATGTCCCTACCATTTTCTGTAACTGGAGTGGACTTCGCTGGACCGTTTTTAATAAAGGCCTCAGTTTTAAGATCCACTACACTCATCAAAGGGTACGTTGCCGTATTCGTTTGTTTCGCGACGAAGGCAGTACATCTTGAGTTATGCTCTGATCTTACCACTGAGGCATTTAGAGCAGCATTCGCCCGATTCGTGGGCAGGCGAGGATATCCCGCCACAATGATGAGCGATAATGGAAAAACGTTCATCGGAGCACAGAGAGCAACTGAACGCGAATTCGTTAAATTCCTTAACGAATGTTCAGCAGACATCACCCAGAAGTATGCTCCCCAAGGCATAAATTGGCAATACATACCACCCAGCGCCCCACATATGGACGGCCTGTGGGAATCCGCAGTAAAGAGTTTTAAAATTCACTTCAAGAAAACCGCTGCATCCCATAAATTTACATTTGAAGAGTTCACGACACTCTTAGTTCGAATTGAGGCTGTACTCAACTCTCAGCCACTTTCGGCTTTGTCACAGGACCCAGCTGACTTCACAGCATTAACTCCGGGTCATTTCATTCGAAGCGCTCCGCTATTAGCCATTCCCGAGCCAAATGCAGAGACCCTCTCGTGAATTAACCGATGGGAGAAAGTCAAAGCACTTCACCATCAATTCAGTCGCCGCTGGAAAGAGGAGTACCTCAAAGATCTCCAAAAGAGGTACAAGTGGAAATTTCCAGAGAAGGAGCCTCAAGTTGGCGCCGTAATTTGAGACGACGGTCTACCGCCGACCGAGTGGCGTCTCGGCCGAATCCAAAACGTTCATCGTGGGCCTGATAATCACATCCGTGTCGTGGACCTCCGCACGCAAAAAGGGATTATCACGCGGCCCTTAGTAAAACTGTGCTTCATTCCAAATGAGCAACCTTCGCTCGAAGCACAGCAATAAAGAGAAATTCCCCTCTTAATACAATTGTTTACGACATATAAAAATCTACCGATTGTTCCGTTTCTTTCCATTTCCACACGAAAGACACCAATGGCAACGCGCAGTGCAGTGTCCCTCGCGCCGACGGCAGACACCAGAAACTGCCTACAGTGTCGGCTGTGTCACCGGTACCACGCCTTGCGCAATTGCGCCGCTTTCCGGGCAATGCGGCCTCCTCAGCGCATCGCGGTGGCCAACGCGCAAGGGTATTGCAGCAACTGCTTGGCGCTCACCCACGTCACTGAAGAGTGTGACTTAAGAGGAAAATGCAGACGATGCAAAAAGGCGCATCACACTATGCTGCACCCATCAGAGCCGCAACATAGCGAGCCAGCACCAGCACCCGCCGCAACCAACAAAAAGAAGCGGCAACAGGGCGGCCCTGCAGGGCGGGCAGGATGTTTAAGCGCGCAACATAAAACACAATTGTAAATGCCGTGCGCGCCAACTTCCGGTATCCTATTCTCCCATTTCTCCTTTCACGCGGTTATCCTTCTTTCCGTGTATACCCTATTCGTTAGCCGAACTATCGTTTAGCCGCGGTAGTTCGAGCTAACGAAGAAGGGTATGTAAAAATCACTTATCATCCAACTACCTGCGCGCGCGCACGGCATACTTTATCGCGGCAGCTCAAAGCTTTAGAGAAGTGTAAAAAATTCCTTTGAAGTTTGAAATGTTTTATATATAAATTATTAAATACTTAATTGTAATACAAAGGACAATTTTATAAAAAGGAAACAACAATTTTATTGGAAATATATATATACCATAAATATTTATATAGTTAAAAAAGTGAAAATAAAACTAAAGAAAATAAAACTTAGTAATTGGTGTTTGTGCACAAAAACGAACTTATTCTTTTTAATTATTTCGGGCCAAGTGGCATAGAAAAGAAGGCAAGTTAAACAGGTAACAGCAAGCAATCGCCTACCAATACAAATGAAAAGGAACAGGCAAGCGGTAAGCCCAATGAAATAAAAAAAAGCACAAAAATACAGACATACATAAATGCCAAGAGGAAATCGAGTCCTATTAATAACACTAACAACAAAAAAGTGCAAATGAGTGGAACCAATGTAAAAATTCAAGAACCCTCCAATAGCAACCGATTTACTCTATTAAGTGAGTGGTGATGCCAAACCACCGCCAATTTACTTGCTCGAACGTGTCTCAAGCACGTTAATTAATAATATTACTAAAATAGTCGGAGCTAATAACTTTCACGTTCTGCCTTTAAAAAAAGGTACCATCAATGAAACAAAAATCCAAACTTACAGTGAAACAAGCTTCATGCAAATAGTAAGCTTTCTATCGTCGAATAATAAAAATTATTACTCATATCAACTGAAGAGCTCGAAAGGCCTAACAGTTGTAATCAAAGGTATCGAATCTTCAGTCAAGTCAGACGAAATAAAAGAGGCTCTCGAAGAAAATGGTTTCAGTACTAAATCGGTCATAAATATACTTAATAGAAACAAAATTCCCCAGCCAATGTTTAAGGTAGAACTAGAGCCCAATGCAAGTCAGATAAAGAAAAACGGAAAACATCACATATACAATTTAAAATATTTGCTACATCGTAGGGTAACAGTAGAAGAGCCACACAAAGAAACGACCCAGTGCAATGCACCAACTGCCAAGAATTCGACCATACTAAATCCTACTGCACACTGCGCAGTGTTTGCGTAGCATGTGGGCGACCTACATCCCACGTCTGAATGCACGTCAAAGAAAGATGATGCCACCATGAAAAAATGTAGTAATTGTGGAGGTAATTGCTAATTATAGGGGCTGCCATGTATATAAAAATCTAAAAGTTAGGTTGTCAAACAATATACAGACTAACCGAAGTCAAATATTAAATACACCTCAAATCCAATTTGTAGAAAAAGCTTCGGATAAAATTGTTCCATACGTGCAAAATTTGAATCCAAATAAATTATCTTATGCGAATGTACTGATGAATGATTCAGATAGTATTCCACAGAACCAATCTAATGGAGGTATAGAATCGATGATTTTAAACCTTAAGCAGTGCATGACACAGTTCATGTCAACAATGCAAAGTATGATCCAAGACTTGGTTAAAGCCCAGAATAATATGCTACAAATCTTCATGCAAAAAAAATGAGCGTGCTAAACATTTGTTTTTGGAATGCAAACGGTGTGAACCAACATAAATTAGAATTGGCACGATTTTTATCAGAGTATGCTATAGACGTAATGCTATTGTCTGAAACGCACTTGACGGATAAATATAACTTTTATATACCTGGGTTCATATTTTACTCCACTAACCACCCTGATGGCAAAGGGCACGGCGGCACTGGAATACTTCTAAAAAACCGCCTTAAACACTACGTCTTACAGCCTTACGCCACCAATTATCTGCAAGCTACCTCTGTAACTTTGAATAATTAATGGCAAAGAGCTAAATCTCTCAGCCATTTATTGCTCTTCAAAATTTAAGATCTCAGAAAATCAATTTAAGGAATTTTTTGATAATCTTGGTGATAGATTTATAGCAGGAGGAGACTACAATGCAAAGCATGTATACTGGGGATCCCGTCTAATAAACCCCAAAGGCCGTCAGCTATACAATACCCTTATAAACAAGCGTAACAATTTAGAATGTATTTCCCCAGGTCAACCAACATACTGGCCTACCGATTGGAAGAAAATACCTGACTTAATAGACTTTGCTGTCTCAAGAAAAATCGACAGGCAACTTGTATCAGCTGTGACAGTTGCTGAGTTGTCTTCAGACCACTCACCAGTTCTAATAAAAATCTATGAGCGCCCGAAGATAGTTGCACAAGAATCAAGATTAACAAACAGAGAAACAAACTGGCTAAAATACAAAAATATACTAGTAGCCGCAAAGTTACGGTTGAAAGCAGCAGAGAGGAAGCTGAAAAGTGCACTGAAACAAGCAGAAGATCACAATGCCAAGGCATACATAGAAAAACTAGCGCCAAATTCTGCCAAAAAATACTCACTCTGGAAAGCGCAAAAGAAATTTAAGCCTCCAATAGAAGTGAATATGCCAATCAGGTACCCAAATGGTAACTGGACACGTAGTAACGAAGAAAAGGCAAATTGCTTCGCAAAGCATTTAAGTAATGTATTCTAGCCAAATGACGCAACTAATAATTTCATTTTACCGGAATTTGTTGTTAACGGCCAGGAAAATCAGGAGGCAATTAAAATATCAAGCCTAGAAGTGGCAAACGCGATACAGAAACTGAATCCAAAGAAATCTCCAGGCCACGACCTTATTACACCAAAAATTCTTATAGAGCTACCAAGAGTTGCACAAGCATTGCTCTCTGAACTCCTTAATACCATTCTAAAACTAAATTACTTTCCAAACGCGTGGAAAAAGTCGCAGATATTAATGATAGCCAAACTAGGCGAAGACCATACACAGACGTCTTCTTACAGACCAATAAGCCTACTACCCAGTCTTTCCAAATTATTTGAAAAAATTCTGCTATCAAAAATATCTCCTTTTCTCCACCGTAACAATGTGATACCAGATCACCAATTCGGCTTTCGTGAAAAGCATAGTACTATTGAACAAGTTATCCGAATAACTAATGAAATCAGGAAGGCATTCGAGCTCAAAGAGTATTGCTGTGCAATCTTTCTTGACGTAGCACAAGCGTTCGACAAATTCTGGCATAAAGGTTTACTGCACAAAATACATAAAGCTCTGCCTGTTCAATTTTATATGATACTTAAGTCATATCTGACTAACAGACAATTTACAATTAAACAATCTGAATTTATCAGTGAGGAGTATCCCGTAAAAGCTGGTGTTCCGCAGGGGAGCGTCCTTGGTTTGTTTTATATATTATATACACAGCAGACATCCCACTAAACCGAAAAGTGCAGACATCTACCTTTGCGGATGACACAGCTGTTTTATGCTGGCATAAATGCCCTAAAAGAGCAGCAAAAACGATTAGTGATCATTTACTCCTCATCGAAGAATGGCTAGAAAACTGGAGAATCAAAGTCAATGAGCAAAAGTGTAAACACGTTACATTTACTTTAAGACCGCAATCATGTCCTGCAATTCGCTTATATGGTATAAACATTCCCCAAGTAAATGATGTTACATATCACGGTATACACTTAGATAGACGTCAGCTAGTTTAAATTGGCTTTTAATTAAAAACTCCGGTCTAAAACTAGACTACAAAGTCCTTATTGACAACGCAGTGCTAAAACCAAGTTGGATGCATGGTATTCAACTGTGAGGTACGACCTGTGCAACTAACATTGATAAAATACAGAGGTTCCAGTCCAAAATTTTAAGAGCACTAACGGGCGCACCATGGTACGTTCGTATCGTAAACATTCACAAAGACCTTGGTATTTTACTGGTTAAGCCTGAAATTGAAAGAAGCAGGACGAAGTACTTCATAAAGCTGCGAAATCATTCAAACCCGCTAGCTAATGCTTTATGCAACATGCTTTATCCAACAAAAAATTCCCGCCTGCAGCGAAGAGATGTCCCCGCCTCCTAAGGAGAGCGCCGTAGTTTTAAAAGAGCTCACAGTTACATAACTCGAGCTATCATGTTTGTAATTTAGTTCTTAAGATTTGTAAACTTACTGTTAGGCTTATATTAAAGCAGATCCAGTAAATAAATGCATTGTGTATAAAAAAAAAAATCTATAATCATCAATCAAAGTCGGCTCTAAAGTATATCAAACAAATTCACAAGGTAAGTGGTTTTTTTCATTTATGCTCAAAGAAAATTTTGTGATATTTAAACAAATCATAAATATCGTGTGAATCGATGTGACATTGTGAATATTTAACTCAAAATATATTAACATAGAACACCAAACGGATTTGGTTTTTTTTTTTTGTGTGGGTGGTTAAATTTTCAAGCGCCGATGTTGATTTTGAATAAAACACAAACTATTTAGGAAATTATTGAAATTTTATTTTATTATGATATATTGGTATTACTCAATTATGTATGTAACAAAATATCGGCCAAATGAGCGCCGCGACCTCGGCGGCACACCTCCATACGATGGTCCAAATTTTCGATGACGCTGAGGCATAATGGAGTTTCTATGCCGTTAATGTGCCGAATTATCTCATCCTTTAGCTCTTGAATTGTTGCTGGCTTATCGACGTACACCTTTTCTTTCAAATAACCCCAGAGAAAAAAGTCCAACGGTGTCAAATCACATGATCTTGGGGGCCAATTGACATCGCCATTACGTGAGATAACACGGCTGGTGTCTTAATAAAACTTTTGCAGCATTCCTATTCTAATTTTACTTTTTTTCACTCGCAAAGACTCGGTTGACTAAATACCAGCTTTCAATTTCTTATCACCTCAAATTATTTCATTGCGTTGCAACTTATTGCCATATTAACACTGCTTCTTGTTAACGGAGAATCTAACCGCACTTCATTGGCACAAGTTGATTGTGGTATCTAAAAACCGGAATTATTCGATTATTCATAAGTCACTTTTGAGTCTATTAAACAAATTCAATTTATTTAAAAGAAAAAAATTTTTACACATTTATATTTGTCTAATTATAGGCCTATATGTACGCCCATACACATACTCGTACATACATATACCACATCACTTTTGCATATTTAATTCTTGGGTGGCGAGTCGCTTTTACACATACATACATACATACATACATACGTATATAAAACCACTTAGTGTATGCAAGTTTTATATTAAAAAATAAATTATTTTCACAAAACTATTTTTCCTCAGAGTATTTTATTCATTGCTTTACTGGTGTATCGAAATTTTTCTGCATAATATTTGTTTTAACTCGCGATAGACATTCGTTCAAACCACTTTGTTTTTTTCTGCTTCACTTTTTCACTTTCATCGGCATCTGCTGCAAGTACATATACATAAGTAATACATATACCATATATAAAAAAATTTGCAATGTCACAAATTGATATTTTTCTTCGCCTAATTGTGGCAGTATCGGAGTTTGAATCTGATTACAACATCATATCTTCATCAGATATGTCAAAATGTTCGTTGAAAATTCATCAAGAAGAATTTCGGGCACTGTGGGAAAAGGTGAAACATTCATATGATGAATTCCAAGTGTCTACGGACCAGTTTTCGGCCAAAGATTTATCGACGATAAAAAAGAAATATAATTGTTGTTATCAGATTTACAATCGTTACATGGAATCTATGAGGAACTCAGTTGATAAGTTGGAGAAGGCGGACAGACAAAGCGAAGACATTCATTCACGGCAATGCAATATTCAATTACCTCCTTGCGATACTGAGGCTTTCCGGGGTGACTATTCATCGTGGCCAACATTCCGTGATATTTTTACGGCTATATATATCCGCAACAAGCGTCTTTCTCCAGTGGAAAAATTATTTTATCTTCTGGCAAAAACTGAAGCCAAAGAAATCGTACAAAATTGTTCATTAACAAATGAAGGCTTCGAGACCGCCTGGAAAAATCTCTGCAATAGATACGAAAATAAGTATCAATTAGTTAAGGCACTGTTAGGTAGCAGTAGTTTTTGCAACCCCGAAATAATAAAAAAAACCTTTCTTAAGCCTCGTGCTGCAAAAAAATATTCAATGAAATATTTTTATTCCAATGCGCTCGATTTATTGAGGGCTTAGTCAATTTCAACACTGTCATTTATTTTACATTTTAGTTTCTATATAAAGCTATTCTTCAAATTCAGCACTACCGTATTTTGAGAGAGTTCAGTTATAAGCAAGAAACAGTATAATAATAAACCAGAGCGAGTATTAACAGTAGGTAATAAAATTAGTAAACATTTATATAGAAATTCAAAAAATGTGTATTTAATACGCAACATGCCGGCGCCCTTGATATGTCTTTCGACGGATCAACTTCATTCTGGCTTCGGAATCGGCGCGACTTTTTGTATAGCCCGTCGGATGGACCCATTTTTGGTTTTGATGTCAATAACACACACGCAACCCTTTGCGTCAGTTATGGCTCTCGTAACTCTTCCTAACAGCCACTGCTTAGGTGGTAAATTATCCTCCACTACTAGTACCAAATCGCCCACAGCTTCGTTGCTCTTTCTCCCCGTCCACTTCGCCTTTTTTTGCAATTCGTGCAGATATTTGGATGACCAATGCTTTCAAAACTATTGTTGTATAGCTGTAAGTCATATCCACCGGTTCCGAGCGTTCGCGTTCGATGCAAGACTCTGAAATTCGAACCGATGGCCCTCCAGTTAAAAAATGTGCAGGTGTGATAGCTTCCTCGTCGTTAGGATGAGTTGAAAGCACTGTCAACGGACGTGAGTTCAAAATTGCTTCGATCTCTGCAGTCACCGTATAGAGTTCTTCAAAGATGAGATAGGATTCGCCCAAAATGCGAACTAGATGATATTTAGCTGATTTCACCGCAGCCTCCCACAACCCACCAAAGTGCGGAGAGCGCGGTGATTTGTGACGAAACTCAATGTTGTTTGCTGAATAATGCTTTGAGATAATGCCTTCTTGCTGCAGGTCGTTGAATGCTTCTCAAAACTCCTTCAACTCACCACGGGCACCAACAAAATTCGTGCCATTGTCGCACCAAAGTTGCGAACACAGTCCACGGCGCGCAAGAAATCTTTTCAACGCTGCTATGAATGCCTTCGCTGATAAGTCGGAAACAACCTCCAAGTGTACGGCCTTAGCAGCAAAACATATAAAAACGGCTATATAACTTTTTGTTATTCGTACTCCCCGTTGTTTATACGTTGTAACGATTGGACCACAAAAGTCTACACCTGCAGTGCTGAATTGTTTTGCAATGTTCACTCTCTCAGTAGGCAAATCACCCATTATCTGCTGTTCTAGCCTTGGTCGTCATCGAAAACATCGCAAACACTTTGTTGTCACTGATCGCACTACTCTCCGAGCATTAACGACCCAGAATCGCTGCCGCAGTATCGCCGTCAAAGCGTTTGCAAGAACGACGGGCCTGCAAACCAAAAAGAATTTAGTAACACCGGCTGGATTTTGCCGCGAGGAAGCATATCTCCAGAGCCTTTGTAATTTCTTGTATCAAGGCCACCCTGTTCGCCACAAAAGTTGTCCAAGCCGATGGATGCGCCCTCAACCACTCCCAAACAATTTCGGAGTCAATATGGATTTTAAAATTCTGCAGCGTCTTCATAATCAGAGTGGCTAGTAAGTGTGCTGCCATCAGTTCCAGTCTTGGCAATGATTTCGTTTTGAGTGGTGCAACTCCTGATTTCGCACTCCATAGCTGCACAGTCACATCACCTTTTTCGTCGATAGACCGCACATAGATACAGCAACCATAAGCCCTCTCCGAGGCATCCGCAAACCCATGCGTCTCTACTTTAATACAGTTTTTCTTGCTTAAAATGTAGCGAGGTATCCTTACTTCTCTTACGGTATTCAATCTATCGCGAAATTCATTCCATTTACTGTGAAAGTGCATAGGTTAGTGACTCATCTTATGTTAGTTTCTGAATCCACAAGTCTTGTATAAAAGTTCTTCGCAATCACTGGATTTACAAGGCCAAGTGGATCAAACAGCATCGACATCTCAGCTAGCACTATTCTCTTAGTAACACTTTTTGTTAAGGATAGCTCTGGTCAAACATATCTGAACAGATCTGCACCTGACTCCCACACAATGCCAAGTGTTTTAATAATTTCAGCATCGTTAACACGCAGGGGTTTTTCTTGTACGCCTTAAGGTATTTGTTGCAGAAAATTAAAAATGCTTGAATGCCACTTACGCAATGTAAATTTCGCAGCATCCGTTAACGTTGGCACCTCCTTGTATACTTGCAGCAACTCTGCCTCAGTGTCAGCTCCGCTGATGAAATCGTCCATATAAAAGTCTGATAACATTCTCTTTGCACCCAATGGAAATTGCTTCACAGCGAATTCACCTAACTTTTTCAAACATCGCGTAGCTAGGTAAGGTGCCGCTGTAGTGCCATATGTGATCGTCAACAGTCGATATGCAGCAAGTTTCTCTTTGCTTGAGCTTCTCCACAAATTACTATCTTTTTCTGTCACCCATGCCTGCCGAAGCAATTTACATAAATTGTAAGGGCCGATGTTGAATGTGAACCACACCTAAACGCCAAGTTTTTTTCCGAATTTAATTTGACATTTCTCTATTTCAGACTTACTCAATTTGAACCATGGAGAGATACAAAATCCAACAACGTGTTAAAGTTATCCAGACTTATTATGAAAATTTTCGAAGAAAATCATCTTCAGTGATGAGGCACATTTTCACCTCAGTGGATTCGTCAATAAACAGAATTGCCGCATTTGGGCGAATGAGAATCCAAGAGTGATTGTCGAAAAACCAATGCACCCACAAAGAGTGACTGTTTGGTGCGGTTTATGGGCTGGCGGCATCATCGGGCCGTATTTTTTCCAAAATGAGGCCGGTCAGGCAGTTACTGTGAATGGTGTTCGCTATCGTGAGATGATAACGAATTTTTTATGGCCACAATTGGAAGATATGGATGTGGACGATATGTGGTTTCAGCAGGACGGTGCCACTTGCCACACAGCTAACGAAACAATGGCTCTTTTGCGCAACAAATTCAATGGCCGTGTTATCTCACGTAATGGCGATGTCAATTGGCCCCCAAGATCATGTGATTTGACACCGTTGGACTTTTTTCTCTGGGGTTATTTGAAAGAAAAGGTGTACGTCGATAAGCCAGCAACAATTCAAGAGCTAAAGGATGAGATAATTCGGCACATTAACGGCATAGAAACTCCATTATGCCTCAGCGTCATCGAAAATTTGGACCATCGTATGGAGGTGTGCCGCCGAGGTCGCGGCGCTCATTTGGCCGATATTTTGTTACATACATAATTGAGTAATACCAATATATCATAATAAAATAAAATTTCAATAATTTCCTAAATAGTTTGTGTTTTATTCAAAATCAACATCGGCCCTTGAAAATTTAACCACCCTTTACTTCCGCTGTGAGAGCAAAACGTTAGCAACGAAAACGCAGTACAATAGACAGCAAATCATCTTGCACTACTGGTCCCTTCATCATGACATCGTTTAGAGACAAACCGCTACTTGTTTTACAACTACTACAGTCGAAGACTACGCGTAGTTTCGTGCTAGTAGATTCAGAGCGCAGTATGAGTTGATGCGGAGAAAAATACGTACGTTTTCCAAAATCAGCTGCCCCTACTTTCTCCATGTGTCCAAGCTTTAAATATTCTTCTATGAAGTTAACGTATACCTTTTTTGTTTCATCATCTTTATTCAGCCGCCGTACCAGTGAGAGAAATCGCTGCTCAGCTGTATGAAACGATTCTCCAAGCTTTACAACTGAGCTTTTAAAAGGAATTTTCACAACAAATTTACCGCGTCATCACTACGTATGTTTTCGCAAAATATCCGCTCACACTCTGCTTCTTCATCGCTTAAAAATTTTGTTTTTTCAGGAATTTGTTCCATTACCCAAAATCCTTACGAGCTTACGTCTGTCTCCTCCACTCGTACGACTTCGCTCATTAGACTTTGCACTTTTTTATAAGCTCTGTTTGGAATTTGAGCACTGCTCATCCGAGTGTTGTTTTCTGCAATCGCGGCAGACCCTCCAAGAGTTTAATTTGCCCTACACACAGCAGTTGTAAAAATATTTCAGCGCCAATTAAAACATCAATGCGCGCTGGAACATTGAAATACGGATCAGCAAGCTCGATATTTTTTGGTATATTCCAATCTGGAATGTTGATATACTGATCAGGTTTTTTTGCTGGTTATGTAAAACTCTAACGCCATCTCATAGTCGGACGCGCGACTTAATTAAAGCGTTCACTTTTTTCGAGACTGTGGTAGCCTTAACATTTGCACCAAATAATCGCAAATTAAATTGATTTGCGAAGCCGAATCCAAAATAGCGCGAGCTGGATGAAACCGTCATCTTTGACCAATATAACCGCAGTCTCCAAGAACGTCTCGTACACTACAGCAGCACTTCCGCTGGTGAATAATGCTGCTTTTTCAGACAAGTTCTTCGGGTGTTTTTCAATTGCTCTTACTTCATTGGAAGGTAAATGCAATATCGTCATTCTGATGCAATAAAACATGATGAGCAGATTGACATTTCGTGCACTTTGCCGCTGTACATTGCTTGAGCCAATGCCCTTTTTTTAAACACACCAGACATAGCTTGGCGGCGCGTACCACGGAATAGCGTTCGTTTGCACTCGTTCTCACAAATCTTGGACAATCCACCACCACGTGACCGCCCTTGTGGCAAATAGGGAATAGCCAATGCTGTTGACGTATTTCGTTTTCCAAGAAAACTCCTTGTCTTTGCTTCCTTATAGATATCTTTCGCCAGCTGTAGATTATCTGCCTGCCCGCTTTTTGCTTCTCTTGCCTCCAAAGTTTGACACCGCCGGGATAAAACCGTGGAGCAATCCTCCCATGAAGATATCTTCGTATAATCCACAGCTTCTTCCCATTTACTCTGCGACTCAGTGTCTAGCCTTTCCATTGCCAAACAAATAATAAGAGCGTCGGCAATATTTTTATACTCGCCTAGCGAAAGCATAGCCCTCAAACGTGCATTAGTCGTGTCAATTATTATGCGCAGATGAACAGCTGAGCCTTTGGTATTTTTTTGCATATCAAAAAGTGCACCAATGTGTTCCTCAAACATGAGCGATTTTTTTATTAAAAACTGAATTTAAACGCTCTAAAGCGTTAGCATCCGTTTCATCAAAGTCTGCAATAGCTGAAAGTGGCCTGGGACCTAAACTCTCCTTAAGAATCAGAAATCTTTCACAGTTATCCAGCGTTTCATCTTGGTAAACCATTTTTGAAAACAAGCTTATAAATTTAGGAAACTTAGCATAATTCCCTTTAAATTTCGGAATTTTAATATCACGGCGCAACCGCGGAGTGGGTATGGCGAACCTATGGCTTGGCCTATAGTAATATCATCTGGAGTTGCACGTTGCTTAGGCATTAGCTTTATAACTAATGACTTTGCGCTGACATAAAGCTCTTCAACGTCGTTAGTGAATACGACACTCGATTGCTGCTCTCCTTCTGGGCAAATTTTTTCAATGTTTTCTTTCACACTGAGTATTTGCTTAAAGTAAGCCTCAAGAATTCTAAGCCGACATTCTAGCTCTTCTTTAGGAAATGCAGCGCCTTTTTTCGCAATTAAATTTTTTATTCTTGTTATATTGACTTTCGTCGACGCTCGCAGTGCTTTCAGCTCGGTCAACTTACTCTCCTTTCTTCTACCTAAACCTTCTTCACTCTCCGTGTCTGATCAAGCTTTCACCACGCTTGCTTACAATTTATTACCCCGTTTTTACGCTCACAAAAATTACTTTATGTTTCAGGCGACGTTTAAATACACTGCGTCGCTGCTAACTTACACCGCTTCTGGCGTTGGTAGAATTAGGAAGCGTCTGCTCAGTCTTCGTCTCTGCTCAATCCACTCTGCTGCTTTTTTATTCGTCGTTGCGGCTAAGAACTGCTACTATTGAAATGGATTTTCCTTTTCAACGATTTTAACGCGAATTCAAAATCGAAATGATAAACTCATTTCTTTTTTATTTTTTCGTCTTTACTTTCAATGAAGTTTAACAACAAATTCCATCAAAATAGGACCAATGTCCCGGGTGTCGGCACCAAAATGTTAGGTAGCAATAGTTTTTGCAACCCCGAAATAATAAAAAAAAACTTCTCAAACCTCGGGCTTGCAGAGAAATATTCAAAGAATTATTTTTAATCCAACGCTCTCGATTTATTGAAGGCTAAGTCAATTTTAACACTGTCATTTATTTTACATTGTAGTTTCTATATAAAGCTATTCTTCAAATTCAGCACTACCGTATTTTGAGAGAGTTCAGTTATAAACAAGAAACAGTATAATAATAAATCAGAGCGAGTATTAACCGTAGGTAATAAAATTAGTAAACATTTATATAGAAATTCAAAAAATGTGTGTTCAATACGCAACAGGCACAATTTAAAATTTTGTTTAGTCTGCCGTCCGTCAAAGAAGAGGATTGCAATTCTCTGAAGCAATTGCAGAGAAAAATAAATAATTGCGTATCATTTTCAAAGAACCATAAAATTGATTGGTTGGTTGTCAATAGTTACATACTTTTGTGCAACTAAACTACCAGATGCCAGTTTAGCCCTATGGGAACAGCTAAGAAAGGACAGAACTGAGATTCCAACCTGGGAAGAGCTTGATGACTTCCTGACGAACCGTTTTCAGGCCCTCGAAGCAGTGACAGGGAAAAACGTCAAAGAACGTACAGCCATTTGAGCCGCATGCCAATAGATATTGGCACAATCACGAAACACACCATAAAAGGCTTGCCTCATATTAAATGAGTGTCGTCAAACCACTCTGTCCTATGTGTAACACTAGCGAGCATAAAATTCGTTACTGCTCAAACTTTGGAAAATTAACTCCAAAAGAACGATTGGAGATAGTCAAACGCCATCAAGTATGTATAAATTATCTGTCCGAAAAACACATCATTAACAAATGTCCTAGTGTTTACAAATGCGCTATTTGCAATTTACGGCATAATGTGCAATCCTGCCATGCGCAGGCAAGCTCAGGAATTTTATTGGGAACAGCTCGAGTTCTCATAAAGGCTCCAATTTTTCGGCTCGTGCTTCAATTGATTCGGGCTCGAAATGCTCATTTATCACAGAATCTCTTAAAGAGAAACTTAATTTAAAATCGAATAAAATGTGTGCTCAAGTTTCGGGCATAAATAATTCTATTTCGGCACAAGTAAAAGAAGCTTCCGCTTTTGCAACATTAAAAAGATACATTCATCCTCTTTCAAACGCACCTAACTTCATGTAAGTTTGATGACAGATGTAAAAGTGACCGCCATTTCAATAAAACAAAAAGTGTGCTAATGGTTCAAAAAAAAGAGCAACTATAAAATTTTGTGTCAAACTTGAAAAAAAATTGAAATGAAGTTTAAAAAATTAAAAAAAAATTGAAAAAAATGAAACAGCCGTAACCGAGGTACTGAAGAACATTTCTATAAATGACATAAAAAATCTATGCGTGCGCTGGTTGATCGTTCCAAACGTTGTGTTGAGTCAAATGGAACCTATTTTGAATAAATAATAACTTTCAAAGATAATATAATGTGTATTTTACTATTTTATATCCAAAAAGTTCGGTTATTTTTGTATTTGTGTATTTTTTATATACACTTTGGCCGAATTCAATGGCGCTAAGTAAGTAACTATACTCAGCCCTTATAAAGTGATTTTTTTTTAATTTAAAATTTTTAATTTTAGAAATTATGTACATAAATATATATAATATTAATAAAGATGATCACTCGTTAACGGCTGAATTTTAAAAGCTTAATTTCTCTTAATAAACTAAATAAAATGTTTGCCTTGTAGACTCGTCGCAGTAGACTACAAGTTGAGTTAAAAAGCATAACGACAAAGTAATATTTTTCTTATATAACTGAAAGATTATGAGTTCCAAACGAAATATGTAATGATCCCACAATGCAGCAAAGCTTTTCGTTAGTTTTCGAGGTATTTAGTTCTGATACACAAACGCACTGGGCGGCTCGATAGTCCTATGAATTGGTCGATTGCTTTTTGATTATTTTAAATGTATTTTTGTTTGGTGGTGGTAAGCTGATGTAACGTATAACAAACCCAGCTGGCAGTAGGAAGACATCTCGAAAAAGTATGGTGCCCCCTAACCACCAAGACAACAGTTCACCGAGACCCATTGATATAACTAACGACCCAATTAATAGTTTATCTGCCATTGGATCCAGTAACGAGCCCGCTTTACTTGCCTGACTTGGCTACCTTCTAGCAATTTGACCATCCAACAAATCTGTAATACCCGCGGATACAAGCAATCCCATCGCCAAACCAAAATCTTGCTGTACTATGACGTACCCGATATATGGCGATAATACAGTTCTACCTACTGTCAATACATTTGGTATGGTCAACATATTTTCATGTTCAATCACCTCTTCCATGCGCTCCCACAACCGCTCTTATACCTTGTAACGCGCTCCTCGTATATCTTCCACCAAAACATTTTTCCATTCAATAAAACTTTCACGTTTCTTATCTATGACATCCTGTAATAAATTACAACCTTGCAATGTTCGCAAATGCAATGACTTCTTCTTTGAATCCGCATATTGACGCAATCGTGCTATATCCCAATCGCGATGCTGGTTAAAGTCCAAAAATGGGATGCGTATAAAACCGGTTGCTGCAGCATAACGATTCAAGCAGTTGACACCATTTGCAGGTGGTCCGCCAGTGCTTAGACCGATAACTAAATCGGTAAGACTTTTACTAAGACCATTACGTGCGCACTGCACCTGACGGAATATTGTTGCTGGCAGCATCTTGGAAGTATAGCCATGCGAAGAGAAGTAAAGTTTGGGATATGGATCGATGTGTTACTTCTCGTAACTGTCCGAAAACATAATTTCACGAAATTTTCACACCATGCCTGGTCTAATAATTAACTTATGGGTGCTTTAAAAGAAATAAACAAAAAATACTAAAAATTGATCAAATTATACAGCTCAACGGCACTGTCTATTTCTATTTTTCATATGCTTCATTTTTGTTCGTAAGAAAATTGTATGAATGTATGTGTAATAATAATAAATTTAAAAAAAAGCCAAGGTAATTGTCCCAAAAGAGAAATGTTTAGAGAAGACGGGTTTTCCACCTTGGAATACTTTTTCGCTAACTGGCACCCTGCCTGGACTAATTATTAACTTATGGGTGCTTTAAAAGAAATAACAAAAATTACTAAAAATTGATAAAATTAGACAGCTCAACGGCACTGTCTATTTCTATTTTTCATATGCTACATTTTTGTTCGTAAGAAAATTATATAAATGTATGTATAATAATGATAATAATAATAATAATAATAAAAAAGAAAAAACACGTACCTTAAATTGTCCCAAAAGAGAAATGTTTAGAGAAGACGGGTTTTCCACCTTGGAATACTTTTTCGCTAACTTCTGATATTTTGTTTATACTAACATTAGTTTCAACACGTATTTTAATGAAAGAAATCCCGTTTTGACTATATCCCGTATTGTACGTTTTTGTTGAATGGTTAACTATATATTATTTTAATAAATTACCATTTTTTAGACAATGCAGTTGATATTAATGAGTCGGGACTGAAACCGAGTCATGAAGGAGCATGTCACCAAAATTTCAGTAAAATCATTTCGACTGCAGTTTGTGTTACTGACCAATACTTCTGCGCTGCTAACTTCGCGAACGGACTTAAAACTAGCTGTTTGGTTACGCCGCCACTGTCAACATAAATGATAATGCAAGCAGCGCAGTCGACGCTGTTAGCTTTGACTCGTCAACTATTGCATACTCTCTGATATACATACATATCTATACTCACCTAGATTATGTTATATTGTAACGTGCTCTGAGAAGCAAAGATAAACATATTATCTATAATCTATTGTAATTCTATTTAAGTTATACATTCCATTCGCTGGTTCTCATATTTGCGAATTTGCAACGCAGGGGATAATTCTTATAATCTTATAATTCGAAGTTTTTTTTTAAATTATTGTAAGTCGAAGCAAAATACATTTAACTTGTGGACATGGTGAATGTATAAATTACTCGTTGTACTAATTATATCGTCGGTATATATTTTCCGTTATAAACATAGCGTGATTTCGCGGTGAACATATGTACATACTCATATATAGTTTTCTGTGTGTACGTGTTATTGTACACCGATTTGGAGTAGCAGAAAAAAATAAAAGCTTCTTTGCTGAATACTTATTCTGAACTAACTGTTCTCTTTATTAACTTCTTACTTATTCTTAAATTCTATGAAATAGGATACGCTTATGAATGTATGAGTATTTGTTTACATACATTCCATGGAATAAGCTGACTCTTATGTCTTTATTTGTTTATTTTTATTATCGCGAGGAATATATGTACATATGTTAATTATATTCGTCAGCGATTATGAAATATTTGACGGCTAGAGTTACTAGGGTATGTCAATATATGACTCCTCCGCCCCTAAGTTCAATGGTCTCCATTGAATAATTAATTAAATTTCTCAAAGTTCACTCTGGTATGCTGCAATTAATTTATAAAATATGGGTACAATTATTTATTGATTATAAATAAGTTCTTAGAAATAAATTTACTTTTCGCTTATAGTATTGTCTGCTTTGGACCTAGCAATGGACCTATTCTCTCTGTCTTTTGTTCATCATTTAAGGCATTTTGTATTGATAATTCTAAGTTTACATTTGTGGTCTCATTTTTCTTATTTTTCTTCTTGTATATTATATATATCGCTAGAATTCCTATTGTTAATAACAATATTGTTAGTATATTTATTCCATAATTTATATTTTTATGAACTTTTAGTTCTTCAAGCTTATTTACGTTATTTTCTTGGGTTAATATTATTTCTGAGAAGTTAATTTTCCTTTCAAAATGCAATGCGTTATTTTCTTTTTCGGGGTAAATATATTTTTCTTCTACTATAATTTTTGTATTTTGGAAAGATTTATTTACTACCTCAATTTTACAATTATAAAACTTTATTAACGCGTTACTTTCGAGTATAATTTCTCTATTATCGCAATTTTGTTTTATTTCCGTTTTGTATGCATTTTTTATTAAGATTGTGTCGTCTTCGATTTCTTCAATTGTTGTTTTATTGTTATATTCAAATTTGCATTGCTTGGATGAACATATGTCAAATTCTTTTAAATTTTTGAAATGTGCCCCTTCTTTGTATTTACATATCTTGCTTTCTATTGTAATAGCATATTTTTGTTCTCCTATAATTTCAAAATGTTGACTATTAGGTAGTGGGGTTATTAGTGTTAATTGTGCCTTAATATGTGTTATAGGTATTTTTATAGCTAAGAGTAGTGAGTCATCTTTATATGAGAGTAGCCCTGTCTCTATGTGTTTTAATTTATAGATGTCAATATTGAATCTTTCGATTTCCTTTGTTGATAGTATGCTAGGATGTAATATGTTATGTCTTGCTGAAGCTATATTATTCTGAATTTGTTCAATTTTGTTTTCTAAATGTTTAAGTTTAAACATTTGATCGGAATAGAGCATGTGTTTCATAATTTTTTCATTTGATCCGTTTATTTTTTCAAAAGTTTTTAGAAGCTCTATTCTATCATTTTCTATGGTTCTTTTGAGTGTATTAATTGATTTATTAAAATTGTCGTTTATATATATTTGTTGATTTACCGCTCCTATTATGTTGTGGTTGTTTTTATCTATTATTTCTAAGTGTTGTAATATGTTTTCCCTGTCTTCGTTGTCCATTGTCCCGAAAAGCCATTTATGTGTGGTCCCTATAATATTAATTAGTCCTCTACGTTTCCTTTTCTCTTCTATTGGCATTAATGTATTTATTTTCGCTTTTATAATTTTTATTACCTCATATAACATTTCCCTGTCATTCCTGTCATATATTTTAAAATTAGTTTCTAAGTTCTTTTCAATTTTATTTACAATTTCTTCGAATTCTTTAGGGTGTATTATATGTATAACTGTTGTCGTTTGGTTTACTATCTCTACTTCTCTGATCCTTATTTTTGCGTATCCCGTCTCATTCTCTAGTTTGTTTATTTGCAGGAGTGCGTTAATTGTCGTTATAATTGCTAGAATTATCGTGATTTTCGCCATTATGGTCCTGAAATTTAAATTTTCGTTTAATTTGATTTTTACAAGTTTTCTTGAATTTATTATCTTTTGATATTAAATGGTTTCCTTCTCTATTATAATTACTTATTTTCTTATATTTGGGTTGTGTTTTGCTAACTCTATAATTCTTTATATATTTATTCTGGAAATCTTGAATGTCTACTCTATTTTCTTTCCTATTAATATTATTTATTATATCTTCTTTCTGCTTTTGTAGATTTTCCGCAAATTTTGTCAATTCTTGTTCCGGGAGAATATTATTTATGAGATCAATTGGTCTCTTTTTTATCGTAGAATGTATAGTGTTATTATAAGCGGTTATTGCTTTGAATACTTTCTCCTTCAGATTGTCATTGTTCTTTCCATCAGCATTAAAAATCCTTAAGTGTTCGTTTAGTGTAGAGTGTAATCTTTCGACATCTGAATTTCCTGTTTTATTATAAGTGGTTGTTAAATGTAGGTTTATTTTATTATCTTTTAAGAATTGTTTTTTTAAGACTGTATCCAATTCATTGTCTGTTACTACCTGTTACGTAAATATTGGATTCTTTCTTTTATGGCGTTTATAATTGATATCCAAGTTCTGTCTTTTAATGATTTAGCTGTTGCGTATTTTGTTAATTTATCAATGCTTGTGAGGTACATTACGCCTCTTTGTGGATACCAAATATCGAAATGAACAATTTCGTTATGTTTCTTGGGAGTGTCTGTAATATTTAAATGTTAATGTTAATGTTTGATGGGGTTTCTGTCGAATTTCGCCTTATTACATATTTCGCAGTTATTAATGTACTTTTGTATTTCCTTTTGTAATTTAGGGTAATAATGTGTTTTCCTTATTTCCTCTGTTATTTCGTTAATTCCTCTGTGATTATTTTCCAAGTGTTTATCTTCAATCAATGTTAAAAGTTCTCCTTTGTCTGTTATGTCTCTTAAAATTATGTTTGATTTCATTATTTTTAGTTTAGCATTATTTGCGAAAAATTTTATATATAACTCTTGAAATTGTAAAAATAATTTGTCATCTGGGCAATAAACTACTACTAGTCCTTTTTCAGGTAAATTTTCTCGCATTAATTTTAAAATATCGCTTTCAGTTGTCACATTTATTGTATTTCTTATTTTCTTCTTATATAATATTATTTTTGTTATTGTTTGTCTTTGCGCTCTTTGAAGTATGAGTTGGTTTTTAAATATGTTAATTGCGTTTTCCGTTATTTTTATGTAATACGTACTGTCAGTTTCTGCACTGTGTACCGTATCTATGTCGTCATCGTTGAACATTTCATTTATATTTACTTCGGCCGTGTTTAGTCTGCTTAGGCCATCCGCAATTACATTTTCTTTTCCCTTTATATAGTTGATATCGAAATCGAACTCATTTAACTTAATTTTCCATCTTTGGAGTTTAGCATTTGGTTCTTTTAAGTTGATCAGCCAAATTAATGGTCTATGGTCCGTTTTGATAGTAAAATGTCGGCCAAACAAGTAAGGACGAAAATATTTCGTTCCCCAAACTATTGCGAGTAACTCTTTTTCTATTGTACTATAGTTTTTTTCATGTCCGTTTAGTGATCTACATGCATAAGAGATAACTTTATCGGTTTGCAGTAATGCCGGTGCATTTCGTAATCCAAAGGGCATTCTTAAAAATTCGTAATGTCCGTTTGCAGTGGAGAACGCCGTCTTGTATATGTCGCGCTCGTCCATTTCAATTTGATGGAAACCTTTAGTTAAATCGAGAGTTGAGAAATATTGGCATCTTCCCAATTTGTCAAATATATCGTCTATATTTGGAATTGGAAATCTGTCCTCCGTAGTTACGCTGTTCAACTTCCTATAGTCGATTACAA
Organism: Ceratitis rosa; assembly: GCA_037013455.1. Classification (NCBI taxonomy): domain Eukaryota; kingdom Metazoa; phylum Arthropoda; class Insecta; order Diptera; family Tephritidae; genus Ceratitis; species Ceratitis rosa. The sequence continues at coordinate 1,202,370 of JAWMAG010000097.1, read as the reverse complement.
GACGCCATTTTTGTTTATTAGTTGCGTCCAGCTTCTTTGGAACTAGCCAAATAGGGCTGTTGTAAGGACTAGAGGATGCTCTGATTATGCCTTGAGTTAACATTTGGTCTATTTGCTTTTCTATTTCCGGTTTGTGGATTTCTGGATATCGGTAAATTTTAGAGTAAACCGGAATGTCGTTCTTGGTCATTATTCTATGTTTCGTTGTACTAGTAAATGTTAAATTATCATCTTCATTATAAAATACGCTCTTATGTCTTTTAAGAATATTTCTGAGTTTATTTTTGCCTATACCGTTAAGGTGATTAGTGTCAACGAATTCTGCGACACATTTATCTCTTACATCGTTATTGAAGATTTCCACTTCATTTTCTTTATAACTTATTCTGTTGTATATTTCTTCTTCTTCTGTTAGATAGAAATTTATTGTTGCTTTATTTGTTTTTAAAATTCTGTTCGGGTAATCTATTATGCAGTTAAATTTCGTTAAAATAATGTTACCTATGAGTCCGTCGAAGTTTTTGTTGAAGTTACATTCAAGAAATTCACATATGAAATCTTTTTCATTGAATTCTTTGAAAATTGGGAATCTGCAAAGTTTCTTAACTTGCATTGTTCTTTTCAGTGCTGTGACTTGTACATTTATTTCGCTCTTCCATTTGGGATCACAAACGTGCTCATTGATCAAACTGAACTCTGCTCCTGTGTCAATGATGAAATGTAGTTTACGTACATGTGTGTTTATTACTATATAGGGTAGTTGTTTCTTGTATCCCTCCGAAAATTTAATGCTGTGTTTCCAATATCCATTAGCTCTGGTCTATTACCATTAGATACTCCTGACCGATTATAATTTCCTGATTGATTAAAGTTTCTCCTTTGATATCCCTTTCCCTGTTGGTTAAAATTTCTCTGTGGGTTAGAATTTCACGGTTGGTTTTGACTCGTGTATGTTGTCTGATACGACATTCTAGTTTGGTTTGATCTGTTGCTATTATTGTTGTATTTATTATTATTATTATTGTTCATATTCATTGGAACGTAGCCGCCGTCATATCTGTTGTGTGGCATATTATTGTTAAATCTGTTCCTGTTATAATTGTTATTGCTATTTATATATTGATTGGATCCAAACGATGTCCTATTATTCGTGTTATCACTAAAATTAGTCCTACGGTAGCTATTTGGGTTTGGATCTTTCCTTGTTTGCCCAAGTGCTGTAAAGGTTTGATGTCGAGCTTCTAAGATGATTTTGTATGCTTTATCTAGATTATCAGGGTTTCTTGCTATAATCATTGTTTTTGTAGGCTCTGGAAGATGTTCTTTGTATGCTTGTAGCGCTATTCTGTTCACTTCTTCCGTTGAAAAGCTCAAGTCATTATGCGCCAATATTCTATTATGTAGTTTGTTCCTAATTTTGTTAATTCTAAAGTGGTAATTTTCTATTGTGGAATCGAGTCTGGTGGTCTTCAACTCGTCCATGAGTTCCGTTGAACTCCTCTTTTCCCCGCAATTGCTCAAAAGTATTGGTTTCAGTGTTTCCCAGTTATTGATTTGTCCGTATCTATGAATAATTTCCCTGGTTTTTCCTACGCATCTTCCTTTCAAGTAATTAAACAATATTCTTTGATTGTCTTCATCGAAGATTGTTATTGTGGGTAGTATGTCTTCGACCTGTCTAATAAAGTCCGTCAATTGGTTTGGGTCGCGTCCGTCAAATTCTGCAATTCCATTAATGCAGTTTAGGCTAAGTTGAAAGTGTGATATGACATTTGCCTCCATTTTTAAATAAAATAGTTTATTTCGAATCTCTACTGTTTCTGAAAAATTTATCTACCCTTTGCATTTGCAGTTTTGAAAAGGAAATGACAATAAGAGATATTTATTTTACTTGACTTTTATGCGTATGCTTTTCTTTATGCTGTTGTATATATATGTTGTATCTTTATATAACACGGAATACTTAGTAAATTATATCTTATTGTATGTCAATATGATTTGTCAATTAAATATGAACAAAATATAAATATATGTATAACAAAAAAGTGTTCAATTCATTTTTCTGCTTACTGTTTCTGTGGCTGCTTTTGCATGCTCGTGCTTTTGTTGTTCATGTTTTTTGTTGTTCTTGTTTGTTTTGTTGCTCCTGTTTTTGTTGTTGTTGTTATGACACAGTCGTCAATCAACTGCTTTTGGTAATTCTTCCACAGCTTATTGTTGTTGTTGTTGCACGACACGCGTAGTGTACTACTATGCACGAGTACAATGTATGTATGTATGTATGTAAGTTGAGTTGCGTTGAGTTTTATAAGCGGTGTTCCATTGCTTTTCCAACTCTCGAGCAACAGCAGCGCTTCCACATTAAAAATC